>LR990922.1:12571766-13802028 GCA_905163415.1 Noctua fimbriata | reverse complement strand
TGAGGAAGAACGAGAAGAAGTAGCCAACACGGTAAAAAAATATTATTTCGGTGACAATCCTGTTGGCAATGATACCGTTCTCAATTACGTCGACTTCTTTTCGGATGTCATGTTTACTTATCCTATGCTTAGGGCTGTGAAGCTGCATGCAGAGGCTGGCAACAATCAAGTATATCTGTATGAATATTCCTTTGTGGACGAGGATGTTCCCCCAGTGCCTTATACTGACGTACGAGGAGCTAACCACTGCGCTCAGTCAGGGGCTTGGTTGGATGGTTCAGATGAAAGTCTGGAAACTCCTGAATTTCAAAAGATGAGGAAGATAGTACGTGACATTTGGCACAACTTTATTAAAACTGGGTAAGCATTTAGTACTTGAAGTTATAACACGTTATTGCCATTTATTATTTACAATATTCAATAGTCATATTTTTAATTTATGCCTACTATTTTACAGTGAGCCGATACCTGAAGGTTCGTCGCTGCCTACGTGGCCGACAGCAGGCGCGAATAGGTCACCACACATGGTGCTGGGTGAGAAGGTGGAACTAGGTGGGGTGCTCTTAGAAGAACGCTTCAACTTCTGGGATGACATCTATCAGAGGTACTACCGGGATGCCGTACCACCACGCAGTGGACTAAGGCGCTGGAGATATGGATTATAATAAATAATTATACGCTTTTATTTGATCAAATAAATATTGAACGTAATTACAATTTTTTCGGTGTTTTGTAATGATTTTTGTACTGCACATGATAATTACTTTGCAATAAATATTTTGTTTTATTCTGTAAACTTCATTTGTTTAATTTTTTTGCAATTGCCCTAAATGATGCTTATGCAGTCAGTGAAATGTAGTGTTCCGTTTAGCAGATTTGACACGCTATAAAATTCAGTTACATTTAAGGAGGCCTTCCTTTATATTAATTACAATAATACGCATATTTAAATTAATTCGTAATTTCACATCACCTTTGTGTAGCGGTTTAAAGAAGATACCTGTAGTCCAAATTTTAACTGTGTGATGCCAACAGTCTCGCAGTAAAATGGCTGTGACATACGGACGGACAGACAAACGTACAGGTGAATCTATAAGGGTTCCGTATTTGCCATTTGGCAACGTAATCCTAAAACAGAAATTATGTACGTGTTAAAGGATTGTAATATGTGGTGTTCCTCAAGGGTTGATTGACTGTATGAAAACTATAGGTAGGGTAGTACTAAAAGCTCCGAAAAAAATATACTCCAATATGAAATTTACTGCTTTAAATACTAATCTTGCGACAACTGAAAGAACAAAGAAACGACCGAATAAAATGCTGAAAATTCCTACTTATAATAATATTTTTCCACCAACTTAAATTGCGTTTTAACCTATAAAATAAATAAAACAGGAATAAAATCAACGTCAAGATAAATATCAAAATGTAGTAAATCAATTCTGTTTACTGGGTTTAAAGTAACCTAACACGGAGTCCCCGGAGTCGGGGTGCCCCAAGTCCCGAGCAGGTTTCGCTCGCTCTTGCATCCGAAGTTATAGAGTTTAAGAAAACGATTATTTTAGCAGAACATCTTTTCGCAAACTTTGTATTTTTTTCGGAAACTTAGTCATTTTTCGCAAACTTAGTATGAACGGAACAGAACGGAAGGTTTGGTATCTTTTTTGGAAATTAGTTTTTTATTTTTCGTAGAATAAAAAACTAAATAATTATTTTTCTGAATTTTCTGTGAAAACACACAACCTGACACTGACCAGCAAAATTGCAAATTTTTATTATTATTATTTTTTTTTTGAATAAGCTTTAATTAATTAATTTGTATTGTTTGTTAAATACAACATTTTTTTCCAGTTAATTTTGTAAAACTTTTTCGGTAATTCATTTTAACAAGGCTTAGTATTACAGTAAACCACAGACCGTTGGAAGGTTTTTTTTTCGACTTTTTTATTTCCCTATAAAAATACAGATGATATTATAGTTTGGTAAAACAATCCTCGACATTTGAAGGTGGAAGCGCCGGAGAAACCCGCGATATTCAAATTTTCTTACGTTTTTTGCAATTTGCAGGTCAGTGTCAGGTTGTGTGTTTTCACAGAAAATTCAATTTCACCCTCTTAGGGGTAGAATTTCGAAAAACCCTTTCTTAGCGGATACCTGCTCTTCACAAAAAATACACCGTCCAAATTTCATGTCTCTAGGACCAGCGGTTTGGGCTGTGCGTTTATATATCAGTCAGCCAGTCAGGACATTGAATTTTAAATTGAGGGATGATTTTAAAAAAACTGTGATACAAGTATCTCATCATTTTAACTGAAGAGTGTACACACATTTTCAAGTCAGTGGACTCCGAGAGTAAAATCAACATTCCCCTCTTAGTGGTTGAATTTAAAAAAAAAAATAGCTTTGTAAGTCAAAGGGTTTGGCCTGGGCGTTGATGAGTCAGTAAGTCAGGACTTTTCTTTTTATTTATATAGAAGATATTATTTTCAAGTGAACACTGGTGTGTTTGGACATTTAGAAGTGGAAAAAAACATGCGCAAATGTGAAAAATAACCAAATCTTCATCTGTTAGCGATTTAAGTGTCATCTAGTGATGTAGCAGCTGAACTATTCAACGCCATCTAGTGTCAAGGTACTGAATTACTTTACCTATTATAGCGCCATCATTAATTACCAGTCATTGATCCGAACATTCTGATTCGATAAAGTTTCTACTAATTACCAATAGGTGGAGGCACTAGTATCATAACTATCATAATGTAATGGATAAATAAAGTAGCCTTCAAGCCTCACGGTCGGTAAAACAGACGAAATCTAGGACCTTCGACATACTTGTTGGTTGATATTTAAAACAATTTTTAGGTTCTGCTGTGTTGGGTGTAGTACATTTATAAGTTTCTGCACTGACGTCGACGATTTGCAACATAACCTTGGCTTGCCTTGCTCTCGGTCTAATGACCATTATCCTCGAGTAGGTCTTGCTCATGAACAAGTAATGCATTTGTTGTTTCTCGAAGATCACATATAATAAGGTGACCAAACAAGACGTTAATCAATAAATTCGTTCAAATCAATTACTTTATCATCAGGAATATCTAAGATTCCAAGAGATCTACCGTATCCGTTTAAAGAATCTTACGAACAATTTTTGATTATTCAGAGTGAATTTCACAAAAAAAGCAGATAAAGATGCCTATTTATAAACATTGAATTGTAAGGTAGTCTTTAGTTGAAACGATGGAATGGTGGACGTGTGTGGTTTTGTTGTGCGTGACGGCTGTTCTGGCTGACGATGAATGGCGGGAAGTGAGATTAGCGCAAGGACTGGTGCGTGGGCGCAAACACCACAACGGGGGACTGTACACGTTCTACAACATACCCTACGCCGTAGCACCCGCGGGCGAAAACAAATTCAAGGTGGTTATATGATTTGCTACAATTATTACTAAATTATGTGTGCTATGTCAAGGCCGAGTGTCTGACTCAATCATACCAAGAGCTATCGTGACATCCAATCGATCCGATCTCCACAACCAGGTTAATTGGGTCAGATAAGCAGTCGTCTCATATAAAATACTGGTATTCGGCTGCAGCCGGCTAGCCAAAGCCAACTTGATTAAGAAAAGGTTTGGCAGATGATGATGTGTGTGACAACAAACAATTCTAATATTTAATTTATTTTTACATTCCAGGAACCGCTCCCACCGCCAACATGGACGGCGCCGTTTGATGCAACCGATGACCACATAGTCGTTTGTCCACAGAACGATGCCATGTTTCAATTACTGCCATTCACTGTTGAGATGAAAGAAGATTGTCTAACTGCTAACGTATTTGTTCCCGACACCACTGAGGAAAATCTTTCAGTTCTCGTGTATACTCACGGAGGAGGTTTTTCCATGGGCTTTGGTAACTTTTATCAAGGAACACAGTTTATGAAGGAAAAGAAAGATTTCATCATGGTCACGTTTAACTACCGTCTTGGCATTCACGGGTTTCTTTGTCTCGGCACCGAGGACGTACCAGGGAATGCTGGCACGAAGGACCAGGTGGCGCTGCTGCGCTGGGTGCAACAGAACATCGCCAGCTTCCGTGGTAACCCTAATGATGTCACTCTTGTTGGAAGCAGTGCAGGTTCCGCATCTGTGGATTTACTAATGCTGTCTAAGTCAGCCGATGGATTATTTCACCGAGTCGTAGCCGAAAGCGGTGCGAACCTTGCCGCATTTGCAATACAGAGGGATCCTCTTGAGGTTGCCAGAACGTTCGCTAAAGATCAGAACTTTGCTAATGTAGACGATATAGACGCTTTAGAACAGTTCTATAAGACAGCCTCAATGGACTTGTTGACCTCTGATATGTTTGAGAGTAGAACTGATTCTACTTTCTTGTTTTCACCGTGTGTGGAGCGTGATACTGACGGAGCGTTCCTGACAGAATCCCCTCTGACTATTCTTAAGAATGGCAACTATAAAAAATTACCTTTGCTGTATGGATTCGCTAACATGGAAGGACTGCTGCGTATTACCTTATTCGACACTTGGAAGAATAAAATGAATGAAAAATTTTCTGAATTCTTACCAGCTGACCTTAAGTTTGATTCTGATGAAGATCGAGAAGAAGTAGCCAATAAGGTCAAGAGATATTATTTCGGCGACAATCCTGTTGGCAACGATACCGTTCTCAATTATGTCGACTTCTTTTCGGATGTCATGTTTACTTATCCTATGCTTAGGGCTGTGAAGCTGCATGCAGAGGCTGGCAACAATCAAGTATATTTGTATGAATATTCCTTTGTGGACGAGGACGTTCCCCTAGTGCCTTATACTGACGTGCGAGGAGCTGATCACTGCGCTCAAACATTGGCGTGGTTGGATAACATGGATGGTTCAGATGGAAGTTTCGCAACTCCTGAATTTCAAAAGATGAGGAAGATAGTACGTGACATTTGGCACAACTTTATTAAAACTGGGTAAGCATTTAGTTTTCAAACTTGAAGTTATAACTCGTCATTGCCATTCATTATTTACGATACTCATTAGTTATACTTTATAATTTATATCATACCTACAGTAAGTTTTTTTTCGTGTGGGGTTGTGCCTAACCTAGTTTCAAAGCTTTTATGCTGCCAATGGGCCTCTAACTTGGCTTTCAATGCCATCGAGAAATATCTGTCAGTCATGCTGGTTTGCTCACGATGTTTTCTTCACCGAAGTAAGAGGTAATTGTACGCACATGAATCCGAAAAATCAGAGGTAATTTCTGATGCCATCTAAGTTTTTTATTAAATTTTACAGTGAACCGATACCTGAAGGGTCGTCCCTGCCTGCGTGGCCGGTTGCAGGCGCAAACAGATCACCACATTTGGTGCTGGGTGAGAAGGTGGAACTAGGTGGGGTGCTCTTAGAAGAACGGTTCAACTTCTGGGATGATATCTACCAGAGGTACTACCGGGATGCCGTACCACCACGCAGAAGTCTAAGGCGCTGGAGATTATAATTATTTTACGCTTTTATTTGAACAAATAAATATTTTACTTAGTTCCATTTTTTTCGGTGTTTTGTAATGTTTTTTGTACTGTACATGATAATTACTCTGCAATAAATATTTTGTTTTATTCTGCAAGCTTTATTTTTCTGAAATGCGGCTATTGTCCTAAATGCTGCTTAAGCAGTCAGTGAAATCATCGGATAAATTATAAATGATCTACGGATATATTATAAATAATCTACGGCTAAACTAGAAAAGAATTGCATTCAAAGTAACACGATAAATATGTTCAAGCATACTCAATTCATTGGAAACAGGGTCCGAGCTACCGGTGGTCAGAGCTCTTGAGAGAGGAACCTCCTAACAATAAGTGTCGTGTTCAGAAGTACTGCTTATCTTATCTGTATCAAGCCCTTGATACAGCTGCCAAGCGAGTGCTTCCTCAGATGTTGTTCGAGGCTGCTGGCTATTGAGCCATTGACCGACACGACTATCTGCAGAATGACTGCTGTACATTCACGAGTACAAACACACGACATACAAACGTCTTAAAATTCGTAATCACGTAGCAATAAGTATGCTAACTGTGACCAATAATTATGTAAACGTTAAATTCTGTCAAAATTAACTACACATTTTTATAAAATTTTCGTTATCATAGATTACCAAAAAATAGTACTATCTTTTAATTCCATAATTATGTACCCAAGGAAATTTCAAAAACATGTATACAGTACATTTTCGAAATTATGTAATGAGATTAGATTCAATGATCAAATTTTCGTAATTTCTACAACTTTGTTCCTCTTCATAACATACGCAACCTTATGACTTACCACAACTTACCATTTCTATGACTAACATACTCTGTTCTGGTATACCATCATCAATATAGTAAGATAAAACACGACATAATGTTAATAAATTCTATATTCTGGGAGGCACAGGATTTTATTTTATAATTCAACGCGTGATTTGGGCTGTGGTGTTGGTGGCACGGCCTCCCGGTAGTATCTGTGATAGATGTCATCCCAGAAGCGAGTGCGTTCTTCTAAGAGCACTCCATCTAATTTCAGCTCCTCATCCAGCACCATGTGTGGTGACCTGTTTACGCCTGTTGCAGGCCATGGAAGCAACGACGATCCTTCAGGTACAGGTTTCCTAAAAATTTAACAGAACGTACAGATATGTGGAGCGCTTGTTAACAGTGTGTTACAAATAAACGCTTATTTATTTTGTGATAATCTTTTTTTTTACAGTATAGCTTAGCTTACCCAGTTTTTATAAAGTTGTGCCAAAGTTCTCGTACTATCTTCCTCATTTTCTGATATTCAGGAGTTGAGAGACTCTCATCTGTACCATCCATGTTATCCAACCAAGCAAACGACTGACCGCAGTGACCAGCTCCGTGTACGTCAGGGTGAATGATAAGGTTCTCATCCACAAATGAATATTCATATAAATATACTTGACTGTTACCAGCCTCGGCGTATAGCTTCGCAGCCCGAAGCATAGGATAAGTGATAAAGACATCCGAAAAGAAATTAACGTATTCTGGAGCATTGTTGTTGCCAACAGGATTGTCGCCAAAATAAAATTGTTTGACTTTTTTGGCTACTTCTTCGCGATCTGCATCAGATTCAAACTTAAGGTCTCCAGGTAAAAAATCAGAAAACTTATCATTCATCAAATTCTTCCAGATGTCAAAGAATTGAATGCGCAGGAGTCCTTCCATGTTAGCAAAGCCATACAAGACTGGTAATTTTTTGTAGTTGCCTTTCTGTAATATACTCAGAGGAGATTCTGTCAGGAATGCTCCGTCTGTATCACGCTCCACACACGGCGAAAACACAAAAGTGGAATCAGTTCTATTTAACAACTCGCCACCATTCAACACTTCCAATGTAGTTGTCTTATAAAACTGTTCTAAAGCATCTATATTGTCTACAACAGCGAGTTCATTGAGCTCACTGGCATACGTTTTGGCAATCTCAATAGGATCCCTCTGGATTGTGTATGTACCAAGGTTCCCAGCACTTTCAGGTATGACTCGATGAAATAATCCTTTGGCTGACTTAGAGAGCATTAGTAAATCCGCTGATGCAGAACCTGCACTGCAGCCTCCTATTGTGACATCATCAGGGTTACCGCCGAAGCTTGCAATGTTCTTTTGTACCCAGCGCAGCAGCGCCACTTGGTCCTTCATGCCCGCATTGCCTGGTGCGAACTCGGTGCCGAGACAAAGGAACCCATGAGCACCCAAGCGATAGTTGAACGTGACCATGATGAAATCTTTCTTTATATTTATAAACTGTGTTCCTTTAAAAAAGTTACCGTAGCCCGCTACAAAACCACCCCCGTGCACATACACAAGGACTGATAGGTTTTTCTCAGTGGTGATGGGCACAAATACATTAGCATTCAGACAGTCTTCTTTAACGTGTACAGTGTCTGGCATCAAGGTACTCGAAAAAACGGGCTGTGGACATACGATATCCTTGTCATCGCTGGCATCAAATGGTTCCGTCCAATTTGGCGGTGGGAGAGGTGCCTGGAATGAAAAAGTATTATTCAATGTTTTATGTATGAACCAGTAAGATGTATAGAGAAGAAGATCTGCTGCGCCGACCCCAAATAAATTGAGATGAGGACTGGAGAACGATGATGTGAATGAACGAGTTAAAAAAATAATTTCACTTAGTTATGTTTGTCAGTCGTTCATAAATTCTATGTTGCTGGTAGCAACTGGATGAGAGTTGCCGAGAATCGAAGTAAGTGTCGTGTGATTGAAGAGGTCTATGTCCAGTTGTGGACTGTTGTAGGCTGATGATGAACATGGGAGTGACAGTCAAGTCAAAGGCTGAGCAAGACTGGCCCACAGCTTCGGCATAGACGACGATGACATATAATTAAACAAATCGAAGTCTCATCACCTTGAATTTGTTTTCGCCCACAGGTACTGTGGCGTAGGGTATGTTGTAGAAGGCGTATAGTCCCCCGTTGTGGTGTTTGCGCCCACGCACCGGTCCTTGCGCTGTTGTCACTGTCCGCCATTCGTCATCAGCCAGAACAGCCGTCACGCACAACAGAATCACACTCGTCCGCCACTCCATCGTTATGAGTATGAGATACTTTACAATTCAATGTGTTATTAAATTAATTAGTCTACGTATATATAGTTTTCAAGATTGATAAAATTAATTGATTACATTTATTGAATTGTCATTTGAAAATTTATTGATTAGTCACCTACACTTGCTCTTTTATACATAACTAGTTTTTGCCCGCAGTTTCACTCGCTTTATGGTCTGAAATTATCCCACGGAAATGTTTTAAATATCGAATATGACACTCAGGGATTCCCATTAGTGAAAGATTTTTCGGAATCGGCTCTGTGATTTCAAAGATTATCTCCTAAATTAAAAATTACAAACTTTTCCTTTAGTAACATGATATTATTACTATGTCTGCAATCTTCGTCCTCTTGAAATTATGATAAAAATAACACTTCCCTATTTGAATCGGATTTTGTTAACGATTTCATGGGTTTCTAATTTTTTTGGCACAGAACCCTAATCCTTTTATTAAAATGACAGGAGCCTGATTTACTCCTTATAACATCAGCTAACTGGCAGTAAAAGTCCCGTCAAAACAGTCTTGCCGTTTCGGAGAATATCCGAAACAAACAGACAGACAGACAGAAAACAAGTTATTTTGTTATAAGTACCGTATATACTTTCATATGCATTCAGTAAAAAGCTGTTATTTTGAAAATACAAACAGACACTTTAATTATATTTATTTTTATTAAAAAACATGATTTGCGTTTGCAAGTCACGGTGAGGACGTTACCACTGAAGACAGAAAGGAGATAGATGGATAAAACGTGCCCCAGAAGGGTACAAAGATCAAAGTATTACAAATAATTATAACACACGTTAAGAATTTTGGAAAATGACTATAGCAGATTTTGAAAAATACTCATAATAAAAAGAATTTATATTATTGATTTCACTCGAAAAGTTGAAAGGACCCTCAACGTTGCCATACAATGTTAACAAAGAACAGAACAGGGAAAAATAAACTCCAACCGGGCTTAAAATATAAAATATTCGTAACTTACCGTAACTTAAAATAACTTCTATAAACGTTCATAACTTTTGTCCATGATTGCTGAGAAATATGTACCTTTTTTAATTGTGTTAAAGAAGACCTGTGTAATATAGATGTAGATGGCTATAAGAGTAGAGGAAGACCAAAGAAACGATGAATGGACTGTGTGAATGATGATATGGATAGAAAGGAGGTGACTGCTGAGATAGCGAGTAATAGAGATGGAAGAAGACATGCTGCGCCGGCACCAAATAAGATGGGATAAGGGCAGGAGAACGATGATGAAGATCTTTACTATTAAATGACAGTGATTTTATATATGTACATTTTTTTTTTATTTTTTTTTTTTATTATGTATGGGCTTACTCTTGACCTCAATCTAGTCCTGAGGACAGAGATGAGGTCGACGATGGAACGAGCTAACCCAAAAGAAGCCTATTAACTCGCGATTTAAATAGATTGGGGTCATTTTGGGCAACAGGCTTATACAATTTTGGACCATTTCCTTACCACCAAAACTGATGAAATATCTCATAGTATAAACCGTTATTAAAAGAAAATCATTGTCTACTACTGAGATCCTCAAGCGGCGTAAATACTGTAACCTTAGATTTTTGAACTGCAAATGTAAGTTTGTTTTTTTATTATTACAATAAAAATCATGATTCGGAGGCAAATATGCATATTTTGATGGTCAACTACGGAACCCAACATTGTGGCTCGACACGCACTTGGCCGGTTTTTACTATTATTTTAGATCTATTTGTTTGTAATTATGTACATGGTAATTAATGGATTATTAATTACCTCAAACCATTATTTAAGTCATATAAAGCCTGGTCGGTTTGCAAGCCATTTAGTTCAGCCAATTATCTATTCCCGCGCCTCTCGCATCCATAAGGGTCCACAATTTGGTTGAAGATGTTTCTCCACCTTTTATTTGGTCTCCTCTTTTCCCTTTTCCAGTCTCTTGGTATCCATTACGTTAAACGTTTTTTCCTTTTGTCTGCGAATGTCTACTGTGTCCCTTATGGATGCGAGAGGGGCGGGAAAGAGATCTGTGGGAAGGTTTAGGAGAGGCCTACGCCGTAGAAGCGACTACTACTAATACAAGTTAACTTTATCTACACATATGAGTAATCCTATGTGCCTGAAATATTATAAACTTTATTATTTTTATGTTAAGTTCGAATAGTAGTAAGAAATAAAGGCTATTTAATTTTTTATTATATTTTATTATGTATTCTGTGGTTTAGCTTTGAAAGCATTGTCAGATGTAGCGCTTAAAGTATTATTCGGTAGCCGATTGTATATCGATTGAGCCAGATAACCAGGTAATTTCTTTCCGAGTACAGTAATTATTATGCCTCTATCTGCGTATTCGTTTAAAAGTTGCTTAACAAATATCGCTGCCTGTAATATTACCATAGCGAGAACATTCAATGTTTTTAATGCTTTAAAAAGTGGTCAAACGGTTGCATACCATTGTGATCGTGTAATGGTTCTCATGGCACGCTAGTGTGCTACGAAATACATTTAACAAGACTAAAGATTAACTCTATTATACTAAAATCCGTTTAGTAAGACAGCAAAGGACATACAAAGCAAATAAAGAAAATATATTCTTCGGCGACATGTTACCAGCCCCACTGCGTGGTGGTATGGCGTCCCGGTAATGTTTCTCATAGATCTCCTCCCAGATGCGAATACGATCCTCCAAGAGCACTCCTCCTAGTGTCAATTCCTCATCCAGCACCATGTGTGGTGACCTGTTCGCCTGTGCTGCAGGCCACTCGGGCAGTGACGATCCCTCAGGCACGGGCTTTCTGAGGAATTAAATCGAATTTAGGACTTAGGCATATTAGCTTGGCGCCTAGGTGGCGTGCTCACCACTACCTTTTCTTTAATTCGATTCGATCGAACCCATGGATAGCAGTGAGTGATCTTCTATACATATAATGAACAAGCTTTTGCCCATGGCTTCGCTAGCGTTATCGGAACTAGTGAATGCAAACCGGTTTCACCTAAAACCGAAAAACCGGATTTTCGAAATATTTGTAATTACTAAAAAACCCGAGTTTTGTTTTCATGTATACGGTTTTTCGAGTGTTTTATTATTTTTAAATGGCAACATTACTACACCACTTGTCAGTCAAAACGATGCATTTGATGTCAGCGATTTTGTTTCGCCAAACTATGCCAACGGTTGTAAGTGAAAAGACGTATTGTTTTAGCGCAGTACTGATAATTTGGTAACTTTTAACTGTCTTCAATAGTTGAGTGAAGGAGCTACGTGTCGTACAGTTCAGTTATTTTTGTGAGTATTTGACCGTTATAGTATGTTTTCAGGTTAGGTACAAATTGCTATTTTAAAATATTAAGATTTTGACACTGTGCCATACCATACTTATATTATAAATAGAAAGTTTGTTTGTTAGCATGTTTGTCGAATATTTTTAAGTTCGTGTAAATTTATTAATTAAACAGGTCAACTTATAATTCTTGCTTCAGAATACTATGTATGATTTCGTAGAGAACAACAGAAAAACTGAAAAAAAAGCTTAATTTCTATAAATCGAAAATAATAAAAATATCGTTTAGACAAACTATAAAAAAAAACTTATGTTCAAACCATTTTCACCGGAAACCGGGATTTTTGTACGGAACCCGAAAAAAAACCGGATTTTAATTTACGCCGGTTTTGCATTCCATAATCAGCATATAACAGCATTAGACACTCGGGGATAATGTAGCGTCATATTAGTGAAAGAATTTTCTAAATCAGATTAGTAGTTCCGAAGATTACCCCGTACTTCCAAACTGTAACTTGTTAACTGGGACAGTAAGGGAAAATCTGAATCTATCTGGGATAGACGCATGGTATCTCTAATAGATTTGGATTTCTCCATAATGACCCAGTAAAAAGGAACATCCTGTTTATAATGTTACAAGTAGCTAAGACTTATAATTGATAAAAGATTGAGATGCTGAAAGATTTAATGCTTACCCAGTTTTAATAAAGTTGTGCCAAATTTCACGGACTACCTTCCTCATCTTCTTATATTCGGGAGTATCGAGACTTTCATCTCTGTTCTGTTCACCTAAGTTGTCCGTCCAAGCCATTGTCTGAGCGCAGTGATCAGCTCCAGTCATGTCAGTGTAAGGTATTTTGGTAGAGTTATCGTCCGCAAAGGAATATTCGTACAAATATACTTGATCGTTGCCAGCCTCTACTTGCAGCTTCGCAGCCCAAAGCTTAGGGAAAGCAATGACATCCGAAAAGAAGTCGATGTATTTTAAAACTTGGTCGTCACCAACTGGGTTGTAGCCGAAATAAAATGTCTTAATCTTATTGGCCACTTCTTCTCTTTCTGCATCAGATTCAAACTCTAGGTTAGCCGGTAAGAAATCTGAAAACTTATCGTTCATTTTATTCTTCCAAATGTCAAAGTAATTAATACGAATCAAACCCTCCATCTGAGCAAATCCATACAACATAGGTAACTTTTTGTAGTTGCCTCGCTTTAGTATACTCAGAGGAGATTCAGTCAGGAATGCTCCGTCTGTATCAAGCTCCACACATGGGGAAAACACGAAAGTAGAATCAGTTCTGTCTTCAAACATATCAGCAGTCAATGAGTCCATTGAAGCTGTCTTATAGAATTGTTCTAAAGCGTTTATGTCGTCTACCATAGCGAGAGCGTTCAGCGCTCTGGCATGTTTTTTGGAATTCTCAAGAGGATCCCTCTGTATTGTAAATGCAGCAAGACTCCCACCGCTTTCAGGTATAACACGGTGAAATAATCCTTCGGCTGACTTAGATAGCATAAGTAGCTCCACTGATGCAGAACCTGCACTGCTACCAACAAGAGTGACATCATCAGGGTTACCGCCGAAGCTGGCGATGTTCTCTTGTACCCAGCGCAGCAGCGCCACCTGGTCCTTCATGCCAGCATTGCCCGGTACGTCCTCGGTGCCGAGACAAAGAAACCCGTGAATGCCGAGACGGTAGTTAAATGTGACCATGATAAAATCTTTTTCCTGCTCTATTAACTGTGTCGCTTTATGCAATTTTCCATAACCAAATATGTAAGCTCCTCCGTGAACAAACACGACGACTGAAAGATTTTCTTCGGTTGTGACGGGTACAAAAACATTGACAATTAGACAATCTTCTTGCATCACCACTTGGTCTGGAAAAAAGCTAATAATAGTTGCGTTCTGTGGACATATTATGACATTCTCTTTACCGAATGCATCTAACCGATCCGTCCGTTCTGGTGGTGGTTGAGGTGCCTGTAAAGTTCATTATTATGTTTAGATTTATGTGACTTAGGTTTAAGATAAGTGAAATAAATAAACTAAATCCCAACCAGGACAAAAGCGCTTACTGAAAAGGTATAAATAATCCATCGATGTCGATTTTTATGATGATGTACAGAAATGATAATAATTATAATATATAAAGGAAGGATAACGTCAGTCCGCCCGTCCGTCTATATGTCACAGCACACAATAGCACTACACAGATGAAACTTGGTAAAAATAAAAAAAATAAAAGATTAGGGGGGCTTCTTATACATGGAACTGAAACTAAAAAAAATGTTTTCATCAAACCTATACATGCGGGGTGTCTATACATACATAGGTCTTAGAAAATGTCATGGAGGTTTCTATAACCATTTTTCCTCAAAGTCCCTTGAAAGATAGACAGTTCCAAAATGGTAAAATGTGTCCCCGCCCCTCTAATTTCTAAAGTAAGTGGAGGAAAATTCTGTAAAAATGTAGGATTGTAGAACGTAAAACAGACTTTTAAAGAAAGTTGGTTTTAATTAGATTTGATCTTTAGTTTTTGTTTTTAATTAACATACTATGAAAAACAAATTTAGTTTTGTTGTTTTGTTTGGTGCTACAGAACCCTCTGTGCGTGTGAGTACGACTCACATTTGGCCGGTTTTTATAAACTGAATTGAAATGACACTGGTTTTCATATCTGTTATGTTGGCCAACCTGAGGTTAGAAGAATTCCCCTGTAGAACATATTTTGGTCAGTGGGTCGTCTTAGGGGCGGATTTCATATTTTTTTTAACGAACTTTAGATCACGAACGCATCCAAGTTAGCTAAGCTTAAGGAGGATGTGTTCTGAGTCATCGTGGTCACACAATGTGTGAAACGAAAATGTGTCATGTACTTACATACACGTACATGTAAGAATGAATCATATAGACTACGTGTGGATACGTGTGTCACGCGTAATCATTTAGGAATAATTAAGCACCTTGAATTTGTCGACGCCTGTAGGCGCTGTGGCGTACGGTATGTTGTAGAACTCGTACAGCTGTCCGCTGGAATGCTTGCGGCCGCGTACCGGCCCTTGCGCAGTGTTCACATCCAGCCAGTCGTCATCAGCCAGAACAGCCGTCGCACAGAAAAGAACCACACACGTCAGCCACTTCATTGTTACAGTTCGACTATTTCTAACAAAAATCTAATCACCAAGGCTAATATTTATCAGAGTATTTTTTTATCTTCCATATTTATGTGATATGGTGGTAATTACATGATACATTGATGATTCATCAATTCATCATGTCATTCACTACATATTTCAAAGATAAAGTTGAATGATCAGTTTCGTCTTTAATTACTTTTAAAAATCCGTGACGTCTCTTTCAAATCATACCTTTTACGCCTAAACGGCTGAAAGGATTTCGATGGGCATACAAGTAGACTATGACTTAAGTTGGAAAATGGGATACTTTTTACCCCCTTATAGAGTAGACTACACGCCAGCCTAGTCTATCACTGAGGTGTGGTAGGGTTAAGGTGCATTGCAATGCATACCGGGCACAGCTAGTAGTGAATAAAATACCTGAAGCATTTAAAGGAGACGATATTGGTGAAATTATAAGCTTTGAATGTTGTTTCTTTATTTACAGGTAAAGTAATTTTTTTAAAGTAGTTATTACTTACTTTACTAGGTTGGTTCGTGTATGGGTGACCGCCCAGTATATGAAGAAGTTCCTCCGAGTCATTTGTAGATTTTTGACAGTCGTTATAGGTAGTCAGTGGCCCGAAAGTCTGACAACCAGTCTTACCAAGGGGTATCGTATTACCCAGTACTAGTGGAGGTCAGAGAGTCGCTCCATGTAAAATACTGATTTTCAGCTGCATACGGTTAGACTGGAAGCCGACTCCAACATAGTTGGTAAAAGGCTAGGCAGATGATGAATTAGTACTTACTTTATAACACGATCTTAGATAACAATAAAATACTTTTTTAAAGAAATATAGTTGAGTGTATTTACGAATATCTTCTATGAATATTATTGTTTCACTCTCTCATACTCAAATTCGTATCTATCGTTCCATGTAGTATGCGTGAGGTCACACATCTCTGTATATTGAAATCCACCGATTTAAATCTTTGTTCACAAGTAAAATCATCAACGTTCTGTATGGTGTCCGGACGTAAAGAATAGCACCATCCCATATCTTCCCGTGGGTGTCGTAAGAGGCGACTAAGGGACTTACCAGAGAATGGGCAGCAGCGTTCTCTGATTCTACAACAACCATACTGCGATCGCCAACCCGCCTGCCAAGCGTGGCGATTATGGCAAAACCCCCCTCCTTGGGGGAGGCCTATGTCCAGCAGTGGACTTTTCGGCTGAAATGATGAAGTAAAATCATAACCCTCGTTCCGGGACAGTCAGAAAAACAATGTCTTGTTAGTATGAAATGTCGAATTCGTAATTTTTTGTACCACTTTTGGCAACAATTTCCCGTAAAATGAAACTTTACCAATAAGGTTGAAATTATGTAACTGTCCAGTATTAAATATGATGCTCTGTGTAACTGCCACTTGACCATCGTTTCATGACTAGGTAAAATTTAACCTAATAGTGGTTAAGCCATTACAAGTTCGACTATACAATGACAAGCACTCCAATTGCGAAACACACTTGCAATCCATTGGGATTGCAAGTGTGTTTTTGATGGAAATTCTGGCGAACAATTTTGAAGGAAATTCTTAATCAGTTGCTTCATTTTATGTTTGTCTTCATGAACGAAAGGCTTTGCCACTGAAAGTGTGCTACGCAAATACATTTAACAAGTCTAAAGATTAACTCTATTATATTAAAATCCGTTTAGTAAGACAGAAAAGGACAAATAAAGAAAATATATTCTTCGGCGCCATGTTACCAGCCCCACTGCGTGGTGGTATGGCGTCCCGGTAATGTTTCTCATAGATCTCCTCCCAGATGCGAATGCGATCCTCCAAGAGCACTCCTCCTAGTGTCAGTTCCTCATCCAGCACCATGTGTGGTGACCTGTTCGCCTGTGCTGCAGGCCACTCGGGCAGTGACGATCCTTCAGGCACGGGCTTTCTGAGGAATTAAATCGAATTTAGGACTTAGGCATATTAGCTAAGCGCTTAGATGGTGTGCTCACCACTACCTTTTCTTTAATTTTGTAATCGAACCCATGGATGGCAGTGAGTGATCTTCTATACATATAATGAACAAGCATGGCTTCGCTCGCGTTATGGGAACATTTCAGATATACACAGCGTAAGACACTCTGGGATAATGCAGCGTCATTAGTGAAAGAATTTTCGAAATCAGATCAGTAGTTCCGAAGATTACTCCGTACTTCCAAACGTTACTTCTTTCTACAGAGTGTAATTATTTTAACTGGGATAGTAAGGGAAAAGCTTAATGTATCCACGGAAAGTCTACGATTTTATTATATGTGTAGATATATATAGATATAGAAGATAGATAGAAAGTTTCTTTGATAGCATGTTTATTGAATATTTTTGTTATTCTTGCTTCAGAATACTATGAATGACTTCGTAGAAAACATCAGAAAAACTGTAGATAAAAACAGCTTCATTTCTATTAATCGAAAATAATAAAAATATTGTTTAGACAAACAATAAAAAAAACTTAGTTTCAAACCATTTTCACCGAAAACTGGGATTTTTGTACGGAACCCGAAAAAAAAACCGGTTTCTAATTTTGATCGGTTTTTCATTCCCTAATTGGAACGTTTCAGATAAACAGCATATAACAGCATAGCAGACCTCGGGGATAATGTCGCGTCATAATTAGTGAAAGAATTTTCGAAATCAGATCAGTAGTTCCGAAGATTACCCCGTACTTCACTTCTTTCTACAGAGTGTAATTATTTTAACTGGGATAGTGAGGGAAAAGCTGAATGTATCTGGGATAGACGCACGGTATCTCTGACAGATTTGGATTTCTCCATAATGACCCAGTAAAAAGGAACATCCTGTTTATAATGTTACAAGTAGCTAAGACTTATAATTGATAAAAGATGCTGAAAGATTGAATGCTTACCCAGTTTTAATAAAGTTGTGCCAAATTTCACGGACTACCTTCCTCATCTTCTTATATTCGGGAGTATCGAGACTTTCATCTCTGTTCTGTTCACCTAAGTTGTCCGTCCAAGCCATTGTCTGAGCGCAGTGATCAGCTCCAGTCATGTCAGTGTAAGGTATTTTGGTAGAGTTATCGTCCGCAAAGGAATATTCGTACAAATATACTTGATCGTTGCCAGCCTCTACTTGCAGCTTTGCAGCCCAAAGCTTAGGGAAAGCAAATATGACATCCGTAAAGAAGTCGATGTATTTTAAAACTTGGTCGTCACCAACTGGGTTGTAGCCGAAATAAAATTCTTTAACCTTATTGGCTACTACTTCTCTTTCTGCATCAGATTGAAAAACTAAGTCAGCTGGTAAGAAATCTGAAAACTTTTCGTTCATTTTATTCTTCCAAATGTCAAAGTAATTAA
This sequence comes from Noctua fimbriata, assembly GCA_905163415.1. Lineage (NCBI taxonomy): Eukaryota > Metazoa > Arthropoda > Insecta > Lepidoptera > Noctuidae > Noctua > Noctua fimbriata. The sequence goes on along the minus strand of LR990922.1, from coordinate 13,783,607 downwards.
TACGAAACAAACCCTCCATCTGAGCAAATCCATACAACGTAGGTAACTTTTTGTAGTTGCCTTCCTTTAGTATACTCAGAGGAGATTCTGTCAGGAATGCTCCGTCTGTATCGCGCTCCACACATGGGGAAAACAAGAAAGTAGAATCAGTTCTATCTTCAAACATATCAGCAGTCAATGAGTCCATTGAAGCTGTCTTATAGAATTGTTCTAAAGCGTTTATGTCGTCTACCATAGCGAGAGCGTTCAGCGCTCTGGCATGTTTTTTAGCAATCTCAAGAGGATCCCTCTGTATTGTAAATGCAGCAAGATTCCCGCCGCTTTCAGGTATGACTCTGTGAAATAATCCTTCGGCTGACTTAGATAGCATAAGTAGCTCCACTGCTGCAGAACCTGCGCTGTTACCAACAAGAGTGACGTCATCAGGGTTACCGCCGAAGCTAGCGATGTTCTCTTGTACCCAGCGCAGCAGCGCCACCTGGTCCTTCATGCCAGCATTGCCCGGTACGTCCTCGGTGCCGAGACAAAGGAACCCGTGAATGCCGAGACGGTAGTTAAATGTGACCATGATAAAATCTTTTTCCTGCTCCATTAACTGTGTCGCTTTATTCCATTTTCCATAACCAATTATGTAAGCTCCTCCGTGAACAAACACGACGACTGAAAGATTTTCTTCGGTTGTGACGGGTACAAAAATATTGGCAACTAGACAATCTTCTTGCATCACCACTTGGTCTGGATAAAGGCTAATAATACTTGCGTACTGTGGACATATGATATTCTCTTCACCGAAGGCTTCAAACAGATCCGTCCGTTCTGGTGGTGGTTGAGGTGCCTGTAAAGTACGTTATTATCTTAAGATTTGTGTGACTGGACTCGACTTAGGTTTAAGATAAGTGAAATAAAATAACTAAATCTCAACCAGGACGAAAACGGTATCATAAAACCTTTATGAAAATGGTGAAATGGTACTAATATATGTATTATTATTGCATACAATACAAGCCTATTAGTGTCCCACACAAACCGTCAACCAAGCATTCTGTACATCAAACTAAGTAACTTTATGCAAAAATGATTGCTGGGAAACGACTTGTTTTTTAGGGTGAAAAATCACGTATTACGGTAGGACTCAATTTTACCCACTCAAAACATTGTGATGAAGGATGCATTGTATAGTACGGGATCTTGGAGGTATTTATAGTAACTTGTATTTATAAAAAATGTTAAAAAGTTGGAACTTCGACTCCCATTTATCTCGTAACTAGAAGGTTCACAAGTATGGTCTAGAACAAAAAAAAAATGCAATGACGGTGAGAACAAGTGCCTTTCGCCTGTTTTCGTTAAGGGTACTTTTATTATAGACGTTATATCTAAATGTGTCATGTACTTAATTAAGGAATAAATCGTACAGACGGACACGTGTGTCACACGTAATCATTTAGGAATAATTAAGCACCTTGAATTTGTCGACGCCTGTAGGCGCTGTGGCGTACGGTATGTTGTAGAACTCGTACAGCTGTCCGCTGGAATGTTTGCGGCCGCGCACCGGCCCTTGCGCAGTGTTCACATCCAGCCAGTCGTCATCAGCCAGAACAGCCGTCGCACAGAAAAGAACCACACACGTCAGCCACTTCATTGTTACAGTTCGACTACTAACAAAAATCTAAACTCCAAGGCTAATATTTATCAGAGTATTTTTTTATCTTCCGTATTTATTTGATATAGTCGATAAAATGGTAGTAATTACTTATTATTATGATTATTCATAAATTTCTCATTTACTACATATTTCAATGATAAAGTTGAATGATTAGTTACTTCTTTAATTACTTTCAAAAATCCGTGACGTCTTTTCCAATACGCCTAGACGGCTGAAAGGTTTTCGATGGGCAGACAAGTAGACCATGACTTAAGTTGGAACATGGGACACTCTTTACCCTGGTAGTAGAGTAGACCGTACCCCATCCTAGTCTGTCACTGAGTTTTAACGGTTTGACTACCACTGCTTTTTTGTGCAATAAAGATTATTGATTGATTACTGACTTATGGCTAGCTTAGCCTACGTTGCCGTGGGAGAATTTCTTACCTCCGCGTGGGTGAAGCCGTTGGCGAAAGCTAGTTAAAAATAAACCACAGAGCCGTACATAAGGTGTGCACATAGTATTAATTTGTGTACACAGATATAAACAGACAATAAGAAGGGAACAGACTGGAACGATGACATGCAACTCAAAAGCGTTCCGAGCGAGCGAGCTTTAAGAGTGGATGTCATCTCTTTCTAATAGGGTATCCAATATTTGTACTTACATTTGGGACAGTTATTATTGTGTAAAGTATTACCTTGCAACCTTCCCCGATTTCGCGGATTCGCACGGGTAGCAGTTTATTCAGAATTACGGGGTGTAAAAAGAATTGACGAAGGCGAAACTTACGCATACCTACTGTTTATCAAAGGAAGGTCAATTTTGAAACTCTCTAGTTACGGAGAAATATCTCCGTAACTAGAGAGTTCCCAGGTATATATATTCTATGAAATAGAACAATATTTATGGAGGAACAATATTTTTTTTTTGGTATTTTATTTAAAAAATATGGAAATCGCTTAGAAATGTATTCTATAAACCATTGAAAATACTGGTACAAAAATAATAAAAAGGCAAAAATAATAAAAAATGGAAAATTTATGTTTTACATCCATTAGAAGCGTAAAGAAAAGTAAAAAAAAAACTTTTGATCATTATTTCCAATTAATAAAACGTAAAGCTTGTCTAATTTATCTAGCCAGTATTATCTCACTGCTGGGTAAAGAATTCATCTGCCTTAGTTTCATATTTACACTCAACTTGTAATACCCAACAAGCAAAAGGGATAACCTACACAAACCCAAATAACTAAAAAACTAGAGCTGATCTGGTACACTAATTACTTTATTTTAGTTAATAAATAAAAAGAACGCGCAAAAATATCGAAGTGTTACCTTCGATATTTTTGCGCGTTCTTTTTATTTCAAAAACTTTTCAAAAACTTTTTTTTTTTATAACCTAATCCAGAGGGCAAATTGTAAACAGCAATGGGACAGAGTAGACAGATTAAAAAAAACCTTACCTAACATTGTGCTGAAATGAGATACGCTAGAAATTATAGGTAATGTGTTGAACCGCGTAGCATTAATATCACATTTAAAATTGTAAAAAAACGCGATCGCAATGGTAATGTCGAATTTTGTTAACTTACGCGTCACTAGATGGCGTTGTACAATTGTGAGCGATTTCTGAATCGCGGTGTTAAGATTCTCCGCGATTCATATAGGGTCCTAGCATTAAATATTTTTGTATCCTCGTATCCAACGGTGTAAGCAAACATCTAGCTGTGAATAAATTATACTTGGGGTAGTGTTGGTACTACTGGTCCACACTACCAAAGAAAGTTGGATTTTTTTGACTCAAGCACCCTAGCTCCAAAACCCACCAGGTAAAGGGTTTTTCATGGTCCTTCGAGCCGGATTGTAGCAAGGGCTACAATAGCATATCAGGTGTGTTCTCCTAATTGGACGGAGAAGCATCAACCCCATACGTTCCTGTTGAGTGATCTTGGATGGTGAGAGAAGGAGATAGCAATACCGGATCCAGTCAAGGGAGGTACGGAGGAAGGAGTATCAATCAGCAGCAAGCAAGCTGCAGACGACTATAGTCGTAAGGAAGTGAGTGATAGTGCCTAAAATCGTGAGTACTTTGTAATTTCTTATATGCCAAGCAAAAGTGAACTTTATTGCCAAGAAGATTTTAACTTTAACTTTTAATTCGTAATTATAGACTTAGAATAATTTCATGTGTGCATGTTTAGACTTAGTTAGATTTTAAGAAAATTGTGTTCTGACGGGGAACCTATGCCCGATTTTGAGTAGAATTTAATGTGTCAAACACTTAGAAAAATTTCATTGTTTACATTGACTTGTAAAAACTTCGAAACTTTTTTGGACTTGTAGTTTTTTTTGGAATATTTGAGACTTAGAAAATTTTCTTTGTTTACATTGACTTGTAAAATTTTTCATAACTATTAACTTTTGTTTTAATAAATTTTCATTAACTAGTAACTTCGAAATTAAAGACAGGTTAATTAGCTAACATTTACCTATACAGAATTTGGAATTTATTTTGTAAATTGTTTAGATTGCTAACTTCAAAATGTCTTTGCAATCACATGTTAAGATTCAGGATGATATTCACGCTCGCTTATCAAGAGCTAAAACTAATTTTAGAAAATCGCCAAAGGATAGAATCAGTAAACAATATCTAGAGACCAGGTTAGAAAATGTTGAAGAGTTGTGGGCGCAATTTAGTTTAACACACACACAAATTGTTAAAGATTTTGAACCTAAAGATTTGATATCTTCACCCTACACTGTAAACGAAGTTTATTTTAACACGGAAGAATTATTTTTAGATTTAAAATGTGAGTTAAAAACTGCATTAAATAAAATTAAGAGTAGTGATGTTTCTCCTGTTGCGGGGTCGTCAAATAAGGTTTCGGAAGGTAAAGATGTATCTATAAAGTTGCCTAGAATAACTATCCCCACATTTTCGGGGAAATATACCGAATGGCCGACTTTCCGGGATTTGTTTGTATCGGCAATACACAACAATAGTAGTATTGATAATGTTCAAAAATTACATTACTTAAAAGGTTATTTGAGTGGGGAGGCCGAGCAGCTCCTACGTCATATACCAATTTTGGCATCAAACTATGACAGATGCTGGGCTCAATTGGAGACCAGGTATAACAACACAAAATATTTGTCTCACTGTATTTTGAAAAGATTGCTTAGCCAAAAGAACATAGTCCAAGAGTCAGCTAGTGCTTTAAAGGATTTAATGGATACAACATCCGACTGTCTAAACGCACTTACTAATTTAGATATTGATGTAACATCTTGGGATATTTTAATAATTCATATCCTAACTTTAAAATTGGATCCAGATAGTAGAAGGGATTGGGAATTAAAGGTAACAAGTAACACTGATTCAGATAAGCTGCCTACCTTTGAACAGTTCAAAGAGTTCTTAACAGGCAGATATAGGGCTTTTGAATTCTTGGAAACAAAACCAATTAAAAATACTGTTAATGTTAATAAGGCAAAGGTTTTTCACACAGCCGCCAATGTAGGCCCAATGGTTTGTCCGTGTTGTAATAACGAGCACAAATTAAGAAATTGCAAGAAATTTGTCAGCGAGGATGTGGATACTCGGCGTAGGTTTGTGCAGGATCACAACTTATGTTTTAATTGCTTGGGGCACAATCACTCTGCCAGGGTTTGTAGATGTACAGCCTCTTGTCAAGTATGTAAGCGTAAACATCACTCTTTGTTGCACCCAAAGGGTGAACAGGAGTCAGTAGGGGTGAAAGGTGTTTCGTCTAGCGATAAAGCATTGCAGACGAAAGAAAATACACACACGGTTGGAGTCGAAGCTGCAAAAGAAGTAGTCACTTGTTTTTCGAAGGAGACAACTAATAACCAAGTTCTATTAGCCACGGCTCTGGTGAGAGCTGTATCGAAAAACGGGGTTAGATATACAATCAGGGCTTTGTTAGACCAAGGTTCTCAGGCGTCTTTTGTTACTGAACACACTGTACAGACTTTAGGGTTACAGAAAAAATCAGCTAAAGGTTTAATAACGGGTATAGATGCTAATAGCAAGGTATCCTTAAATTCGATTGTTGAGGTTAAAATTCAGTCCAGGGTCGATCCATCGTTTGAACTTGTAGTCAAAGCATACGTTCTCAAGTCACTTACGTCATTACTACCTGTAAGGGAAACGGTATATTTAGATTGGGCACAGGCTAACGATATTCAATTAGCGGATCCTAGGTATCATAAACCGGATAAAGTAGATATGTTGTTAGGAGCAGAAGTTTATAGTCAGGTTTTACAAACCGGGTTGAAGAAAGCTCCTGGGAGCAGCATCGGTAGCACTGTCGCTCAGTGTACCTCATTGGGATGGATTTTATCAGGAACGGTAGCTTCTGCTGCTCAGAGTACGTCAAATATTACCGTGATGCATGCTCACCTCGGTGATGATGAAATCCTAAAAAAATTCTGGGAGCTAGAAAAAGAACCAAATCAAAATAAAAAACACATACTTACCGAAGAAGAATCAAGATGCGAAGAGATATTCAGGACTACAACTATAAGAGATAATGAAGGTCGTTACGTAGTAAACTTACCATTTAGAAGTCAAGATCCAAGCTGTAAATATGGCGATACAAGAAAGGTAGCAGTTAACAGATTTTATGCGTTAGAAACTAAATTGAGTAGAAATCCAGATTTAAAAAAAAAATATGAGGAAGTAATAAATGAATATTTGCAACTTGGACACATGAGACAAATAACCAAAGAAGAAGAACAAAATAAACATGCAGTGTACTTACCCCATCATGCGGTTATACGTGATGATAAAGACACAACCAAGGTTCGGGTTGTTTTTGACGCTTCCTGCAAAGGAAAAAATGGAATGTCGCTCAACGACGACCTATTGATTGGTCCAGGGCTGCAACCAGATCTGCGGCATTTATTGATTCGTTGGAGAACGTATCGTATTTGCCTAGTTTCGGACATTATCAAAATGTACCGAATGGTGCAAGTGGCCGACCATCATACTGATTTTCAACGCATCGTGTGGAGAGACAGCAAGCAATCTGAAATTAAGGATTATAAGTTACTTACTGTTACTTTTGGTACCTCTTCAGCGCCCTTCTTAGCTGTTCGATCGATGCAGCAAATAGCGCACGATGAAGGAGTCAATTATCCTCTGGCAGCTGAAAAGGTCCTTAAGGATTATTACATGGATGATCTCATGACTGGTTGTGACTCAATAGAAGAAGGTATGCAGATATATAGTCAAATGAATAAATTATTAGCAATGGCAGGCTTTACTTTACAGAAATGGTCAAGTAACAGCAGTGAACTACTAGCAAAAATCATTGGCGAAAGGCACTCGTGCAGGGGACAGGATGGCGTAGAAAGGGAAATCAACATAAAACAGGATGAAATATTTAAAACGTTGGGACTTACCTGGAACCGAAGCTGCGACACCTTCCAGTACTCTGTTCAGTTGCCACCGCTGCAGGATTCTGTAACGAAAAGAAAGTTATTTTCAGATATAGCAAGACTATTTGACCCTTTAGGATGGGTCGCTCCAGTAATCGTATTAGCAAAAATACTAATACAAAAATTATGGATTTCCGGAATAGGCTGGGATGAAGAAATTCCACATGATATAAAAAAAAGAATGGTTTACTTACCGGCAGGAGTTGCAAGGCTTAACGGAGTTTTCGGTACCTCGATGGTTGCACATGAAGAACGGGGACAAGCAGGTTGACTTGCATGGATTTTGTGACGCATCAAAATCAGCTTACGCTGCAGTAGTGTATGCACGGGTAGTTGGGGCTGACGATAGTATACAGGTAACTTTGATCACTGCGAAAACCAATGTTGCACCTATAAAAACAGTCTCAGTGCCTCGATTAGAATTGTGCGGAGCAGTTCTCCTAGCAAAACTCTTATCGGAAGTCTCAGAAGTGATGGGTATTCACAAATCTAATTTGTACTATTGGACCGATTCAGAGATCGTTTTAGCGTGGTTAAATAGCCATCCCAACAAGTGGAAGACATTCGTGGCAAATCGCGTTTCAGAAATTTTGTGCATAAGCGAACCACAGTAATGGAATCATGTTAAATCAGAAATTAATCCTGCCGATTGTGCATCACGCGGTCTTTATGCGTCAGAATTTGTAAACTTTAAGTTGTGGGTAGAAGGTCCTAGGTTCCTGAAAGACAAAATTATTCAATTTAGCAAACGCAAGGCGGTATCAACTAATATAGAAGAAATAAAGGTACATGTAGCAGCAGATGATAAATTTATTTGGGATAGATACTCGTCACTTACCCAATTAGTTAGAATTGTAGCATATTTAAGACGTCCTTTAGAGTTGATGAAACCGAAACCTGAAAGAAAGAATTATAAATTTATAACTGCAGAAGAAATGAGATTAGCGTTGGAGATATGCATTAGGGTATGTCAACATCAAACCTTTGAAGCGGTTATCCTGGATCTGCAAGACGAAAGACCTAAACGAAAGGAGTTTAAGTCTTTAAATCTTTACCTCGATTCCGTTAAAATCCTGAGGGTGGGCGGTAGATTGGAACGTTCTGATCTCGACCTGGATCGCAAAAATCCAATGTTGATTCCAAGTAACAGTCATTTTACGAATCTTCTAATTGCCGACGCACATTATAGGAATCTGCATGGCGGTCCTCAACTAATGCTTAGCTATTTAAGCACGAAATATTATATTCAGGGAGCTAAGCGTTTGGTAACTGCATACGTGCGCAAATGTGTAACTTGTTTGCGTTATACAGCTTCTACAAAACCTCAATTAATGGGCCAATTACCACCTGCACGGGTTACACCAAATAGGCCGTTTAGGAACAGTGGGGTAGATTATGCTGGTCCTATTAATTTGAGGGCATCCAAGGGTCGGGGTCACCATGCGTATAAGGGATACATTTGTTTATTCGTCTGTATGGCGACTAAAGCTGTTCACATTGAGGTCGTAAGCGACTTGACTACAAAGGGGTTTCTCGCTGCTTTTAAAAGGTTTGTGGCAAGACGCGGTCACTGTACCGATATTTGGAGTGACAACGGTACGAACTTCCTAGGTGCCTCTAAGGAATTGGAGACCTTGCTTCGCTCGCAAAATTCAGGTATAGCGAAAGAAATTGCTGCGGCATTAGCCGTTGAGGGTACCACATGGCATTTCATACCACCACATGCTCCGAACTTTGGCGGACTATGGGAGGCTGGTATAAAGTCATGTAAGAAACACTTAAACAGAGTAATAGGAAGCTCTACTCTCTCTCTGAAGAGATGTCTACTATGTTAAGTCAAGTAGAAGCATGTTTAAATTCACGTCCCTTGTGTAAACTCACCGATTCTAACACCTTTAACGCATTAACGCCAGGGCATTTTCTTGTGGGGGAACCAATGGTGAACGCACCTGATCATAACTACGAAGATGCAAATATTCCTAGCTTAAAAAGGTGGCATTTAGTCCAACAGATGACGCAACATTTCTGGCGCCGCTGGTCCGATGAATACTTGACCACGCTGCTCCATCGTTATAAATGGTCCAAGCAAACTCCAGAACCAACCGAGGGGGATATAGTTTTAATCAAGGAGGACAACCTACCTCCTTGTCGGTGGCTTCTTGGCAGGGTGATTGAAAGGCATCCGGGGCTGGACGGTCTTACACGAGTGGTCACACTCCGCAGTAATGGTTCCATATTTAAAAGGCCAACATCAAAACTGTGTGTCTTGCCTATTGCCTAAGAATGTTGTTGATAGCTTAAGCACTGTTTAGTTATGTAAGTAATTGTTTAAGTTTAGATGTAAAAGTCAAATGGTAAAGATAATTAGTATTGTACGATCAGTGAACTTAATATTAATGATCACCTTGTAATTAAACTAGGAAATTAACATTGGAAGGACATAATGTTTCACAAAATGTCCTTGGTGGGCGGAATGTTGAACCGCGTAGCATTAATATCACATTTAAAATTGTAAACAAACGCGATCGCAATGGTAATGTCGAATTTTGTTAACTTACGCGTCACTAGATGGCGTTGTACAATTGTGAGCGACTTCTGAATCGCGGTGTTAAGATTCTCCGCGATTCATATAGGGTCCTAGCATTAAATATTTTTGTATCCTCGTATCCAACGGTGTAAGCAAACATCTAGCTGTGAATAAATTATACTTGGGGTAGTGTTGGTACTACTGGTCCACACTACCAAAGAAAGTTGGATTTTTTTGACTCAAGCACCCTAGCTCCAAAACCCACCAGGTAAAGGGTTTTTCATAATGAATATTTTTTTTTATGAGAGTGGATCACTGAAGAGATATAAAATTGTTTTTCAGTTTTTTTTTAATTGTTTTTTTTTGTCTACGTCATGATTGGTAGATTAGATTTCTTTTATTCATAATAATATTATCAGCCCACCAATAATTCGTATTAGTTAATTAGTATTCTGTCCATGATTCATGAAAAGATTGTCACTTAATTAGGTACCTTTATTAGATTATTACTAAGATTAATGTCCATTCTTTCCTTTATTTATCTTCTTACACATTAGTTACATTTTTAAATATTTCTTAACAAAAACCATATAAAAACATTTAAAAATATAAAAAATAGTGGTCCGCCGGTAGCGGGAGCAGGGTCCAAGCTACCGGTGGTTAGGGCTCCAGAGACAGGAACCTCCTCACAATACGAGCCGTATCGAGGAGTACTGCCTTCTGAATCAGGCCCTTGATCCAACCGCCTAAGGAGAGCCTCGAAAGATGGTCGTCGAGGCTCTTGGCTATAAGGCCATTGGCCGTCACGACGATCGGCACAATGATAGCCGAGTTCACATTCCACATGTCGACAACCTCGTGTGCCAAGTCGAGATATTTTATTTGTTTCTCTTTCTCAGCTTTCACGAGGTTCTCGTCATGCGGGATGGTAACATCGACTATCATTACGCGGCGCGCTGATCGGTCTATCACTACTATGTCAGGCTTATTGGCGACAATAGTCCTGTCAGTAATGATAGACTGATCCCAGTACAGCGTGACATGGTCTTTCTCGAGAACTGGGTCGGGCACATACTTGTAGTACGGAACCTCAGATTCCACAAGTTTATATTTCAAGGCAAGTTGCTGGTGAATAATCCTGGCTACTTGGTTGTGCCTGTGCAAGTACTCGCCGTTAGCCAGACGAGAACAACCAGAAATAATATGTCTGATAGACTCACCCGGACGGTGGCATGCCCGACACACGTCAACCGTCCCGTCCTTCATAATATATTTCCGGTAGTTGTTCGTCAACATAACCTCGTCCATAATCGCACAGACAAAACCTTCAGTTTCTCCAAAGAGATCGCCGAAACGTAACCAGGACACGGACGCTAGAAAATCTACATCGGGCCCATGAAGAGCTCGGTAGAAGCGCCCGTGAAGCTCCTTGCCTTGCCATACTTCCTTGCGGTCATCGGTAGTAAGTACTTCAGGTTTGCGCCAGTTCTCTTTAGCCATGGACAGCGGGGTGAGTCCCTTGTCCACTGCGACCACATCTCGGTGCATACCCACCTCGACTTTAAAAAAATATTCTCTGAGACTGCACATCTCGCGGTTGTGAAGGGACTTCGCGTTTAAAAACCCTCGACCCCCGCACTTCCGCGGGATGTACAGCCTCATCACCGATGATCGTGGGTGATGCATCCGGTTTGCGGTAAGCAGTGTACGAACTCTCCTATCCAGGGCATCGAGTTCGGTCTGAGTCCATTTGAGTACGCCGAAAGAGTACATTAAAACCGGCATGACCCAACCGTTGAAGGCGCGCACCTTGTTTCCGCCTGAAAGAAGGCTATGTAATACCTTGTTCAGGCGTCCAAAGAAGCACTCCTTCAACGATTGCTTCATGTCAGTTACGTTAATGCCTAACGCTTCCGACATACCCAAATACTTATAGCTTTCGGTTGAGGAAAGGGTTCTCAGGTGTATGGAATCCGAGAGCTGAATTCCCTCGGATTCCATAATCTCCCCTTGCTTTACATACATGACTGCACATTTGTCCACACCAAATTCCATCCTGATGGCGCTACTGAAAGTTTCAGTTACTTTCAGTAGCTCCATCAGTCGCAATTCGTTGGGGGCAAAGAGTTTCAGATCATCCATGTAAAGAAGGTGAGATATGACCTGACCACCTCTCCTCAACCGGTAGCCTAGACCTGAATCCTCCAGCAATGTGCTCAGAGGATTCAGGGCTAGACAGAACCAAAGTGGGCTCAGACTGTCGCCCTGGAATATTCCCCGTTTAATCCATACAGGTTCATCGTTCCCCTGGATCTGTCGACATCCTGGATATCGAAGGACCGTCCTCCATTGCCCCATACACGACTCAAGGAAGGCGCGTAGAGTTGCATCTATCTTGTACAACTCCAGCACCCTCATGAGCCATGTATGTGGCACCGAGTCGTAGGCCTTCTTATAGTCTATCCAGCATGTAGACAGATCCTTGCGGGATCGACGAACCTGTTGGCTAATGGCCATGTCGATGAGGAGTAGCTCCTTAGTGCCGCGGGACCCATTCCTACATCCATTTTGAGAGGCAGACATAATGGAGTTTTTGTCAATGTGTGTATTAATTTTAGCTCTCAAAATGGATGTAAGAAGTTTATAGACCGTAGACAAACACGTGATCGGTCTATAATTTTTGGGTTCCGCGGGACTACCTGACTTATGGAGCAGGTGGGTAACGCCTGTTGTTAAAAACTGCGGTAAGGACCCAGACTCTAAGGATGACTGGAATTGGGATGCCAGGCAAGTGTGTGAACTACTAAGCCATTTGAGCCAGAAGTTGTGCAGTCCGTCCGGTCCCGGTGACTTCCAGTTCGGTAACGGACGAACTGCTCTGGCTATATCTAAAGGTGTAATCAAAATTGGCTCCATTTCTGGGATAGGTTCACACACTCGTTCGACATCACACATCCAGTCAGCCTCAGTATGACAGACGGGCACCGACCAGATGCTGCGCCAGAAAGAACTCGTAGCAGCATCATCCGGGCGGCACACGTCTGTCATATTTAGCTCGGGTCGCTCCCAAGCTCTGTATACCCACCTCTCATCGCTCTGGAACATGCGATTCTGTGAGTACCGATCAACCCGCCGCTTATACCTCCGAATACGGTTCGCCCATGCATAAACTTTCTGCTTCAGGAAGTCGATGCGCTCTGTGGCACGGGACATGTATTCTTGAGGACTGATTCCAGTCCCCGAGAATGCCCGCCTCACAAAGCGCATCACACGTGGTCGTGTATTGCCCTCCCTGAAGCAGTGTAGTTTGCCGATGAGTACCCTGGCCCCGTCGATGCGGCGCTCGATCCTGCGCTGCCAGGCTGGTACAGCTGGTTTTGGTCGAGTAGCTACGTCACAATTTGGGAACTTGACGTTAGCTAAACGACATGCCGCAACAGCCCCACAGTACAGGATCGAGTGTGTATCAACGAGGTTCTCGCTACTCTCGAATATATTCTCGAGTTGCGAGTCCAAGGCACACACCAGCGCCCTATTTTTATTATGCATGGGTAACCGTGGTAATCGGGGTCTAAGTTCGGTAGGAGTGGATCGATATTCACGAAGCGCATCTTCCAGAGCGCTCCTCAATCGGTCGTTGCACTGGCTACTTACCACAGCAACCCTATCTTCTTCCTCTACAACAGCTGGGTTGAACCGCGGCGGGGTTGCGTCAATAACTGACGCTTGCACCGCGGTTTGTGCCGGAGTTAAAACGATACGGTTGCTCAGTACCTCTGAGCGCAGCCTATCAAGTACGGCGTCGTCCAACATGTGATTGCGTTGGATGACCCGCACCTGATCCGACAGTCGTTGGGCCGCAACGTTGACGGTTGGTTCAAGTACCTGGAACAGAGACAGCATCCCAACACGGTACGCAGTGAGGTTAGTTCCCCCCTCTGTAGACCCGTAGTATGCGCGCATGACGTTCTCGTTAATGGAATGAGTCCATCTCATGCGCTGCACACAACCACCGGCAGCGGGGACCCGGCTCGGGGCCGGATGGCCCCTAAGTCCCAAGCTTCTCGGTGGCCGGCCTCTCCCCTGCCGACGTACAGGTGTTGGCGACGTTGGCGGAGAGAAATACTCGTCGCTCGAGCTCGACGCAACTGCCACTGCCGGTGTCACAGCACTCACGATGTGGCTGGATTCCGGCGGCGGCGAGGCGGAGCTAAGCGACGGGTCCGGAGGTGGTAGGCGTGCGCGTCTGGCTGCTGCTCTGGTCAACATTTTAAGTCTTCATGATTTATTTTCAAAATTTTCTTGTGACATGGCTGTCAAATTATGTCAGATGAATTGGGTATTTTTTTTATAAGTATTCTTAGCGGTTATATATCTCATTTTGGAGTATATTCTAATATTTTAGTGATAAAACTGCTATTTTAAAAGTGTGATATGGTTTAAAATTTGCGGTATATTGTTTTACTGTATAAATTTAAGAAAATTTGATAAATTGGTTACGAAGACGTTTATTTGACGTTAGTGTTGCCAGATTGTCCATGATTCATGAAAAGATTGTCACTTAATTAGGTACCTTTATTAGATTATTACTAAGATTAATGTCCATTCTCTTTATTACGATAGTAATATCGACTCGTCGATCAAATAATGTATATGTCTATCTGACAGCGATATACTACATTTTTCCAGCACTTTCAGCTGTACTTAGTGTTCGGTCTACGTCATGATTGATAGTTTCAGTTCGTGTCTTCTCGTGTAAGACTAGCAGTTTATACTTTATTTTATTTTATTTTATTTGGGAAACAAACAATCATACACTGAGTGTTACATCTAGATAAACAGTATGCTGTAAGTAAATGTACAATCCACTACGTTTCCACATATTACTAGCTTATAGTAGATACAGTTTTGGTAAACTTAAGTAATAAAAATATAAAACAACAATACAATTTTTCGCTGTCTAATAGTTAAATAATGAAAAAAGGAAATAATTAAATTAAAGGTTTTGAGCAAGGCGCATAAGAATCTGTTTTTTAAATTTATGTTTAGATAGGGAAAAATTGTATACGATAAGAATCTTATTATTATTATAATATATTCCTATAAGCCAATGTAATTAAGAGTTCCATGCCTTGTTCTTATGCTTACAATGTTGGTATTGGTATGAAACGCCTATTTTACTTAAAGAATATATTGGTATCTTCTTTAAGTAAAATCAGTCCCGTCTTTTTTTTTTTTTTTTTGGGATGGGAAATCATCAAATGACCCCCCCGCTCATGTTCCTTCTTTGCCCTTTGTGTTCCAGGGCCGCGGTATCTCTTTCGAACAGTCCCGCAGCCCTGGCAGGCATCGGCCCGTGCGGACCCCTACGTGGTTGCTGACATCTCTTTGAGGCGCGCGTGGAACACGAACGCGCCGTCGACACGGCCTGTCGTCATAAGACGGCTGGACGGCGAGCTAGCCCATAACTCGCCATCCACAGGCCCGCGCCTACGGTGGCCGGGGGCCACCACGTGACCCCCGACGCCCAGGGCGTCTCCCGCGGTGGCTGGGACGTGAGGCTCTTTCCCTCTCACGTTCCGCCACCTCCTTCACCAGCATGACTGCTTCGCAGAAGGAGGTGACGGCTTCCCATTCCCTCTCGCTCCGGACCATGGCTTGAACCAGGGCCGGGCGCGAGAGGTCGCCGCCGCCAATCGCCTCTACGAGGACACGGCGCTGCTCCGCCCAAGCGGGGTAGGCCTCCACAGTGTGCTGCACCCGTCCTCCGGACGATCCTCCCGTCTGTCAAAATCAGTCCCGTCTGTGAATTCTGCCCGAAGAGCTAAAGCAGTAATTTAATATTTGTTGTGTATGGATCTTGTGGCAGTGGCTAAAATGGAACTAACTTGCCACTCTTAATACATTGTGTTCTTAAAACCTACGAAGGTAAAAAAAACTTGACCGTGAACCGTCCTCAGAACTTCAAAATAATTTTGGCTAACGATCATCTATCTAGAATAATCTTGGCAATTAATTATAATTATGATATTATCAGTTAAATTATCATTATTGTCAGTGTTGTTGTATCTTACTATATTAGATATTTAATGAATAAATGTAATGAGTCGTTTCTATTTCCTCGGACTGCGCTGCGGCCTGAATATTTAATTGTAACAATTGCCCGTAAAGACGGAGATTGACTCGTAACATTTAGTGTAACATGTAATGAATTGCGGTACAACTCGAGCATTGTAACAGTCAGTGAACCGAGCCAATGCGACCCCCGCGTGCTTCACCCGATTTCGCACGTATCCCTTTGAGTGTTACATTACAACTTATTATAGCTGAACACGTCGTTGCGTAACATTTTAATATGGGAGTTTTGAACAATCACTTCGAACAGGCAATTGTTGCAAGAAAAATAATTGAATCGGCTCAGTTTTCGAGGAGAAATAAACACATTACTCTCCTTTGCGTCGCGCAGTCGGGAATACAAAACGTCGATCTCGTCAAAAATTTTGTGACACATTCGGTCTGAGCTGTCCCTATCGCACTCTACGGGTCAGGCTTGACTCAGCGCTACGGCAATAGTTTCTTCAAACACCTATTTTTCAAATTCCTCACAGGCCCTGTTCCCTCTTAAGGATCTTTCTAGATTGTAAATACAGGAAGGTTTCCGAATAATAAAAAATCGGCCAAGTGCGTGTCGGGCCACGCACAATGTAGAGTTTCGGAGTTGCCCATGCCACACGATTTTTATTAAAAACAAACTTACATTTGCAGTTGAATGACACATGAGTTGGAGATCACCTTTTAAGCAAGGAGATGTTTATGTTAGGTTAATTACGTGAGGTGATTTTTGATCCCCTCCCCCCTTGGTGGGATTTCGTGAGATCTGGTTTGACCCCCTCATCTCCCTCCTAATCTCACGTGAGATTTATCAAAATGCGTAGTTTAGTATAAATACGGTAATGTGTGCTTGGTTTATTTGAATTCACTAAAAATAATAATTTGTAGAGAATAAACATGTTTACTTAATTAAACCCAGTGATATTTGGCTCGACCCCCCTCTCTCCCTTGTCAAATTGGGTGATATTTGACTCCCCCTCTTAAACGCCTCACGTAATTAATGGACGCCCCCTTAGGTGACTTGTATAAGCAATTGAAAAATACTATAAATAATAGTGTTGTTGGGTTATCTCATCAGGAATTTCTTAGTAACAGCCACGGAATCTGTATTTGTATCCAGTTTATGGCAATAGACTCACCCCCTATTACATGGGACTTCATTATAACTGGCGAAATGTGTGTATACGATTAGGTAAACGTCTGCCCAACCCTTCGGGGCTTTAAGGCGTGATATTATGTTATGTGAGAGAACTGACTGCCAGATCAAAAGGTGATAATGTACTGATGACTACAAAAGGTGTCCTTTTGGGTGCTGTAATTCTGGGCGGCAGAGGTCCGAAACAAAATTAAATGGCGTGGAGGCGACGATATGGCTTTAAAAATCGGTGTATTTTGGCGCAATACAACTTTTTTTCAAAGTGAACCTTGTTGTTGTTGTATAAATTTAATACCTAGGAACTTACCTAGAAATAAGAAATATTATTAGGAAATAATGTATGGTAGCTGATATCACCTTTAAAAAAAAAAAAATCTTTTAATATTTTTGTATTAATATTTGTACGCCGTTGTCGGCAAAACATAGCGATCTCTTTATATTTACTTACATCTTTTACATCTATGTTTAACAAATAAAAACTTTGACTTTGACTGCTTTTTAATCTAATACCGTTCTGTATACAATATTAAATGACTTTTTGAGAAAGCCCTTAGATCTCCTTAATTCGGCCCTGTCGCCAAATCTGTTCTTAGCGAACGTCTACTAACTATAAACTACCTCCCTGCCAAATTTCAAGTTTGTCTCACAAAAAAAAAGAAGGACTTTCATACAAACTTGCGCGAGCTTTAGACTTCCTTAATCCGGCCCTGTCGCAAAATCCGTTCTTAGCGAACGTCTACTAACTATAAACTACCTCCCTGTCAAATTTCATCTATAGACGTCAAACGGTTTTCGATATTTTGTGACGAGTGAGTCATATTTGAACCTCTCTTTCAGTGCCAAATTTTTAGTGGAAAGAGTAAAGACAAAAGGAAAAATAAAACAAAATTAATTTTCAGCCATACCGACTACACTACGACTACTAAAACCTATTTACGTAAATTATTAAATTTATCATAGAAATCGCGTATGAGGTTACTAACTAAATTAAAAAAAAATTATAGCTTTTGCGTCTGTTGGTCGTTTTTGATGAAATAAACGCTAAATAATACCCACAACAATGCTTCTTATTTTGTAATATTTCGATTTTGAATACAATTAGGGGTTTTTACCTGATGCGCGCACAAACGAACGAAGTCTACGATTTTATTATATGTATATAGATAACAAATAATAACAAAAAATAACAGCAATACACATACACACAATAAACACATTTAATAATAATTATTTTAATTTTTGATCGGTTATCAAAAAAAAACCAGCTGATTTTTTTTTTAATAACCGATGAAAATTTTCTATGTTCTCAGAATGATGTACTGAATACGTGGTAAGTAACCGTTTTCGCGTCGGTGTCCCTTTCACCCTGTATGCAAACTAAATTGATTTATCCCAGAAATTTTTTTTTTAGGATGGGAAATCATCAAATGACCCCCCCGCTCTGGGCGGAGCGGAAGGGAGTGTCAGACTTGCACTGACTAAAACCCATCCATGTTCCTTCTTTGCCCTTTATGTTCCAGGGCCGCGGTATCTCTTTCGAACAGTCCCGCAGCCCTGGCAGGCATCGGCCCGTGCGGACCCCTACGTGGTTGCTGACATCTCTTTGAGGCGCGCGTGGAACACGAACGCGCCGTCGACACGGCCTGTCGTCATAAGACGGCCGGACGGCGAGCTAGCCCATAACTCGCCGTCCACAGGCCCGCGCTTACGGTGGCCGGGGGCCACCACGTGACCCCCGACGCCCAGGGTGGTTCCCGCGGCGGCTGGGACGTGAGGCTCTTTCCCTCTCACGTTCCGCCACCTCCTTCACTAGCATGACTGCTTCGCAGAAGGAGGTGACGACTTCCCATTCCCTCTCGCTCCGGACCATGGCTTGAACCAGGGCCAGGCGCGAGAGGTCGCCGCCGCCAATCGCCTCTACGAGGACACGGCGCTGCTCCGCCCAAGCGGGGCAGACGTCCACAGTGTGCTGCACCGTGTCCTCCGGACGATCCTCACAATGGAAACACCCGGGCGTTTCCGCCCGCCCGATTCGGTGCAGGAACCTCCCGAAACAACCGTGTCCGGTGAAGACCTGCGTCAGGCGGAAGGCGAGGGCGCCGTGGCGCCTCTCTAGCCACTCCTCACAGAGGGGATTTATCGCCACTATGGTGGCGTGCCCTGCACGTGGTTGCGACAGTCGCTCTCTCCATGTCACCATGAGATCGCGCCGGAGGTCTGTCCGCTGAGCGGCGATTTGCCGCGGCAGCGGAGTTTCCCCCCGACGTAGTGCCTCCGCGCGCCATTCGTGAAGGCGCGCGAGGACTATCGCCTCCAGATCCCATGGCGGCCCAGAAATTGACTAAGAGTTCCTTTAATACTTAAAACAAAGACGTAGTAACAGGTTTTAGAATAAATTAACAGTAAGTCAGTTTATTAGTATATTATTTTGTAGAGAAGTTAGGAATATAGGTATTATGACTTCACTTTCCCATGTAATGTTCCCTGATAATGCCAAAATAATACCTGCTCACGAAAGCGAAGCCGCGGGCACAGCTAGTTAAATAATGGATGTCAATATAATAGACTAGACAACAATTGAATGTGTTGAATAATCTTCTAACACATACAATTGTGGCCTAGTCAACACAAATACGCATAGTCAAGTACAATTGATTGCAATTAACAATGGAGGTTCGGTCGTGTGCAGTTCTGTTGTGCGTGGTGGCTGTTTTAGCTGTCGACGAATGGATGGAAGTGGTTATCGAGCAAGGCACGGTGCGCGGGCGGCTGAATCCAGACGAAGATCTATACGCTTTCTACAACATTCCGTACGCCACACCACCTACAGGCGTTCATAAATTTAAGGTGATTACAAAGCTGTATATAAAACATGCAATAGTTTTGTTTACGTCTCAAAAGGTATTAGTACGCTCCCAAGTATTCAGTAAATATTTCAACAGGTTTTTTCATAGTTTTACGATACTCACAGTACACATAGATACTTTATCATGATAAAAAGTGATTTAGTTTATTTGCAGTCTACTCTAGCTTGATTTTAAATACTATTCTATTGAACACCCCATGACCGTATTTGCAGTTTCCATATTCGCCATGTCCCTATGTACAGTGACCATAACATGTAATAATAAGGACATGTATGATATTGACATTAATGAATCTCTGACATCGGAATAATCTTAAAGTCGGATCTTTGGCTTCACGCACTGCCGTCGACGATACGGCCTTCCACCTCGCTGCTCCTTTACGCCTTGGCGCTGCCTGCTGTTCTCCTCATCGCTGTCACTGTGGTGAAGCTGTCACTGTGGTGAAGCTGTCAACAACCTCGGTCACCACGGCCTGTCATGCAGCCGAAGTGCGGGCCGTTTTGAACGGCACGCGAATATAAACGACATCATCCGACGAGCTCTTGTCACCGTCGGCGTTCCAGCTGTTTTAGAACCCCATGGCTTGGCACGCGACGATGGCAAGAGACCGGACGGCATGTCGTTGTTTCCTTGGAAGATGGGTAGGCCTTTAGTGTGGGACGCAACATGCGTCGATACTCTTGCGCCATCACATCTTCCAAGCTCGTCGTGCTATGCTGGCGCTGCCGCTGCGGCTACAGATAACCTCAAGCGGCGTAAATACCTTTGTGGTAATTATATTTTCGAGCCGTTTGGGGTTGAAACTCTGGAGTCGTGGGGACCGAGTGTTCATAGCCTGTTTAAGGAAATTTCGAAACGCCTAGTTGATGCTTCCCGTGACCCAAGGGCTGGCTTTTACTTTGGCCAAAGGCTAAGTGTTGCCATACAACGTGGCAACACCGCCAGTCTCTTGGGCATATTACCAGCTGACAGCGTTGAGGAGGAGTTTTTTGATGCCCTTTTATAGTTTGTTGTTAGTTTATTTATTTTTGGTTATTTAATAGTTTTTAATTAATAATGTGTTTAGGTAGTTTACTCTACTTAATTAAATATTGATAGAATAAAATGTGCCAGATTTAAAAAGAAAAAAACAAAAAAAAAATCTTAAAATTAACTTAGATAAGACTACTATAATGCATTTCACTCAACGGACACAAACTGATAATGCGATTGAAACTCGGCAAAATGGCTCAGTACTAAAGAAAGTCGACAATGCCAAATTTCTCGGTGGAATAATTGACGTGAATTTGAACTGGAAAGCCCACATTGAACTCGTGAGTAAAAAGTTGAGCTCATCCGCGTATACGCTTTTCAAACTGGCCCCGGAACTTTACCCAGACGCCTTGGTAACGGCTTATCACGGATAGGTAGCATCAGTACTGCGCATTGGTATAATTTTTTGGGGAAACTCCACAAACAAAGAAATTGCGTTTAAACCGCAAAAGAGATGTATACGAGCTATGTTTAACTTAAAATCGACAGAAAGCTGCAAACCGGTATTTATAAAAAAATTAAAAACTTGTAAACCGTCTCTGTACATTTTTGAAGTAGCATCTTTTGTAAAAAGTAACCCCCAAATTTTTTCACGACTATCAGACGCGTTTCCACGCAACAGACGCGACAATAGCCAACTTTGCTTAAACTCGGCAAAAACTGCTCTAATGTCGAAAAACTTTTTTTGTATGGCCCCTAAGATTTACAACAAAATACCTGTCTTACAAAGCTCTAACCACAAATTTATTTAAAAACAAGATTTGGAATTTATTAACAGACAAATGTAATATGACTTCCTATCGGATACCTTTTGACATTTTTTACCTATTGACATATTTTACCTTCCGATATTTTTTTTTTTTACCTTTTGACATATTTTACCTTATATTTCATTCTATTCTCATGACAATTGGACATTTTGTATTTTTTATTTGTATTTGTAATAAGAGAATAATATGCCAACCTTAGTTATAATGAATATATAGTTACCTAGAAAGACAATAGCTAAAATAGAAATGATTTAATTTGTATAATTGTAAAAGAAAAGCCAAATTTGTACACCTCACATGGTAAAACATGTACGGACCTACCCTACCCTACTCACTAAGATCTTGCATGCTCAATTTGTGTGTAAACGCATGTTTTTAACAAAGAAATTGTCTTTATCTTAATCTTTATCAAACTTTTGACGTGAAAACTCAAATATTGCTTTTGTTCGCCAGGCACCGCTCGCGCCGCCAAAATGGTCATATCCGTATCACACCGAAGAGAAGAATTTCGTTTGTCCACAAGTACTCTATCCGATCCTCAACGAAACGCTAGTGATTGACGAAAACAATTGTTTACTTGCCAATGTATTTGTACCCAGGACATCTGTAGAAAACCTATCAGTCCTCGTGTATGTTCACAGTGGAGCCTTTACAATAGGTTATGGTAATATAAACAAAGGAACTAAGCTGATGAAGACAAAAGATTTCATCATGGTCACATTTAACTACCGTCTCGGTATTCAGGGGTTCCTTTGTCTCGGCACTGAGGACATACCAGGCAATGCTGGCATGAAGGACCAGGTGGCGCTGCTGCGCTGGGTGCAAAACAACATCGCTAGCTTTGGTGGAAACCCTGAAGAAGTCACCCTTGCGGGAAGCAGTTCGGGTTCTGCCTCAGTAGACCTCTTAATGCTCTCGAAGTCAGCCGAAGGATTATTCCACCGAGTCATTCCGGAAAGCGGTGGAAGCCTTGCCGCATTTGCAGTTCAGAGAGATCCTTTGGAGATTGCCAAATATATTGGCAGGAAACTGAATTTTAATAAATTCAACGATATTCGTGCATTAGAAGAGTTCTATAAGAAGGCTCCATTGGAATTGTTATCTTCATATACATTTTTCGATAGAACCGATTCTACTTTCTTGTTTGCCCCGTGTGTGGAGCGTGATGTAGGAGAACGACCATTCTTAACAGAATCTCCCCTGAATATAATAAAGAGTGGTAACTTTAAAAAGTTACCCATATTGTATGGTTTTACCAGTATGGAAGGATTGTTACGTATTGATTTCTTTGACAAATGGAAGCATAGGATGAACGAAAAGTTTTCTGATTTTTTGCCAGCTGATCTAAAGTTTAAAACCAATGAAGAAAGAAAAGAAGTGGGAGAGATGGCAAAATTATTTTATTTTGGCAACGAGTCAATTGGCGATGATCATGTTTTAGGATTCGTTTATTACTTTTCGGATGTCATGATTACTTATCCTATGCTGCGGGCTGTGCAGCTGTATGTGAGGGCTGGCAACAAAGAAGTTTATTTGTATGAATATTCTTTTTTGAACAATGAATCCGGAGGCACTGGGCCTACCATACGGGGTGCAGACCATAGCGGTCAGTCGACGGCTTGGCTGGACAACTTGGACAGTCAAACTGAGAGTTCCGCGTCAGTAAGCTATCAGAAGATGAAAATGATAGTGCGAGATATATGGCACAATTTTATAAAGACTGGGTAAGTATAATACACCGACCAAAAACACCCGACGCCCGACGAAACATTTGAACGCTATCTATGGGGTTAAAATTGTAACAGTCAGGTCAGCGCATCGGTGTCCTGACTGTTACAAAGTCGATGAGAATTATACAAGGCATTACACCCTTGTATAATTTTCATAATTCTCTCCCTCTCGTCATCCGTATTTTGTTTTATGTTGTACAGGAAGCCCGTGCCGTTTGATCATCCGTCGCTACCAACATGGCCGCCAGTGGGTGTGGACAGGTCACCACACATGAATCTTGGAAAACGGCTGGAACTACGAGGGGTGCTCCTGAGAGAACGTACTCGCTTCTGGGATGGCATCTACCAGAAATTCTACCGGGATGCCATACCACCACCAGCATATTATCAAAGAATGATGGCTATTATGCCGCGTGATTTGGTGCGTAGGAAACTACCTGGATTTGCAAAACGGATATCTTCTACAGATTAACAAAAAAGTAAAGATCAATAAATACAATAAGTACTGTAAAATACAACATTGATTTCATTATCTATAAAGATAATGAAAACAATGTTCAAATGTTGTTGTTGTTGTAATGTTGTTGTTGTTGTTTCGAAGATAACTTCGCCCGAATGTCTAACAAACATTCTAACTAAGAGGTAGCTCATAACTGGGTTGTGGAAGTCAAAACCGCAGACTCTCCACGTCAAATTCAATATTCATCGACGCCCGATTGTGGGTACTGGAAGCCACCTCAAAAAAGTTGAGAAATGGCTAGGCAGATGGTGATAATTATCTTTTCAGCAACTCGTATACTCACATACACAGTCCTTTCACAGTTTTTAACTTCTTATACCAGCAACCCTATTGCAAGGCACGTAAGGATCACTAAGAAAAATATGAGTTATGATAACTTTGAAAGGTTTGTAGTTCGCTGTCACCGGCAAGCGTTTCCTAAAGGTCTTTAATTAAATAAATCGTAAAATGTTCTATTCGCCTTACGTGGTTTTAGTTTCCGTTACGGCAGATAATCTATCTAATGACGAAGCGTTCTTCAAGTGAGGGTTTCTTGATGTTACTGAAGATGGAAGTATGACAGTTGATGAAAAAGAGGTAATAATATAATAAGTTAGCTGCAAGTCGGTGGTATTTGCCCTTGTGTTTCAATAAAATAAGAAGAAAGCTTAAATTCGTTATGTTACATGCGGCCTACTGTACGGTTTTTAACCGACTTCCAAAAAGAGGAGGTTATTAATTCGTCTGAATATTTTTTTTGTGTATATTCAGCGATCAGCGAAATCTTTGCCAATTCTGAACCGATTTTGATGATTCTTTTTTTGTTTGGAAGAATATTATTCCGCGGTGGATTTGGTGAAGATCTGATGCTTATCTTCGGAGATTTACAATGGAACTTTGCAATAATACACAGCAAATCTGTCGCGATGGCTACAATCGCTTAGATGTTCATTTTTTGCACAAACATCATAACATAACATCACGCCTGAATGCTCTGAGGAGGTACGCAGATGCGTAAAGTACACCCAGATTGCGGCAGTTAGGTATATTAACTTCCATTTTATTGGGGATAAGCCTATTAACATGAAATGTATTGTTAACAATGTAAAATAAATGTATTCTAAATATTTGTACAGGATATTACAACTAAAAATGGAAAAATAAAAAATCTTTGAATGTAAAAAATAAAACCGACTCCAAAAAAACAGAAATGTGAAAAATAACTTTAGTTTCTGCAGTGCTATTCTGTAAACGGTGACTCACTTCGAAAGTCATCTCGCAAATCATCTTGAAAGTCACACTCACTTCACTTCTCATCTCGCCTGTACAAGTTTTGGTATTCTCATGTCACGATCAAGGCCAAGTGAAGTGAAGTGACTTTCGAGAACTCAGGTGACATTGCTCTATGGCAGTAGGGCGGTGGCACTGAATTGTGCCTTCTTATGATTTATATCGACTTACATAATTTAGCCGAATTAACGCTCTAAAATAATAGTTTATAGTTTATTTCAGCCATAAATGTAATGTAAATGCATTATTTTCTACGTTTTAATATTTACAAGTTTTATTTGAGATAGAGAATGAAAAACTAGACTGAACGCAGTGTCGCCTTTGCCTCATGGAGATATGGGAGCCCGCGTATAAAAAAAAGCATTCACTCAATTATTTTTTTGTTGACAAACAAGCTTTGTTATTTTTATTTCCTCGAAATTTCGAATTTTGAAGTGTTTAACAAATTGAAGTAAGTACGATTTCTGTGGTAATAAGTGCCGGTTAAATAAACTGCCGGTATCGTTATATACATATTTAATTGTTAATTCTCTACTTCAGTGCTGAGCGTACTTCCCATCCATCTGCGGCTCACGCGAGACGCTAATCGACTTCTTAGAAAGGAAGCCTAGCTTGGCAAAAGGATTTGCCAAAAATCAAAGCGCCAAGCAGGCGGCTAATAAGGAGTGGGATAATATCACTGTAAAATTAAACAGTATGGGTGGTTCTGTATGGTGTCCGGACGTAAAGAATAGCACCATCCCATATCTTCCCGTGGGTGTCGTAAGAGGCGACTAAGGGACTTACCAGAGAATGGGCAGCAGCGTTCTCTGTGATTTTTTTTTTTTTTTTTTATAACAAACATACTGCGATCGCCAACCCGCCTGCCAAGCGTGGCGATTATGGCAAAACCCCCCTTGGGGAGGCCTATGTCCAGCAGTGGACGTCTTTCGGCTGAAATGATGATGATGATGATGATGATGGGTGGTTCTAAATTTCTAAGCTCCTCTGTTAGTCTGTATACATGCACATAGTCTTGACCACGGCTCAATAAATTTAAATTTCTAATGTTCTGGGCTTGGCGACGGTTTGCGGCAATGTCTAGGGTATCAGCTTCTTTCAGCAAACTCAATATCAAAAAAGAATAAGACGTCTACAAAAGTTAGAAATAGATGAAAACACAATAAGTTCATGAAGTTTTTTAAGGTCGGTTATTAGTCGGGTATTAGTTCATCCTAACTGTTTCACTTTTTTTCTGTAAGAAAACCACAAATATAATTGTACTTTTTGTTTTGCATTTATATCACATACATATTTAAAAAACACTTACTCAAGAAATAGTAACTTTTCATTTGACAGATGAATTCGTGTGTGAGATGCGAGATGACTTTCGATACGGTGAGCGAATTGTGTTTGAGAATACGAAATACTATGGACAAACGTCAAAATACTCACCCGTTGTAATTCCTCTCACTTCCGTCATCACTTGCTGGCGCTAGTGTCGAATTCACTCAATTTGAGAATACGAAATGTTTATGTCCCAAGATTTCACCGCGGATTCAGAAGTGATTTCGCAAACGAAGCTTTCAGAATAGCTCTGCTGAAGTCGGTGACTTTTGTTTGTTTGATTCAGTTTTTTTGTCAGCGACTTCAGAAGCTAAATTTATTTTTCACTTTTCTGTTTTTTTTGAAGTCGGTTTTGTTTTTTGTAAAAAAGATTTTTTTAGAACCTCCATAGCAATGATTCCGTAGATCCATCATACCGATAATGGCTCGATCGATCGAATCGATTACCAAGTACTAAGGTGTAGGTATATGAAAAACAAAGATAACAATCCATCAAAAAACAAGCAAGTGTAAACCAATGTGAAAAGTAAAGAGTGGTGTGATGTGTGTGTGTGTGTAAAGTCGGGGTTACAAGTGAATGCACCAGTTTGTATTCGTACAGTTAGAGATACAAATTACCGTATCATGGTGTACCTACACCGAAGGTATTATAACATTAAGTAACTTTCTTTAATTTTTGTGGCTATTGCAAATTTTTTTTTTAATCCGTTTTCGCCCACATAAACTTGCAAACGTTAGACCACAAAAAATACCTTCGGTATGGAAGCCTCTTTGCATTATAATATTATTATACACAATAAAGACCAGATTACAATTGAATGTGTTTTATTAATCTCGTACAACATCCACCATTGTAATTTCGGACCAAGTCTGTAACAGAAACAATGAAGATACGGTTGTGTGTTGTTACCTTGCACCTGACGGTTATTTTAGCCGAAGAAGGATTTCTGGAAATAGAAACGTTGCAAGGGTGGGTGCGCGGGTTTAAGCACCCCAACGAGGATCTATACGCCTTCTACAACATACCCTACGCGACAGCTCCGAGAGGTGCTGACAAGTTCAAGGTGCCTATTAATTTTCTTATAACACTTTATTTTGTAGATTTATTATATTTATAACTAGCTGTTGCCAATTGTGTAAAATAAAAGTAGCCTAAATTACTTATAACGTTAGTTATCTGCCAGTTAAAGTCCCGTCAAAATCGATCTAATTTCTGAGAAACAGACAGACAGACAGACAAAAATGAAAAAAAAAAAAACATTTTTGTCATAAGTACCGACTTTCAAATGCCTTCACTAAAAAGCTGTTATTTTCACACTTCAATGTTATTTATTTGTATAGATATATATAATTTTATTGTAATGACTACTTTGACAAACACTCGGGCATTTTAACCCTTCATTTCATTCATCCGCATAAGTCTGAACAGATTTATGATATAGGTACTTAACTTTTGTGTATAAAATATTTGAATACTCTTTCTAGTACTTCATGTGGTCCTGGTAAGCTTGTACGAATCAGATGGCGCGTTATCCCTGAGACACGGACAAGGTCCTTCAAAAAAATAAATAAACAAATATTAGTATTTAACAGTTGTACCTGCTCGATAAGCTTGTACGAATCAGATGGCGCGTTATCCCTGAGACACGGACAAGGTCCTTCAAAAAAATAAATAAACAAATATTAGTATTTAACAGTTGTACCTGCTCGACTTATTTCATCATTACGACTTGAAGCACTATGTTGTTATGTTCTGGTTGAGTCATGTCCTGAAATCCATGGTGAAAGTTTGTGTCAGTGGCAGTTTGTTTATGTTTTTGGCTTGTTTACGCCATCAATATATCAACCATACCACTAATAGTGATATATAAAGGGTGTCCGGTGGCAGAGTTGTTAGGATTTAAATTTCGAACAGTGCTTATACCATAGAGCAGAGGGGCGAGCGGGGGGCTGCGATTAATTTGTCATTCGTGACGGTTATTTAATCGCAATGTCGTAGTGGACTGGTGAACAACGTGCGTTCTGTTACGGTTTCCCAATGCTAGGTAAAACCCTTAATGATCAATAATAATTGATTACTAAGATTTCCTCTAAACTGTCTTGTCATCATTTTAAAGGCAGCAATGCCTCCCGCTCCCGCGGTCCACTAGTCTCATCCCGATCGCCGAACCTTTACCATCTCCGTTATTCTATCGTTGTGTCTGCCAGCTCTGAATTATTATTAACCAAAAAGTGTACAAGGTCAAACCCCGTAATAAACTATTTCCTTCGTGTTAATCAAAGAGTTTTTTTTAAAACGTTGTTTTCGGGGTCCCCCCGTATAACAGTTCGCAATCGAAGCGTTTTTAGAGGCAAATTGATTGTTGTGTTGTTGCTGTTGTCGTAGATGTTGTTCAAGGTACAATATTCGTCAGTTACTACGTGACGCGCCCACTGAAAATTTGATTCGGTTGTGGGTGCGAAAGTTCCGAGCAACGAGTTCATCAGCAAACAATATGCGGCCAGGGCCAAGCCGAACGTCAAGAAGCGATGATGGCAACATTGAACTCGCGAACTTTCGATAACGATTGTGCACGAAATATTGAAAAAGGACCTTCATTTTCCCTCTTTCCTAAATTCAAATTGTGCAAGCGCTTAAAGCGCTTGCAGAAGTTTTTACACAAATTGTAACCATTACAGCGATTTCTTACGGTAAGAACAATTTTTTGGAGTGATGAAGCCCATTATCATTTGAATGGATACGTGAATAAACAGAATTGCAGTTATTGGTCACCTAAACGACAGAACCCACGTTTAAAACATCAATAGCTACTCCACAGCCCTCAGCACAGGTCCCTAAAGTGACCGTTTGGTGTACATTTCAGTCCATGGCATCATTGGACCTCATTTTTTGCAAACCATTGCGCATTACCAATGCCTATTTGCTTCCAATACTGAGAGAACATCCTTCCTTCACTTCACACACATGATTTCAGCAAGATGGCGACACGCTATATACTGCTAGAGACACCATGGCTTTGTTGCGAGATTTTTTCCCAAACAAACTGATTAGCCTTTTCGGTTATGTCGGTTGGCCACCAAGATCGCCAGATCTTACCCCCATGGATTTTTTTGTATGGTGATACCACAAGAGTAAAGTTCATTATAACAAATCCAGCAAAAACTGATTCATTACTGAAAGAAACTGTCGTTCGGGAAATAAACAACATTCCGCGATCACTTCTCCAGTGCGTTGCGCGGAATACGGTCGACAGATTCCAGGAGTGTGTACGATGCGACAAAAAAAAATATTCCGTCCAAATACTCCCGTATTTGGACGGAATATTTTTTTTGCATTCATGTTCTATAAAGTGCTGGTTTAATTAACTTAAATATTTTGAAGATTTTTTTAAAATTTAATTTCTAAATCCTAATTCGGCCACCGGACACCCTGTATAATCACTATTTAAAAATCGACTTGCGTGCGTGAATCACAAATAAGTTCTAATATGAATTTTGTTCTTCAGGCACCTCTCCCGCCTCCAAAATGGAAGGATACGTTTGACGCCGTAGAGACGAATCTCGTATGTCCACAAAACGTTAAATTAATCAAAGAGTTTGTGACAGAAAAACTAGTGATGAACGAAGATTGTCTAGTCGCTAATGTATTTGTACCCAATATTCCTGATGCAAACCTACCAGTCCTCGTGTATGTTCACGGAGGAGCCTTTTTAATGGGTTACGGTAACAGAAATAAAGGAACACAGATAATGAAGAGGAAAAATTTCATAATGGTCACGTTTAACTACCGTCTCGGAGTGCTTGGGTTCCTCTGTCTTGGCACAAAAGACATACCAGGCAATGCTGGCATGAAGGACCAGGTGGCCCTACTGCGATGGGTACAACAGAACATTGCCCGCTTCGGCGGTAACCCTAAAGCGGTAACTCTAGCAGGTGGCAGTTCAGGTTCTGCATCAGTGGATCTAATAATGCTCTCAAGGTCAGCCATAGGATTATTTAACCGAGTCATACCAGAAAGCGGGGGAAACCTTGCTGCATTTGCAGTTCAGAGGGATCCTTTGGAAATTGCCGTATATCATGCCATAAAACTGAATTTTAGCAAGGTCCATGATATTATTGAATTGGAAAAATTTTACAAGACAGCACCATTAAAATTGTTGGTTTCACAATTACAATTTGATAGAACGGACGCTACTTTCTTATTTTCACCGTGTGTGGAGGCAAAATTAGCCGGGGCATTCCTCACACAATCACCTTTAAGTATATTACTTTCAGGCAACTACGAAAAGGTACCTATTTTGTATGGTTTTACCCAAATGGAAGGAATGTTGCGAATTGATTACTTTAACATGTGGAAGCATAGAATGTATGAGAAGTTTTCTGATTTCTTGCCAGCTGATCTAAAGTTTCAATCAGAAAAAGAAAGACTTGAAATAGCTGAGACAATTAAATTATTTTATTTTGGGAAAAGGCCAATTCTTGATGATTCCGTTACGAATTTCGTCTACTACCATTCGGACATCATGGTTACTTATCCTATGCTGCGAGCTGTACAGCTGCACGTGAAGGCTGGCCACAAACAAGTTTATTTGTACGAATATTCGTTTAGGAACGGAGACTTTATACCAAACCTTAAAATTCGAACCTCGGATCACTGCGCTCAGTCGAAAGCTTGGTTGGATAACGCGGATGGTACAAGTGAAAGTTATGATGAGATAAACTATCGGGATATGAGACAGATAGTGCGAGAAATATGGCTCAACTTTATTACGATGGGGTAAGCATTAGGACATTAGCGTAAACTATATAGTATTCAGGGTCACCGGAGTTAATGTGACACATCGGGTTTGTGATACAGGAATAAGCTTCTGAGACTTCACTTCTTCGAACCCGGATTTTTTTAAATGTCCACATTGACGGCCGGCCACCTTTTTTCAGGGGAAAACCTTCAAAAGGCGGTCTTTGGGGATAAGACCGGGAAGTGTTAGATTTTTACCTCTAAAACCACCCACCCTGGTGATCAGAACCCGTACAAACGGAAGGAGACACCGTTTCATCTTTAAGTACATGTCTGGAACCCGCTCTGTCTGTTAGGGCACATAACTGGCAACGGCCGGGTTTCTTCTATACTATTTAAATAGGGTGTAAGGGACAGCCCTACACAAACTCACAGGGTGCATTCAGCTCCTTATTTTGAAACATGAATATGTTATATGTTTCATCGGAATTTTTCTCCGGTTTATTTTTACCAAACATAGGAACGATATCAGCAGATTATGAGAGTACGTAAAGAATAAAAATTGTATGGGCAATAATAACGTAAAATATTACACTTATTATTTTATGAATAAGTTTCTACTACGGGACCACCTCAAAAATCAGAACAAAAAACCTCTTACAGTTGTATTACTTTAATGTCACTTAGTAATGCTAAATGAGCTAGAGACGTCTATCTTAAATACTGAAGTAAGATTATAAAAAAACAATACTCGACTACCACACTGATAAAATGTATAATATAGCTGATATATTTTTGCGATTTCTCAATCTGGCCTTGTCATACAGGAAACCCGTGATTGAAGGGTCGTCGCTGCCTGAGTGGCCGCCTGTGGGCCGAGACCTGTCACCACACATGTCGCTTGCATCACGTGTGAATCTCCGTGGAAAGTTATTGAATAAAAGCACTTGCTTTTGGGATTCAGTCTACAAGCTTCATTACCGTGATGCCGTACCTCCAGTCCAACTGTACTGAATCGAGCTTCGGATGAACATATACGGTTTCTATACTATTAGATGTTTTAAGGGGCACCCGCACCGGGAGCATTCGCCTGTAATGTTACAAATTCAAGATTCGATTTGGAGCATTACGTTACAACCGACGAACGTTCGGCTGTAATGTAAGATTCGATTTTGAACATTTGATTCAGTTGTTTGTTGCAATCATGTTACAAGTTGTATCATTATGTTACAATACAGGCGACTGCTCCCGGGTGTGAAAGCACTTAGAAATAAAGTTTTCTGTAAGCAGGTGGCCTTTCATGACCAGACCACAGTGTGGAAGAGAGATAGTGCTAGACGTCCTGTGTATTTCCATCACAGTGGTTAATGCTCTCACGAGCATGACCTGTGACCACTGGGACCACCTGATGTTTAGTACCTTTTATTATAATTTCAGTTAGTTTTAAGCAAAGTTTATAAATAAGAATGATGTGATTTGGACACATCAACAGGCCTGGTGGCCGTGCAAAGATTAATAAACATTATTAATTATGTTGATGCATTGTGGTTTTTTTTTCCTTACCTCTCCAATACTAACATATATATGTTACGGCTAATAGCCGAAGTGCGACTACACCTAGTTTTGGCCGGGTACAACTAGGTGCAGCCGGTTAAGAGATTGATGAGATGTATCCTACTAATCTTCGGTTAGAACATGCAACCAATTTGGACGTAGCGCTTTCCGGCAGCTGCCGCGGCACCGCTGACTGCGCTCGCTCGGCTCGCGCGCGTTTGGTCACAGTACTAACATAACCTAACTTAATCCATTTGGTTGGTGTGTCCTAGCAATAAAAAGGATACACAACTATTATCGGCCGCACCTAGGTTTAGCTGGCTAGAACTAGGTGTAACCTTACTTCGGCTTTTAACA
This sequence comes from Noctua fimbriata, assembly GCA_905163415.1. Taxonomy (NCBI): domain Eukaryota; kingdom Metazoa; phylum Arthropoda; class Insecta; order Lepidoptera; family Noctuidae; genus Noctua; species Noctua fimbriata. The sequence goes on along the minus strand of LR990922.1, from coordinate 13,750,542 downwards.
GTAACATTTACATATTACATATTTATCATTTATACGGGTGTAGTAGAAGAGAATTACATACTAAAAATGATTGTTGAATGGGAAACTTTTAGTAACACAGAGAGTAGGCTCGAAGTAAGCCCGCTGTGTTCATAATTATTGATTTGAAATGGCATATCAGAAATGTGAGAAGGATTCATTTTTTCAGAACCTTTTTTGATCTGGCAGTCAGTTCTCACACATAACATAACATCACGCCTTAAAGCCCCGAAGGGTTGGGCAGACGTGTACCTAATCGTACACACACATTTCGCCAGTTATATTGAAGTCCCATGTAATAGGGGCCTATTGCCATCAACCGGACACAAATCCAGATTCCGTGGCTGCTACTGAGAAATTCCTGATAGAATAACCCAATAACACTATTATTTATAGTATTTTTTCAATTGCATATACATTGTTTAATGTTACGGAGTCACCTAAGGGGACGTCCATTAATTATGTGAGGCATTTATGGCGGGGAGGGGGGGTCGCGCCAAATATTACCCAATCTCACGAGGGAGAGAGGGGGGCCTCGGCAAATATCACTGGGTTTAATTAAGTAAACATGTTTCCCTATAAATTATTTATTTTAGTGAATTCAACGCAATCAAGCACAGATTACCATATTTATACTAAACTACGCATTTTGATAAATCTCACGTGAGATTAGAGGGGAGATGAGGGGGTCAAGCCAAATCTCACCGTTGCTGATTGGCACAGGGGCTGTGGCATGCGTCCAGAAATTTACTTACCTCGGGAGCGTCGTGGCAGAGTCTGGGGGCAGTGAAGAGGACATCGCTTCACGAATCGCCAAAGCCCGAGCTACCTTCGCGCAGCTGAGACCGGTTTGGCAGTCGCGAAAACTGACCCGAAGGATTAAACTTAAGATATTCGAGTCCAACGTGAAATCTGTGCTGCTGTACGGGTGCGAAACGTGGAAGGTCACAAAGGTCATCTCACGCCAAATCCAAGTCTTCGTCAACCGCTGTCTTCGTCGCAGTCTCGGAATTTACTGGCCCGAGACCATCTCAAACGTAGAGCTGTTGGAGAAATGCCACGAGAACCCGATCGACCGCCAGATCAAGCGTCGCAAGTGGAGTTGGATTGGCCACACGCTCCGAAGAGACCCCGACCACATACCCAAACAAGCTTTGGACTGGAATCCCCAAGGGACAAGAAAGCGTGGCCGTCCCCGTCAAACCTGGCGTCGCACCGTGCTGGCAGAAGCGGCGAGCATCGATATGACGTGGAGCGAGGTGAAGCGGGAAGCTCAAGACTGATTGCGATGGAGAACATCTGTGGACGCCCTCTGCCCCATCTAGGGGACATAGGACATTAAGTCAAGTAAGTCAACGCAATCAAGCACAGATTACCGTATTTATACTAAACTATGCATTTTGATAAATCTCACGTGAGATTAGGGGGGAGATGAGGGAGTCAAGCCAAATCTCACGACAACCCACCAGGGTCGAAAAATCGCCTCACGTAATTAATGGACGCCCCCTGACACAAGCATCTCCTTGCTTAAAAGGTGATCTCCAAATCATGTGTGTGAAAACTTTATGTAATCGAAATAAACATTTTTTTTTTAACACTTGGCCCGACCCGAGAATCGATCCCCACGCTTAGTAGTCGCGCTTGCGACCACTAGACCAACGAGGCAGTCTCACACATGCACACCAAAAATTCCACGCGAACGAAGTCGCGGGCAACAGCTAGTCCCCAATAAAATGGAACTTAACATACCTAACTGTCGAAATCTGGGTGTACTGTATACATTTGCGTAGGGGATACGCTGAGCATACAGGCGTGATGTTATGTTATGATGTTGTGTAAACAATAAACATCCAAGCGATTGCAGCAGATTTGCTGTCTGTTATTGAAAAGTTCCGTTCCATATCTCCGAAGTCCATGATCAGATCATGGCAATATTTCTACGGGACCAACTTGAGAGTATACTATTTCATACAAAAAAAGAATTTTCAAAATCGGTTCAGGTGTCTTCAAGTAATCGGTGAACATACATAAAAAAAGCATTCCGACGAATTGAGTACCTCTCCTCCTTTTTTGTTTGAAGTTGATTAATAAATATTTTTTTTATAAATCAAGCTTGAATACTATGTGCTACAACTAGCTTTCAGTGGCGTAAAAATATGCAAGTACTACTAACTTGATTGTAAATGTGGGTGTACTGAATACATCTGCGTAACGCTTTCGAGTGTACAGGCGTGATGTTATGTTGTGTGATTGAGTAAACGATGCATATTTATGCGATAGTAGCAATCGCGGTTGATTTGCTGTAATTTTTCGAAGGGTTTCGTTGTCTGTCTCCGATACTCATCATCAGATTTATATGAAATTTAAATGGAACCATTAAACCCCTTTCGAACAAAAAAAAAGAAGAAAGACAGAATTTTGTAAATCATACATCATACATGCAGTCCATTTATTTATCGTTGCTGTGAGTAACGGTACACTCAACATTTGTTTGGCACTTGTGGCATAAGTGCACACAACAAACAAAAATAAAATAAACAAAAAACTTAAGACTAAACAGAAAAAAAGAGATAATATTGTGTGTCTCACGGCTGCGCCAAATAGGCCCAGTTCAGCAAACTGCCGAGCAGCTAGTGCCCGACGCTGGTTTTCAACTGTTTACTTCATTTTTCACTTTTAAACTTAAACTTAATACGTAAGGCCACTGAGTGCACTAATGTTGATATTATCGAGTTGTTTGTGTATCTTATCTATTTAACAATAATACGTATGTTACATTCTATCATACTAATCAGAGTATGATGCAATTTTGCCTGTGTCATCCTGGTCAGCAGAAAACCCGCTAATAACAGTATCTTAGGAAAAATAAATACTGATAAACTTATTTTTTGTAATATTTTCTTTGTAACCAAAATAAATGACAGCCAATTTTTTTTTCTTGCTGTTTCAGACTTGTACTTAAAGCACTGGTTACATTAATAAGGTACTTTAACCTTCTTAAAGTCTGAAAGAAGACAGCCAATCAATTCTAAATTTTGTTTACGTACAGCGTAGAAATTAAATCTGTGTAAGGCTAATTTTCTGAGTTTATCTTGGAAATTGCTGACATCGCTGAAGGAAAAATCGTGAGGAAACCTGGACTTCTAATAAATATAAGTCTGTAATCGTCAACCCGCCTTGAGCAAGCGTGGTTAGCGTGGTGATGGTGTTCAACGCTCATGTATTCAATGTTTCACAGACAGCTACATACATATAAATTGATATTATTTATTATTTTTTTAGGTTCACACGAACGCAGGTACGTTCTGACTCATATTATTTAGGTACGGTCAGTCTTATTATTGTAATCATACGGATGTTTTAATTATGTTTACACAGTGGTTCATAATATTGAACACAATGTGATTTGGTTCAGTAACATTGTTGTGTAAACAAGAATTGCAATTTAAAATATAAAAGACTTACAACCCACAACTATGTGAAATGTAGGTTAATTTGGAAAACTAACAGTTACGAAAATCACGAGTTTTCTCATAATATTTGTGGTCATCATCTATTTATCTAGTCTTTTCCCAATTTCGTTAGGGTCGGCTTCTAGTCTAACCGGATGCAGCGGAATAACAGTATTTTTATGATGCGACTGCCTATCTGACCTCCACAACCCAATTACCTAACACGATACGCCTTAGTAAGCCTGCTAGTCAGACTTGCGGGCTTCTGACTACCCAACCGTGTGGCGGCCATTTGTAGATTTTTGACAGTGATTACAACTGTCATATTGACCGCCGCCGCCGGCTTAACGTGCTTTCTGTCAATGGACCCTCCGTACGGAGGGTCCATTGACAAGTTTACACCTTGTTTATTTGTAATCATTTGACGTTCTCGAAAACGGCTCTAACGATTTCGATGAAAGTTGCAATATAACTGTTTACGGGAGCGAAAAATCGATCTCATGTCTGACAAAATTCGTTTTCTCTATTTTCACCCGAGCAGAGCTTGGTCGCCCAGGTTCTACATTATTAATTTTTTATATGTCTTCGTATGGAATAGTTACATAGGAAAATATTTGTAACATCAGAAGCTGCTTAATTATCATGCAAACACATTATTTTCTCAAAGACCATTATTTTGTCGGTAATTACATTATTTCACGCAAAAAAATATAGTTAGTCAATTGGTACCAAACACGTTAATATTGTGAAGTAGCTTCCCGTGAAGGTTACATGTAATAATAGTCCTGCTGACCTTTGGCGGTCACGGCGGCGGCGGGCAACCTCGACGGAGATTAGCCATCGGCGCGGGAGAAATATTATAGTGCACAAGTGCAAGTGCACTCTCTTCTCTTACTCTCGTAGCCTGATGCGATATTTTATATTGATATGACACGACGGGAGAGAGCCCATGACGGAAAAACCAATGATTTTCCGCCATCTTTTCATCATCGCCATCTTAGATTTTAATTTTGACAAACACTGAAAAAAACACCCATTAAAATTAATATTAAAAAAACGGTCATTTAAAAAAGGAAATTGCAGTCTGTCTGGGACTTACCATTACCATTACAGGCGTGATGTTATGTTTACTCTATAAGTCACTGCTCATGCTCAGACTCACTGACCATTAAGTCGCGCAAGTATCCAGTCGCGCAATTGTCCATTCGCGCAAGTGTCCATTGGCGTAAATGTCCGTTCGCGCAAGTGTCCTGATAACAGGCACAGAAGTAACGGGTTAATCAAAGGTAGGTATGTGCTTTATTCAAGCAAACATTGCAATAACAATATTTTAATAAAATCTTAGTGAAACTTTAAGTACTTTTCAAATAAAAGTGTTTCTTTGACACACAGACTTTGACGTCACTACCGGCGCTATCGAGGGACGATGCGTATTGAGTTTGCGTTCCGTTTCACCAAAAAAAACGCTACATAAAATATTAAATTGTAAAAAATAAGTGTTGTATTAGAAAATTAAACAAGTGTACCACAATGTTTTTATGGGCCAATACAATTATTATATACTAGCGACCCGCCCCGGCTTCGCACAGGTGCAATATATACATATAAACCTTCCTCTTGAATCACTCTATCTATTAAAAAAAAACGCATCAAAATCCGTTGCGGAGTTTCAAAGATTTAAGCATACAAAGGGACATAGGGACAGAGAAAGCGACTTTGTTTTATACTATGTAGTGATAGGCATTTTTAAGAAATAAAAAAAGTTTTGTATTTCTTGCAAATTCCCTATTTTGCTTTCCGAGCCATACCGCCTACTTCTAAACTCCAGGCTGAAACTGAGAAGTTTCTAACCGAAAAACTAAATAACACTTTTGCCTGACCCAGGAACTCACTCTCAGCAGCCACGCTTGCGACCACGAGACCAGCGGGGCATTTGAAGATTACGTGGAAATAATATCTATAATACCATACTAGAATATTCAGCACGAATAGCTAGCAAAAACTAAGCCAGTCAGTGAGCAAACTTGAACAATCAGTTCCATTCCAGGTGTGCCCAGGATATAAACACACCTAGGCACCAGTGGCGAAGGATCCATATAACTCGATTCCTACTGGGTTCCCTTTGAAAAATGGCACCTCAGTATTGTACAACATTAGTTTCAGTACATGCGAAACCTGAAACACGTGTCTAGTATTTTTATGTAAAGAATCTATGTACAAAATTTCAAAACTGTATCATGAAAATCACAAAGTTATAAGCTTGTTCTGTTACCTGGTTGTCCGCACCAAAACGTGGTCACCACGCAGCGCACACACGCGCGCGCCTGCAGCGTCGTTTTGAGCTCATTGATAATAATAATTTGGCAGTAGGTACCTAAATTATTGCGATAGGTACTTAATGCCAACCGGGGTCCAATTTAATTTACATTTTTAAATATTTCTATACAAAGTAATTTAAATAAAAACATTTAAAAATATTAAAAAAAGTAGCCCACCGGCATCGGGAACAGGGTCCGAGCTACCGGTGGTCAGGGCTCTTGAGAGAGGAACCTTCTAACGATACGCGCCGTGTCCAGAAGCATTGCATTCTGAATCAAGCCCTTGATCCAGCTGCCAAGCGAGAGCCTCCTCAGATGTTGGTCGAGGCTATTGGCTATTAAGCCATTGGCCGACACGACTATCGGTACAATGACTGCTGTACTCACGTCCTACATGTCGACAACATCGCGAGCCAGATATTTGAATTAACAAATATTTATTTTTATTTAAAGAGTAATCTCTATCAATCAGTAATCCGTCTTAAAAGTAACGCAAAACCTTTCTTGTCAACGTAGACTGACGGTGCATTTCAAAGTGGCATAGAAACAGGAACGTTAACATTCATTACATTTTATTAGTCTTCATTGACACGCTAGTTTAGGAGGTGAGCACATCTCAAGGTCGTGTGATGAGCCACAATGTCACAGAACGACCTGTACAGTGCACATGAACTCTATTACCTACTTACGGTAATCACGGGAAACCGCAGCATTGATGATTGAATTGGTAGTTTATTGTTCTAACTAGGATAATTTTGGTCGCGGTTGCTATTATAATTTTCTTTATTTTCGTACATCCAGCGTGTTAGTAAACAATAATGTAACTTATCACTTAGTGTTAGTAGCTAAATTGAAACAGAAAAGAAGACAGACTAAATAGTATTGTGAAAAGGACATCCCCAAATTAATATTTAGTGATTGTTTTTCTCACAAAACTTTTAATAATTAAAATTAGGCAATTAGCGGCATTATTAGGCTTGAATAAAACTAATTCGTATGTTTTCTAGTTATATTTTTAAACAATTTTTTACTACTTCTACTTATTAGTTACCGGAACTTGTGTGTACCTGTATCATTATATACCTAATGAGAACATTATAGTTTATGGACTTCGGTATCATGAATGACAGTAGCTCAATCTACATCAAAATTATAGCAAGCCAAATGATCCTTGTGGCACTCCATAAGTGAATAACAGCTGTTGACTTTAATTTTTGTCGGCGATCGTAAATCATTTAATTGTTCAAGCAAAGTAGTCTTAAAACGCATTCGTAGATAGCAATTGAATCATGTAAATATACAGCATGTATCAGAGAGGTGTAGTAAAATTAAAGGGTGTGGTACAGACCAACAAGCTGTACAACTTTCTCCATGGGACCAAAATAATAAGGTTTATTCCGATCTGCCCCTATCGGTCTATCACCAGTGGTGGCAGTTGCAACAATTTTCTTACCTACCACCACTGGTGGTGGTTGTGTCTGATTCAAACGCATTTGCTCCTACCTCTGTCACCACTGGTGGCAGATGCAACTTGAATTGGTGGAATCCTGCACCAGTGGTGGTAGACTCGACAATCGAGTAGCCGTCTGCCACCACCAATTAGACAGGAACCTCACAAAACATCAGATGTCTTAATATCGAGGGAGTAATTCTAGAACTAGGTAAGTCTAATATTTGGTTGGTGGAAGAGGCGGTACTGGCTCCCGGTAGTGTTTCTCATAGATGTTGTTCCAAAAGCTAGCTCGGTCCAACAATAGGGCGTCACGTAATTCCACCGTCTGCCCCAAGGACATGTAAGATGACCTGTTGGCACCCAGAGCTGGCCACGAGGGAAGAGATGAGCCTCGTGGTACAGGCATCCTGAAATTATATAAGGTAAAGTTGAACTTATATCATAAAGTAAGTTAATCTACATACAATATGTGAGTACGAGTAGATATAGAATTTTGGTAAGAATTTGTTTAAAAACATAACATAACATGTCAATTTGTGTTGGTCATGATGATATATCAATAAATATATTTAATTATAGCTGGTGTGATGAAATATAATATTATTACGAAATCATCATCATTCAAATATTTCATAAGTCATCCAAGAAAGAATCTCTCTTTTAATATCATAGTGACTTGCATTCGAAAATATTATAAACAAAAATTATGGTATGCCTTACCCAGTTGTTATGAAATTATGCCACATTTCTCTCATAGTTATCTTCATATTTTTTAGTTCGAGGGAAGCTGTCCGATTGTCTGAATTTGTCGACGTGACACCATCTAAAACCGCCAGCGTTTGCGCACAGTGAGAAGCACCTCTTGTTTTAGTATATGGCACAAATGGTGTATCATCATCAACGAAGGAGTACTCATACAAATATATTTCATTGTTTCCACCATTCAAGTTTAGCTGTACCGATCTTAACGCGGGAAAGGCAAACATGATATCTGTAAAATAGTCAACGTATCCTAATATAGTATCACGACCGACAGGCTTTTGATGAAAATAAAATTCTCTGATCCGCTTAGCAACTTCTTCCTTTTCTTCATCGCTACCGAACTTTAAGTCACCAGGCAAGAAGTCTGAAAACTTCTCATTCATTTCGACACTCCAAATATCAAAGTTTGGGATCCGTAACAGTCCTTCCATGTTAGCAAATCCATATAACATTGGCACCTTTTCATAATCACCCTTTTTAAAGATATTTATTGGAGAGTCGTCCAGAAATATTTCGTCTCCAGCTCCAGTATCACGTTCGACACACGCCGTCAACTCATAAGTGGAATCCTTTCTAGGTATAAACGCATTCTGTGTTAATGTTTCGTATGAAGCAGTCTTATAAAACTTTTCCAAAGCATCAATATCATGTACGTCAGTGAAATTTAACGTCCTAGCGGATGTTTTAGCGTTTGCCAGTGGATCCAGCTGAACTGTAAATTCTGCTAGATTGGTTCCACTCTCTATGATAACTTTGTGAAAAAGTCCTTTAGTAGATTTGGACAAAATTAAAAGATCTGCGACAGTTGCTCCTACACTGTACCCTGAGATTGTGACATCGTGGGGGTTTCCTCCAAAGCTAACGATATTCTTATTAACCCAACGTAGCAACGCCACCATGTCCTTCATGGCTGCGTTGCCTGGGACGTCTTTTGTTCCTAAACAAAGAAATCCGTGAATGCCAAGGCGATAATTGAAATTCACAACAATCAGTTTTTTACTCTTCATAAGGTTTTTAGCTTTGATTGAGTCTCCGAATCCGTAGCGTAAAGCTCCTCCGTGAATATGGACCATGACTGATAGATCCTTCTCTACAGTGTCAGGCACGTATATGTTTGCAATAAGGCAGTCTTCTTGCATGGTTTTATTGTTTACTCCGCTCAATGATTGAGGACAAACCACACCTTTGTCCGTCGCCTCTAGTAGCCCCTTCCAGTTTGGAGGTGGTAGAGGAGCCTGAAATAGAGGAAACACTGAATTAAAGCTATGAATAAAATTCATGGAGAGTTTCGGAGCTAGTTGCTCTCTCCATGGGTGTAAAGTGCCCTTAACGAAGCCGAAAGACACTTGTTTTCCTCGTCATTACAATATTTTTTTTGTTCTAGCTAGACACAAATTTTTTAATAGTTTTTAAGGTTATAAATTTACTTAAAATACCTCTATGACCCGTTTATATATTCAATGCATCCATCAACACAATGTTGTGAGTGCGATACATTGAGTTTTACAGTAAAACGTGATTTTTCATCCCAAAAAAACAGTCGTTTCCCAGCAGCAATTTTTGCGTGGGATTACTTAGTTTGATGTACAGAATGCTTGGTTGACGGGTCAGTGAAGAATCCATTTACACAATAACTAACTAATAATCAATTTCTAGAGACAGGAAGTGCTTAATCTTATAACTCAGCCAAATACCAATTAGCCACACTCGATTCTGTTGAGCGCAGAGCCAAGAGGCTCATTGGTGACGATAAGCTGGTTAGTACCAGGCTTCATAGCCTGGCCCATCGGCGCAAAGTTGCATGTTTGTCGGTCTTTTACAGATTGTACTTCGGTGAGTGTGCTCAAGAGCTCCACGAACTCATTCCACCATCTCCTTTCTTCCATCGGGAGTCCAGACGTACTGCAGGTTATCACCCATACCTTGTCGATGTTCCACACATTCGCACGAAGCGCTTTGCTACATCATTTATTATTATGCGCACAGCCAAGGAGTGGAATTCCCTGCCTGCGTCGGTGTTTCCAAGTTCATATGACCCCAATCTATTTAAATCGCGAGTTAATAGGCTTCTTTTGGGTTAGCTCGTTCCATCGTCGACCTCATCTCTGTCCTCAGGACAAGACTGAGGTCAAGTGTAAGCCCATAAAGTACAAAAAAAAAAAAAAACTAGCTTAACATGTGTGAGAGACTGATTCTCGAAATAGACATAAATAAAATACCCTTGTATGGGTCACCAGCCCGCGAAGAATTACCATGTGCACTAGCAACAGTACTGTGGTACCTACTTAAAAACTAAATTGCCAGGAAAGAAAGGTTTGATGTTAGTCAAACCATATATTGTATTCAAGCCTGTTATATTATGTTTTAGTCATTATGGTCAGTCTACTCTTCACAAACTTTTGGATATCTAGACAAGTTATTAACCTACCTTGAATTTATTTTCGCCAGTGGGTGCTGTGCCGTACGGTATGTTATAGAAGACGAATATCCCTTCAGGCTCCTTGCGTCCTCGCACTGATCCTTGCGCAGTCTGCACCAACTTCCATTCATCTTCATTTTGACTGCTTATCGTCGCAACACACAACACCAGAAACGCGTACCACAGCATTTATAAAAACTTTGACACTGAAGAATGTTTTATACTCGACATAACAGTTTGGCATAAATAATTCGTATAAGGAGCCTTCGTTTAAAACAGTTTTAACTTATTTTAATATGATCAATGCCAAACAGGTTTCGGTTTAACTTTATTATGCCTAAATCCCAAGGCGAGAATTATTTTCTAGTGTAGGTACATTTAAGCTAGCTAGGACACTCGTTGCTCCGATTGATGCAGGAAAATTGTTGAAAAATAGGTTGATCAGGGCAATAGTATTGGTAGGAATAGGTAGTCACATTCCACACATGGTCGAAAAAAGAAAAAGGAAAGTTACACCATGTTTTTATTAAAGTGAAAGGAGAACTAATACGATCACCGTCTTCATCTATTTCTAATTTTAAAGCTAAAGAAACCAGCATTTATCTCTTTTTTAACCCCCGACGCATAAAGAGGGGTGTTATAAGTTTGACCGCAATGTGTGTGTGTGTCTGCCTCTGGCACCGTAGCTCTTAAACGAGTGAATTCATTTGATACTTCACTTGGGTACAAGTAGTAAAATAGCTGTTTAAGAAACCATAACACTCAAATTATAATCTTATAAGTAAATTGTAAAAAAATATAAGAACAACCGCTCTAGTTTGATCTGTGGATGAGTGACTACCCATTACATACCGAGTTTCATCCGTGCTTTGGAAAGTACGTTAAACCGGTTTCGACTTTCATTTGTAGATCTTTGACAGTCGTCACAGGTAGTCAGTGACGTCAGTGGTGTCGGTGGTGTGGTGTCCGTGTTTATTAGGTCAGATAGGCAGTCACTCCTTGTAAAATACTCGTATTCAGCTGCATCCGGTTAGACTGGAAGCTGAGCATAACATAGTTGGGAAAGCGCCAGGAAGATGATTATCTTTAAAAGAAAACATTACGGATAGTGTCGCACTCGCCCATTATTGCAGTTTTCATTAATTTACTACTGGTATCACAGCGATCTCAAGACATTAAAAATTTCGAAATTATTTATTTGCGACTATCGAAGGTAACAATATCAGAAAAAAATATATGTCTGCTTTGAATATTATTATTTTGCATTTATCAAGGTTGTGAATCAAATTATCGACATAATATAATATTGCGACAGAAGTTATAAATGTAGTTTGCGTATGTTGAACACTGGAGGAGATTCGGTATGACTGAGTATGACATGCGGGCTTAGTACCTACCAAACAATTTGTAAAATAAAGTACATACGTGCCCGACGCCACCGCTGCAGTCCCGCACATCGACCTATGATTTGTTTTCGGCGTAAGACCACAAACATAAAAAAAGAAATCACGTACGTAGATCCAACTAATGCTATTTTATTGTTTCTGGGGAGTGAACAAGAAAACACTAATCAGGGAAGACGTTAACACTGATAGATATAGATAAATAAGTAGGTAAGTGATAACTTACATTCAATTTAATAAATAAAACAAACACCGATTCATTCAAAATATTTATTTACCATCCTATATTATCACCTTGAACCTTTTGCGCTCATTAAAAAAACAGTACAGCGGACGAAAACATCGAAAACGATTAATGTACATGAATGTATATGTTTATAATTCAGCACGTGTTTTGGGTGGCGGTTTTGGTGGTGGTACGGCATCCCGGTAGTATCTCTGATAGATGTCATCCCAGAAGCGAGTGCGTTCTTCCAAGAGCACCCCACGTAGTTCCAGATTCTCATCTAGCACCATGTGTGGTGACCTGTCCGCGCCTGCTGCCGGCCACGCAGGCAGCGACGACCCTTCAGGCACGGGTTTCCTGAAAGAAACTACATTAAATAAAACGTTCCAATCGCAATTAATACCGCCTCAACTGTGGTGACAAAAAACAGGAAAATAAACTTCAATCGACATGAAAGTCGAATAATCGTAGACACCATTAATTGAAGTAGTTCTGTATGAAATAGCTGAGCCTCAATTAGATAGATATCCTATTTTTTTGTTACTTAAGATACTCACCCGGTCTTTAAAAAATTATGCCAAATTTCACGGACAACGTTCTTCATTTTTAGAAGCTTAGGGGATGCAAAAGTTTCATCTGGGTTCATCATCATGTTGCCATCTGCCAAGGCCGCAGATTGAGCGCAGTGGGTAGCACCTCGTACGTTAGTGTGTGGAACCACGGGATCGGTATCTTCCACAAAGGAGTATTCATACAAATAAATTTCATTGTTGCCAGCCTCTACGTGCAATTTTGTAGCCCAAAGCATGGGATAAGTAAATATAACATCCGAAAAGAAGTCAATGTATGCTAAAATGGTGTCGTCACCAATCGGTTTGTCGCCAAAATAAAACTTCTTAATTTTATTGGCTACTTCTTCCTTTTCTTCGTCTGATTTAAACTTTAGGTCAGCTGGTAAGAAATCAGAAAACTTTTCATTCATCTTTGTCTTCCAGCTTTCGTAGAGTATTACACGCAATAAGCCTTCCATATTAGCGAAACCATACAACACAGGTAACTTTTTGTAGTTGCCTTTCTTAAATATACTCAGAGGAGATTCTGTCAGGAAAGCTCCGTCTCCTGTATCACGCTCCACACATGGCGAAAACATGAAAGTTGAATCAGTTCTATCGAAAAAATGATCTGAAGTCAACAGTTTTAATGGAGCTGTCCTATAGAACTCTTCTAATGCCCAAAAATCGTCTACGTTAGTAAAGTTTAATTCTCTGGCATACTTTTTGGCAATCTCTAGAGGATCTCTTTGAACTGTAAAGGCTGCAAGGTTTCCACCGCTTTCTGGTATGACTCGATGGAACAATCCTTCGGCTGACTTAGAGAGCATTAGTAGATCCGCTGCTGCAGAACCTGCACTGCCACCCGCAAGAGTGACATCATCTGGATTACCGCCGAAGCTGGCGATGTTCTTTTGTACCCAGTGCAGCAGCGCCACCTGGTCCTTCATGCCAGCATTGCCTGGTACGTCCTCGGTGCCGAGACAAAGGAATCCGTGAACGCCAAGTCGATAGTTAAATGAGACCATGATGAAATCTTTTGTCTTCGTAATAAACCGTGTTGCTCTAACCATATCGCTGTAGCCCATTATGAAAGCTCCTCCGTGAACATACACTAGGACTGACAGGTTTTTCTTGTCTGTGTTTGGTACAAACACATTAGCAATCAGACAATTTTCCTTTTCCTTTGCGGTTTTTGGCAGGAGGTCCAGGTATGGGAACTTAGGTTGTGGACACATTACTTCCTCGTTGATAGCATCATATGGTTGCAACCATACCGGTGGAGGAAGGGGTACCTGAAAACAAAATTCAGTATCAAACCAGCTTCATTGTTGATCGATGATTCATGTTTTCTTGGCACTAGGTGCCTTTAAAAAAAATCTATGAAAAAGCGAAAGTGATATGAGAGAACGTGTTTAATGTTTCATTATATATTAAAATATCGCTATGTCCAATTATGGTAGAAACACAGCGTTCAAAAAAACCTGTTGTGTCCATAATTCTGGACCATAAATTATGATTAATTAATTCAGGGTTCCTTACGATAATCGCTCTCTTCTTAACTTATCAAGTGTTACAAGTCATGACACTTTATTACTGTTATCATTACGTACATGCCGGACATGAGTTTTATGCGTAAGTCAAGGTCACGCATAAATTAAGTCGTAAATATTACAAATGGAACGGTCGGTCGGTCTATTTATATAAACATAAACATAGCGAATGGCCTGTTGTTATTATTCTGCGAAAGGGTATTGACCGTTTCTGATTTTTTGCGTCAATGATAAAACTGACATAGGTACAGCTACAAATAATTATGGTACTGTAAGGTTCAACCAACCTTTTATATGTTACGGCTAAAACCCTAAGTAAGGCTACGCCTAGTTTTAGCCGTCTGTACCTAGGTATAGCCGGCTAAAACTGCGTGCGGCCGGTAACAGTTGTGTATCCTTTTTTTTGCTAGGACACACCGACCAAATGGATTAGGTTAGGTTAGGTTAGGTTAGGACTGTGACCAAACGGCGGGGCGGAGGGCGAGAGGGGAACGCCCCGCCCCGGAAGAGCGGGAGGCCGTCCGGCGGGAGGCGAGGGACGCCATCGTCGTCCACTGGACGCGGGACCTCGCCACCGCAGTCTTCGGCCGCCGAACCGTCGACGCGATCGGGCCGGTCCTGCGAGACTGGCTCGAGCGGTCGCATGGGTTCCTCTCGTTCCGTCTGGTGCAGGTGCTGTCCGGGCACGGGTGTTTCGGATCGTACCTGCCGCCGGATCGGACGGGAGGAGACGCCGTCGTGCCACAACTGTGGCGCGGCGGAGGACACGGCGCAGCACACCCTCGAGGTGTGCCCGTCGTGGACGGAGCCGCGCCGCAGTCTCACTGCGGCGATCGGACAGGACCTCTCACTCCCCGGTGTGGTTAACGCCATGCTGAGAGACGAGGGGTCCTTGGCGGCAGTCGCCTCCTTCTGTGAACACGTCATGTCCCAGAAGGAGGCGGCGGAGCGCGCGCGGGAGGTCGACCCTCACGCGGCGCCGCTCCGAAGGCAGAGGAGGGGTCGGAGAAGACGTCAGTATGACAATCATCTCCGACTCCTCCCAGGTGGAGGCCAGCAGGCAACGGGTGCGGGGGCACCCTTGCCTGTATTGCACAGGCCTCCAACAGTGCCGGACGGGAATGGCCAGGTGTTCCCGGCCATTCCCGTTGCCCACCAACCTGGGGGGCTAGCGGGGCCCGCCAGCTAGGCGGGCATGCGCCGGGAGGGTTGTGGACGTAAAGGCTGAGCCGGTTTCCCATGACCCTCCCACCACGGCGACGAGGGAACACCGCTGAGTTTTAGTGGGTATACTGTCATCCACCGACAGGAGTCCCACATACCCCGTCTCGTCCCCCGACGAACGGGCATGCATAAAGCATTTCTCAGCGCAAAAAAAAAAAAAAAAAAAAGGACTGTGACCAAACGCGACTATTACTACTACATCCAAATTGGTTGCATTTTCTAACCGAAGATAAGCAGGATACATCTAAGATTAACCGGCTAAAACTAGGTGTAGGTAGCCGCACTTCGGCTTTTAGCCGTAACATATATAGTACATTATATGTAACCAACCAACCTTAAATTATGCTGGCTGGCTATTTTATAGGCCTGGCTGCAAAAATGTTTAGAATTTAAACAATTAAGAAAAATAATAGAATCAGGTGCTTGTTTTTCATGGCAATGTCAGTTATGTCTTAGTCATGTCAAAGTGTGGGCTAGAGTAGTGTACCAGCTCATATATCATTACAGTACAGTCACTACGTAGTCCCCTCTTTTTCTTTGAAAGAGGGTTCAGATAATGTATATGCACTGTTGAACAAAGACATTCAAATATTTACTAGCGATAGATAGGACAAGACGAAGAAAATCATATTCCAATACTTGTTACTTAGTAACAAATTGGCCTGTCTAGTGTCATACGCCCGCTTGTCAGTTAGCTACCGTGAGTCAAAATCAAAAAGGTTCAGGATCAAAATGTTTATATAAAATATTCCCAATCGAAACAGATTGTAAAATTTTAAACGATATTAAATCGTGTACACAGTATTTAAAGTCTATATTACCAAGCCTCACACAGCAGCTTGACCGCGGGTCACGTGATCGTAGCCGAAAGTATGCTGCGGAACGCGATCGAATCGTCGTATCCGATCGAAATTAGAACACATCAACACGGTAGGAATGAAACTGTCTGACTAGGCGAAGAAACGGATACGTGCGCAAGCGACGGTGCGGAGCCGATCGCATGCGTCGACATCTTGCCGGACGCGCCGCATCCGTTCGTATCCTTTCCGAACCTATGAATGCTAGCCGTTTGGTGAAAATCCTTGTCTTTTAAATCTCTCTGTGTCAAAAGATTTTATTATTCAGAATTTGAAACATTGGTTTTATACAAATTAAGAGTCTTATTTATCGATAATACACTCCTTACGAAAAAAAAACCAAAACAAAAATCAAAGTCATTTATAAAGATTAGACTGACACCACTTTTTGAATGTCAAAATTTACAAGAGGCAATCCCCCAAACAACCGCCCTTCGCCGCTGTCTTGTGTTTTAGCTTGGAAGAAGTGTCAACTCCGCCCCTAAGATGACCCGATGACCGTGCCTTCTACTACCTAGGTACTACGGCCTTCTCTGACGGTTTACCATTTTCAACTTTATTACACAGACCATGGCATTAGGGTAAAACTGGTCGACCGCCAGTGAGTGCGGTAGTACATAGAAACTCTGAAAAAATAAATCACCACGCATTCCGTAGAATGAAACATACAACTACATAAAAAAACAATAACATACAACACAAGAAGTAAAAACAAATTCCAACTAATGACTACTCGTACACTGACTAATCCTACTATCCTATCCTACTTCCTAATAATATTATAAATGCGAAAGTTTGTGAGGATGGATGGATGGATGTTTGTTACTCTTTCATGCAAAAACTTCTGAACGGATTTGGATGAAATTTAGCATACAGCTAGTTTATAACCTGCATTAACACATAGGATACTTTTTATCCCGGTTGTATGATCCCGTGGGACAATTATCGAACTCTACGCGGGAACCGCGGGCATAAACTAGTTACAATAATAAAACAGTATTAGTAGAGGGAGCGAGCACAACTGTTCAATGCTTTACCGGAAGATATAAAGAAGTGTAATAATATTAACATATTATTGTAGAGTAAACTCAAAAAAAAAACATGTTTATACACTCTATAACGTCGCCAATTCCCAAAGGCAAATATTATATTATTATTTAGAATGTATCTCATTGTAAGTGAACTGTAGAGAAATTAATATCTTTAAACCTAACTCTAGAATGTCCTAGACGAAGTGACATTCTACCGGCGCTAATGACGATGGTAATCATGTCATTTTCCACAATGAATGAGTCTGACATACTTTGAAATTGATAGTCACTTGTGTAGTCACTAGTGTGTCATTAAAAAAACCCAACTGAAAAGTATAAAACAAGCACATTTTAAATTAAGCAAAAGTTGGAAAAATTATGAAAATGGAATATGCCCCGCCAACTTCCAAATTTTGTTTAAGTTTCAGTAGGGTTTTTTTATTTTTATCTACTGCTTTTTTATTTCCAACTTTTTAGTTTAGTAACGTGAAAGAATTCGCAGACGATTTAACTTTTTTATTATACGATTTGACACTTTGAATTTCTTTTAAACTTATAAGTTGTGTATATTTTTGTAATCACCCTTTAAAACCCTTTATTTTGATACCCCACACGATGGTATTGGAAAAAAAACATTCAAACGCTACGATTTGGCACCCGAAATCCCCCATTTTTCTTTGTTTTTCATTTCAATGTCACTGTAATCAGTGACACTCGCGCAACCAAGACAAATCTAACGACGTATAATTTATTCAAATCCGTTTTGGAGTTACGAGGGAACATATAAACAGACATACATACATAAATACATACAAGTCAAACAAATAACCCTCCTTTTGGGCTTCGTCGCAGTCGAGTAAAAATGAAGTCATTAAAAAAAAAAATATCAGTTGATTTTATAAAATTAGATCCACGTTGTCACGTAATTATTTAATGAGGCTCGTTATCTTGTGATAAGTTAACATTGAATTATGTTGTTATATACGCGTTGTAGGTACCTACACCTGCTGTATTTTTTATGCTTCTGTGCTCGCGAATTATACAGAAACGGCGTAAGGTGAAGGTGCGGCGCAGGCGCTGCGCAGGCATGATGCCGTTTCAAAACGCCTTTGTACATTTTTCGTTAAAAAATGTACAAAGGCAACTTGTCGTGAATTACATTCAAGCGGTGCAGCCAAGCACGTCGTTCTTTCTTTTCGTTATCCATTCCATGCCTGCACTTCGCCTTTGCCGCACCTTCACCTTACGCTGTTTCTGTATAATTCGCGCCTTAGTCTGCTTCCGCAGCTGGGTTTTAATTTAATTTACATGGTTAAACAAGTGACTTACTTTAGAGTGTATGTACTCTTGAAAATGAACATATTTTCCTATGGGCCCTACGCTACCTAGCTGTTCCTTGCATTCAGTCGAGTTGTCAAACATAAAAGCATGGAACAGCCGTTTTTTTTTCGCGATAATGCTATTTACCTATGCACAGATAATAAAGAGTCATTTTTGTGAATCGTCACTATTATAATCAATTATCATTTAAACCATTTTTTTAATTGATAGATACCTTAAATTTGTCCACGCCCGATGGCGCAGTGGCGTAGGGTATATTGTAGAAGGCGTACAGATCGGCGCTGGGGTGCTTGCGCCCGCGCACCGGCCCTTGCGCAGTTTTCACTTCCCGCCATTCGTCATCAGCCAGAACAGCCGTCACGCACAAAAGTACCACACACGTCCGCCACTCCATCGCTACGTTTGCAAACTGATTCATTATATTTAATGACAGCACCGGAGTAGCCGGTATAATCTCCCTCAGCAACGGTAGGTATTATAAATTGATATATTACACGTGATAAGTACCTATACTGTCTGATATGACTATGAAATATTAATGATAAAATTATTATTGAGTTAAAAACTTCCGCCGAAGTAAAGAAGCCTGACTGGCGTAGTTGTTGGAAATGTAATCTTCTGTATCATTTTTACCGCTACCGCGTTATAATCCACCAAAATGGATATCAGTGTAAGTACAGACAAAAGACATGTTCTTCACAGAAGTAGCTCAGGGTAATATTTTCAATTTTTTTTTAAGTTGGTGCCAACAAATGTTAAAGTCATCATGCAAAGCGTCAAAAGACCTGAAGGACCAAGCTCCAGACAGACGATTGCAATAAGGACGCTGTTTAACTATAGGTAGTGCAAGAATATACTATAAGGTTATTTTGACCTTGCAGCAAGCACTTGAGTCTTTATTTTGTTCACACAAAAAAAGTTGGAAGTTTTTAGTGCAAGTTCAATTTTTTAAAACAGGAAATTATTCAAGTAATTGCTGGATACACTTGATACATTGATTGTATGTGTCAAATCTGAACTAGTAACTTCAACAGGGGCCAGAAAAAAGTATGGTCCCGTGGAGATACGGTGAAACTCATATCTCAATCAATCCCCTATTGTGGGACACAACAAGCAAAGATTATAAAAATAAAATTAAGAAAATCGTTAGGCGATAGTAAAGTGTAGAAGAGTGTGTCTGTGTATATTTTATGTGCACTACTAACAATCCTACTAACTTTCTTTGTAAAAATGTATGGACGTGTGTCTGAAATAAAGATAAATAAAGTGTGTTTTTAGTAACATTTATAGCGGCCTTAGTTTCAAGATATTTACAAATAGCCAGTTAAAATAAAAAAGACGCTGCTGACAGTCACAGAAATAATAATACTACGTTCACAGTATATGTTTATCTATATGTATTTATTTATTACTATTGACAAAAAAATAACATGTTTTTATCGTTGTTTTTGTTACAGACTAATACTAACATAAAAAGAGGAGGAGCAAATTTTATAATTCAACGCGTGATTTAGGAGGCGGTTTTGGTGGTGGCACGGCATCCCGGTAGTGTTTCTGGTAGATCCCTTCCCAGAAGCGAGTGCGTTCTTCAAGGAGCACCCCACGTAGTTCCACCTTCTTACCTAGGTCCATGTATGGTGACCTGTCCGCGCCTACTGCCGGCCACTCAGGCAACGTTGACCCTTCTGGAACAGGCTTCCTGAAAGGTGCAATATAAAAATGAACGTTCAAACAATAACTTTTTCAGATTCCAATCGAAACCGAAAGTGTCTACTTCTACACTGGTCATCAAAAAAATCGACCCACCTTGTTTTTGTTGAATATTTGTCAATTGTTTCACAGATAAGCCGTATCACACGTTTGTTTATTATTTTGAGAGTCGGTATGATGTTTGACAGCTTGTTTGTCGTAAATCTTATTGCACTTAAAGGGATTTAACAGTTGTTTATACAGAAATACTGTTGAGTGCTGTTTTGATGGTTTTACGTCGGAATAAACTGCAACCGTTCTTTCATTCCCAAACAGCCTTTTGTAAGGATTTGTTGTTAATAACGTTACGATTATTTACCTAGGCTGTAGTTTTGATTACCTTTTTTTTTAAATAATGGACACTACTGAAGCTGAGGCGGCTCAAGTGGTGGCTTTGCTCCAACAAGGCTTAAATCAACGTGTTGTGGCCAGGAAGATAAATTTGAGCCATTATGTAGTGCGGTCAGTTTACCAAAGGTTTCTAGAGACTGGGCAGTATCGAAGAAGGTCAGAATCTGTATGATATAGGGTAACAACTCAAAGGGATGACCGCTTTATAGTGGTATCAGCTCTACGAAATCGACGCCCACCTGGTGTTGATCTCCAGCGACGCTTACGTGAAGATCGGGGTGTGGCTATAAGTGACTGCACTGTAAGGATGGAGACTTCGTGAGCAGAATTCAAGACCTCACGAGCCAGCAACAGGTCCACAATTGACCACAGCTCATCGACAAGCCAGACTTAAATTTGCTCGTAATCATTTAAACTGGACTATAGGCCATTCGGAGCCAGTTCTGTTTAGTGATGAGAGTTGAATGACTTTATACGGTTCTGATGGTCGCCATAATGTCATGCGACGGCCAGGTGCACGTTATACCCAGTGTTGCATAAGAGAAACTGTCAGTTATGGTGGGGTGCTGTAATTTTTTTGGGTTGGGATATCTTTGACTGGACGCACGGAGCTGGTTTTCATACGAAGAGGTGATTTAACTGCAGCATGTTACATCACAAAGATTTTAGAAGACCATGTGGTGCCATATGGCGGCTTTATTGGAGAGAACTTTGAATTAAAGCTTGATAATGCACGACCACACGTAGCGCGCATCGCCACCGATTACCTTGAAGAGGTCGGCATTCGGGTTATGTCATGGCCAGCAAGAAGCCCTGATCTCAACCCTATAGAGCACATGTGGGACACCTTATAACAAAAGGTAATTCAGCCCGTAATTCAGTCCCCACAACACTAGGAGACCTGGAAACCGCCATTAGGGAAGCATGGAACCGAATTCCTCAAGAGACCATCAAAATCTTGATAAGGTCATTAAAACTGCGAATGCAGGCCATGATTCGAGCAAGAGGAGGGAATACTCAAATTTAAATTGCAACAATTGTGTTCATAACATTTAAGACTAAAAAACTAGAGCGTATTTAAAATTAATCAAAAAAAGATGTAAAATTAATAATTTTGATTTTTTAAGCGTAATGATTTCCAAAAGGTCATTGTGATGTTTTAATCGTGATAAATTGGTGTAAATAAACCAGTTAAATAAAACATTTCAGTACTAAAATATTTTGTTTGGTTTTGATCAAGAAAAACGTGATTTGCGGTAAAAACGCAGGTGGGCCGATTTTTTTGATGACCAGTGTATTAACCGGGAAATGAAGTGAACCCTCAACCTCCAAAAACCACTCCGGAACTGATTCTACTAAGTTTAGCAGCTGAGATTCAATTGGGTAATCAAACCTATGTTTAATAATACAGCTTCAAATTACGAGGCGGCCTTGAGTTCAAACTAAGGCAGATAATTACGATGTACTTCACTCTCAACACGGTGTAGATAGGTATCATAAGATAACTGAATAAAATGTTCCAAAAACAAAGAAATGTGACATTCATCAATTCATATAGGGCCTGCTTGGTGGATGACAGCCCACAGAGAAGAGGATTTAGACCCAGCAGTGGGACATTTATAGGCCAGGACTTATGCGGAGTAAAACGACAGAGATGCCAGGTTTCAACCTATACTGGTCGAGTATTTGAATTGTGGTCAATCGTTACTTTTGCAGCTTCTTAGCTGAAAATTCTGCAATACAAACTAAGAATGTTAATTAAACGATACCCACCCTGTTTTGATGAAGTTGTGCCATATTTCACGGACAATTTTCTTCATATTCTTATATTCTGGAGATGCAAGAGACTCATCGTGGTGCGTCATGTTTTTACCATCCATCATGGCTACCGTTTGAGCGCAGTGATTAGCACCTCTTATGTCAGTGTGAGGCACGATGGGATCATCCTCATCCACAAAGGAATATTCGTACAAATATATTTGATTATTGCCAGCCTCTACTTGCAACTTTGTGGCCCAAAGCATGGGGTACGTAAATATGACATCCGAAAAGAAATCAACAAATCTTAATATGTTGTCTTCACTGACTGGCTTGTCCCCAAAATAGAACTCCTTGATCTTATTAGCCACTTCTTCTCTTTCTTCTTGAGACTCAAACTTCAAGTCAGCTGGCAAGAAATCAGAAAACTTATCATTCATCCTGTGCTTCCAAATATCAAAGAAATCAACCCGCATCAGTCCTTCCATTTGAGCAAAACCATACAGCACAGGTAACTTTTTGTAGTTGCCTTTCATAAATATGCTCAGAGGAGATTCTGTCAGGAATGCTCCGTCTCCTATATCACGCTCCACACACGGCGAAAACATGAAAGTAGAATCGGTTCTGTCAAATAATGAAACTGAATTCAATAGATCCAATGGAGTTGTCTTATAAAACTCTTCTAATGCATAAATATTGTCTACGTTTGTGAAGTTTAATAATCTAGCGTACGTTTTTGCAATTTCAAGAGGATCCCTCTGTACAGTAAACGCAGCAAGGTTCCCACCACTTTCCGGTATAACTCTGTGGAACAATCCTTCAGCAGATTTGGATAGCATTAAGAGATCTACTGCGGCGGAACCTGCACTACCACCTGCAATAGTGACGTCATCTGGGTTGCCTCCGAAGCTGGCGATGTTCTTTTGTACCCAGCGCAGCAGCGCCACCTGGTCCTTCATGCCAGCATTACCTGGTGCGTCCTCGGTGCCGAGACAAAGGAACCCGTGAACGGAAACACGATAGTTGAACGTGACGATAATCAGATCTTTCTTCTTCATTAGCTGTGTTCCTTTAACCATTTCTCCAAATCCACCAACAAATGCTCCTCCGTGAACGTATACTACGACCGAAAGGTTTTTCTTATCCGTATTTGGGACATACAGATTGGCAATCAGGCAATTTTCTTGTACGACCATGTTTGGCGGAAAAACCGGATGAGATATGATATATTGTGGGCACATTACTTCCCTGTCGATTGCATCATATGGTTCCAACCATACAGGCGGCGGCAGAGGTGCCTGAAAAAGAAATTCAAAATAAAAACCATCGTTGTGTAAGCCGTAATATTCTAATTATGAATCGGCTTTCTAAGCACCAAACAAATGTTTTGTCATTTGCAAATCTATCGTAAGTTTATTTCAGACATAGTCCATACATTGCATTTCATCAAATTAGAATCAGAATTATAATTCAATGATCGTCTCATAGATTAAATAGATTTAAGTACTTCTAATTTAAGACACTGACTTCAGTAACGTGGAGAAACTAGAACTCAAGTCAATCTAAGTATTTAAATTCTATGCTATGAACAGCATCATGGCTGTTTCACTCACAGAGTCCTCTTGTCACAAAGAAAAAGATGTCGTAACCTTCGCATAATGTCTATTTAACTAGACCGTAATAAATCTGAAACTAGCGATTCAGTTATCCTCACGATACTTGACTCTTTTCTGCATTGAGTGTCCGCATGAATTGTATTAAAATAACCCTTCTGAAATGCATATTATGAAAAAAAATTATGGTCAGCTAAAATGCAACTGAATTTTTATGATTTTTCTGCTTATTAATAACGATGAAAACACAAATCTAATTAGAGCCACAAAATAGTCCTCCAAAAAACGTATGATTACCTTATATTTATCTTCACCTACGGGTGCTGTGGCGTAGGGTATGTTAAAGAAAGTGTAAAGATCCTCGCTTGGGTGCTTGCGCCCGCGCACCGGCCCTTGCGCAGTTTTCACTTCCCGCCATTCGTCGTCAGCCAAAACAGCCGTCACGCACAATAGTACCACACACGTCCGCCACTCCATCGCCACGTTTGCAAACTGATTCAGAATTATGCATTTAGGCGTTTTTATAATGACCTTATCTCTCTCAGGAACGATAAACAAGCAGATTCCGGATAGTAAAGTTGTTATATAACCATGATTATGCACATTAAAAGTATTAAAATCAGACCAAACAAACAAAATGACTACGCCTGCAACTTGCGTCGCAGCAATGATGATAGTTTTAATTGTTGCCAGCTCCACAAGCAACTTTGTAGCCCAAAGAAATTCACCTACTTTAAAATATTGTCTTAGTTGACTTAGTTTATCATCAAAATGTTTTTATTTTCATGATAAGCTTATCATGTCGACCACATACCCGAAATCATAATTCAAATATTATTGGGATACAATTATCAGCCAAAAAAAATTTCATGTACATTAAAAAAACCGTTTTATTTCAATTTAAAGATGCTCTGCCTCTAAAAACACCTCTTATAATCTTAGCTATGCCTAAACAAAATTAAAATGGTTGCAAGGGTAACGATTAACGATTATTACTAACTAGCGCCCCCCTCCCTTCCCCCGGCTTCGCACGGGTGCAATATACAACACTATTTTTAGTATATGCGAAACTTGAATATAGTTTGTTCAGAATAAGTAACTGAATCGATTCCAATAATTCTTAAACCATGTTAAGTTAAAAGTTGGACACCGAGTGACTTTAAGTACCTATCGCAATAATTTAAGTACCTACTGCCAAATTATTATTATCAATGAGCTCAAGACGACGCTGGAGGCGCCCGCTGCGTGGTGACCACGATTTTGTGCGGACAACTTGGTAACAAAATAAGCATATAACTTTGTGATTTTTCATGATACAGTTTTGAAATTTTTTACATAGATTCTTTACATAAAAATACTAGACAAGTGTTTCAGGTTTCGCATATACTAAAACTAATGTTGTATACATATAAACCTTCCTCTTCACTATATCTAAAAATCGCTAGATGGCGTCACCGAGTAAACAAAGGCTCCGTGAAGTTATTAAATAATTTGAAATCTCAATATTGTCCTTATCCTTGTATAATATGTTTATCAGTTTAATATCAACAGACACCATAAGCACAAGTGTTATCTAACGTTAAAAAGTCGAAGTGAATTAGTTCAAAACACAAACAAAGACTATAGTCAAACAGTGTGGCATCAGTTTTCATCACCATTGAACGGTGGACATGACTAACTTTATGAATAAATAAGTGTTACATTAAAACAAAATAAAAGCTAAAAATAGTGATTCAATAAAATTTGAGTTGAAGGTACCTCATAGAAAATAAAAACCACATTATTTACCAATCAAACCGTTACATCTGACTATTGACATACGGAAACAAAGCTTATTTTCGTCAACTTAAATGAATACCAAATAACGCGTTGCGCCTATCCGCGATCTGCCTGTACGGCGACTCGAGTTCGAATCCCAGCAACTGTAACTCTTTTTCTAAGTTTCGTTGGGATCACTGGGACCTACGATATGCGGCGTACACCGCCACCTTGCCGAACAATTGAAAAACCAAACTGGGTAACATGGATGGGACTCAGGCATCAATGCCTAAACGTCCAAATATAAATAACAATAGCTGGATTGAAATATCGCCTGAGAAATCCGATGAAGAAGCGACTCATCAGTCAATAACACCCGAAGTGATTCGAGACATTATTCGCACTGAACTACGTAGCCTTCTTACTACCGATATCAGGAACATTGTGCAGGAGAGCGTGAGAGCTGAACTTAAGAACATCAGCTCGGAGCTAAGCCAGATGAAAGACTCTCTAGAGTTTACAAGCAAGCAATACGATTCCATGCAACTGGTTTTTGAAGAAAAGTCGAAGCAAATAGATCAGCTACAGAAAGAATATTACAACTTGATACCTATGGTAAAAGATTTAACTCTAAGATTAAATCAGATGGAACAACATGCGCGAATTTAATTTACCACTATTGAGTCATTATCTTTGAATGTTTAATGAACAAATAATATAAAATTCGCAGATTTCTTAATTTATTACCAAAATACCAGAGGTGACAAAAACGCATGAGTTGTATCACAATATTTTAATGAATGATTACGATGTTATAATTCTTACGGAAACTTGGCTCAATGAAGATATATCCAGTACAGAATTATTTGATGACCGTTACGATGTATATAGAAGAGACCATAAACTTCATGAGCTCTGTAGGAAGAGGACTGGGGGTGGAGTGCTAATCGCTATTTAAAAAAAACATAATTCTATTGACATGTCGTTTCATAATAGCTTGTGTGAAGATATGTGGGTTAAAGTTCAAGTTAATACTAAACACAAAACAATCAGTCTTTGTTTTTGCGCGGTCTATATCCCATCACCAGTTAATATTAATGTGCTGGAGCATTACCTTGAGAATGCAGGCAAAGTCATTAGTACAGAGGGTAATGCCTTCATTGCAGGAGGCTTTAATCTGACTAACATCAACTGGCTCAATAGCGATGACAGTAGCTTCCTAGTCCCTGATACCACTAATTGTTTTATCAACCACCTTTTTACTGAGTTTGTTGCGTTGAATGGTTTAGAACAGTTTAATTGTGTCAGGAATGATAAATCAAGGGTCTTAGACCTAGTTTTAGCCAATATGACAAAAGTTAAAGTGAACGAATGCAATGATCCTCTATCTAGGTTAGACATACATCACCCTCCTCTACGACGAACAATTTGGATATACAACCTGAGAGAACTCTGAACTGCAATATGTTGCCTACCCGTAACTACCACAAGGCTGATTACGAAGCCATAACACAAAATCTTGACTCTATTAACTGGACTACAACATTAGAAAGCTGTGGGACTATGGACGATATGGTAGAAACATTTTACGAAAAAATTATGAGTGCTATAAGCAACTACGTCCCTTTTTGATATAAAGTAAATAATAACAAACATCCGCCGTGGTTTACGAAAGATCTCATTAAACTACTTAAACAAACATATAATTTAAGAATACGAGTTAAAAAATATAACAAAGCTATGGATAAGGTTAGTTTAGGGTTGTTGAAGGAAAGGTGCCGGTTATTAAACAAATCATCTTACATGAACTATATTAAAACAATAGAGGCTAGGATAAAAACTAATTCTAAATACTTTTGGACATACATTAAACATAAGCGTAAAAATAAAAGTAATATCCCTGAAAAAATAATTTTAAACAATGAAGCAGCTGACAACAGTGCCGATATCTGTCAACTATACGCAAAGAACTTCTCATCTGTTTATAATCAGAACCACCCCAAACAGCAAACTAATACATCGAACAGTTTATTGCATTGTGGAAGCCTGAATGTTCTAAGTCACATTACACTTACAGAGGATATGGTTGCTAACAAACTGAAATGTCTGGACGTACGCAAGGGACCAGGTCCTGACGAGCTTCCCCCAATTCTTCTTGCGAAATTTGCGAAGTCTGCTACTCCCTTAACCTATCTTTTCAACCACTCACTTCAATCAGGTCGTTTTCCGAACGCGTGGAAAAGGGTTAAAATAGTCCCTATTTTCAAAAATGGTCGCAAAAACGATATTCAAAATTATAGACCGATATCGATAATTTCTATTATCCCAAAGGTTTTTGAGGTTAATTTATCCCAATCTACAGCCACTTGAAAAATCATACAGTAAGCAATCAGCATGGCTTTTTTCAAGGAAGATTAACTGATTCTAATCTGGTAGCTTTCGCAGAAAATGTGATAGAGCTGGTGGACCAACAGATTCAGGTTGACGCAGTGTACACTGATTTTAGTAAAGCGTTCGACAAAGTAGACCATCAATTGTTAATTAAAAAACTTGAGAATTTCGAAATCCACGGTCCTCTATTGCTACGGTTTCAGTCGTACCTTAGTGATCGTATGTCGTACATTGTTTTGAATGGCACCCGATCTGAGGATTTTCATGTGACGTTTGGGTTACCCCAAGGCTCCCACCTGGGGCCCTTGCTATTCAATATTTTTATAAACTCCATTATCCACTGTTTTCATCACGCAGCATCTTATCTATTTGCAGACGATCTCAAATTGACTCTGCCCATAAAATCTATGAAGGATTATTATTTACTACAGGCTGACCTAGACAGACTAGTTGAGTGGTGCAAAGAAAATAGGATGAGTTTAAACATTGAAAAATGTTTTCATATAAAATTTTGTCGCAATAAAAACGTTTATAGCACGAAATACTCAATTTTGGGTAACACCCTCAAGGAAGTGAATAATATCCGGGACCTGAGAAACTTGATGGACAGCAAATTGACGTACAATAACCACATTTATAAGATAATATCAAATGCAAACAAAATGCTAGGTTTTGTATTAAGGACCTCAAAACCGTTCAGCAACTCTGAGACTAAAATTATTCTATATGAGACGCTGGTTCGCAGTAATCTAGAGTACTGTTCACAGGTATGGTCACCTCATTACAGCGTTCATAAGCAGCGTATTGAGCGAGTCCAAAGGAGGTTTTTGTATCATATATCTTTAAAAAATAAAACCGCGCAACAATTAAAATCCTACAAGGACCGTGCTCTTCACTTTAAACTTCAAAGTCTAAATAATCGCAGAAAAGTACTTTATTTATGCTTCCTTCACAAATTAATGATATCCAAAATAAATACCGACCTTCTGTCAAAAATATTGATCAATGTTCCTAGCAGGTTGCCCCGGTCACATACCTACAATTTGTTCAGACAACCTAGGCACAAAACCAACTTAGGTGACAACTCCCCCCTTACGAGAGCAACCAAATTGTATAACGCTATATGGCGCAAAGCTGAACTCGATATTAATCACGATAGTCTTAACGTATTTAAAAATAAATTATGTAACCACTTTCAGTTAGAGGACATTTGAATTATCATTCCAATAATTTATCAAATAAATAATATATTATCATCACAATTTAAATTTAAATTTAATTTTTATTTTAATCTAATTTGTATTTTAATTTAATTTGTATTTGTATTCCTATTTTTAATCTCAATTCCAACCATTATTATTATTCATCATGACATTACTATGTAAATTTTCATTTGATTGACTGTATTCTGATATTATTAATAGCATGATTGTTTAATTTTATATAATCCCAACTTTAATTTCTATTAAATTATGTATTTAGAGCATGTGTACTCGATAATGTATAAGCTGTGGTTACCTGTAATTGAGTGTACGTTACAAGAACAGGTATTTTGTAAAAGTTTCCATTTTATATAAGAAAATTGTAATGTGACTGTCGGTAATCCAAAATAAATAAATAAATCTATTTAAAAAAACCGCATCAAAATCTAAGCATACACAGGGACAGACAGACAGCTGGAAACGACTTTTTTTTTGGAGTGAGAAATCACGTTTTACGGTAGGACTCGATGGAAAGCACCCAAAGCATTGTGCTGATGGATGGATTGAATAGTACGGGGGTCGTGGAGGTGTTTAAAATTATAACACTTAATACTAGTTTTTTTTATATTCCAATATCTCCGTAATTAGAAGGTTCCCAGGTATGGTCTAGAACAAAAAAAATATCGCAAAGACGGGGAGAACAAGTGCCTTTCGGCTTCGTTAAGGGTACTTTACACCCATTAGTTGCTCCAAAACTCTCCATGAATTTTATTCATAGCTTTAATTCAGTGTTTGCTCTATTTCACAATACAATGTATAAAGGGTGTAAATTAAATAGACCCTTTTATTTACACCCTTTATACAATATATTGTAAAACATTCTAAAAGTGTAACCATGCTGTGCCATGGAGTTTCTTGCAATTTCTTCTCCATGCTAAGCTACCTTTGCGAATGCGCAATAGATACAATTCTATTTCCGTATTTGACGTTCAAAAGTGCCTTTTAAATTTTAATGGCCTAATTGAAATAAATAGTTTGAGTTTGACTTTGAACATGAATTCAGCACTTGAAAAAAATTGTAACAGGATGACCGATAGGTAGGGCATTCTGTACCTTATAGTATATATACTATATGTACAGGAAGTTATACTTGAGCATATTTGACCGAAGCCTGGGACTAATAAATTACGACAATATTGTCGTTATTTTATCGATCTCATATTAGTCACAAATTATTTACAGTTCATTTAGGTCGAGATCTATGATATGTCTAGGTTCTTGTTCTCGTCTCGAGCTTGCACTTGTAATTTGACAGTTGGGCCAAAATGACAAGTCTCAGGGACTCTTTGCTTTTAAAATATATGTTGTAACGTTTATAGATCTCGGCCTTAGTCTCAATGTACTTACGATTGATACAAAGCCACAAAAAAAAACTTTGTTTAATAAGTATTCATTATTTTATTTATTGACAAAAAAAAAACAGTTTTCCATATTGGTTTTTGTTACATACTAATACTAACGAGGCAAAAAACAGTAGGAACTTATTTTATAATTCAACGCGTGATTTAGGAGGAGGTATTGGTGGTGGTACGGCGTCCCGGTAGTATTTCTGGTAGATCTCTTCCCAGAAGCGAGTGCGCTCCTCCAACAGCACCCCACGTAGTTCCAGCTTCTCACCCAGGTCCATGTATGGTGACCTGTCCGCGCCTGCTGCCGGCCACGCAGGCAGCGACGACCCTTCTGGCACGGGTTTCCTGAAAGGTGAAACATTACAGTGAGCTTTCAACAGGTCATTCAATAACTTATACAGAGTCTAATCTACCGAAAGAGTCAACTTTAATTAACCTGGGAATAGATTTAACCCAAAGAGAATACTACGGAATTGATTGACTTGAATTTAGATTCTATACTTCAAAAGGACAGTTAATCTTATGTTTTATGTTGTGGATAATATCGTCGACTGTTAACGGCCTTCATACTTCAAAAGGACAGTTAATCTTATGTTTTATGTTGTGGATAATATCGTCGACTGTTAACGGCCTCCATTTACAAGCAGGTCATAACTTCGAACTAAGGCACCTGCCATAATTTACTTTAACTATTACCTTGTACTTTACTCTGAAAACATCATATTAAAAAAAACTGATCGCACTTTTCCAAAAAAAACATTCACGAATTGTTATAGAACCTGCTTTGTGGATTAGGGCCCTGTCTCTCCCACAGTCAGGAGGTTTTAGACCCAACAGTAGGATGTAGGCTGCTTCTGTTTCCTAACCACCTGTATCTACGAGGACTAGAAAGGAGCAAATGACAGAGCTGTACTCACTGGTCGAGTATTTCAGTTATTGTCAATCGACACGAAAAGAAGATGTTACATTGTTACTCACCCTGTCTTGATGAAGTTGTGCCAAATTTTACGAACTATCTTCTTCATTTTCTTGAAATCTGAAGAAGCAAGAGTCTCATCGTGATGCGTCATGTTTTTACCATCCATCATGGCTGCCGTTTGAGCGCAGTGATTAGCACCTCTTATGTCAGTGTGAGGCACGATGGGAACATCCTCATCCACAAACGAATATTCATACAAATATATTTGTTTGTTGCCAGCCTCTACTTGCAATTTTGTGGCCCAAAGCATGGGATACGTAAATATGACATCCGAAAAGAAATCAACATATCCTAAAATGTTGTCTTCACTGACTGGCTTGTCCCCAAAATAGAACTCCTTAATCTTATTAGCCACTTCTTCTCTTTCTTCTTGAGATTCAAACTTCAAGTCAGGTGGCAAGAAATCAGAAAACTTTTCATTCATCTTGTGCTTCCAGAAATCAAAAAAGTCAACTCGCAACAATCCTTCCATGTTAGCGAAACCATACAGCACAGGTAACTTTTTGAAGTTGCCGTTCTTTAGTATACTCAGAGGAGATTCTGTCAGGAATGCTCCATCTCCTGTATCACGCTCCACACACGGTGAAAATAAGAAAGTTGAATCAGTTCTTTCCATGAATGTATCTGCTGTCAACAGATCTATGGGGGTTGTTTTGTAGAACTCTTCTAAAGCGTAAATATCGTCTACATTCGTAAAATTGAGTTTTCTGGCATAAGTTTTGGCAATCTCTACAGGATCCCTCTGAATTGTAAATGCGGCAATGTTTCCACCGCTTTCAGGTATTACTCTATGGAACAATCCTTCTGCAGACTTTGATAGCATTAAGAGATCTACTGATGCGGAACCCGCACTGTAACCGGCAATGGTGACATCATCAGGATTACCCCCGAAGCTGGCGATGTTCTTTTGTACCCAGCGCAGCAGCGCCACTTGGTCTTTCATGCCAGCATTGCCTGGTACGTCCTCGGTGCCGAGACAAAGGAACCCATGAACGCTAAGGCGATAATTGAAAGTAACGATGATGATATCTTTTGTTTTCATGAACTGTGTATATTTAAACATATCACCGTAGCCTCCTATAAAAGCTCCTCCGTGAACATACACTACGACTGATAGGTCTTTCTCTTTTGTGTTCGGCACATACACGTTTGCAATTAGACAATTTTCTAATCTTTTCAGTGTTTGCGGCCAGGTAGGTAAGCCTGGAAACGAAGGTTGTGGACATATCACTTCCTTGTCGATAGCGTCATATGGCTCCAACCAAACAGGTGGTGGAAGGGGTGCCTGAAAGAAATTATAATTTTTATACAATATTCTTGATTTTCCGGAAGGTTTTTGAAAACGTTTTATGGGAAACTGGTTATTGGAAAACACAGGAAGATATCTAGTATCTATTACACTTTTTTTTAGAAATGTTTATTTAACATCTACGGTGTGTCACTGAAAACCTGAACCATATAATGGGTGTAATTTATCTATATATGTATGTATTTAGAAATATATAAGTATGTTTATCAGTTGTCTAGTACTCATAACACAAGCTCTGCTTAGCTTGAGACTAGACGGCGTTGTGTGATAGTTGTGGAATATTATTATATTATTATTATATTATATTACTTCTTAAGGCTTAAGGCTACATACTGCCTGTTATCAGACTTAGCAAAACGAAATTTAATTATTGAAATTTAGTTACAGGCCAATAGCCGCCGAGAGGACGGTAGTAGTGAGTAGATTCGACGTCCAAAATATTTTTTTCAGCGAAGCAATAATTCGTTAGTCATCGTGTCGACCTCCAGACCTAATCAAACATGTTACACCCGCCGCCACCCCACACGTATTAGTCAATTGATGGTCCGTGGCTTAAAGAGTTGAAATGTGATCAACGAGCACGCATCACTGACGTCACGTGGCATGGCGTGTTATACCTATGTTTTTTTCTGATCTTACCTACTTACATAACTAATGGCTTCTATACATGGTGATTCTTCTAAATGGGACAATATGAGGAAATCCTAATCTATAAGAAATAGGCACATATAAACTTTCTTAAGAAACTATAGCTTTTTTTTTATGAAAACAATTTGAATTGTTACTTAATTTTTTGGTCAAGTGTGAGTGTGAGTTGTTCACATACATGAGTAAAGTTGACCAAATATTTTTTATTGCAATCCAACTCTGTTTCCTATAAAAATGATTTCATTGTATGGGAAGGAAAATGAAACAAGAGAAGTGAGTCAAATTTTTTTCAATTTTTTATCGTTTTGCGAACATTTTTTTTTACATACATTGAAAATAATGATTCTTACCTGGAACTAAGTTGATCAGTATTCAAAATATGATCATTTTTACTTTAATGCAATTTGAAAAATAATCAACTTCACTAATGTTTGTGGACAACTCAAACTTGACCAAAAAATTAAGTATTTCCAAATTATATTCATGGAAAAAAGCTAAGGTTTCTTAAGAGGGGGACATG
This sequence comes from Noctua fimbriata, assembly GCA_905163415.1. Lineage (NCBI taxonomy): Eukaryota > Metazoa > Arthropoda > Insecta > Lepidoptera > Noctuidae > Noctua > Noctua fimbriata. Next base: position 13,716,247 of record LR990922.1, on the reverse strand, counting down.
TTCTGTGATTCTCGTCAATTTTTTTTAATATAATCCATCTGAGCTGCAGCTGTCCCTATCACACTCTACGAGGCAGACTTGACCGATTATATCACAAAAAACTTTTGACGAGATCGGCGTTTCGTATTCCTCTTTCTTCTGACTGAGCCGATTCAATTATTTTTGAAATTAAAATTTTTCTTTTTTTTTTGCAATGTTTCTTCAAATACCTGTTTTTCAAATTCCTCGCAGGCCCTGCCCCCTCTTAAGAAACTTTCCGTGTATCTCATATACATAGATTCGGATTTCTGGACATAATAATTCTGTAGTGTTAAACAACACGTAACAGCGCTTCTATTTAGCCTTAATAGTTAGATGTCAGTGCCCTAAAGGTATTGCCTGAGCCCTCCTCGTATAAGGAAGAAGGGGGGACAGAGGTCAGATAAAACAGAGCATTGACGGACTCCTACATTTCACAATTTATGTTTAGGTGCTTGTAATAGGGGCGAGCTTATTGCCCACCGGGATCAAATCTAAACTCCGCGATCTGTTGACGAGAGGATAATAATTTAAAACCAAATATAGTGTTTAATAACGCTCTTGCAACTATTAGATAAACATGTTATTAAAATCATACTCATTCTTTTACCAATCTACGAGTGTATCCGCAATCAACTAATCACAAAGTGTAATATGATAACGCGGACATAACTCAGGCTACGTTAACCATGATTAGCAGAAAACCTTACTACCAACACGATTACCTAAATTGTTCAGCTAATCATAAAGGATATGATTAGCTGATACAAAACTGGAAGACGGTGTGCTTATAGGCAAAGTGGATTTTATGTTTTTTCTTTACTGTGACCCGCTATTATATCATATCTGACGTAAAAATAATTGAGAGCAGGTAAGATAAGGCTAAATAATTCTTAGTTTACATGAATGTTCAGGTATTTTATCATTATCAATAAATGTTTTTCATGTTAATTTTGTAGGTGATTGAATTTAACGAGAAATGTCTAGTTGTCTACTGAAACTTACTTATTTGAAATAAAAGAGAGATAAGAAATATTTTATACAACAACACCTAGATATTTTGCATTTAAAACATAATATTAAAAATACCAAAGTTGCAACTAAATCATTCGATCAGAATTAAATAAAATACGTGATATCACTTCGTAAAAAAGGGAAGGTAAGTTTTTCGATGCATACCTTATATTTATCTAGGCCCACTGGTGCTGTGGCGTAGGGAATGTTGTAGAAGGTGTATAGATCCTCGCTGGGGTGCTTGCGCCCGCGCACCGGCCCTTGCGTAGTTTTCACTTCCCGCCATTCGTCGTCAGCCAGAACAGCCGTCACGCACAATAGTACCACACACGTCCGCCACTCCATTGCTACGCTTGCAAACTGACATACAATTGGATGGATATGCACTATAAAAAGCGGCATTATCTTCCTAGCGACAGATAGTAAATTTGTCTTAATAGCATTACTATGCATGTTTAGATCACCCAATAGATTTTTATACAATTTAAATCCTTGACAAACGATTTAAGTATTTGTTAAGATATCATTTGAAAAATCCGGTAAGGAATAGGTTCTCTATGGATCTGGTACACTTGCGCGAACCAACTTTCTCGAAAAGACATATGCGCGCTGGACTTTTGCGCGATTGGATTTTTACGCGAATGGACATTTGCGCGTTTGGACATTTGTGCGAATGGTTTTTTGCGCGAACTGACATTTGCGAGCATGGATACTTGCGGGCCTGGACTTTTGCGTTACTTAATGGCCACAGGTTTACTCTGTAGAGTAAACATAACATCACTCCTGCTATTACTTGAAGGTGGACTGAGTTGAAGAAAATAGGATCGCTGTTTTTTTTTATTCTTAACTTGAATGGATGTTTTTTTCAGTGTTTATCAAAATGAAAATCCAAGACGGCGCCGAGGAAAATTTTCGGTTTTTCTGTCACGGTTGTCGTTTTCGTGATTTTCAGGGTCGCTGATAACGAAAATGAGGTGAAAGGGTCAGTGGGTCGTCTTAAGGGCGGATTTACGTTGTACTAGTTCTAATCTTTTACAATATTTTATGTAAAAAGGGTTCCAAATAGGTACTGCAAACTAAATAGTATATGGGAAACCTGAATATAGTTTGTTCAGAATAAGTAACTGAATCGATTCTAATAATTTTTAAACTATGTTATATTTTTTCCCAAAAATATTTAAAAAAGTTAAAAGTTGGATACCGAGCGACTTTGAGCAATAATTTAGGTACCTACTGCCAAATTATTATTATCAATGAGCTCAAGACGACGCTGGAGGCGCGCGCTGCGCGACCACTTGTGCGGACAACTGGGTAACAGAACAAGCTTATAACTTTGTGATTTTTCATGATACAGGTTTGAAATTTTGTACATAGATTCTTTACATAAAAATACTAGACACGTGTCTCAGGTTTCGCATATACTAAAACGAATGTTGTATAAGTGCAAAAAAGTAGAAGGTCGACGAAAATCCCTGGATGATCTCATAACAAAACTTGAACTTTCCCACTCGCTCCCCTCATTCGTGTTAAGAGCGTTCATCCAAAAACTTAGCAAACTAGCAAATTGCTGTCAAATATGTACCTGTTTTAATTAATTTGGCAATATTACTGTATAGAAATAAGAAATATGGCTGACTAGTGAACTAGAATATTAATAATGAATTTAAAAAAAAAATAAAAGAAAAATCTTTTACCGCAATTGAAACGTAGCTGTTCTGCTAACCAACGAGCCCAGTCCCAGGCTGGGACTGTTCATCGGTCCTACTGTCAAACAAAAATCTTGTATTCGCTCCTGTTAAGTTGTGTTTGCGCCAAAAAACTAACCAATGGGAAACCTGACCTCGGCGAAAAAATATTTTCATATATATAATAAAGAAGTTTAGGAAATGTGTCTTGCCCACATCGTCTTGTCATTACAAATATCCTGGTCATCGTTTCAGCATTTATGGCAGCCCTATCGTAACTGAATGACCGATAGGTCAATTTTGTATCTAATAGTTATCTGTACAGGAAATCGCACTTGAGTTTATTTTACCGAAGAGTGGGACTAATTTCGACATGATTCTCGTAATTTTATCTGTGTCACAACTTATTTACACCGAGATCTAAGAACGTTGCTTAGCACTGCTTATCTTAGAAAGGTTTCTTGTTCTCGTCTCGATCTTGCAGTTGTAGTTTGACAGTTGGGCGACAGTGACACGAGCAACTCTTTGCTATAAATATTATATCGCGGCTTTGGAAGTATCCAAGGCACGAAAAATAAAATAGACACCTTGTTCAATAAATATTTATATTATTATAAATTGTAGCGAAATAAAATGCATGTTCGCCATTTTCATACGTATAATTTTGTAGAATTAGCTTTAACACCATTAAACAATATTACAAGTTAAGAGAATCGGTTGCAGAAGAACACTACAATTATGTATTTTCACTTCCTGTCGACCACTACCTTTATGAATCGGGCTGGGTTGCAAAGCACTCACTGGATAAACTAGATATTCTGATCGCTGATGGTGAGAGCACAAACCGGCCAACGGTCGACCGATTGCTCTCAAACAGTAGTAGTTGGAAGGTCTACAGTTTCTGCGGACTCTTAGTGGCACAAAAAACCCGTTAAAAACACACAAGTCCTATTGCATTGCAACATTTTTTTTATTCCTTGGGTAATTTATAATTCCACTCGTAATTTCGGCGGTGGTTTTGGTGGCGGTATGGCATCTAGGTAGTGTTTCTGATATATCTCTTCCCAGAAGCGAATGCGTTCCTCCAAGATCACTCCACGTAGTTCCAGCTTCTCATCCAGCACCATGTGTGGTGACCTATCCGCGCCTGCTGCTGGCCACGCAGGCAGCGACGATCCTTCAGGGATCGGCTTCCTGAAAGGTAACAGATGAATAGTAAATATAGTTAGTACAATTTAGTCACAACTACAGTGACTAATGAAAATCAAAACTTTCATCAACCTGACCATCGATTTAAAACAGACAGGACATGCTAGAAATGAAGCACCTTTAGTTTAGATGCTTGCGATGCTAATCGCAAAGCATTAGAAACTGTGACTTGTAATGCTTACCCAGTTTTTACAAAGTTGTGCCAGATTTCACGGATTACCTTCTTCATGTTCTTGAGCCGTGGGGTCGCAAGAGCCTCATCTGGATGTGTGGTATTTTTACCATCCATCACAGCTAAAGTTTGAGCGCAGTGGGTTGCCCCACGTATGTTTGTATGTGGCACTGCGGGAGCGTCCTCTTCCACAAAGGAAAATTCATACAAATAAACTTGATCATTGCCAGCCTCCACGTACAACTTCGCTGCTCTGAGCATTGGATAAATAATGAAGACGTCAGAAATGAAATCAACATAGCCTAATACGTTGTTTTCGTCAACCGGTTTGTCACCAAAATAAAACTTCTTGATTTTATTGGCTACTTCTTCTTTTTCTTCTTCAGATTCAAATTTTAAGTCAGCTGGCAAGAAATCTGAAAATTTGTCATTCATTTTATTTTTCCAAAAATCGAATATATACGTATGCGGCAGTCCTTCCATGCTAGCGAAACCGTACAACAGAGGTAACTTTTTGTAGTGGCCTTTCTTTAGTATACTCAGAGGAGATTCAGTCAGGAATGCTCCCTCGATATCGCGCTCCACACATGGGGAAAACATGAAAGTTAAATCGGGTCTAAACATAAACGAATCTGAAGTCAACAGTTCCAATGGAGCTGTCTTGTAAAAATCTTCTAAAGCATAAATATCGTCTACATTCGTAAAGTTTAGTTTTCTGGCATAAGTTTTGGCAATCTCTATAGGATCCCTCTGGATGGTAAATGCTGCAAGGCTTCCACCACTTTCAGGTATAACTCTATGGAACAATCCTTCAGCAGACTTTGATAGCATTAACAGATCCACTGATGCAGAGCCCGCGCTGAAACCTGCAATGGTGACATCGTCAGGGTTACCACCGAAGCTGGCGATGTTCTTTTGTACCCAGCGCAGCAGCGCCACTTGGTCCTTCATGCCAGCATTACCTGGTGCGTCCTCGGTGCCTAGACAGAGGAACCCATGAACGGCGAGGCGGTAGTTAAACGTAACGATGATCATATCTTTTGTTTTCATGAACTGTGTAGCTTTTAACCATTCACCATAGCCCATTACAAAACCTCCCCAATGGACATACACCACAACGGATAGGTTTTTCTCTATCGTGTTTGGCACATACACGTTTGCAATTAAACAATTTTCTAATGTCTTTTGTGTTGGCCTTTTTTTTTTTTTTTTTTTTTTTTTATTTTTTTTTTTTTTTTTAGGATGGGAAATCATCAAATGACCCCCCCCGCTCTGGGCGGAGCGGAAGGGAGTGTCAGACTTGTACTGACTAAAACCCATCCATGTTCCTTCTTTGCCCTTTGTGTTCCAGGGCCGCGGTATCTCTTTCGAACAGTCCCGCAGCCCTGGCAGGCATCGGCCCGTGCGGACCCCTACGTGGTTGCTGACATCTCTTTGAGGCGCGCGTGGAACACGAACGCGCCGTCGACACGGCCTGTCGTCATAAGACGGCCGGACGGCGAGCTAGCCCAAAACTCGCCGTCCACAGGCCCGCGCCTACGGTGGCCGGGGGCCACCACGTGACCCCCGACGCCCAGGGCGTCTCCCGCGGCGGCTGGGACGTGAGGCTCTTTCCCTCTCACGTTCCGCCACTTCCTTCACTAGCATGACTGCTTCGCAGAAGGAGGTGACGGCTTCCCATTCCCTCTCGCTCCGGACCATGGCTTGAACCAGGGCCGGGCGCGAGAGGTCGCCGCCGCCAATCGCCTCTACGAGGACACGGCGCTGCTCCGCCCAAGCAGGGCAGGCCTCCACAGTGTGCTGCACCGTGTCCTCCGGACGATCCTCACAGTGGAAACACCCGGGCGTTTCCTCCCGCCCGATTCGGTGCAGGAACCTCCCGAAACAACCGTGTCCGGTGAGGACCTGCGTCAGGCGGAAGGTGAGGGCGCCGTGGCGCCTCTCTAGCCACTCCTCAAAGAGGGGACTTATCGCCACTATGGTGGCGTGCCCTGCACGGGGTTGCGACAGTCGCCCTCTCCATGTCACCATGAGATCGCGCCGGAGGTCTGTCCGCCGAGCGGTGATTTGCCGCGGCAGCGGAGTTTCCCCCCGACGTAGTGCCTCCGCGCGCCATTCGTGAAGGCGTGCGAGGACTATCGCCTCCAGATCCCATGGCGGCAATCCGGCAAGGAGGCTCGCCGCCTCACCGGAGATCGTGCGGTACCCCCGGACTAGCCTTAGGGCTATCCCCTTTTGGGGCGCGTTCAGGTAGCGGGCGGCTTGCCGCCTCAGAGAACGCGCCCACACCGGGGCCCCGTAAAGGGCCATGGACCGCACGACCCCCGCGTAGAGCCTCCGGCAGGAGGCGTTTGGACCCCCCAGGTTGGGCAGGAGCCGCTTGAAGGCAGCCCCGGTCCGTTCCAGTTTGGGGGCCAAACGTCGGAAATGCTCCACGAAGTTCCACCGGCTGTCAAGGACGAGTCCCAGGTACTTCAGCGTCAACCCGACGCCGATGGAAACCCCTCCTGCCGTCAGTAGGGATCCCGACGGTGGCGCATTCCGAGGCCCATGAAAACACATGGCCTCGGACTTGTGCAATGCCACCTCGAGACCCAATTGCCGGATCCTCTCCACGACTATCGCAACCCCGCGTGTCATGTTTTCGGCCGCCGCCTCGTGCGACCTCCCTTGTGCCAGTACCAGCGTGTCGTCAGCGTAGCAGACTACGCTGACGCCGCTAGGGAGGTCGGCGCGCAGCACCCAGTCATAACCGATGTTCCACAAGGCCGGTCCCAGAACCGATCCCTGTGGAACACCGCACGACATCTCTCGCCGGTTCCATTCTCCGCTCCGACCGGGGTAGATGACGGCCCTATCCGTCAGGTAATCCCCGACCACACGACGAAGGTAGGTCGGCACCCGGTGATACCGGAGTGCCTCCCCAATGCAGCTCCAGGGCATGGAGTTGAAGGCGTTGGCGATGTCAAGAGACACCGCCAATACGACCCCGCCCCGGGAAACCGCGTCCCCCGTCGTGAGGGCTCTCACGCGCATGATGGCGTCCACCGTCGAGCGCCCCTTGCGGAAACCAAACTGGTGTTCCGCAAGATCCGGCCCCATCCCCGCGAGGTGCCCGGCGAGGCGGTTAGCAATAACTCTTTCAAAGAGCTTGCCCACCTCGTCGAGCAACACGATGGGCCGGTATGCGGACGGAGAGTCCGCAGGGCGCCCTGGCTTCCGGATGAGGACCAGCTTCCCCGTCTTCCAACGAAGCGGGAACTGGCCTCTCTCCAAGCATGCGCTTAGGAGCCCTTCCAGTCGGGGCCCGAGAGCCTCAGAGGCCAGGACCCAGGCTTTGCCAGGCAAGCCATCGGGTCCCGGGGCGGTATTTCTGGCCTTCAGCCTGCGTACCGCCACTCCCAGGTCTACCCCAGTCACCTCCGGAACGTCGTCATCGGTGTGGTCCGCGTCCGGCACCGCAAGCGGCGGCGGAGCCATAGGCGGGGGAGGATGCCTCCCTCGCGAAGGGAACAGAGCGCTCACCACGTCCTCCACGAGCTCAGGCCGGAGACTCTGCGTCAGCGGGGGGGCCCGGGTGCGGAGTTTGTCCCGCACCATCTTGTAAGGGCGCCCCCACGGATCTCCGTTCAGAGACTCCAGCATCTCCTCGCGGGCCAGGTTCTTGGCCCGCCGGACAGCCTCTTGGAGGGCGGTCTTCGCCGCTCTGTACCCCTCGTAAAGCTCCGCCTCAATGGCTGCCGCATCCGGAGGGCGGATGCGGAGCCTGCGATGCCTGGCGTACCGGTGCCGCGCGGCAACGCACGCCTCACGCAAAGACGTCAGCTCTCGCGACCACCAGTACACCTGACGTCGGGCGCTTCCTGGCCGAACTCGGGGCATTGCCACGTCGCAAATCTCGGACATGGCCTCCTGGAACCAACTCGCCTCGTTGTTGATGTCGGCAGGCCTGGCCGGTGATGACACCCAGGCCTGCACGATCGAGGCTTCCAGGAGGAGCTCCCGGTCCAGCTGCTTCAGCGCCCATCGCGGACCACTCGGGGCCTGTAGGACCGGCGCGCTTGAGGTCTGAGTGGAGACGTCGAACCGGATGTACCGGTGGTCGGAATAGGTCTCCACCCCCTCCATGACGCGCCAGTCAACGACACGCGGCGACAGGGCGGGGCTAGCGAACGATATGTCCACCACCGACTCACCCTGCATCCGCACGCACGTGGGGACAGAACCCCGATTTAGGACGACCAGGCCTGTCTCCAGTGCCCAGTCCTCCACCATCCTACCCCGGACATCCGTGTAACGAGAACCCCAAGCCAAGTTCTTGGCATTGAAGTCCCCGAGCACAAGCACGGGGAGTGAATGGCTCCCGATGACGACACTCAACTCCCTGAGGGAGTTGTGGAACTCGGCGAGAGTTCGGTTCGGAGAGAAGTAGACTCCCACTACAACGATCTCCCCGAACCGTGCTGCTACGCACCCCTGACCCTTCCTGACACTCTCAAGGGTCGGGGTACCGGCGGCGGCCGACGCAATTATGGTCACTGAGCCGCTAAGGTCCTCCACCCAGTCATCCCTGGGCGGGACAAAGTACGGCTCAGAGACCACGGCGATGTTAATCGACCACTGCGCCATGCTCTGGATCAACAGATCCTGAGCGCAGGCGCAGTGGTTGATGTTCGCCTGGAGAAGGCGTAATGGGGCCGTTATTGGCACTCCATTTCAGCCCCCTCCCGGGCCCCCTGCGAGGGCCCCGCTGCAGAAGTTGCAGCAGTGGCGGCCGCGGCGGCGACAGTGGCGGCGGCTGCGGTGATGGCGACGGTGGGGGTTTTGGCGGTGGAGGTGGAGGGCCTTCCGTTGCCCCTGGCCTTGGCCTTGGCGGGTGTACCGCAGGCCTTGCTCCCTGCCCGGTGATCGGCCGACTTGCCGGTTGCCGCACATGCAGCGCAGTGCGGCGCGGCGGAGCAAGCCGCGGCCCTGTGACCGGGCTGGCCGCAGCGGAAGCATAGGCCACTGCGGTCCACCTCCGAGGTGCACCGGACCGACACATGGTGCCCCACATGGCAGCGGAAGCACCTCAGAGGTCTGGGTTCCAGCAGCTTAACCTGCGCCGAAACCCAGCCCACCAAGAGCCTTCGGCCCTCCACAATGGCTTTCGCCGCCGTCACAGGGCAGCTTACCGTTACGGTTCGCATGCCCGACAGGTCCGGACGTAAGGTGCCTGCCTTGACCTGCTCAGCAGGGCACCCACCGGTCCTGGTGACGGCGGCCACCACCTCCTCCTCGGTCACCGAGTCGTCCAGACCCATGATGCGCAGATCTGCGCATTTGACGGGCCTGGACACTCGGGCCTCGTCCGCATTTAGGGACGCTCTAAGCTTTTCTGCCAGAGCGTCCGCGGACGAGCCACGGGTTTCGCCGGGGATCTCCAGCACTCGAGCCCCTGTCGCGGTGACTCTGAGGCGGAGGCCCCCGGTGATCCCGAGCTCCCCAAGATTTACCGTCGCCCTCGCCTTAGCGAGCACGTCGCGGTAGCTCACGCCCCTCTTTTCCGCGTCCGGCTGTAGTGTAATCACTACAGCTGCGGTCTTCGGGGCGCTGAGCCTTGCCGCGACGCTCCGCTCTTTTTGCTGGCGCTTGCGCTGCCGCTTCCTGGCCTTTTTGGCCGCCTTTTGCTCCCTCGTCCTCTCTCCGGCCACCTGCCACCCGGTCTCGGCCGCAGAAGGCTTAGGGGGCGGGGGGGGCGGCGGTGGCAGCTGTCTCGCGGCTGGCGCTGGCACAGTCACCGCCTTGCCCTTCTTTTGGGCCGCCACCTTGCCCTGCCTCAGGGCTGCCGCCTTCTTGGCCGGAGCCGGTTTCGCCAGAGCCGGCCCTTCGGGGGCCGACGCAACCCTGCCGGAGGGCCGGCCAGACGACCCCGGTGCGGAGGCCGCAGCAGCCGCATATGTGGCTACCCTCGGGCCCGGGGACGCCCTGTTTGCCGCAAGGGGGGGGCGCAGGACAATGCCCTCCAGGACGGAGAACCGCGCCTGGAAGGCAGCCAGCTCCTGCCGAACCAGGTTCAGGACCTGGTTCTCAACCGGCACGGGCACGGGCTGGCTTGGTCGCTGCTGGCCCCCATTTTGGGGCGCCTTGCGGGGGCTGGCCTCGCGCAGACCGGCCAAGTCTGCTCGGAGCTTCCTGTTCTCCTCTTGGAGAAGCTCCGTGGCAGCCGTCAGGCGAGCGACCTCCGCCCGCAGTTTGGCCACTTCGTTTGACGGGGGCCCCCCATATCTGGCCTCCGCTGACGCCATGATGGAGGCGATCGCTGCAGGCATGGCCTTATGCCTGGTGGAGGGCTTCTGTTTACAAGAGACAGCCCTCAGCGCCGCCTCCACCTCCTTCGCGAAACCGGCCTTACGCTCCGCCTCAGAGCCGCCGTCTGCACCCACCTCGTCGCCAGAGGAGCCCGAACGGGCCACCCCGCGACCGGCCACCCCCGGGTGGCGCCCCTCCTCGGCAAGCCGCGCCGACCTCTCGGCGGCAGAGAGGCCTCTCCCCTTGCCGCGGATCCCTCCTCGCTTACTGGTGGGGATCTTGCGAGCCGAGGCCAGCTCTCCCTCCGATGACGACCCTTGGTCGCCCTCCGGCCAGGACCGCTTGCGGAAGAACTTCCCGTTCACCGCAGTGGTCCCGGGCCTCCCGCGCCGGGAGCTCTCTGAGCCTCCCGCGCTCACATCGCTGGATGCGGCGCCGGACTCCGACCCCGCATCCCTCCCCTCCTTTGCTTCGCCGTTATCGGCCGTTTTTTTTTTTAAACAATTTTCCATGTTGTTCCCACGAGTATGGGGGAAATAAAGAGTCCATCTGGGCAGTGCCCCCTGTACCCAGATAAGCCATAGCCAGGCCCGGCAGTGGTTCGCACTAGCAACTGATTTTCCATAGGAACCCGTCAGCCATACATCTCCTCGCGGTGCGCCGCCGCTTGAGATTCGGGGTAACTTTTTATAGAGGTTTTCTACCTCGCGGTCCGGGCGGTTAAGCCAAGACCCTCGGTCCCAATCGAAGCCGCGAGACGTGATCCACGACACTTCAACGGTGGGATTACGATATCGACGGGGACAGTGAACGACTGCGTCCTTCACTGTCTGCTCGGAGGCAGGGTAAGTGCACACCGAGCCCGCCCTTGCTACTCCGCTGTGCCCTCTGCTTTTCAGAGGGTCACGCGGAGCAACGCCCCCTTGGTCCAAAACGGACCCCTCCCATGTCAGAATATTAGCCATGGACAGTAACATTCCCCAAGGAATAAGAATCTCTTCCCATTCCTCGGGGAAGGATACTGCCCACGCCCAGGGTGCACCGGCCCGGCAGCTGCTATTCCCCCCCGACGTATCGAGAGGGACCGGCAGCCATCGGGCACACGAGGAGGAATTCTGACAACGCACCCCTTTTGTGTGTTGGCCTGGTGTTTAAACCTGGAATAGGATGTTGTGGACATATTACTTCCTCGTCGATTGCATCATATGGCTCCAGCCAAACTGGTGGTGGAAGAGGGGCCTGAAAAAAAGAAGCTGGATTAATACAATAAAACGGTGTTTGAGTACACTCTCTAGGCACCTGGTCGTTAGGAAATGTAGCGAAAGCTCTGTTTTTTTATATTTCCATGGTTACAACCATGAAAGAATTAAGAAGAAGGGTGTTTCGGGGGACTGTCTTTTTTGACATTCATAAGTATTGATTATCAGCCTAATTTAAATTTGTATTTACTAACTATTTTTATTTTATTTTATTGTTGACTCCGCGATTTGATCATGAGAAATTCAAAACACAATATCACTTCACACGGAATCGAAGGACAGTAATGTGCTTACGACCACTGGAGGAAGCCATATGTATTACAATAATACTTATTTTGTTACCAACCTGTCTCCGCAATCCACTAATCACGAATATGATAACTAGGTCATAAAGCGCAGGCCACACCGCCAGCTAGCGAGCGAGCGAGGCGGGCGAGGCTCTTTTCATTCGGCTCATTCGTCTTTTGCGGTGTGAATCAAATTTCGGATCGCTCGCTCGCTATCTGGTGGTGTAGCCTGCTCTTAACTCAGACTACGTAAACCATGATTAGCAAAAATTTAAATTCTAATGCTTACTTCCAACTCGTTTACTTACTCATCGTAAATGATTATGTCAGTTATGTTAATTGCCTAATAGGAAACTCGAAGAGGTTGTGCTTAAAAAACAAAGTGGATTTAAAAGGTTTTTTCTTCGCAATGTTACTTACTTAAGTAATTCGATCTCAAACCGGCCAAGTGCGTGTTGGGCCACGCACAATATGCGGACACTTCCTACGGTCCGATTTGCCTCCAAACGATTATTTTTATTGTAATAATAACTTACATCTGCAGTTGAAAAACCTGTGCTCCCATACATTATGTGTTATCCAAGTATCCGACCAGTATTATATCAAACTTCAACACTTCGTGCATAGGTTCCTCCCTAAAAATTAAGGGGATTTCGATTCATACCTTATATTTGTCTACACCCACAGGCGCTGTGGCGTAGGGTATGTTGTAGAAGGTGTATAAATCCTCGCTGGGGTGCCTGCGCCCGCGCACCGGACCTTGCGCAGTTTTCACTTCCCGCCATTCCTCGTCAGCCAGACCAGCCGTCACGCACAAAAGTACCACACACGTCCGCCACTCCATCGCTACGTTTGCAAACTAACTTACAATTGGATTATAGGCATATTATCTTCCTAGTGACAGGTATTAAAATTGTCATACTAAGCATGATAATGCATATTTTAAACCAAACTATACTTAGGTTTCCAAATATGTACTTTATTACTGTGCCATAGATACCTATTTAGTTATAAATTATTATTAATCTATTCAAAGACTTTTTTTTCCATCGAGTAAATGTCCATACTTCACCTGATCAGTTACGACATCACAAGTTAATAGATACACGTGAACTCAGTTTAGTTTATTGCGCGTTTGTGTGTTCATTTTACTAAGATTCATTCACTAAATCTCACACTTTTATTACTTAAAACTAGGAATTATTGTTACTAGGTTGATTATGTAGATAATACTATTGGGTCTTGAGAGCTTCTACTCGTAAGTACCACACTGGTCGCTCAGAAGACTATTTAGGTACCGATTTGTCAAACTTTATCTAATTCTACATAGATGTTGCTGCAATTTTCTACATAGATGCCTACCGCATAGGACTTAAGGATGATTTCCACCAAACGGCTCGCACCGCATCGCATCGTAAAGGATACGAACAGATGCGCCGACAACCGATCGCGTCCGTCAGGATGTCGACGCGTATTTTCGGCACCGTTCCGTCGCTTGCGTACGTATCAGTTTCTGCGCCTAGTCAAATAGTTTCATCTCTACCGTGTTGACGTGTTCTAATTCCGATCGGATGCTACAAAAGGCGAACGGAGCCGATCGCGCATCGCAGCATACTTTCGGCTACGATCGCGTGTAGCGGAAGATGACCGCGGTCAAGCTGCTGTGCGCCACTTGGTAATATAAAGGGTGTAATTATTATTATTGTCCCACTGCAGGGCAAAGGCCTCCCTTCCCTCTTTCCACATTTCGCGGTCTAGTGCGATTGTAGGCCAATCCTTTGCGAAAGAGTCCAGCTCATCCCGCCATCTCCTTCTGGGCCTGCCACGTTGTCGTTTCCTGCTATTTGGTATCCACTGTGTAGTAATTTTTGACCATTGCTCCTCCGACATGCGGCAGACAAAAGGGTGTAAATATACCCTTAACATAACCGAAAGGCACTGGTTCTCCCCGTCTTTACGATCATTTTTTTGTTCTAGACCATACCTGGGAACCTTCTGTTACGGAGATATTGGGGGTCAAAGTTCCAACTTTTTCACAAAGTTCACAAGCTTTTTTTAAATACATATTTATAATGTAATATTTTTACTTTACACACCTCCACGACCCCCGTACTATTCAATCCATCCATCAGCACAATGCTTTGAGTGCTTTCCATTGAGTCCTACCATAAAACGTGATTTTTCTTCCAAAAAAAAGTCGATTCCCAGCAATTATTTTTGTGTAAAGTTACTTAGTTTGATGAACAGAATGCTTGGTTGATGGCTATGTGAAGGGTCTGTTTACACCCTGTAGACTTTAAATACTGTGTACACGATTCATATCGTTGCCAACCAATTGCATTAAAAGGCCACAGCGACATGCGAGGCGACGGAAAAATACATAAAAACCAGTCATGAGGTTTATCAAAGTAGTGGGACGGCTTTACCGTCTTTTTTTTCGGAATTGTCCTTTTTTGCGATTATCACACGAGAACCGCTCGTCCGCGCGGCCGTGCGGAAGCGGCGAATATTTTGTGGCGGTACGCCGCACGGAGAGGCAGTGGAGCGCCACTCGTCTACGAGGTCATGAAAACCAAGCGTGCCATTTTTTAACTACCTACGATGACGTCATAAGCACTATTTAGTTACTATACAAACAACTTTTCGGACGGAGTTCCTTTGCGGACGGACAACTTAACGGAGTTTCTTTGCGTGATAAAATCAGAAATGAGGACATCCGCAAGAGAACCAAGGTAACCGACGTAGCCCGAAGAATAGCCAAACTGAAGTGGCAGTGGGCAGGGCACATTGCTCGCAGAACGGATGGCCGATGGGGCCGAAAAGTTCTGGAGTGGCGACCGCGAACCGGAAGACGCTGCGTTGGAAGGCCTCCCACTAGGTGGACCGATGACCTGGTGAAGGCTGCAGGGATCCGCTGGATGCGAGTCGCACGGGACCGGTCAATGTGGCGACACTTGGGGGAGGCCTATGTCCAGCAGTGGACGTCTTTCGGCTGAAATGATGATGATGATGATGATGACAAACAACTTACGATACAAAATAGACTACGTTTTTGTTCTTAAAAATATCTAGAATTAAGTTCTGGAGTTGTAACTGTAATGTTGTTGTTTTAAACAAATTAGCTTGCTGCGACGGCAGTCACGTTAAGCATAAAATGCTTAAGCTGGGCACGCCAAGGAGGTGCTCTTGCAGGTGTATCTATAGGTATATCTGTGGTGCTAACTCATGAAAAAAACATTACTTAATAATAAAACGCTTTTCATATTAATGTTTATACTTCCAGAAATGAATCAGAAGATTTATAAACACAGTGTAGGTACCCACTATCTTCACGATAACATACATTTGAGTAAACAAAATTTTTGTGCTAAGACTTGTATTACAATTCTACTCGTGGTTTAGGTGGTGGTGTTGGTGGTGGCACGGCATCGCAATAGTATCTCTGATAGATGTCATCCCAGAAGCGAGTGCGTTCTTCCAAGAGCACCCCGCGTAGTTCCACCTTCTCACCCAGGTCCATGTGTGGTGACCTGTCTGCGCCTGCTGCCGGCCACGCAGACAATGACGACCCTTCAGGCACAGGCTTCCTGCAAGATACCAAATATGATGCGACAATGTCAGTGGAGGTTGGCAGGACCTAGGAGGTCGTCGTTTGCTTAACCATACTATCCTCTGGGTGGTCTTGCTTGAGTGTAATGCTTCCAGCCAGGGACACGAAAACTTAAAAAAACCGGCTAATTGCGAGTCGGACTCGCACATCAAGGATTCAGTACCGTCGTAGTAGGGGAGCCCCCTTTAATATTTAATTTATTTTTATTATGTGTTGTTATAGCGGGAACAAAAATACACATTCTGTGAAATTTTTAACTATCTACCTATTACGGATCATGAGATACAGCCCGCTGACAGACAGACGTATTGACGGACGGATGAACAGGAGGATGGACGGACGGACGGACAGCGGAGACTTAGTAATAGGGTCCCGTTGGTTACCCTTCCAATACAGAATCCTGAAAACTAAGCTACTATACGCTACCCCTGTGCGGTACTAGCCTTATGGAGTCGCTGAGCAGGACACCAAGTGGCAGGCTAAATCGTAACCATATTATTATTACTAGGAGACGAGTTTATGGCAGTGGTACACCTACAGGCAGTTATTTTCAGGCAAAATATGTAAAATATTGTTTGATCGTAAATCTAAAACTCACCCAGTTTTAATGAAATTGTGCCAAATTTCATGGACTATATTTTTCATGTTCTTGAACTTCGGGCCCACAAAAGACTCATCTGGTTGTGTTATATTGTTCATATCCATCACTGCAAAAGTTTGAGCGCAGTGGCTAGTACCTCGTATGTTAGTGTGGGGCACCACAGGAACGTAGATATGATTGTTGCCAGCCTCTACAAATCACATACTTGTCGATAGCGTCGTAAGGTTCCAACCGGTGGTGAAAGAGGCGCCTGGAAGAAAAACCAAAATAAGAACATCACCATGGTGATTATTGTTCCAAGACTAGACAAGACACGTCGAAAGTCTCAATCTTTCTATATCGTGTAGTTAGTGCGAAACCTGGTGTCAGAGTTTTTATGCCACCCATGAGCCTCTGACTTGGCTTTACGTGCCGTCGAAAAATATCTAAAGTTAAAAGATGTACCAATTTAAAGATACGAATCCAATAATAAAATAAATAATACAATCCTATATCCCTTTGTGCATCGATGTGGGATCCCACCCTGAATTCGGTATAGATAATTATAATCAATGTCTCTAAACATAAGATAAAATGCTATCTTAGTAAACAAACATTATATTTGTCTACACCCACAGGTGCTGTGGCGTAGGGTATGTTGTGGAAGGTGTATATATGATCGCTGTAGTCCTTGCGCCCGCGCACTGGCCCCTGCGCAGATTTTACTTCCCGCCATTCATCGTCACCCAAAACAGCCGTCACGCATAAAAGTATCACACATGTCCGCCACTCCATTTCTACGTTCGCAAATTGATTCAGAAAAATGCAAGAATGCAATTTATTAGTGACTTTTTATCTCTCCAGAGATAAGTCCTAAGCAAATTATTTTAATATTTTTAATGATAAGTTTGCAAATTACAGATAATATACATATCCATATAATCATGACAATGCATATATGGACCAGACAATAACAAAACATTTATGTTTGTAGATACGCACTTTATCATAATTAATCAAAAATTTGCTGTAACGTTAGTATCGGAAATGTGATCTTTGGCATAGCAAATGCATATTACTTTGGTACTATATCAGTGTTGCGGCTCAAAAAGTAAGGATATCCATAATAGTACTGGATCAAGAAACGACGTTCTCTCTTAGGCATCATATCACCGATTCACCCGAAACCCGATACCCGTTGGTGTTTCTTCAGGTAGGTCCCTGTTTTTGTGGGCAGGTACGGCTAATTCTAGATTAGAATATTTCCCCTTTTCGTATCCTTAACACAAGTTCCCGTCGTTTGTCCAACCTGTTTGTTCTTTGTATTCGCGTGAATAACTATTGTGTCAGTAAGTATTGAGTCAAAAGTTGGCAATTTTGTCATTTTCAATTAATAATAGGGCTTCGCTGTGACATGAG
Organism: Noctua fimbriata; assembly: GCA_905163415.1. NCBI lineage: Eukaryota > Metazoa > Arthropoda > Insecta > Lepidoptera > Noctuidae > Noctua > Noctua fimbriata. Next base: position 13,698,703 of record LR990922.1, on the reverse strand, counting down.
ATCACAGTTTTCTAAAAAAAAATTAGTTAGCCTCTCTATCGTATCCGTACCTAATTATGTTTAATCTCTTCGCCTACTTATGTAGAAAAATTAAATCATACATTAAAGTAAAGCGCCAATTCTTTATCAGCATTACATAATATCTCACTTGTATTGTTCCGAAGAGTAAGGTCTCTTGCATTGCATCCTTACTTTAAAAACTATTGAAAATATCATGTTCTAAAGATTAGACCGCGCGATTGTAGGAATTATTTCACGTTGTTCATCTACAAGGTGTAAACGGACCCTTCACGAAGCCAACAACGAAGCATTATGTACATCAAAATAAATAAATCTGCCCAAAATATTAATATTTATTAATAGAAAAGGACAGTTTTTTTAGGTGAAAAATCACGTATTATGATAGGAATCAATGTAACGCACTCCAAACATTAAATTTTTTTGTTAAAAAGTATTTATTTTTCGCTTTTTACTTTTCGTTCTCGTGGATATTTTTTCGCTGCTGAAGTCCACTTTGTGCTTATTTTTTTATAGCTATTGAAATTCCAAATGCCTTGATAGGTCTAAAGTTCTCATTAAGGTGCATGAAATAAGCCCAAACAACATATAGCTGCTGTAAACTGTTGAGCTTCTCTTGCAATTGCCTTCCGTCTCCATCGTCAGACTTTCGATGATAACCACACTCCAGCTAGGTCTAAAGTTCTCATCAAGGAGCATGAAATGGGCCCAAATAGGACACAGCTGCTGTAAACTCATCAGAAACAAAGTGGGGCCGAAAACACTGCCTTGCGGCACGTCGTAATCAACATAATATGTTAACATAATTATGAAAAACACTGTCGTGCTAGCCAATGCGTACTCGTTGTTTTCGCTCTCCTATAATAGACCTAAACCAGTCTAACCTAATCTAATCGAGTACCTTCCTTTTTTAGCAGTAAGGGCCGGAAAAGTGTATCAAAAGCTTTGGCGAGAGCCAGAAATACGCTGACACACTTTCGTTACTGAGAAATTTGTATTGGGTATATATTTATTCAAACTTTTTATACTATGAAAGTAGCTAAAATAGACCAGTCTAGCGGTATCTACATCCGTAAATTGACGGATTTTTCTAATAGCATATGCTGCTGAACTTAGCCGCCCCGCTAGAGATGTTAAATGAGAACCCCATTGTAGCCTTGAGTCAAGCGTAAACCCCAGGAAAACTGTTTTATCTACAAATTCAAGCTTCTCTTTATTCAATACTATATCACAATCGCTACTTTTAACATTCGGTAAAGCAAATCTTATGCATTTCGTTTTGTTTTTCATTTAATACTAAATTGTTTGCTGTGAACCAGTTATGGACCTGAAATAGGGCATTATTCACGTCATCTAGATTTTGGGCCCGTCTATTTATCTTAAAAATTAGGGAAGTGTCATTAGCGAATAACACCATATTTTGAGGTTGGTGTTTCAATAAATAAGGTAGATCATTAATATATACTAAGAAGAGGAAAGGACCCAAAATTGAGCCTTGTGGAACCCCCATTTTTACTTTTAAACCCTTTGAATTAACACCATTTATTTGAACTTGTTGTTGTCTATCATTCAAATAAAATTTTATCAAACCAAGTGCAAGTTTACCTAGTTCGTGATGCTCAAGTTTCAAAAGTAATGTGTCGTGATTTACGCAATCAAATGCTTTGGAGAGGTCACAAAATATTCCTATGGCGTCTTGAGACTCTTCCCACGCAGTAAAAATGTGCTTTAATAAGGTTACACCGGCGTCAGTTGTACAACGTCCCTTGGTGAAACCATACTGTTGATCGTGTAAGATTCTGTTGGTGTTAAAATGATTGAGCATTTGATTCAACATTACCTTTTCAAACACCTTGCTAAAAACTGGCAAGATCTAATCTAAATCTGTCAAAAATAGTTATAATTTCGCAACAATCAATGGCATAAACTTGTCAAAATGTTGTCAACATTTTGACAAGTTTATGCCATTGATTGTCGCTGAGAAGAGATTGCGAATTTGAAGTTGGACCTTTTGCAGAATAAGAAAATTGGCCTTTTTTAGTTCGACTCAAACAATATTTATGTTCATTTGTCAACCTAGAATTAGACATAACTTCTTGCACAGATTTTATTTTATAATTCAACCCGTGATTTGGGCGATGGTTTTGTTGGTGGCACGGCATCCCGGTAGTATCTCTGATATATTTCATCCCAGAAGCGAGTGCGTTCTTCTAAGAGCACCCCACGTAATTCCAGCTTCTCACCGAGGTCCATGTATGGTGACCTGTCTGTACCTGCTGCCGGCCACGCAGGCAGCGAGGACCCGTCAGGCACTGGCTTTCTGAAAGGTAATAAATAACTTAGTAAGTTGAATTAACTTACAAATCATTCTTTTGGTTTTTTTCGCAAACGTCAAAGTAATATTTATTTATACCCTAAAGTACAACAATAATTCTAATACTAGCGAACTGTTTCGGACGGCGATTCTTAACGGGTCTACAACTATCCAATATTTCAAGCTGGAACCAACCATACATATTCACCAAATTTTATTGAAAACGTTTGGATGGTTTACATAATTGTTAATATAAAGATTATAAAGAGGTAAGGTTTGGATGTATTGATGATGGGTCATAAGATAACTAAACGTATCCGAGGCGGGATGTTGTTTCCTACTTGAGGCCCATTATCCTATAGCGCCCAGTGACTAAGGCGTCACTGCCTCACTGGTTGCGGTCATGAATGAATGGTGTGAACACAGAAACATGACTTCAAAGAAATGTATAAAAATTATCAGCTTCTCATCTATTTCAACTTATTTTAAAAATACCGAAAATGTTTATGTATTTGCGATGTCTCTGAAAAAACTAACCCTAGCTGTGGTGGTTCGCTTTTTAACAGTAACTGCTACCGCAGAAAGCACAGCAGAAATAACAGTTTTTATTTTACACTAATAACTTACCCGGTTTTAATAAAGTTGCGCCAGATTTCACGAACTATCTTCTTCATGTTCTTTAACTTTGGGGTCGCAAGAGCTTCATCATGGTGTGTCATGTTTTTACAATCCATCACAGCAAATGTTTGAGCACAGTGGGTAGCCCCTCGTATATTAGTGTATGGCACTACCGGAGTGTCTTCATCCACAAAGGAGAATTCATACAAATAAATTTGATCGTTGCCAGCCTCCACGTACAACTTCACTGCTCTAAGCATTCCATAAGTAAAAAAAACATCTGAAAAGAAATCAACATAACCTAACACGTTTTCTTCGTCAACCGGCTTGTCACCAAAATAAAACTTCTTGATTTTGTTGGCTACTTCTTCTTTTTCTTCTTCAGATTCAAATTTTAAATCAGCTGGCATGAAATCAGAAAACTTGTCATTCATCCTGTGCTTCCAAGAATCAAAGAAACCTATCTGCATCAGTCCTTCCATGTTAGCGAAACCATACAACACTGGTAACTTTTTGAAGTTGCCGTTCTTTAGTATACTCAGAGGAGATTCTGTCAGGAATGCTCCATCTGTATCACGCTCCACGCACGGTGAAAACACGAAAGTAGCATCAGTACTATCCATAAATGAGACTGAAGTCAATAGTTCCAACGGAGCTGTCTTGTAAAACTCTTCTAAGGCATAAATATCTTCTACATTCGTGAAATTGAGTGATCTGGCATAAATTTTAGCAATCTCTAGAGGATCCCTTTGAATTGTAAATGCAGCAAGATTTCCACCACTTTCAGGTATGACTCTGTGGAACAATCCTACAGCAGACTTGGATAACATTAAGAGATCTACTGCTGCCGACCCTGCACTGAAGAAGAGCAAGAGTGACATCATCTGGGTTACCACCGAAGCTGGCGATGTTCTGTTGTACCCAGCGCAGCAGCGCCACCTGATCCTTCATTCCAGCATTACCTGGTACGTCTTCAGTGCCGAGACAAAGGAACCCCTGAACGGCAACACGATAGTTGAACGTAACGATGATCAAATCTTTATTCTTCATTAGCTGTGTCGCTTTAAAAATTTCGCCAAAACCTCCTATAAAAGCTCCTCCATGAACGTACACTACTACCGAAAGGTTTTTCTTATTTGTGTTTGGGACATACAGATTGGCAATCAGACAATTTTCTTCAAAGGTTTTCGGAAAGGCGGGATGGACAATGATTAGCTGTGGGCACATTACTTGCTTGTAGATAGCATCGTATGTTTCCGACCATACAGGCGGCGGAAGAGGCGCCTGGAAAAGAAATTAAAAATCGTAAAAATTACCAATGAATCAAAATAAATGTAATGTTTGTTATTTTTATCTACTTATTATTTAAGTTAAGACATACGGTATCGTAAACACAATATAAATTTTATAATCATGAATTATCAGCAACCTCATCAACACTTAAATATCGAAGACTATAAATACATGTTATCTAAGTACTCATTCGTAATATGTTCAATAAGCTGTATCAAGTGTAGATACGTGTGACTCCGGTTATATGGTAACCGAAAAAAAACCATGAGTGTCTTGTTTTTACCTTCGATTTATGCACTTTCGGTTTTTCATTTTAAATATTTTGGATTTATTTAAAATTATGTTACAAACATAAAGAGAGCTAAAATCACATACTCTTCCTTTTGGCTTTGCCGTAGTCGGGTAAAAGTCTCAAAGTCTATAGCATAACACTATAAATATCTATAGTATACCTTATAAATTACTATAGCGTTTATAATATAACTATAATATTTATTTTAAAAAACAAAAAAAAAATAGTTTTTAGTGGTTTTATGAGTTGGAGCTTTCAAATAGATTAAACAAAACGTTATTTGTAAATAAAATAATTCGTATGATTTTACCTTATATTTATCTTCACCCATGGGTGTTGTGGCGTAGGGTATATTAAAGAAGGTGTATAGATCCTCGCTGGGATGCTTGCGCCCGCGCACAGGCCCTTGCGCAGTCTTCACTTCCCGCCATTCGTCGTCAGCCAAAACAGACGTCGCGCACAAAAGTACCACACACCTCCGCCAGTCCATCGTTGTGTTTGCAAATTGATTCAGAAAAATGCATGAATGCAATTATAAGTGAGTTTTTATCTCTCCAGAGATAAGTCCTAAGCAAATTCCGGGTTATATCATTCATCATCATCATTTCAGCCGGAAGACGTCCACTGCTGGACACAGGCCTCTCCCAAAGGGGGGGTTTTGCCATAATCGCCACGCTTGGTAGGCGTTGTTAAAAAAAGCACAGAGAACGCTGCTGCCCATTCTCTGGTAAGTCCCTTAGTCGCCTCTTACGACACCCACGGGAAGATATGGGATGGTGCTATTCTTTACGTCCGACACCATACAGTACCGGTACCAATTCCGGGTTATAATATTGTCAAATGACCATGATTAGGCATATTAAAAGCCGACCAAAACAAAACATTATAATCTAGCTGCCCGCTTCAGCTTCGTTTGGGTTAACGAAGACGACAGAGAATTTAGGTAATGTTCATATACGGGGTTGAAGGGACACCGACGCGAAAACAGTTACCACGTATTCAGTACATCATTCTGAGCCCCCTCACGTAGAAATTTTTCATCTGTTATTTAAAAAAAACAGCTAGTTCCTACAAAAGTGCAATCCTACACGGTCAAAATGTATTGAACAGCTGATTTTTTTTTTATGTTATTGATATTTACAGTTTTGTTGTTGTGCTATTTTACAAACCAGAACGTGACTCAAAATAACTTTCTATGAATAATATTTATACCAACTGGGGAGTAGCACCCAATGTTCTTTGACAACCGATGTTCCCATTTTTCGCAGCTGACGAATTGGCGAGCCCAGTGTGCGCTCGACCAAGAGGCGACACATTTCGTTCGGGCGATGCGATCATGTAACATCGCCGAACAAAATGTGTCGCATAACATCGGAGTGCAAAAAGCTACCCCATTTATTTATTTAATCATTTATGTATGTACACACTAAATATAGACACGAAGAAAGGAACAGAATAATAGTACAAAGTAGTATAACACATTATTTTTTTTATATTTAATGAGCTCTACCCGCTGGCAGGTATCGCACCACAAGAAAAGTCAAATGCGCGGTTGAAAAAACATTTTAATTAGCACCAATCTAATTCGATATATCTTCTACGTATACCTATACTATAGCCCCGGCCAGAGGTCCGTAGAGATTTTTTTTGCTGCACACAGGTCATACAAGATTAAACTAAGATGAGATAACAGGTGCGTACAAAACACCAGACTCTCAATCACCTTCGTTCTACCACTTACCGTTACCGTGTGTCCATGGTGAGTCCACTGTCCACATTGGAACGGACTGTAGAAACATATGTAAATGAGCGCAAAAAACATTACCTTCCTTCTGGGTCAGTCGGGTAAAAAAGGGAAGCAGCAGCACAGCAGAATACTTTGACATTATTCCATCAAAACATCCAACGTATTTCTTCCAAATTATAAGAACAAAATTGCTTTTAGAAAAAAACAAATTGTTATTGTTTGTTTTACTGAACATTAGCTATAGGATTACCAAACCGGTTGAATATTGCGATGAATTGTCCTGTGTTGAGCTAGATAAGGATGTCATGTAATTGTGTGAGTATACCTTTTCCTTATTTGAATCAATATAATGGATGATATCATCCTGGCAAAACTTGCAGCTAGTAATACCTAAATCTGCAATTTTTTGTGGTGATTATAAAATCAATATTTTGGAAGAAAATTAAAATAGCGGTAGGTTATTCAATCTTTTAATGTATCTTTTCTAAATTAACTTAATCTGGCTTTACATTATTTACAAACTACAATTAATAGATCGATAATAGTTTCAGGGTGGTCACAGAGTTTAAAAGCAAAAATAGTGATTCCGCAAAGCGCAATATTGGAGCCCTTCTAGTATAACAGCGTGGAAGGGACACCGACGTGAAAACGGTTCCCCCATATTCAGTACACCATTCTGAGCCCCACATAGAAATTTTCATCGGTTATTATGTTAATAATTCCATACTTCTAGCCCATAATTGGTTTACAATTATTTAGCATTATATGACTAAAAGACTAAATGCATAAGATTTGCTTAAGAGCAGTTGTCCCACCGCAGGGTAGAAAGCGACTAACTATCGGCTATTTTTCGCTCAAAAAAGGTACAATAAATCATAACCTTTCCTTTTGACTTCGCCGTAGTCGGGTAAAAAATGCCTGCCAAAATGTTTTGTTTTCAACCTAGAAATTATTAAAAAATGTTAATTACTTTTTGTTCAAATTTTATTTTACAATTCAACGTGTGGTTTTGGAGGTGGTTTTGGTGGTGGCACTGCATCCCGGTAATATTTTTGATAGATGTCATCCCAGAAGCGAATGCGTTCTTCCAAGAGCACTCCGCGTAGTTCCACCTTCTCATCCAGCACCATGTGTGGTGACCTGTCTGCGCCTGCTGCCGGCCACGCAGGCAGTGACGAGCCTTCAGGCACCGGTTTCCTGAAAGGTTCCAAAGAGCTTAGTTAAATTAAAATAACTCTTAAATGATTGATAATTGAGTACCTTAATATTCACAACTTTTATGACCTTGGAATTGATTAAACGAAGGCATTACAAACTGAAACTTGTTTAACTTACCCAGTTTTAATGAAGTTGTGCCAAATGTCACGGATTATCTTCTTCATTTTATGCAACTCTGAGCTTGCAAGAGACTCATCTGAATTTAAAAAATTACCACTACCGTCCGCCACGGCCATTGATTGAGCGCAGTGATTTGCACCTCGTATCTTAGTGTGAGGCACGAAAGGAACATTCTCGTCCACAAAAGAATATTCATACAAATAGATTTGAGTGTTGCCAGACTCCACGTGCAATTTAGTAGCCCAAAGCATGGGATAAGCAAATATGACATCCGAAAAGAAATCAACATATCTTAAAATGTTGTCTTCACCGACTGGCTTGTCCCCAAAATAGAACTCTTTGACCTTATTAGCCACTTCTTCTTTTTCTTCTTCAGATTCAAACTTCAAGTCAACTGGCAAGAAATCAGAAAATTTTTCATTCATCCTGTGCTTCCAAACATCAAAGTAATCGATCCGCATCAGTCCTTCCATGTTAGCAAAACCATACAGCACAGGTAACTTTTTGTAGTTGCCTTTCTTAAATATGCTCAGAGGAGATTCTGTCAGGAATGCTCCGTCTCCTGTATCACGCTCCACACATGGTGAAAACAAGAAGGTAGAATCGATTCTATCAATAAATGAAACTGAATTTAACAGATCCAACGGAGCTGACTTATAAAACTCTTCTAATGCATAAATATTGTCCACGTTTGTGAAGTTGAGTGTTCTGGCATACGTTTTCGCAATCTCTAGAGGATCCCTCTGAACTGTAAAGGCGGCAAGGTTTCCACCACTTTCAGGTATTACTCTGTGGAACAAACCTTCAGCTGACTTTGATAGCATTAAGAGATCTACTGCGGCGGAACCTGCACTACCACCTGCAATAGTGACGTCATCTGGGTTGCCTCCGAAGCTGGCGATGTTCTTTTGTACCCAGCGCAGCAGTGCCACCTGGTCCTTCATGCCAGCATTGCCTGGTACGTCCTCGGTGCCAAGACAAAGGAAGCCGTGTACGCTCAGACGGTAGTTAAACGTCACAATGATTATGTCTTTCGTTTTCATGATCTGTGTATATTTAATCATATCACCAAAGCCTAAAATAAAACCTCCTCCGTGAACGTACACTACGACCGAAAGGTTTTTCTTATCCGTATTTGGGACATACACATTGGCAATCAGACAGTTTTCTTGTACCACCAAGTTTTTTGGAAACATCGGAAGACTAACGATTTGCTGTGGGCATATTACTTGCTTATCGATAGCATCGTATGGTTCCAACCATACAGGCGGCGGAAGAGGTGCCTGAAAAGGAAATTCAGAATAAAAACCAGCACCATGCAAATGTTTTGTAATTCACAAATCTATCGCGGATTTAAACATTTTATATCAACGTTTAATACAGGCATTGTTTACATTAAATTAGAATCAATTTACGACCGTCATTAGAGATTTTGTAAAAATATTCTGATTTAAAAGAATGTCCATAGAGTTTTTTGCCCGTTCTTCTCCATAGAGATCTACGCTAGGGAATGGTAAACTACAGTACTTTCACAGTTTTTATGCCCTGTAACTGGGACTGTAGCTACATTTCATTGTTGTTTTTATTTCGACAATTCAAAAGTGCCTGTAACTGGCCTACTTGAAATAAATGCTTTGATTTTGATTATAGACATTTGACTCCTACTGTTTTCTATTAAGACACTGACTTCGGTAACGTGGAGGAACTAGTACTAAAGTTTGTCAATCTAAGTAGGTATCTAAAGTCTACACTATGAAGAGTTACAAGGCTGCTTCTCTCACAGGGCAATGTCGTCTTGCCACACAGAACAAGATGTTGTAACCTCGCATAATGGCGATTTATAACTGACCGTTTCAAATCTTAAATTAGCGGTTCTGATATTTCCACGATACTTCACTCTTTTTCGCATTTCAGAATAGTATTAAATTAACCTTTTTGAAACACATGTTCTGAAAATTCTTTATAGTTAGCTAAAATTCAGCAAATCCTTTTGTTCTTTGAATATACATTATTTCTATTTTTGTGTATGAAAAGCATAAATCTATTTAGAGCCACAAAAAAAGTGAATCAAAAAACAATTTCGTATGATTACCTTATATTTATCTTCACCTACGGGTGCTGTGGCGTAGGGTATGTTCAAAAAAGTGTATAGATCCTCGCTAGGGTGCTTGCGCCCGCGCACCGGCCCTTGCGCAGTTTTCACTTCCCGCCATTCGTCGTCAGCCAAAACAGCCGTCACGCACAAAAGTACAACACACGTCCGCCACTCCATCGCTACGTTTGCAAATTGACTCAGAATACCGCATTAAGGCATTTTATATGCGAAATATTATCTCTCCCAGCAGCGGTATGCAGGATAATAAAGCAGTCATATAATCATGATTTCGCATTTTAAAACCAGACCAAAACAAAAAAACCTTCCACTACGCAGCATTGATGAAATATTTTTGATTGTTGCCAGCCTCCACATACATCTTTGTTGCAAAAAGCACAGCATAAAAAAATATTAAATACGTGAAAACAATTCTTCTGTTGCCTCCCCGATGCCTTATTTGAGGGAAACCACATATTATAGTTTTTTTTTTTGTAGTTTCCTTTATTTAGTATCACAAGCAAGATTTCTACTGTTTTTTGGGGTTCCGTTGTCAACAAGGAACCATTATAGTTTCCCCATGTCCGTCCGTCTGTCCGCAGCTTAGCTCAAAGACTCGTTGTATTGGAAAGCTGTAATTTGGCATGATTATACAGATTAGTTACGGTAAAATAAAATCTCGAAAAGTATTTTTTTAGGTTATCTCCTGTAACTACACGTAAAGTGGGGATTTTTTTTCTCGCGTACCCCATAGTATGGTATGTCGTTGGATAGGTCTCTAAATAATATTGCGAGTTTGTAAAATAATTTTTCGATTAAGGGATTCGTTTTTAAATTGCAATTTTTTGTTAGACTCAAGTGTGTGTCGCCCTGTACCAGCTAAACGGTTGTGTTTGGGTGTAGGAAAAAAATCGCGGTAGTAGTATATATAACGAAGTTAAAGTGAAAACTATCACAGCTAAAAGCTTTACAAGTTTACGAGTAATAGTCGACCAACTTACAAAATGTACTTGGATAACATATTTTCCTAAACAAAATGTATGGGAGCACAGGTTTTTCAACTGCAAATGTAAGTTTTTTTTTTATTATAACAATAAAAATCATCGTTCGGAGGCAAATCGGACCGTAATAAGTGGATTAAATTAACGTTGTAAGACTACGGAACCCTACATGGTGCGTGGCCCGACACGCACTTGGCGGGTTCGTTTTTTCATTATATTGCGCACTAATTTTGATTTTACTCAAAACAAGCGCTAACTTGTTTGAGTAAAACCAAAATTGCGCCGCTGCACCGCCAGCAGTCTTGTAAGACAAGTCATTCCCTTTCTCAGACTAATCAGAGGAAGTAGTAAATATTAATCTTTCATCATCATCATCATCATGCCTAGCCTTTTCCCAACTATATTTGGGTTGGCTTTTAGTCTAACCGGATGCAGCTGAATACCCGTATTTTATATGGAGCGACTGCCTATCTGACAAAATATTAATCTTTATTATAACAAAAACAAATGTTTAATAATTTAATTGTGTTCGACAATAGGCCTTATTAGTAAGAAAATGTGTCGTAGCTGTAAACGCCCGTCTCCAAGGCTCCAAAACAAAGACAACATCTACTTTCCGGATTACGAATTTTATGATAACTAAGCTAAGCTAACTAAGATTAAGGTAGATAAAGGTAATATTTTAAGATTTTTTGTTTTTGTAAATAATCTTAAAATCTTGTGTGTGTGTGTGTATGAGTGAGTGTCGGTGAGTATGACTGTGTAATGTATGAGTTGGGAAGTTTGTGCAGAAGGAAAATCGGCGGGAAAGACTTACGATTTTACTATATTCTTCAGTTCTTCGTACGTTATAAAAGCTGACAACCATTGATCTATGAGCCTTTTACAATCTCGAGAAAAAAATGGATAAATATTAAGTAACCGATTAAATCTGTTGTATAACACGTGAACAAGGAACTTGAATTAGCGTCGTACTACTTTAAGTTTAGACGAGTAAAGGCAGACGCTATCGGACCTACGTTTACTTAAATCAGAGTCAAAAAACAGGTCAGCATGTTTATGTAATATTATACAGCGTTATTTTTAGTAAATACGAAACCTGAATATAGTTTGTTCAGAATAAGAAACTGAATCGATACCAATATTTTTTAAACCATGTTATGTCTGACAACCAGTCTTACCAAGTGGTATCGTATTACCCAGTACTAACTGGGTTGTGGAGGTCAGATAGGCAGTCGCTCCATGTAAAATACTGGTATTCAGCTGCATCCGGTTAGACTGGAAGCCGACCCCAATATAGTTGGGAAAAAGGCTAGGCAGATGATAATGTCCTAAAAATATTTAAAAAAGGCTACGAGTTGGACACCGACCGACACTAAGTACCTATCACAATCATTTAGGTATCTACTGCCAAATTATTATTATCAATGAGCTCAAGACGACGCTGGAGCCTCGCGCGCGTCTGTGCCGCGTGGTGACTATGTTTTTGTGCGGACCACCAGGTAACAACAAGCTTATAACTTTGTAATCACAAAGTTATAAGCTTGTTGTTACCTGGTGGTCACCAGTGATCACGAAAAATCTTTCGTGATACAGTTTTGAAACTTTGGCACGTGTTTCAGGGTTCGCATATATTAAAACTAATGTTGTATTTAATATATAAGAGTACCTAACTGTGGATACATTACATAGCGTGTACAGTTCACTGGTAGGAATGCGAATGGGGTTGTGTGACATAACAACATGGGCACAGCTACCTGTGCGCTCTCCGAACGCAGTAACAGTCAATTTCCAGCAATACCCCAAGCTGATATACAGTACGTGATGATGGAGTGTGCAAGAGCAAAGTAAATGGTTCTAAGGGCAGACAAATTGGCCGAACTTCTTAGATTTTTTTGAACAAATATTAGCTTCTTATCCTATACACCAGTGACTTGATTTGCTCACCTTGATTTTCTACGCATGATTTTGGCACAACCACAGTCAAAGTTCGTAACTGAATTGTATTTGTGAGCTGTCAGGGTAAAACCAGATGGCTACGGGACTGTTCGAAAGAGATACCGTGGCCCTGGAACACAAAGGGCAAAGAAGGAACATGGATGGGTTTTAGTCAGTACAAGTCTGACCATCGGAAAAAAAAATGGTTAGACCAGATTGTGATTGTTTGTGATTGTTGATTTGTGAAGTAATTCTTGAGCTAAATGTGACAAACCCAGAAATTGTGTCCCAGTTTACAGAACCACGCACCAATATCACTGTATCATCAGCGTAACAAATCATTTTATAGTTAGGTGGGAAAAGTTCGCATAGATCATCTATACTAATATTATTAAGAGGAAAGATTTTTGTTTGTTTGTACCCAGTAGGCTCCGATACTACCGGACCGATTTGAACCATTTTTTCATCAATAGAAAGCTAAATTATCTGGAAGTAACATAGGCTATAATTTATTTTCAAAAATATTTAAGATCCTTAAGAAAATTGCAATAACGTAACCCAAAGTAGCAAAATTTTGCTTATAAAATTCATTATTTGGCGTGCGCTGAGAAAACAATTGTTAATACTTAATAATAATGTACTATATGATTAAAGTACTCATTATTACCTACAAAAAAGTCCGCAAGGTTATATCTAACTATCATAGTTAAGTCACAATAGCAGCTTTTGTGTTCTAAAATTTAATTAGATCGCCCCGGTAAAAACAAAAGTTGTTTACATTCGTATCGCAGTATTAATCCTTATTCAAATAAATAGTTTTATTATTAAGGGTATTTATGTAGCAGTAAAATACTGAGTGTTCTAGAAGAATTTATCATCAATTTGTAAGATACATGCAACGACATCTATTGAACCAAAATGGTACTAATGAATAAAATGTGCTCACAAGATAACTTTAAAATCGACTGACCGGCTTTGTTAAAAAGTTATGATAGCGTACTTTAGATTAGTGTACATGACGCTTCTTTGAAAATCTACATAGCCTTATACCCTGTAGTGTGTGTTCGATCGCTTTCCATGCGCTTTGCATACGGAAGGCAGTTGCAAGAGGTCCGCAAGAGTTTACAGCAGCTATATCGTGTTTGGCCTAATTTATTGCACCTTGATAAGAACATTAAACCTAACTAGAGTACGACTTTCATCGAAGGTCTGACGTTGGAGACGGAAGGCAGTTGCAAGAGGTCCTCAAGAGTTAACAGCATCTATATCGTGTTTGGGCTCATTTCATGCACCTTGATAAGAACTTTAGAACTAGCTGGAGTATGACTGTCATCGACGGTCTAACGATGGAAACGGAAGGCAGTTGCAAGAGGTCCTCAACAGTTTACAGCAGCTATATTGTTATTGGGCTTATTTCATGATATTTATATATTTATCGATGCACCTTGGTGAGAATTTTAGACCTAGCTGGAGTATGACTGTGATCGAGAGTCTAAGGATGAAGACGTAAGTAAGGCTGTCGAGGGAAGCTCTTATTTGGAAAAACATAAATAGAATATTTTAGCGATTAATGCAAATATTTCCGAGAAATGAAATTGTTACCCACTTGAATCTATACCAATATTATAAAGCTGAAGATTGTTTGATTGGTTGGTTGAACGAGCTAATTTATCGAGGAACGCTATTGGTTATATAACATCACGCTACAACCCATAGGAGCGGAGCATCAATGAAAAATGTTGCAAAAGCAAGGAAAATGTATTCCTTTTGAGTGCTTCCGTTGCGTACGCTGTGTAAACGGTTAAAGTTACGCAACAATCATGATTCCGCGATAGTATATGTCTATTTTTTTTTACGGTTGACTCACACTCTCTCTAAACTTCTCTCTCTCTCTCTCTCTCTCTTATGTGTCGCAGACGAAGTTGCGCGGGTCAGCTAGTTGATGTATATAAAGAACAGGTCCAAGGACACTACCCCGCGGAACTCCATAGTTAAGAAATGTTTCCTTACTGGTATGGTTATCTATTTTGATAATCTGTGAGCGATCGCTCAGATAACACCTGAAAATATCAAGTAGAATGCCGCTAATGCCATTCAATACTTCTTTAGCAAAAAGAAGTGAGATTTAAAAGAAAGTAGCTAATGACAAAATTGAAAATAAAAAAGGCAAACCTCATCAATAAATTGTTTATTTATGATCTTAAAAATAACGTCAATACTTTATTGTGTCTTAGAAATTCTTATGTTATTTATTCACTTCTACAGTCACAGAATCACCACCACATAGAAAACCAGTGGGCAGGTACTCTTTTTACAATTCAACGCGTGATTTAGGTGGTGGTGTTGGTGGTGGCACGGCATCCCGGTAGTATCTCTGATAGATGTCTTCCCAGAAGCGAGTGCGTTCTTCCAAGAGCACCCCACGTAGTTCCACCTTCTCACCCAGGTCCATGTATGGTGACCTGTCCGCGCCTGCTGCCGGCCACGCAGGCAGCGACGATCCTTCAGGCACGGGTTTCCTGTAAGATACCAAATATTATGCAACTATGTCAGTGACCAATGTGTGATATACATGTGTACATGAGTTCAAGTGTGTGTGTGTGTGTGTGTGTGTGTATATGACTTTGATGGACTTGGGAGGCGTTTAAACCATTACACAGTTTCATTAGGTCATATAATCAGTATGAACATTGGAAATTGTACTCAAAAACAAACAATATACATTAACAAACGAAAGATGAAAACCGACAGTAACTAACCTAACAATAAACTGATATACTAGGTGGAATTTTTCAACCTCACCTGGAGGCAAAGTATTCTAAATACTGGAGATAGCAAATTTTACTCAAAGGAAACATTCCTTTATTTTTATAAAGTAACAAATCTCAATCGGGAATCGAACTGACTGAAATTCTAAAAAATAACAGTTTATACTTTTATGACATCAATCGATAGAATATGAATATGAATATGAATATGGATCAAATCTCTCTAAAATAAACATGATAAATTAAATGAAAGGAAAACTATGAAATCTAAACTTATAAATTCAATGGGATAAGATAAAGCACTTTTACTTTAAGGTCCATCCGTTTACTTATGTTGGTACCGTTGGTACAAAAAATAGATGAATGAGATTAACGACTTTAATAAAAAATAAGAAAAAAATAACAAAATACAATCACCTTGAACATATTTTTCATAGGGTAACTATACTACTACTTTATTAGCCGAATTTCTTTTTCATTTTGCATTTTTTTTTCGTTAATGATTTCTAAACAATGGCCAATTCCGTGGCCCGAAAGTCTTACAACCAGTCCTACTACTACTAAATAAATTTGGTACAGATTATGGACAATTTACGTCCGTACCTACATGCTTATTTAACTTACCCAGTTTTAATGAAGTTGTGCCAAATGTCACGGACTACCTTCTTCATTTTCTGAAACTCTGGACTCGCAAGAGACTCATCTGGTTGAAAAAAGTTACCAATACCATCCAGTACGGCGACGGTTTGAGCGCAGTGATTAGCACCTCTTATCTTAGTGTGAGGCACGAAGGGTACATTCTCGTCCACAAAAGAATATTCATACAAATATATTTGATTGTTGCCAGCCTCTACATGCAACTTTGTGGCCCAAAGCATGGGATACGTAAATATAACATCCGAGAAGAAATCAACATATCCTAAAATGTTGTCTTCACCGACTGGCTTGTCTCCAAAATAGAACTCTTTGACCTGATTAGCCACTTCTTCTCGTTTTTGTTCAGATTCAAACTTCAAGTCAGCTGGCAAGAAATCAGAAAACTTTTCGTTCATCCTGTGCTTCCAAAGATCAAAGTAAGGAACCCGCAACAGCCCTTCCATGTTAGCGAAACCATACAACACAGGTAACTTTTTGTAGTTGCCTTTCTTAAATATACTCAGAGGAGATTCTGTCAGGAACGCTCCGTCACCTGTATCACGCTCCACACATGGTGAAAACATGAACGTTGAATCAGTTCTATCGAAAAACGAATCTGAAGTTAACAGCTCCAATGAAGCTGTCTTGTAAAACTCTTCTAACGCATAAATATCGTCTACATTCGTAAAGTTGACTGATCTGGCAAATGTTTTGGCAACTTCTACAGGATCCCTCTGAATTGTAAATGCGGCAAGGTTTCCACCACTTTCAGGTATGACTCTGTGGAACAATCCTTCAGCTGACTTTGATAGCATTAACAGATCCACTGATGCCGATCCTGCACTATAACCTGCAATGGTGACGTCATCAGGGTTACCCCCAAAACTAGCGATGTTCTTTTGTACCCAGCGCAGCAACGCCACCTGGTCCTTCATGCCAGCATTGCCTGGCGCGTCCTCGGTGCCAAGACAGAGGAACCCGTGAATACTAACACGATAATTGAAAGTAACAATGATCAGATCTTTATTCTTCATAAGTTGAGTTCCTTTTGCGAATTCACCAAAGCCCATGACAAAAGCTCCGCCGTGGACGTACACTACGACCGAAAGATTCTTCTTATTCGTGTTTGGGACATACAGATTGGCAATCAGACAATTTTCTTGTCTCAGCATAGTTTCTGGCAAGACCGCAATAGGAATCGAAGGTTGTGGACATATTACTTGCTTATCGATAGCATCGTATGGTTCCAACCATACAGGTGGTGGAAGAGGTGCCTGGAAAAGAAAAATTAAAATTAAAACTCTCCTCATCGAATCTTATGGCGTAGATTTATAGCTTTCTTAGCTACAAGCGAATATTTTGAAATCTATCTATGCCATGTGACTGTCTTGTCACAGGAACTTTAATTCCAACTATTTTAAGACACGAATAACAGCAATATACTGGGTGATTGGTTAAACGAAGGCAACACTTTTTTTTTTGGATGGGATATCATCAAATGACCCCTCCCGCTCTGGGCTGAGGGAAAGGGAGTGTCGTGTCAGACTTCTACTGACTAAAACCCATCCATGTTCCTGCTTACCCCTTTGTGTTCCAGGGCCGCAGTATCTCTTTCGAACAATCCCGCAGCCCAACAGTCCCGCAGCCCACGAGGGTAAAACTTTAAGAGCGTGTAGCACTCATGCAAATGAACAAATCTCAACCATGGAAGCGCGAAAAATATCAGCTGCTCCATTGATTTATGGTCGAATAACACGAATAAAATATAAAGAACAATGCTGTTATTTTTTCACACTTCCGAATTAACCCCGTTGTTATCTTTTTTTCAGAAGTTTTCGCTTATTTTGTTAGAATAGAACAGAATTTTTGTGTTTGTGTTAAAACATGGTACATTAAGATCTTGTTAATATAGTTATGATCTTACATGTTTCGGCTTAGACTGGCATACAAATATTAGAACAAGTTAAACGTAACATGAATGTCTAAAATAAATTATTATCAAAATAAAATGTAATATTATAACAATAACAGGTTGGCGCAGTGGCAGTGGCACTGCTGCGCTGCGTGTCGCGGGTTCGATTCCGGCACGGAACAAATATTTGTATGGCCTACAGGTAGTTGTTTCGGGTCTGGCTGTTTGTGTATGTGAGTTTAAATGTTTGTAAACGCACCCACGATACAGGAGAAATTCCTAGTGTTGGGCAACGTTTTTTTTTAAAAAAAAAAAGGGGAAAAAAAAATTATAGGGTTATAACCATATTATATTATAAGTGTTAGAATTATGAGGAACTTAAACCGAAATCGTTGAGTTACCTGTCTACACTATAAAGAGCTATGATATAGCTGACTCTCTCTCAGGGCAATGTCCTCTCCCCCTCAGCAAATTCTAGATTTCATTATTAGTTCGGACTTCCTCCCGATGTCTACGCTTTTGCCGTATGTGCGAGACCGTATGTGTTAAATATGTCAGGAGTACGTTTGGTTTTTACTCAAGGTCAAGAAGAAACAAAACAAAATCGTAATCGAAATTCAGATATTTTTAGTCAGGTTTTATCTACTACGATATACGGTATCAATTATTACATTTCATGTAATAATCT
This sequence comes from Noctua fimbriata, assembly GCA_905163415.1. Lineage (NCBI taxonomy): Eukaryota > Metazoa > Arthropoda > Insecta > Lepidoptera > Noctuidae > Noctua > Noctua fimbriata. Next base: position 13,680,048 of record LR990922.1, on the reverse strand, counting down.
TATTATCTCAATTAGTCATTTTTGGGACTATTTAGCCAATTATAATTGTATATCAAATAAGTAATAGCGGGAGATTTTATTGGAGTAGGTAACCATATTTGTAGCTACAATATTTTGTTAAACGAAGTGTTTGTTTTAACTTGGACAGTATGGGGAAATCCGAATCTATACACTTGGGGGAGGCCTATGTCCAGCAGTGGACGTCTTTCGGCTGAAATGATGATGATGATGAAGAGATACACGGATTTTTTCTTAGGCATTAGCAAAAACCAAATCAAAAAACAGGCTGATTTTCCCTATGAAATATCCTTAGATTCGCTTAGATTCGCTTATTTACCCAGTTAAAATAATTGTATGGCTGAACCATGTAAATATATTTGTATGGCTGAGTATGAAACGCACAAATCTGAATAGAATCAACAGGCATTAAAAAGCAAAAAACTGGCTAAAACTGGCTTTTTTTAAAGTATGTATGATAGTCTATAAGGTATATATGTTATGGGTCTTTGTTACCTGAAATAAATGATATATTATTATTTTCCTTTATTTAAATTTTTACAAATTAGTTTACATTTTTAAATATTCCTTAAAAAAAAATATATAAAAAACATTTAAAAATATAAAAAATTGTAGCCCACCGGTATCGGGAACAGGGTCCAAGCTACCGGCGGTCAGGGCTCCAGAGAGAGGAACCTCCTAACAATACGAGCCGTGTCCAAAAGTACCGCTTTCTGAATCAAGCCCTTGATCCAGCTGCCTAACGAGAGCCTCCTCAGGTATTGGTCGAGGCTCTTGGCAATTAAGCCATGGGCTGATACGACTATCGGCACAATGATCGCTGAGTCCACATCCCACATGTCGACAACCTCGCGAGCCAAGTCAAGATACTTGATTTTCTTATCTTTCTCGGCTTTCACGAGGTTCTCATCATGCGGGACCGTTATGTCAACAATCATTGTGCGCCGCTCTGATCGATCCACCACCACTATATCAGGCTTATTGGCTACAATAGTCCTGTCAGTGATGATGGATTGATCCCAGTACAATGTGATACTGCCATTTTCGAGAACTGGGTCGGGCACATACTTATAGTACGGCACTTCCGATTCCACAAGGTTGTATTTTAGAGCAAGTTGCTGATGGATAATCCTGGCTACAAGGTTGTGTCTATGCAAGTACTCTCCGTTAGCCAGACGAGAACACCCGGAGATAATGTGACGGATTGATTCGCCTGGACGGTGGCATGCCCGACATATGTCAACCGTACCGTCCTTCACAATAAATCTCCGGTAGTTATTCGTCATCATAACTTCATCCATAATTGCACAGACAAAACCTTCGGTTTCTCCGAAGAGGTTCCCGGAACGTAGCCAGGCTACGGACGCTGATAGGTCTACATCGGGCCCATGCAGGGCCCGGAAAAAGCGTCCGTGAAGCTCTTTACTCTGCCATACCTCCATGCGGTCGTTAGTGTCAAGCACTAAGGGTTTGCGCCAGTTCTCTTTAGCCAAGGAAAGCGGGGTGAGGCCCTTGTCCATTGCGACCACATCTCGATGCATCCCCACGTCGGTTTCAAGGAAATATTCCCTGAGACTGCATATCTCGCGATTGTGGAGAGTCTTAGCGTTTAAAAAGCCTCGACCCCCACACTTCCGCGGGATATACAGTCTCATAACAGAAGAACGCGGGTGATGCATTCGATATGCCGTCAACAATGTACGGACCCTTCTATCCAGGGCGTCTAGTTCTGTTTGAGTCCATTTAAGTATGCCGAAAGAGTACATCAGAACCGGCATGACCCAACCGTTGAAGGCACGTACCTTATTGCCGCCTGATAAAAGACTATTAAATACTTTTTTCAGGCGGCCAAAGAAGCGCTCCTTCAACGATTGCTTCATGTCAGCAACATTGATGCCCAGCGCTTCCGACATACCCAAATACTTATAGGTTTCGGTTGCTGAGAGGGATCTAAGATTTATGGAATCCGAGAGCTGGGTTCCCACAGATTCCACAATCTCCCCTCGCTTTACATGCATGACCGCACATTTGTCCACACCAAATTCCATCCTGATGGCGCTACTGAAAGTTTCAGTTACCTTCAGTAGCTCCATCAGTTGCAAATCGTTGGGGGCAAAGAGTTTCAGGTCATCCATGTAAAGGAGGTGAGATATAACTTGACCACCTCTCCTCAACTGATAGCCTAGACCTGAATCCTCCAGCAGCGTGCTAAGAGGATTCAAGGCTAAGCAGAACCAAAGTGGACTCAAACTATCGCCCTGAAATATACCTCGCTCTATCCTTATCGGCTCGCTATTCCTCTGGATTTGCCGACATCCTGGATAGCGAAGGACTGTCCTCCATTGCCCCATACATGACATCAGGAAGGTGCGCAGAGTTGCATCAACTTTATACAATTCTAGCACCCTCATGAGCCATGTATGTGGCACCGAGTCATAGGCCTTCTTATAGTCTATCCAACATGTCGACAGATCCCGTCGGGAACGGCGAACCTGTTGACTAATGGCCATATCAATGAGGAGTAGCTCCTTAGTACCGCGGGACCCGTTCCTACATCCATTTTGAGAAGCGGACATGATAGAATTGTCATCAATGTGTTTGTTAATTTTAGCTCTCAAAATGGACGTAAGAACTTTATAGACCGTCGGAAGACAGGTAATCGGTCTATAATTTTTGGGCTCCGCAGTACTACCCGATTTATGGAGCAGGTGGGTTATACCTGTTGTCAGGAACTCTGGCAGCGACCCTGACTCTAAGGCTGACTGGAACAGGATCGCCAGGCGAGCGTGCGACCTAGTGAACCATTTAATCCAAAAGTTGTGCAGCCCATCCGGCCCTGGAGATTCCAGTTAGGCAACGGACGGACTGCACGAACTACGTCTTGGGGGCTGATAGTGATTGCCCCCATTTCTGGCACTAGATCGCACGCTCGCTCAACCTCCCGAGTCCATTCACCCTCGGTATGGCTAACAGGCACCGACCAGATGCTGCGCCAGAACGAGCACATGGCATCATCATCCGGTATGCGCGTGTCAGCCACACCTTGGTCCGGTCGCTCCCAAGTCCTATATAGCCACCTTTCATCTCTTTGGAAAGTGCGATTCTGAGTGTATCGGTCCACCCGCCGCTTATACCTACGAATACGGCTTGCCCATGCATACACTTTCTGCTTCAGGAAGTCGATGCGCTCTGTGATACGGGACATGTAGTCTCGAGGACTGATATCAGTCCCCGAGAATGCCCGCCTCACAAAACGCATCACTCTAGGGCGAGTATTGCCCTCCCTGAAGCAGATCAGTTTGCCGATGAGTGCTCTGGCCCCACCAATACGTCGTTCAATCCTGTATTGCCATGGCGGCACGACTGGTTTAGGTCGTGTAGCTCTGTCATCAAAAAATTTGACATGAGCTACACGACATGCCGCTACAGCCGCACAATACAGGATTGAGTGAGCATCGGTGAGGTCTTCACAGTTGTCAAAATAGTTTGACAACTGCGAATCCAGAACAGCCACCAGCGCCCTATTTTTGTTATGCATGGGCAAACGAGGTATGCGTGGTCTAAGGTCGGGTTGCATGAACCGATATTCTCGAATCGCACCCTCCAAAGCACTCCTCATTTCCTCATTGCACTGGGTACTTACATTAGTAACCATGTCATTACTCACGTCGTTATCGCGATTAGTTATTGTGCTAGACTGTGGTAGTACCACAGCCTGCGCCGACGGAGTAATGACATGGCTGCTTTGCATTTCAGTTCGCAGGCGATCAAGTACAGTGTCATCCAACATACGGTTACGCTGGATGACTCGCACCTGATCCGATAGTCGTTGTGCCGACACGTTGACAGCTGGCTCAAGCACCTGAAACAGAGAGAGCATCCGAACACGGTACGCGGTCAGGTTGTTTCCTCCCTCTGTAGCCCCATAGTATGAGCGCATGACGTTTTCATTGATGGATTGCGTCCATCGCATGCGCTGCACACTCCCGCCGGGAGCTGGGACCCTATCAGAGGCCGGTGGGCCTCGAGGTCCTAAACCATCCGGCGGCCGGCGTCCTCCCCGTCGACGAACAGGTGGTGGCGTCGTCGGCGGAGAGAAATACTCATCGCTCGAGCTCGACGCAACTGCCACGGCCGGTGTCACAGCACTCACGATGGGGCTGGATTCCGGCGGCGGCGAGGCGGAGCTGAGCGGCGGGTCCGGAGACAATAGGCGTGCGCGTCGTGCAGCTGCTGATCTCGTCAACATTTATCTTCATATTTTATATTCGTCTTCGAAAATTTTTGTGACAGACAATGTCACATTGTGTCAATTCCAAATTGTGGTTTTTTTCTTTGCTTTTCTATTGAATTTCGTTTTCATTTTGGTATTTTTATTTAAAATGCTATTAATAAAACGGTGGTATCGGTTAAATCTTCCGGTATAACTTTTAAATATTATTATTATTATTAAAATTTGTACAGTGAGTTATAGCAATTAGCTGACCCACCTGTGTATAAATGGTTGAGATTTTTTAAAATACGAATCGATAGCATTTTAGAATTTATTATATTTTATTTATTTGAGCAAAGTAAATAAAATATAAAAGAATTATAAAATTCTCGATCGTTTCGATTTCTCGATTGATCGATTCGTATTCTAAAAAAAATCAACCATTTTATGCACATGTGGGTCAGCTCATTGCTGTAACTCACTGCTTATGATTACCTTAAACTTGTCTACACCCAAGGGTGCTGTGGCGTAGGGTATATTAAAGAAAGTGTATAGATCCTCGCTGGGGTGCTTGCGCCCGCGCACTGGCCCTTGCGCAGTTTTCACTTCCCGCCATTCCTCGTCAGCCAAAACAGCCGTCACGCACAAAAGTACCACACACGTCCGCCACTCCATCGCTACGTTTGCAAACTGCAGCCGATCGTAACAATTGGGTGATAGTACTACATAGATAGTACGGATCCGTAATCTTTGTCCCTACTTATAAGCTCTCCCAGCAACGATACATATAAAGATTATTATCTTAACATAGTATAAACCAAAGTTACTCTCGCTGTTTGTACGCTTAGATCTTTTAAAGTGCGCAACGAATTTTAATGCAGTTTTTAGCAATAGATAGAGTTAGGCGCGGTCCCAGCCTAAGTCTTTGCGGGGGGGGGGGTCTCAAGGGACCGTAGCCGGATGGTTGGATACCGATTGGGGGGGAGGTGTTAAATTATTATCAACAACTTTTGAAAAACGAAATTATATCAACCAACTCTGGAGTTAAATAAACAAAACAATCAAGGGCGCCTAAGGTTTACTTCCGGGGGGTGCATCTTTAGCTTTCAGAACTTGTGTCAGTTTATAAAGATATACTGAAAAGACCGCAGAATATCAGAGCGAGCTTGAAAATTTTAGCACTACATCGGGTAGGTTAGATTTTCTTTTGACCATTCATACAGGAGTTGTGTAGTTACTCAGACGCAAAGGCGAGCGAAGCGAGCTCGAAAATTTTTGAAACCTTCCTCTGATAAAGTGATAAGTTCTTTTTGTTTATTCATACAGGAATGAGTACAGGAGGACTCTGTCAAGTTGTTGAGAATTCAAAAGTACAGAGTTTATTAGCGAGTGAAGTGAGCTGGAAAATTTTAGCACCACTTCTTTTTTTAATTTATACAGAAATAAGAATAGAATCGCTCTGTAAACTTTTGCAGAATTCAAAAGTATAGGATGTATTGGCGAGCGAAGCGAGTGAGAAAATTTTTGCATCCCGCTCGGAGAGGTTGAATAGTTGTCGGAGATTTCGGGGGGTTGAACCATCACCTCGCTTCTGCCTACGGCCCTGCCCCTGAGATAGTTAGATCATACAAGTTTTAAGATGAAGAGAACGCAAGAGCGAGCGAAGCGAGCCGGACTTATTTTTATTTTATTTAAATCAATGAGTTCGAAACATGATCACGGTCCACCTAGGCCCAACCCAGGCGGGGTGGTCATGACGCCTGGCCATGACCCCCTCTCCCGGATCCGCTCTTGATACTAATAGAATGCAAGAGCGAGAGAAGAGAGCTCAAAATTGAAGCCAGCCCGCCTCCGCCCTGCGTGGTTCTATTTGTTCATTCATACAGAGATGAGAATAAAAATAACTCAAATGCACTAGCGAGCGAAGCGAGCTCGAAAATTTTAGACTTCTGCCTCGAAAAAGGTTAGTTTCTCTCGTTGAATGATTAAGCAGGAAATAAGGTAATAATTTATATCCGAAAAAAGCTATTTTAAGTACGTTTATCAATTATTTTGGGGGGGGTCATGACCCCTGTGACGCCTAGGACCGCGCCTGGATAGAGTGATACAAGAGGAAGGATATTGCACCCGCGCGAAGCCGGGGCGGGTCGCTAGTTAATTATATATTAATTGTTGGTAATAGGATATTTATTAATTTTATTTGTTTTCTGATAAACAATTATGCTATTGCTATTATCCTTATTTTGTCCAAGTCATTGAGTTCCGGCTGACGCTATCTTTTTCTGCCGTCGCAGAGTGACGATGCATATTGGTCATAGACGTAAACATCAACATTGACCAATGTTTGTGAAAGATCTGACTTACGAGCGGTCTTTTCTTGGTTTGCTCCAACACCAAGCGACGCATTTATGAATGCCTTAATTAAAGCGGTCTGTTGTATCTTTAACATTCAACTAATCACCCTGACTGGAAATTCCTACGGTGCAATAATATTAAGGCCTATATTTAGAAGGGTCAAACCCGACTGCTGTAATAGTTAGGTAACCAGTTTTTAGTATGGATGAATCAAGCTTTCCACTATAAGCTGTCTCGTCATTTTACGAAAGTATATACTTACAATGTGAACTTGACATATACTTACTTTATACACAATGTATAGCTTGATAGTTTGTTGTTGTCTACACGTCCCAAGGCTGTCTGCTGCGTCACAATACAAGATCGCAAGCCAACGGGCAGGTACCTTCATAAACTTTGTTATTCATACATAGTAAGTACCGAAATCACATTTGAGCATACAACAAACCATGGGATTTACTACATACTTCGTTTGTATAAAAATAAACAAATTATTTGTGGTTAGCGTTGAGCACCATATTTATACCTATTATCTTTTCACTAGTGTTTATTTAACCTCGCTTGTTATTTTTTTTAACATAGTGCAATCACAGTTGTAGTCGGTGAAAATATTTTAAAATATGACCAATTTTGCTTTTGACACAATGGAATTGTTTTGGAGGTGAATGCTGAGATGACAAGTAATAGAAAAGTATGGAAGAACGAGACTTGCTTGCCCAAATTATAACGGCTGGAGAACAATACTGATGATGGTGAGTTCAGCTTTTTTGAGGCTTATATTATTTAGGATCACTATTTAGATGTTGGGGTCTATGTAACATGACAATCAAAGACAAAATATACTTTTTTCAATAAAATGTGAAACGAAAAACTTTTAAAACTTTTAGAATATATTCTAACATTTCGATGATGGAGACGGCGGAACATGTACCTACCCTGTAGTTTATCTCGTAGATGTTACACCAGAAGCTAACTCGGTCTGACAATAGGGCGTCACGAAATTACAGCGTCTGCCCCAAAGACACCGACGTAGTGCCAACATTGTGGCAAACATGCCGCCTGTAATCCCCGAGAGGTAAGGCAGAGGTTTACCTAATAGTAGGTACCGCCATGCACAATAATCCAATTATGTTCAAGTCCCGTGTAATAGGGGCGAGCCTATTACCATCAAACAGGCACAAATCCAGACTCCGTGGCTGCTACTAAAAAAAACCTTATGTAAACACCCAACAACACTTTACCCGACCTAGGAATCGAACCCAGGTTCTCGTAACACCAGACCAACCAGAGTAATATTGTTTAAATATTTCAGTATTTTAACGCTTTACTTTCCTAAATGTACAACAATAATTTTATCCCAATCCGGATGCACGCACACTCAAAATACGAAGTAAATAAGACCAAATTAATCTGATATTTTATGCTGTTGTTCTTGTCTACACACGGTGATATTCACAATCACAACCGCGATACGCTGCACATAGTCACGATGACCCGCTAATTTTATAAATACTATATCATTACGGCATAAGCTTGTTCGATTGCTTATATCTATTCAAAATAAAATTATCTTATTATTGTTTATTTATATTACGTCTGAATTAATCGTACATCTAATCTCATAACTAGGATACAGATTACAATAAATAATGATGTAACATATAATATTATGTTGTAATTAAGGTGCATTCTGATTAAGTGGATAATTATAGATGTAAAAATACCATTCACAAAGCTTTAAGGTACTTGTTCTCCCGGTCATTGCGATAACTTTTTGTTCTAGACCATACATAGGGAACCTTCTAGTTTCGGAGATATTGGAGGTCAAAATTATTTTTTTATTTTTTTCAAATTTTTAATTTTATAACTTTACTTTAAATATCTCCATGACTCCCGTACTATTCAATGCATCCATCAGCACAGTGTTTTGAGTGCGTTATATTAAGTCCTACCGTAAAACGTGTTATTTCACCCGTAAAAAAAAGTCTGTTCCCAGCAATAATTTTGCGTAGAGTTACTAAGTTTCATGTAAAATGCTTGGTTGCCGGCTTCGTGAAAGTCCGTTTACACCTTGTATAATCATCATCCCGTTGTTTCTATGCCAATTTACTTCAGCGAGTGCAGCATGTCATGTTCGTCCATCAATAGCAGCATATTTATCGAGTATACTTGCTTCGGCACGCGACTTGTGCCATAGCAAGTATATGGGTACCATATGGGTACCATACAGGATATGCACTCGGTATAGTGTAGCTTTCCAAAAGTGAATGAATTTATGAAATCAGAAGAGTATAAGTTTTTTAACTGTCATGGTGACTAAAGTTATCATTAACACAGAAAACAGGATATTTACCATGTTTGACGAGATTGCATATTAGTAGAGAAGTAGGTAGAAGTCGACGTCTTCACGCTCATTGTGATAAAAAGAAAAAATACTGTCTGTACTCTTTATTTCAACTGCAACTGTGCATGAATTGTTGTGAATACTACAAATCTGTTTGTCTAGTGGTCGCAAGCGCGACTGCTGATTATGAGGTGCTGGGTTCGATTCTCAGCTGCGGACACATTTTATTGGGTTTTTCCATCAGGAATTTCTCAGTAACAGCCACCCGGTTGACGGCAATAGGCTCGCCCCCTGTTTATTACGTGGGACTTAAACACAACTGGCTAAATGTGGGTGTACCTGCCCGTGTAAATAGGTACACCACATGTACCGTCTGTCAACGTTGGCAAGAACGGTTTGGTTTTACTGAGTTTTTATTTTAACCGTACATAAGTATACAGCCAACATTTCTTTACCCAGATATGCAGATTACATTGTTGTGAAAAACTGGAATGAGGAACCGGCATAGTGACGTGGCGATTGGCACAAAAAAGAGAGCCTATATCCCAGCAGTGGGTGAATTGAGGCTGCTAGTGATGATGATGAAGTAAACGGGCCGACTTTGAAATAAATAATTTAAAAAATAGGGTACCAAGCCAAAAGTAAATAAATACCTATTAATATTGTGCAATCGTTTCTATTTGTTACTACAGGGAAAATATTACAAAAACCGGCCAAGTGCGAGTTGGATTCGCACATCGAGGGTTCCGTATAAACTTGTAGGTATTTTGTTATTAAACAACATGATTACGGTTTTCAGATTTTTTCCTATACATGGGCTGTAAGACATTGCCACTTGCCAAGTTTTATGATTCTAATTTAACGGGAAGTATCCCATAGGTTTTGATACCCTTACGAAATCGCAAAATATGCGATATTAAACGGTTATATCTTTTGATCGCGTTGACTTACAAGTTTGATTTTTTCACTGCTCCTAGGAGTAGCAGACATGAGTATTTGATAATTTCAGTTTGATTCCGCCTCGCGTTCCTGAGAAAAAGGGTCTTCACTGACGGACAACGAAGTGGTCCTATAGGTTTCCGTGTTTGCCGACTGAGGCACATCATCATCATCATCATCATTTCAGCCGAAAGACGTCCACTGCTGGACATAGGCCTCCCCCAAGTGTCGCCACATTGACCGGTCCCGTGCGACTCGCATCCAGCGGATCCCTGCAACCTTCACCAGGTCATCGGTCCACCTAGTGGGAGGCCTTCCAACGCAGCGTCTTCCGGTTCGCGGACTGAGGCACGGAACCCTAAAAATGAGTTAATCCAGGTTATTTCCCTAAGATTTATTTATTTATCCTGGTGAGCAAATTTTGGCTTCGAAATCTGCTGACCAGAATAGTATAGGCCAAACTGCATTATACTCTGATTATATTATGATAGTAAGTAACAATACACACAAATTTTTGGTCATAAATAAAAATAAAACTTTTTGCAAAAAAATCAACCAGCTTAAAAAAAAACTTACAAAAAAGTGGGATATAACTTTACTTTCGGAAGTCGGAGGCATAAGAAAACAAGCCGACTGATTCTTTACGCAAAAAAAAAAAGTTTTTAGTTGAAACATTTCCCAATAATAGAATAGAATAGAATAGAAGACATTTATTTCAGACGTAGTCCATATGGACTACAGACACAGACACAGCCAGCCCCCACAGACAGCGCCCTGCGCTCCCTCTCCAAATCAATGCTGTCACACGGATCTTTTGAGACCCAGTGACCCAGATATTTAAAATTAGACACTCTGTTTAAGCTGGCACCGCAAAGATACAAGGGAGGCACATTAACGTATGATTTATTACCAGCCTTAAACACCATCATTTCACTCTTCTTTACATTATATCTGAGTCCATGGGTCCTTGCATAGTTTTCACAAATATCTAGCAGTCTGCGCATGGCACTGATCGACGGGCTCAGCAACACCATGACATCCGCGTAGCTGATATTATTGACGCACTGTCCATCTATATGAAACCCTATGCTGGTTCTGCTGAGCTCGGCGATCAGCTCGTTCATGTATAAGTTAAAGAGACGAGGAGAGGTTAATCCCCCCTGCCTCACCCCGCACTCCAACCCATACACGTCCGAGTGTGAGCCTGCCCACCTCACAACATTCTTTTGACTTGAGTACCAATATCTCAACATTGCAACAACATCATGTGTATCTGTTTAATTTTTCAGCTTTTGCCACAATACATCACATGAAACCAAATCGAATGCCCTGGACAAGTCCAGGTAACAGGCGTAAACCGGCGTATTCCTGGCTGTATAATACTGCACAGTCTGCTTGAGGCACAGGATGGCACTCTCGGTCGAAAGGCCAGGTTTAAATTCAAATTGAGCATCGTGAAGTTTTATGTGCCTATCCAGGTGTTTGTCAAGCAGACTGTCCAGCACTTTTGCTATCTCATTAGACAGCGAGATGGGTCTGTAGTTTGTCAGGTCCAAGACATCCCCGGTCTTGTTTTTTATAACCGGTACAACTACGGTATGCGTAAGCTCATCCGGTAGGTAACAATGACTAATACATAGGCTGAAAAACATAGCAAGCACTCGAGACAAATTGAAACCAGCATATTTCAAATGCTCAATGCTGAGACCATCTTGACCAGGGTCTCCCCTACCTCGCACCATTTTATGAATTACGGAAGCAACTTCCTTGGCACAAAATCGAACATCAATATCCCATGATCTCAGCAGCGCGTGCCAGGTCGTTCAAGCTAACAAAAGGAGTTTCCATCCCAAAATGACGATGAAACAGGTTGGCTGTATCATGAGGCACATGCACGCCCGCAACACTCACAGGGAGACTCGATTTCGATTTTTTCGATAATTCCATCATTTGTGCATTTTACATTCTATCTAGAAGATTGTATTGTATAACGGGCTGGTGTTCCCAACTCAACGTCCATAGTGCGTATTTTGCGTAAGGATAACTAAAAGATATTAGGAGATCATCAACATACACAAAGAAGAAAAAATACGAAGCAAAGTTAATAAAACTTATATAATTATTTTGACAACCGCGCGGGTTTCCTCCAGCAAATGAAAAACACGAAAATAGTTTAAATAGTTCTGTATTTAGTGTGTACATTAAACTATTAAATAAATAAATAGGACTAGTTTCAAGGAGCAACTGGTGTGTAAAATACAAAAAAAAGATGCCGGTCGAAAACATAACCTCCTCCTTCTTTAGAAGTCGGTTAAAATATAAATTATACCAATTAATATTTTTACAATTCAACGTGTGATTTGGGCGGTGGTTTTGGTGGTGGCACGGCATCCCGGTAGTATCTCTGATATATGTCATCCCAGAAGCGAGTGCGTTCTTCCAAGAGCGGGTCCCTCCGTAGTTCCACCTTCTCACCCAGGTCCATGTATGGTGACCTGTCCGCGCCTACCGCCGGCCAAGCTGGCAGCAAAGAATCTTCAGGCACTGGCTTCCTGAAAGGATCCAAAGTACTTATGTAAGTTAAACTAACTCATAAATTATTGATAATTAAGTGAACTGATCATTGGTAAGTATCATCCAATCGATTCTCTAGTTCATCAAAGTTCACAACTATATATACCCTTTGGAATTGATTAAACCAAGGCATTATAAACCGGAACTTATTTAACTTACCCAGTTTTAATGAAGTTGTGCCAAATTTCACGGATTATCTTCTTCATTTTATGCAATTCTGGGCTCGCAAAATATTCATCTGGATTTGTTAAATTACCACTACCGTCCATTACGGCTATTGTTTGAGCGCCGTGGTTTGCACCTCGTGTGTTAGTGTGAGGCACGAAGGGAACATTCTCGTCTACAAAGGAATATTCATATAAATAGATTTGATTGTTGCCAGCCTCCACGTGCAATTTAGTAGCCCAAAGCATGGGATACGTAAATATGACATTAGAGAAGAAATCAACATATCTTAAAATGTTGTCTTCACTGACTGGCTTGTCCTCAAAATAGAACTCCTTGACCTGATTAGCCACTTCTTCTCTTTCTTCTTCAGATTCAAACTTCAAGTCAGCTGGCAAAAAATCTGAAAACTTATCATTCATCCTGTGCTTCCAAAAATCAAAGAAATCTATCCGCAACAGCCCTTCCATTTGAGCGAAGCCATACAACACAGGTAACTTTTTGTAGTTGCCTTTCTTAAATATACTCAGTGGAGATTCTGTCAGGAATGCTCCGTCTCCTGTATCACGCTCCACACACGGAGAAAACATAAAAGTTGAATCAGTTCTATCGAAAAATGAATCAGACGTCAACAGTTCCAATGGAGTTGTCTTGTAAAACTCTTCTAACGCATAAATATCGTCTATATTCGTGAAGTTGAGTTTTCTGGCATGCGTTTTGGCAACTTCTACAGGATCCCTCTGAATTGTAAATGCGGCAAGGTTTCCACCACTTTCAGGTATGACTCTGTGGAACAATCCTTCAGCTGACTTTGATAGCATTAACAGATCTACTGCTGCCGACCCTGCACTATAACCTGCAATGGTGACATCATCAGGGTTACCCCCAAAACTAGCGATGTTTTTTTGTACCCAGCGCAGCATCGCCACCTGGTCCTTCATGCCAGCATTGCCTGGTGCGTCCTCGGTGCCGAGACAAAGAAAACCGTGAACACCAACACGATAATTGAACGTAACGATGATCAGATCTTTCTTGTTCATTAGCTGTGTTCCTTGAAACATTGCACCAAAGCCTATTACAAAAGCTCCTCCGTGGACGTATACTACGACCGAAAGGTTTTTCTTGTCCGTGTTTGGAACATACAGATTGGCAATCAGGCAATTTTCTTGTACCACCATGTTTTTCGGAAAGATCGGATGAACCATGATATATTGTGGGCACATTACTTGCTTGTCGATGGCATCGTATGGTTCCGACCAAACAGGCGGCGGCAGAGGTGCCTGAAAAAGAAATCAGTATAAAAAACCAGTGTCATGCAAATGTTTCGTTATTCGCAAATCTATCGCAGATTTAACCATTTATTATCTGCCTAGCCTTTGCAATTATATTGGGGCCAGTCTAACCGGATGAAGTCTATGTGAGTTCCACAACCCAGTGAGTACTGGGTAACATGATACCCCTTGGTAAGACAGTTTCTCTGAGTTTAGGGCTAGTAACTACCTGTAATGACTGTCAAAGATTTACTATTGACAGTCGGGACCAACGGCCTATCATGTTTTCCGTGGCACAGAGGAAACTCGGTCACCCACGAACCAACCCAGGCAAGCGCGGCTAAACCTGAAGATTGTCCCGAGCGGCTGATATTATTTAGCCTCGAGCTCCTGATTGAACCATTTATGACACAGTCCATACGACATAATGACACTGACTTCAGTAACGTGGAGGAACTAGAACTAAAGTTGGGCAATCTAACGTCTACACTACGAACAGCTACATGGAGTCCAGCCAGTACTCCATATAGCTGTTCGTAGTGTGTTTCTCTCCCATAGCAATGTCGTCTTGACACACAGAACAAGATTTCAAAACCTGATATTAATCTTTTAGCGATTCAGATATATTCATGATACTTACTACACTCTTGTCCGCATTTTAGAGTTGTATTAAATTAAATTAACCCTTCCGAAATATCTGTTATGATTATTCTTTATGGTCAGCTAAACTACAGCCGTTTTTTTAAAAATTTTCGTTTGTCAATATTATTTATATGTCTATGTATGAAAAATACAAATCTATTTAGAGTCACAAAAAAGTCCATTAAATGAACGAATTCTTATGATTACCTTATATTTATCTTCACCTACGGGTGCTGTGGCGTAGGGTATGTTCAAGAAAGTGTATAAATCCTCGCTAGGGTGCTTGCGTCCGCGCACCGGCCCTTGCGCAGTTTTCACTTCCCACCATTCGTCGTCAGCCAAAACAACCGACACGCACAAAAGTACCAAACACGACCGCCACTCCATCGCTACGTTCGCAAATTGATTCAGAATAATTAATGCATTATGACATTTTTGTAAGCGAAATATTATCTTTCCCAGCAGAGATAAGCGTGCAGGTTCCTGATAATAAAGCTGTCATGTACTCAATACTCAAGTCTTTATTGCATTCCATAATATGTATTACATAGATGGTACAAAGTAAAAGATCAATATGAACCCTGTCGTACACAGCAACACACAAAATTTCAAAACTGTATCATGAAAAATCACAAAGTTATAAGCGGATAACCAGGTAATAGAACAATCTGTTACCTGGTTATCCGCAAAAAAAAGGACACCACACGGCGCACCCGCGCGCGCGCCTCCAGCGTTGACTTGAGCACATAGATAATAATAATTTGGCAGTAGGTACCTAAATGATTGCGATAGGTACTTAGTGTCACTCGGTATCCAACTTGTAACCTTTTTAAATATTTTTGGGACAAAATACAACATGTTTTAAAAATTATTGGAATCGGTTCAGTTACTTATTCGGAACAAACTATATTCAGGTTTCGCATATACTAAAAATAATGTTGTGTATTTATAAATTATTAGATTTGTGCTTATAGGTATAATATTTTATGTTAGTTATTTTTATTTAGGTATTGCATTAGAATAATATAGGTAATTATAATGAAATTATTAAAAGTATTTTCATTTTTTCTTTATTTATTTCTATACAAATCAATTATATTTTTAAATATTCCTTACAAAAAATAATATTAAAAAAAAAACATTTAGAAATATAAAAAATTGTAGCCCCAGGGGGCTACAATTTTTTATCGGGAACAGGGTCCAAGCTACCGGTGGTCAGGGCTCCAGAGAGAGCAACCTCCTAACAATACGAGCCGTGTCCAGGAGTACCGCTTTCTGAATCAAGACCTTGATCCAGCTGCCTAACGAGAGCCTCCTCAGGCATTGGTCGAGGCTCTTGGCAATTAAACCATGAGCTGATACAATTATACTATGATCGCTGAGTCCACATCCCACATATCGACAACCTCGCGAGCCAAGTCAAGATACTTGATTTGCTTATCTTTCTCGGCTTTCATGAGGTTCTCATCATGCGGGGCC
Source organism: Noctua fimbriata (assembly GCA_905163415.1). Classification (NCBI taxonomy): domain Eukaryota; kingdom Metazoa; phylum Arthropoda; class Insecta; order Lepidoptera; family Noctuidae; genus Noctua; species Noctua fimbriata. Next base: position 13,664,048 of record LR990922.1, on the reverse strand, counting down.
GTTATGCCAACAATCATTGCACGCCGCTCTGATTGATCCACCACCACTAAATCAGGCTTATTGGCTACAATAGTCCTGTCAGTGATGATGGTTCGATCCCAGTACAATGTGATACTGCCATTTTCGAGAACTGGGTCAGGCACATACTTATAAGTATGTGCCTGACCCAGGCTTCCGGCAAACCCCGCAAGCCAGGCCCGTGGAGGCCCGCGCAGGCTGAGGTCCGGCTGTCAAACGCCACTCAGACTTTATGGCCAGTCCGACTCTGACCGAGTGCATATCCTGCATGATATAGGGTGTTTCTATTATGGCACAAGTGGCGTGAAGGAGCAAGTATACTACATGAATATATTATGCGGCTATGGATGGACAAGATGACATGCTGTACTCGCCGAAGTAAATTGGCATGGAAACAACGGGATTAGGATTATACAAGGTGACCTTCACGAAGCCGGCAACCAAGCATTCTGTACATGAAACTTAGTAACTCTACGCAAAATTATTGCTGGGAACCGACTTTTTTTTGCGGGTAAAAATCACGTTTTACGGTAGGACTCAATATAACGCACTCAAAACACGGTGCTGATGGATGCATTGCTCCGTGCCGTTGCACGTTGTTTGCATTGTTTGTACGGGAGTAATTTAAAGAGGTATTTAAAGTAAAGTAAAGTTATAACATTAAAAACTTGAATTAAAAAAAATGTGAAAAAGTTGGAACTTTAACCCCCAATATCTCCGAAACTAGAAGGTATGGTCTAGAACAAAAAATGATCGCAATGACGGGGAGAACAAGTGCCTTTCGGCTTAATAAAGGGTCTTGTTACACCCTTTATTGGGATATCTAAGCACAATCTTGCACCAAGTATTCGGTTATCTCAGTTCATCTTCTTAACGAACAATTCATTTCGAAGTACTAAATCTGCATCTACTAATCGGAACAGCTCCACAATCTTACAGGCGCAAGAAGCTTCCATTAACGATGTTAACACTTTTTATCTAGTTATGTGTGCTATCTGCATGTCTTACGAAGATGTGCATCGTGAACAGTAATCTTATGAGGATGAGTTGCAAGGTTTTGGATCCTGGAAAGGACCAAGGAGTTATTAAGTAATTGAATGTTGTTAGTTAGCCCGAAGTCTGAATTTATGCCCAGTTGATGGCAATAGGCCCGCGCCTACGGTGGCCGGGGGCCACCACGTGACCCCCGACGCCCAGGGCGTCTCCCGCGGCGGCTGGGACGTGAGGCTCTTTCCCTATCACGTCCCGCCACCTCCTTCACTAGCATGACTGCTTCGCAGCAGGAGGTGACGGCTTCCCATTCCCTCTCGCTCCGAACCATGGCTTGAACCAGGGCCGTGCGCGAGAGATCGCCGCCGCCAATCGCCGCTACGAGGACACGGCGCTGCTCCGGCCAAGCGGGGCAGACCTCCACAGTGTGCTGCACCGTGTCCTCTGGACGATCCTCGTAATGGAAACACCCGGGCGTTTCCTCCCGCCCGATTCGGTGCAGGAACCTCCCGAAACAACCGTGTCCGGTGAGGACCTGCGTCAGGCGCAAAGTGAGGGCGCCGTGGCGCCCTCGAACGAACATAACTTAGCCTCCAAATCTTGGAGGCTAAGTTATGTTCGTTCAGCTTCGTTAACCCCTTAATCTGGCAAGGGGAAAAATTATTGAAATATTGATTTCTGTATATATTTTTTGTATATTTAGATGTTCCTAAAACCAGGAAAAATAATTTAAAAAATCTAGTATATCTAGATTTTTAGAAATTGCATGTCCAGTATACTGGACATTGCCAAGTTCGCCAGAAAGTAAAGGAAAAAATCGATGTACAGTATAATGGACATTGCCGAATTAAGGGTTGAGTATTTTTTTTTTAATTTTTTAAGCAAATATGGAGTTTAATGTATAATGCGTTATGAGTCTTGGCTCACAAAGCCAGCCTAGATTCAGCCAGAAGCACAAAAAAGTCCTGGGGCCTCAACTTCACGGAGCGATCTCTTTGTCCCGACGATTTTTTCTTTTTGGGAATGTTGGGAAGGCAAGAGGTTGGGCAAGAGCTCGCGTTCCAAGATGACGTGGACCTGTCATGTAGATGTTCTGTTGATCTCTGACGAATCCATGTACGAAATTTAAGAGTAGTGGGTGGAGGATCGGATACAGGCCTAACACTATCTCAGAACCTCTCTTAGCAAGTTCATCAGCGGCGTAACTAGGGATTCACTGGAGGGTGATCCGGTTTGATACCAAGATACAGCCGAGGAAAAGGTTTTAGGATTAGCTTGTTGTAAATTTCTTTGGTGTCTAGAGCTTTGGGCATGGCTACGCTCTCAGATAGGATTTGAATGCTTTAGTCCTAGTGCCGCATTCCTAATTGCCTAACGGCTGTTGCAGTTACTGTCATGGCGACGCATTTGCATTGGAAGATCAAAATCTGTATTCCTAAAGGTAGACCGTGTTTCATAGATAATGTTGAGGTCAAGAGAGTGAACGCCAGCCTTTGAATTGCGTTGGCTTTTGAACCGTCTGTGTAGATACGTTCTCCGTTGACTCTTGACTGATTCCTTTCATCCCCCTTTGTTTTTATGTGGGAGTTTTGATTGTAAATAAATTGTTTCGGTATTCGATCACAACAAGCAGCAATGAGTGGTTGAAACTCTATCGGCTGGTTCAGGATGCTGGTATAGTTTTGGCCTCATAGGTCTAGATGCATAAAGCCTGATAGCAGCTTACGCTGCTTTCTGCTGTGAGTATAGGCCAAATGGTGTTATTCAAATTCCATTGCTGCAGTTGGCGTGGTAGTTCTGTAGCCATTAATTCCAAAGTAAACCCGTTTTTTGGAATCGATGAAGTTGATAACGATGGTTGCAAGTTCCACCACTCGTCCACTCGAGCTCATTTATGATTAATTTTGAGGCGTGTAAAGTTTTTTTTGGAAAACCTGTCAATAATATTATTGTTAGGTATCAAGAAATGAATTGAAACATACATAATGCGGAAATTATTTCATGATATCATATCAATAATTGCTGTCTATGTCATTGGCAATGTCCAGTATACTGGACATCATACTAAGTTATTACGAACCTGGTAATGGGAAGTATACTTACTGGACACTCCACTTTTACATAGAAGAACGTAAAATCTGTGATTTGTATAATGATTGTAGTCTATGTGTACATAATTGGATATATTCTAGAATATATGGTGAAAAAATAATTTCTATTTTAGAACAAAAAAAACCTGATAAATCGAAACTTACCAAGAGCGGTCACGGCGCCCTCATCCCTACAATAAATGTTCAAAAGCCCATTGAGAACGTTGCCGACCTGCGTGAACGCATTTCTCAAGCAGCTGAGGAGATCAACTCTCGAAGATATGCCCGACTAATAAGTAGATCTTTTTTAAGAAGATGTAGGGCTTGTATTGAGGTTGATGGTAAACAATTTGAACATTTATTGTAATTAAAAAATTATTTCTCTATCTGACTTTTATTCCAACAAACCTAAATTAAACTAGATCAACATTTTTCATTATTTTACTAATTTTACTAACTTTTTTTCACTTTGGTAAAAGCGGCGTCACTATCTATCTCGCTTACTCATGGCAAACATACCCACTATCCATCTCTCTCATCATTTTGCCTTAAAATTAAAAACCTTCCTAGAGCTTGTGCGAATCAAAAACATTTTAACTGAGATAGCAAAAATCGGGTTACTTGAGGTTTTAATTTTTTTACTCTTTTTTATTGTGGAACTAACAAGTATTGTACCATTTTAGAATTCTGATTAAATGCGCCAACTTTTAATGCCACTTGCCAAGGCACTCTAGTACATTTTTTTTAAAGGAGGGCCTGTCAAAGTCGACGAATCTTGAAAATTTTAAATTCGTAGTTTAACAAATAGTCTCAATTCTCGGAAACTTGAGGCAATTGTGTCATTATTTTTTATTGGGATTCTAGAAATGTTATTTAGGATTACGTTTCCAAAGTTCAAATGAACAAAAATAAAAAGAATTTCATCAAATTTCTAGGTTTTTCTTAAAATGCCCATAATTTTTAATCTATCCCATGCGGATAGATTTTTTTTCAGATTTTTCTCGTGATGGTTATGATCAATCTTGTCACCCCATTTCGGCTTGACGTTTAGTTTTGGGACACCCTGTATATCTTTAAGGATAAAACCAAACTATTCGACATAAAAAAAAAAAAAATATCTTTAAGGATGAAACCAAACTATTCGACATAAAAAAAAATATCTTTAAGGATAAAACCAAACTATTCGATATTAAAAAAAAAAATTTTTTTTCAAAGTCTTGTATATTTCCCATTGTCGAATTAAGGGGGGTATTTTTACACCCATTATTATCTACGTAATTAGAATGCACCTAAATTACAACATAATATTATATGTTACACCATTATTTATTGTATCTCAGTTACGAGATTATTTGTGCGATTAGTTCAGACGTAATACAAATAAACAATAATAAGATAATTTTATTTTGAATAGATATAAGTAATCAAACAAGCTTATGCCGTAATGATACAGTATTTATAAAATTAGCGGGTCATCGTGACTATGTGTAGCGTATTGCGGTTGTGATTGTGAATATCACCGTGTGTTGACAAGAACAACAGCATATCAGATTAATTTGGTCTTATTTACTTCGTATTTTGAGTGTGCGTGCATCCGGATTGGGATAAAATTATTGTTGTACATTTAGGAAAGTACATCGTTAAAATACTGAAATATTTAAGCAATATTGTTCTGGTTGGTCTGGTGCTACGAGAACCTAAGGCTCGATTCCTAGGTCGGGCAAAGTATTGTTGGGTGTTTACATAAGGAATTTCTTAGCAGCAGCCACGGAGTCTGGATTTGTGCCCGTTTGATGGTAATAGGCTCGCCCCTATTACTCAGGACTTTAACATAATTGAATTAATGTGCATGGCGGTATCTACTATTAGGTAGACCTCTGCATTACCTTTCGGGGGTTACAGGCGGATGTTTGCCACAATGCAGGCACTACGTCGATGTGTTTGGCGCAGATGCTGCAATTTCGTGACGCCCTATTGTCAGACCGAGTTAGCTTCTGGTGTAACATCTACGAGAAATACTACAGGGTAGGTACCTGTTCCGCCGCATCCATCATCGACATCTTAGAATATATTCTAAAAGGTCGTTTCACATTTAATTGCAAAAAGTAGATTTTGTCTTTGATTGTCATGTTACATTGACTCCAACATCTAAATAGTGATCCTAGTTAATTTAAGCCTCAAAAAAGCTGAACACACCACCATCAGTATTTTTCTCCAGCCGTTATAATTTGGGGAGCAAATCTCGTTCTTCCATACTTTTCTATTACTTGTCATCTCAGCATTCACCTCCAAAACAATTCCATTGTGTCAAAAGCAAAATTAGTCATATTTTAAAATATTTTCACCGACTACAACTGTGATTGCACTGTGTTAAAAAAAATAACAAGCGAGGTTAAATAAACACTCGTGAAAAGATAATAAGTAAAATATGGTGCTCAACGCTGACCACAAATAATTTATTTATTTTATACAAAAAAAGTATGTAGTTCCATGCAGAAAAATATAATAATGATAGCGAAATAAATCCCATGGTTTGTTGTATGCTCAAATGTGATTTCGGTACTTACTATGTATAAATAACAAAGTTTATGTAAGTACGTGCCCGTCGCGCGTCGGCTTGCGATCACGTATTGTGGAACAGCAGACAGCCTTGGGTCGTGTACACAACAACAAACTATCAAGCTATATAGTACCATAATTTAGTATAAAGTAAGTATATTATGTCAACTTCACATTGTAAATAAATGCTTTCGTTAAATGACGAGACAGCTTATAGTGGAAAGCTTGATTCATCCATACTAAAAACTGGTTCCCTAACTATTACAGCAGTCGGGCCCTTCAAAATATAGGCCTTAATATTATTGCACCGTAGGTATTTCTAGTCAGGCTGATTAGTTGAATGTTAAAGATACAACAGAGCGCTTTAATTAAGGCATTCATAAATGCGTCGCTTGGTGTTGGTGAAAACGGAGAAAAGACCGCTCGTAAGTCAGATCTTTCACAAACATTGGTCAATGTTGATGTTTACGTCTATGACCAATATGCATCGTCACTCTGCGACGGCAGAAAAAGATAGCGTCAGCCGGAACTCAATGACTTGGACAAAATAAGGATAATAGCAATAGCATAATTGTTTATCAGAAAACAAATAATACGTGAATACCTATACCCATAACACTAGAATAACTTATTTTAGTTGAAGCAATAAACGTTTTTAATTTTTATTTATTTATTGGTTGGTAGTTTACTGTTTAATGTAAGGTGGCTATTACTAATAATTAATATATGTATATCCTATTACCAACAATTAATATATAATTAACTAGCGACCCGCCCCGGCTTCGCACGGGTGCAATAAAGGGTGTAAATAGACCCTTAACATAACCGAAAGGCACTTGTTCTTCCCGTCTTTGCGATCATTTTTTTGTTCTAGACCATACCTGGGAACCTTCTAGTTACGGAGATATCCCAATATCTCCGTAACTCAAAGTTCCAACTTTTTCACAAGTTTTTTTTTTTTTAAACTTGTTTTTAATGTAAGCTTTTACTTTACACACCTCCACGACCCCCGTACTATTCAATCCATCCATCACCACACTGCTTTGAGTGCTTTCCATCGAGACCTACCGTAAAACGTGATTTTTCACCCCAAAGAAAAAGTCGATTCCCAACAATAATTTTTGCGTAAAGTTACTTAGTTTGATGTACAGAGTGCTTGGTTGACGGCTATGTGAAGGGTATGTTTACACCCTGTATACATATAAGCCTTCCTCTTGAATCACTCTATCTACTGCTGAAAACTGCATTAAAATCCCTTGCGTACTTTACAAAGATTTAAGCGTACAAACAGCGAGAGTGACTTTGGTTTATACTATGTTAAGATAATAATCTTTATATGTATCGTTGCTGGGAGAGCTTATAAGTAGGGACAAAGATTACGGATCCGTACTATCTATGTAGTACTATCACCTAATTGTTACGATCGGCAGCAGTTTGCAAACGTAGCGATGGAGTGGCGGACGTGTGTGGTACTTTTGTGCGTGACGGCTGTTTTGGCTGACGACGAATGGCGGGAAGTGAAAACTGCGCAAGGGCCGGTGCGCGGGCGCAAGCATCCAAGCGAGGATCTATACACTTTCTTTAATATACCCTACGCCACAGCACCCGTGGGTGTAGACAAGTTTAAGGTAATCATAAGCAGTGAGTTACAGCAATGAGCTGACCCACCTGTGCATAAAATGGTTGATTTTTTTTAGAATACGAATCGATAGTATTTTATAATTCTTTTATATTTTGTTTACTTTACTCAAATAAATAAAATATAAAAGAATTATAAAATTCTATCGATTCATCTCAACCATCGGTCAGCTAATTGCTTTAACTCACTGTCCAAATTTTAATGACTTAGCTTGTAAAGGGCACTTTGTTGATTCTATTCAGATTTGTGCGTTTCATACTCAGTCATACAAATATATTTACATGGTGATTATTTTAACTGGGTAAATATGCGAATCTATAAGAGATACAAGGATATTTCATAAGGAACATTAGCCTGTTTTTTTTGCAATGCCTAAGAAAAATTCCGTGTATCTCGTATAGATTCGGATGCCCCATACTGTCCCAGTTAAAACAAACACTTCGTTTAACAAAATATTGTAGCTACAAAATATGGTAAGCTACTCTAATAAAATCTCCTGCATTTACTTATTTGATATACAATTTAATTGGCCAAAATCTATCACAAAAATAACAAATATACCAACCTCGAGCCGGTGATAGCTTTAGCTATTATGTCTCGTTGAGATAATAAGATTATTAGCTACACAACATGTAATTATTGATACCGTATAATATCAGTAGATAAAACCTGACAAAAAATATTTCGCTTACGATTTTGTTTTGTTTATTCTTGACCTTGAGTAAAAAACAATCTTACTACTGACATATTTAACACATACGGTCTCGCACATACGGAAAAAACGTAGGTATCGGGAGGAAGTCCGAACTAATAATAAAATCTAGAATTTGCTGAGGGGGAGAGGACATTGCCCTGAGAGAAAGTCAGCTATATCATAGCTATTTATAGTGTAGACACGATCAGGTAACGGAACGATTTCAGTTTAAGTTCCTTATATTCCTAACACTTATGACCATATATTATAATATTACTTAGACATTTTATTTTCATAATAATTTATTTTAAGAAATTCATGTTACGTTAAACTTGTTCTAATATTTGTATGCCAGTCTAAGTCGAAACATGTAAGATCATAACTGTGTGAACAAGATCTTAATGTACTATGTTTTAAAAATTATTACTTGTCAAATAAAGAGAAAAACATTATTTATACACGTATCAAGTTGTCAAAAGAACTTATATTATTCGTATTCCTAAATACTTGGGTAAGACAGTGATTTGTTCATAAATAAGTCAACTCATTTCAGCCGAAAGAAGTCCACTGCTGTGTTGTGTACAAACAATTCTATTCTAACAAAATAAGCGAAAACTTCTGAAAAAAATTAACAATGGGATTAACTCAGAAGAGTGAAAAAATAACAGTATTGTTCTTTATATTTTATTAGTGTTATTGCAAATCAATGAAGCAGCTGATATTTTTCGCGCTTCCATGGTTGAGAATTGTGGTCATTTTCACGCTCTTAAAGTGTTACCCTCGTTTAACCAATCAACCAGTGTATTGCTGTAATTCGTGTCTTAAATTAGATTGAATTAAAGTTCCTGTGACAAGACAGTCACATGGCATAGATAGATTTCAAAATATTCGCTTGTAGCTAAGAAAGCTATAAATCTACGCCATAAGCTCCGATGAGGAGGGTTTAAATTTTAAATTTTCTTTTCCAGGCACCTCTTCCACCACCTGTATGGTTGGAACCATATGATGCTATCGACAAGCAAGTAATATGTCCACAACCTTCGATTCCTATTGCGGTCTTGCCAGAAACTATGCTGAGACAAGAAAATTGTCTAATTGCCAATCTGTATGTCCCAAACACGAATAAAAAGAATCTTTCGGTCGTAGTGTACGTCCACGGAGGAGCTTTTGTAATGGGCTTTGGTGAAATCGCAAAAGGAACACAACTTATGAAGAATAAAGATATGATCATTGTTACGTTCAATTATCGTGTTAGTATTCACGGGTTCCTCTGTCTTGGCACCGAGGATGCACCAGGCAATGCTGGCATGAAGGACCAGGTGGCGCTGCTGCGCTGGGTTCAAAAGAACATCGCTAGTTTTGGGGGTAACCCTGATGATGTTACCATTGCAGGTTATAGTGCAGGGTCGGCAGCAGTAGATCTGTTAATGCTATCAAAGTCAGCTGAAGGATTGTTCCACAGAGTCATACCTGAAAGTGGTGGAAACCTTGCCGCATTTACTATTCAGCGGGATCCTGTAGAAAATGCCAAAACTTTTGCCAGATCAGTCAACTTTACGAATGTAGACGATATTTATGCGTTAGAAGAGTTTTACAAGACAGCTTCATGGGAACTGTTGACTTCAGAGTCGTTTTTCGATAGCACTGATTCAACTTTCATGTTTTCCCCGTGTGTGGAGCGTGATACAGGAGATGGAGCATTCCTGACAGAATCTCCTCTGAGTATATTTAAGAAAGGCAACTACAAAAAGTTACCTGTGTTATATGGTTTCGCTAACATGGAAGGCCTGTTGCGGCTTAATTACTTTGATCTTTGGAAGCACAGGATGAACGAAAAGTTTTCTGATTTCTTGCCACCTGACTTGAAGTTTGAATCTGAAGAAGAAAGAAAAGAAGTGGCTAATCAGGTCAAAGAGTTCTATTTTGGGGACAAGCCAGTCGGTGAAGACAACATTTTAGGATATGTTGATTTCTTCTCGGATGTTATATTTGCTTATCCCATGCTTTGGGCTACAAAATTGCACGTAGAGGCTGGCAACAATCAAATCTATTTGTATGAATATTCTTTTGTGGACGAGAATGTACCCTTCGTGCCTCACACTAAGATAAAAGGTGCTAATCACTGCGCTCAAAGCATGGCCGTACTGGATGGTATTGGTAACTTTTTTCAACCAGATGAGTCTCTTGCGAGTCCAGAGTTTCAGAAAATGAAGAAGGTAGTCCGTGAAATTTGGCACAACTTCATTAAAACTGGGTAAGTTAAATAATTAGATACTGAAGTTAAATGTTTATAACCTGTACCAAAAAAAAATTTGTAAAAATTATAGTGGGCGAATACAAATGTTGCAAACGATGACTTGAAAATACGAGTTATTAGTTGTTCAATACGATCAGTGTGATAATTCAAGGACTCTGAATAAAAACTAAAACAAGCTTATAAACCACAAGGAGTAGTCGACGTAGCAGCGCGGGGCTCCTATTTCTGTTAGCAGGTTTTAAAGTAACCTAACACAAAGACGATGACGGGGTCTTAGTTCGCACCCTTCGCCTGCTCACTAAACCCCGCTATCCCCTTCGAACCTAACCTGTCAGAGTTGGGGTGCCATAAGTTCTGAGCTCACTTTGCTCGCTCTCATTGCTGCAATGACTGAATAAATAGTTACTCACTTGGTATAATAGTCGCCTATAAAATTTTTATTCGCCTGATTAATAATTTTCCAAAATAAATTAATAGCAGTCTCATTTGAACTTGAAGGTTTAAACTTTATATCTCATTGTGTTTTGCAAAATGTTTGTTTGGAAATAATCATCATAGTCTGCCTAGCCTTTTCCCCACTGTGTTGGGGTCGGCTTCCAGTCTAATCGCATGCAGCAGAATATCAGCATTTTACGTGCAATCTGTCTGACCGTCAAAACCTAGTTATGTATTGGGTAATACGATAGGTAGGACTGGTTGTCAGACTTTCAGACCAAGCAATTGGCCATTGTTAACGAAAAAATGCAAAATGAAAAAGACATTCTGTTTATAACATTAACCTATGAAAAACAAACTCAAGGTGATTATAAAATGTTTTTAGGCAACCTGGCGATATCACGTATATCGTTTTTATTTATTTCTAGAAAATTTACAGTCTTGGATAAGTTTATGACATAATCAAATAGATCGGATTCATATCATTGTGGACATTGGGTACATTTCTTACTTCCGTATATGTTTTTAAACTACCAGTTTCGAGAGAATCGAGATTTTTTTCCAGTGCCGATACGTGCGAATGAATTTGTTTACCTTCGTGTTCCAGTTGGTTTACTTTATCCTCGACTGCTTTAACATTCATTGATAAGTGCATGATTGAGTTATCAAAATCTATGTTTGTTTTTGAACTTGAATAATTATTATTTGTACAATCATGATGTTATCGTGGGCTTTTACGTTGTGTTATGTTAATAGGTGTACTGATGTCACAAGAATCTATTTAATTTAGATCTGGCGCAGAGGTGGACATGTTTGATAATGTTAGATCGTTAGATTTAGGTGGCGTTCTTTATGAGGCCATTTCAATTTCAGTAGTAGTCTTGAATTAACCTTGACTTTATTTGACCTGGATGTTTGTAATTCGACACTTGGTTCCTAGCAACTTCCAGTCGCCTATAGTGTAAACAGGTGTACGTACACAATGGCCAAGTTGCGTTGCAGTGGTAGGCTGGTTGCGGGGAGCGGGTGACTGTCGGAAGACGAATAAGGTCGTTTGAAAAAAAAAATGTGAAGTTTTTCGCTATAACTTATTTTTCACCGTTCGTAACTATAATCTCTGAATAGACTCCGAACCCAAGTCGGTCGTAGCAAAGATTATCTCATCAGATGGGGGTTCATGGACGGATCTGATCTCAAATGTGTATGCGGCGTGTCTCCACAGACAATGGCTCATCTTCCATCTTGCGCTGCATGCCCTACCACCTGCATACTTGACGATCTTATGACTGCATCAGCGAGCGGAATTTGCGTAGGCTCTGAATTTTGGGCCAAAAATATCTAATAAAAATTTGCCATCGACACGCTAAGAAGAAGATCACCGTTCGTGGAGTAAAGTTTACTCTGCTTGGTAGTAAAGTTAATTAATACAGTGAACAACACACACTAGCGTAAACTTTTTGTGGGTTTTAAGATTTTATAACCGAGAGCACAGTAAAAACGATAACACCACTGCCAGAAGCCTTCCAGGGTATCCTATGTTCACACTAATTGTATGACCTAAAGAAACTGTGTAAGGGTCCAAATGCCTCCCATGGCGTTTGAACCCTTACACAGCTACATTAGGTTCATCAAATCTACGCCTTGGGTGATACTTATCACGCACTGGTCACTGACATTGTCCCATAATATTTGGTATCTTGCAGGAAACCTGTGCCTGCAGGATCGACGCTGCCCGAGTGGCCGGCAGCAGGCGCGGACAGGTCACCGTACATGGACCTGGGTGAGAAGCTGGAACTACGTGGGGTGCTCTTGGAAAAACGTACTCGCTTCTGGGATGACATCTATCAGAGATACTACCGGGATGCCGTGCCACCACCAACACCACCACCTAAGCCACGTGTTGAATTGTAAAAAAGAGTACCTGTCTATCGGTGTCGTATGTATGTAAGGTGATTCTGTAGAAGTGAATAAATGACATAAGAATGTCTAAGAAATAATAAATTATTAAATATTTTTGTAATTTTTAAGATCATTAATAAACAATTTACTGAGGAGGTTTGCTTTCTTATTTTCAATTATGTTATAATTAGATATTCCCTTTTAATTTGCACTTGCCCTGATAAGGCTGACAAAGTTACTGACTTGTCTTACAAAAAAGTCAGCTGGCGCTTGGTTTGAGTAAAACCAAAAGTGGTTGCAGTACCTGCAGCTCTTTCGTTGACTTCGTTTAAATCCTCGAACACAGTCAGCACATGGAAGGAGGCACAGTTTTCTCTTTAAAGTCCTGTCCGGAACTCCCTCAGTGCAACGCCTGTTTGGACACATCCCTGAGGAGACTGTAAAGTGGACTCCCGAGTCTCGTTGTGCTTGTGTGTATGGCAGCACATGGATACTAAGCCAAGGTCTTCTCTGAAGTTCACTCGATGAGCGGACAGAGTTCTCACGCTTTAAGTGATGCAGGTGGGGTTTAAGAGCTCACGTAGGGGGTTTCGTGCACATTCTTCAGGGCATTTTAAAGAACCGCAGCTTTAAGTTCATCTCGACAATATTATGGCAACAGTAGGTGGCGCTGCCAGAAAAAATGAAGGTAGCGTTCTAGCCCAGGCCCTTTTTACCATTTCCACAAATGAACTTGCTCTTCACCAACGAGACGCTTTTTATAAGCACTTACATTCCAAGGGGCTGAAGATCTAAGACCCAGTCCTTAGCTTTCCATCTCCGCATTCGTCAGGCAAATATAGCTCTCGGCGTCTCGTGACGAGGTGTTGACGTGGAGCATTACTCTCAAACACGCTATCGAGAAGTCACCCTGGATAGATCTCTGACTTTATAACTTCCACAGCCTTAGAACTAAACAAAAAGTCGGGACTAGAAATTACGTCCTTCGCCGCCTTACATCCACCAGCTGGGAAGCATCGCCATAAGTTCTCCGCACTACCAGCCTATGTCTTTCTTTTTCGGCTGGGGTGTGCGCATGCTCGGTGTGGCACCGTTCGGCCCACGATAGAGAAGTTGAAATAGCGCTGAACGATACCTGTCACATTGTAACGGGGTGGTTAAAACAAGAGGGGTATCTTGCGATGTTGTATCCGTTGGCTGGTATAGATACCACCAGACGTTCTGCGTGGAATATATAGCTAGTCGAACCGAGAGGGGAAAACAGGAACGAGATAACCGCCACCCCCCGTTCGGGCATCAACTACGTACCGCCTTCACCTTAAAAAGCCATAAAAGCCACTCGGGCAGCGACGAGCCTCCAGGCACAGGCTTCCTGCAAAATACCAAATATTATGAAACAATGTCAGTGACAGTGCAGTGCAGAGCGTAATAAGTATCACCCAAGGTGTAGACTTTGATGAACCTAATGAAACTGTGTAAGGGTCCAAACGCCTCCCAAGACGTTTGGACCCTTACACAGTTTTTGTGAGTGATTGCGTAAGAATTTTAATCTAAACAGTGTTTGATAACACTTTAACAAAAATAATTTTGGTACAGATTATAGACATTTAACTTCAGTAACTAATTATTTAACTTACCCAGTTTTAATGAAGTTGTGCCAAATGTCACGGACTACCTTCTTCATTTTCTGCAACTCTGGACTCGCAAGAGACTCATCTGGATGAGTAAAGTTACCATGGCCATCCAGTACGGCGACGGATTGAGCGCAGTGATTAGCACCTCTTATCTTAGTGTGAGGCACGTAGGGTACATTCTCGTCCACAAAAGAATATTCATACAAATAGATTTGATTGTTGCCAGCCTCTACGTGCAATTTTGTAGCCCAAAGCATGGGATAAGCAAATATAACATCCGAGAAGAAATCAACATATCCTAAAATGTTGTCTTCACCGACTGGCTTGTCTCCAAAATAGAACTCCTTGACCTGATTAGCCACTTCTTCTCGTTTTTGTTCAGATTCAAACTTCAAGTCAGCTGGCAAGAAATCAGAAAACTTTTCGTTCATCCTGTGCTTCCAAATATCAAAGAAATCAACCCGCATTAGTCCTTCCATGTTAGCAAAACCATACAACACAGGTAACTTTTTGTAGTTGCCTTTCTTAAATATACTCAGAGGAGATTCTGTCAAGAATGCTCCGTCTCCTGTATCACGCTCCACACACGGGGCAAACATGAAAGTTGAATCAGTTCTATCGAAAAACGAATCTGAAGTCAACAGTTCCCATGAAGCTGTCTTGTAAAACTCTTCTAACGCATAAATATCGTCTACATTCGTGAAGTTGACTGATCTGGCAAAAGTTTTGGCATTTTCTACAGGATCCCGTTGAATAGCAAATGCGGCAAGGTTTCCACCACTTTCAGGTATGACTCTGTAGAACAATCCTTCGGCAGACTTTGATAGCATTAACAGATCTACTGATGCCGACCCTGCACTATAACCTGCAATGGTGACATCATTAGGGTTACCGCCAAAGCTGGCGATGTTCTTTTGTACCCAGCGCAGCAGCGCCACCTGGTCCTTCATGCCCGCATTGCCTGGTGCGTCCTCGGTGCCAAGACAGAGGAACCCGTGAATACTAACACGATAATTGAATGGTTGGTTCTGTATGGTGACCGGACGTAAAGAATAGCACCATCCCATATCTTCCCGTGGGTGTCGTAAGAGGCGACTAAGGGACTTACCAGAGAATGGGCAGCAGCGTTCTCTGTGTTTTATAACAACCATACTGCGATCGCCAACCCGCCTGCCAAGCGTGGCGATTATGGCAAAACCCCCCTTCTTGGGGGAGGCCTATGTCCAGCAGTGGACGTCTTTCGGCTGAAATGATGATGATGATGATGAATTGAATGTAACGACGATCAGATCTTTCCTCTTCATTAGGTGTGTTCCTTGAAGTATATCACCAAAACCCATTACAAAAGCTCCTCCGTGAACGTACACTACGACCGAAAGGTTCTTTTTGTCCGTGTTTGGGACATACACATTGGCAATCAGACAATTTTCTTGTCTCACCTTAGTTTCTGGTAATACTGCGATATAAATCGAAGGTTGTGGACATATTACTTGCTTGTCGATAGCATCGTATGGTTCCAACCATACAGGTGGTGGAAGAGTAGCCTGGAAATAAAAATTAAAAATAAAATTCTCATGGTAGGTTATGGCGTAGATTTATATTTTTCTTAGCTACAAGCAAACCCTATGCCATTACTGTATGTTTTATCACAGGACCTTTAATTCAAACTAATTTAAGACACGAATTACAGTAATATAAACGAGGGCAAAACTTTAGGAGTGTGTAGCACTCATGAAAACAAACAAATCTTACTAAGGGATTAACCATGGAAACGAAATATCAGCTACTCCATGAATTTATGGTCGCGTAACTCGAATAAATGTAGGGAACAGTGCTGTTATTTTTTCACATTTCCGAGTTAATCCCATGTTAAACGTTTTTCCGAACTTTGCACTTCTTTTATTTAAAACGCTGCGGACATTTATGTAAACTGAAATCGTTCAGTACCTTACCGTGTCTAAGCTATAAGGAGCTATGATATAGCTGAATTTTAGGTTTCATTGTTAGTTCGGGCTTTCTCACAAACTCACAATAGGTACTTCGTTTTCTTTTTCGTATTGCAAGATGACGTATTAAATATACTGACAGTAGTAAGATTATTTTACTTAAGGTCAAGAATAAACAAAACAAAATCATAATCGAAATAAAGGTAATTTTTGTCAGGTTTTATCTACTAAGAAAAACGGTATCAATAATTGCATATTAAATAATAATGTTATTATCTGAAAGGTGTATTAGTAAATTTTGTGATAATTGAGCTAATTATATTGTATGTCAAGTAAATAAATGCATGAGATTTTATTGACATTGATGACATTTTTGTAGCTGCAATATTTCGTTATACGTGTAAGTGTTTGTTTTAACTGGGACCGTATGGGGAGATCCGAATCTTCCTTAGGCATTACCTTAAAATTGTTTAGGTTGTTCCCTATGACATTTTCGTGTATCTCTTATAGATACGCATATTCCCACACTGCCCCAGTTAAAATAATCACCATGTAAATATATTTGTACTAGCTGTTGCCCGCGACTTCGTTCGCGTGGAAATTTTGGTGTGCGTGTGTGAGACTGCCTCGTTGGTCTAGTGGTCGCAAGCGCGACTACTAAACGTGGGGATCGATTCCCGGGTCGGGCAAAGTGTTAAAAAAATATGTTTATTTCAATTACATAAAGTTGTCACACACATGATTTGGAGATCACTTGTGTTAGGGGGCGTCCATGAGGTGATTCTTCGACCCCGCCTTGGTGGGATATCGTGAGATTTGGCTTGACCCCCTCATCTCCCTCCTAATCTCACGTGAGATTTATCAAAATGCGTAGTTTAGTATAAATACGGTAATCTGTGCTTGATTGCGTTAAATTCACTAAAAAAAGAAAACATGTTTACTTAATTAAACCCAGTGATATTTGCCGAGACCCCCCTCTCTCCCTCGTGAGATTGGGTGATATTTAGCGCGCCCCTTCTTAAATGCCTCACGTAATTAATGGCCGCCCCCTTAGGTGACTCCGCTGTTCCACTTAACTTTAAACAATGTGTATGCAATTGAAAAAATACTATAAATAATAGTGTTATTGGGTTATCCCATCAGCAATTTCTCAGTAGCAGCCACGGAATCTGGATTTGTGCCCGGTTGATGGCATTAGGCTCACCCCCTATTACATGGGATTTCAATATAACTGGCGAAATGTGTGTACGATTAGGTACACGTCTGCCCAACCCTTCGGTGCTTTAAGGCGTGATGTTATGTTATGTGTGAGAACTGACTGCCAGATTAAAAGGTGATAATGTACTTGACTACAAAACGGCGGCAGAGGTCCGAAACAAAATTACGCGTTGAGGCGACGATATGGCTCTAATAATCGGTGTATTTTGGCGCTATATAACTTTTTTTCGAAGTGAACCTTGTTGGGCGCTTTATATTCTAATACCGTTCTGTATACAACATTAAATGACTTTTTGCGAGAGCCCTTACACCTCCTTAATTCGGCCCTGTCGCAAAATCCGTTCTTAGCGATCGTCTACTAACTATAAACTACGTTCCTGCCAAATTTCAATTTTGTAGCACAAAAAATGAAGGACTTTCATACACACTTGCGAGAGCCCTTAGATCTCCTTAATCCGGCCCTGTCGCAAAATCCGTTCTTAGCAAACGTTTACTAACTATTAACTACCTCCCTGCGAAATGTCAAGTTTGTAGCACAAAAAATGAAGGACTTTCATACAAACTTGCGAGAGCCCTTAGACCTCTTTAATCCGACCCTGTCGCAAGAATCCGTTCGTAGTGGACGTCTACTAACTATAAACTACCTCCCTACGAAATTACATCTTTATACGTCAAGCGATTTTCGATATTTCGTGATGAGTGAGTGAGTGATATTTCGCTTTTATTTTAGATTTCTCATATTTGAACCTCTCTTTCAGTGCCAAAATTTTAGTAGTAAAGACGAAAGGAAAAATAAAACAAAACGAATTTTAAGCCATTCCGACTACACTACGACTACTAAAAAATATTTACGTAAATTATTAAATTTATCATAGAATTCGCGTATGAGGTTACCAACTAAATTTAAAAAATTAATATGTTTTGCGTCTGTTGGTCGATTTTGATGAAATAAAGGCTAAATAATACCCACAACAATGCGTCTTATTTTGTAATATTTCGATTTTGAATACAATGAGGGGTGTTTACGTGATGCGCGCAAAAACGAACAGACAAACAACCAAAAACTTAAAAAATATTTTTTTACTTTCTATTACTTATTTCTCGATTCTTCTAGTATTTTTTTTTTTGCAAAAATCTATTTAAGATTTTATAAAATGTACAGATAACTGAGTATGAACCGCACAAATCTGAATAGAACCAACAAAGTGACCTTTACAAGCTAAGTCATTTTTGTACCCATGATTACCTTAAACTTGTCTACACCCACGGGTGCTGTGGCGTAGGGTATATTAAGGAAAGTGTATAGATCCTTGCTGGGGTGCTTGCGCCCGCGCACCGGCCCTTGCGCAATTTTCACTTCCCGCCATTCGTCGTCAGCCAAAACAGCCGTCACGCACAAAAGTACCACACACGTCCTCCACTCCATCGCTACGTTTGCAAACTGATATAAATTGTTGAAATTGGGTACTATTATATACTAGTAGATAGTACGAATCTATGAGCTTTGTCCCTACGTATTATCTCTCCTAGGAACGATAGGTATAAAGATTATTATTAATAATGTATTAATTATTGGTGATAGGATATTTATTAATATTCTTGGTGCTAGTCATGTTAGATTACGTATGAGATGCAGGTTAAAAAACAGGTACATACCTTTATGAATACTAACGTTGTGAATGAGAGAGACCGATTGAGTTTACCTAACCTTTGGTACCTAACTCAAAGGTTATCACATTTGAATTAGTAAGAGATTAAATATATTTCAAAGAGGCACGCGTAGCATGACCTCCGTAAAAACGGGTTTCATCGACGGAAGAAGAAAAATGAGATCCCATTTCTCAGTGACTTGACGTCTCAAAGCCCAATGACATATTTTTTGCCAACTTTGAAAAGTTACACTTGTACCGACAGTAATCAATTGGCACTTGCAAGAAGATTACGATTTACGTCCCGCCGAGAGGAAGATAAAACCGTATTGCCGTGGTGCGACTCCAAGTAACATGAAGTGAATGAGGGCAGGAAGATTATGTTAGCTCGTTAGATTTAGGTAGCGTTCTTTGTGAGGCCATTTCAATTTCAGTAGTAGTCTTGAATTAACCTTGACTTTATTTGACCTTGATGTTTGTAATTCGACACTTGGTTCCTAGCAACTTCCAGTGGCCTATAGTGGAAACAGGTGTACGTACACAATGGCCAAGTTGCATTGCAGTGGTAGGCTGGTTGCGGAGAGCGGATGACTTTCGGAAGACGAATAAGGTCGTTTGACAAAAAAATTTGAAAGTGTTTTCACTGTAACTTATTTATCACCTTTCGTATCTATAATCTCTGAATAGACTCCGAACCCAAGTCGGTCGTAGCAAAGATAATCTCTTCAGATGGGGGTTCATGGACGGCTCAGATCTCAAATGTGTATGCGGCGTATCTCCACAGACAATGGCCCATCTTCCATCTTACGCTGCATGCCCTAACACCTGCACACTTGACGATCTTATGACTGCATCAGCGAGCGGAATTTGCGTAGCTGAATTTTGGGCCAAAAACATCTAATAAAAATTTGCCATCGACACGCTAAGAAGAAGATCACCGTTCGTGGAGTAAAGTTTACTCTGCTTGGTAGTAAAGTTAATTGGCTAATTAATACAGTGAACAACACACACTAGCGTAAACTTTTTGTGGGTTTTAAGATTTTATAACCGAGAGCACAGTAAAAACGATAACACCACTGCCAGAAGCGTTCCAGGGTATCCTATGTTCACACTAATTGTATGACCTAAAGAAACTGTGTAACTAACTTACACAGCTACATTAGGTTCATCAAATCTACGCCTTGGGTGATACTTATCACGCACTGGTCACTGACATTGTCCCATAATATTTGGTATCTTGCAGGAATCCTGTGCCTTGTCCGCGCCTGATGCCTGCGTGGCCGGCAGCAGGTGCGGACAGGTCACCGTACATGGACCTGGGTGAGAAACTGGAACTACGTGGTGTGCTCTTGGAAAAACGCACTCGCTTCTGGGATGACATTTATGGTGGCACCATCAACACCACCACCTAAACCACATGTTGAATAGTAAAAAAGAGTTCCTGTCTATTGGTGTCCTATGTGTGTTAGGTGATTCTGTAGAAGTGAATAAATGACATAAGAATGTCTAAGAAATAATAAAGTATTAAATATTTTCGTAATTTTTAAGATCATTAATAAACAATTTACTGAGGAGGCTTGCTTTCTTATTTTCAATTTTGTTATAATTAGATATTCCCTTTTAATTCGCATTTGCGCTGATAAGGCTGACAAAGTGACTGACTTGTGTTACAAAAAAGTCAGCTGGCGCTTGGTTTGAGTAAAACCAAAAGTGGTTGCAGTACCTGCAGGTCTTTTGATGACTTCGTTTAAATCCTCGAAGGTGCATGTGGCTGTGCAGGATGGGCAAGAAAGGAGGTGGGACATATCCTGCAGAGGGGCTCCTCACTTCCCTGTTTATACATAATCTATACATATAATAAAATCGTAGACTTTCCGTGTCTGTACATTACAGATTTTTGCAAAAAAGTCACTGGAAAGTGCGAGAAATAAGTAATAGAAAGTAAAAATATCTTTTTTAAAATTTTTGTCTGTTTGTCTGTTTGTCGGTTTGTCGGTTTGTCGGTTTGTCGGTTTGTCGGTTTTTCTGTTCGTTTGTGCGCACATCACGTAAAAACCCCTCATTGTATTCAAAATCTAAATATTACAAAATAAGAAGCATTGTTGTGGGTATTATTTAGCGTTTATTTCATCAAAATCGACCAACAGAAGCAAAAGATATTAACTTTTAAAATTTTGTTAGTAACCTCATACGCGATTTCTATGATAAAAATAATTTACGTAAATAGGTTTTAGTCGTAGTGTAGTCACTCGGAATGGCTGAAAACTAATTTTGTTTTATTTTTCCTTTTGACTTTACTCTTTGCACGGAAGTAATAAGTACTACGTACGCACACGACGGCCATTCAAGCTTTACATAACCAGTTTATGCGGATCTCTCACTGTATAGGAAATCTATACAAAGCGAGGTCAATTTATTCTGGAACTTACAGCTTCATGTGCCGCCGTTTGTACAACTGCAATTCTTGCTTGCATTAAAAAGTTGCCACCAAAAGAGAGGTTAACGCTAATTTAGTCTCTTTCTAATAAGGTGACCATTCATTTTATGTAAAAAGTAGGACATGATGGAAAGGCTGAGAATATAACATTATTAAATTAAATTATAAAAATATTTTCAATTTTCGTTTCCGAGGCAATTAAATAAAATAAAAAAATAGTAATACGAGAAAGCTATTATTATACATATATTAGGAAATTACAGCAGCTCAACCTGAAGTTTATTTAAATAATAAATTACTATTATTTGGATTTTACTATAATTAGTGGTGACCAGTGAAATGATGTATTAAATAAGATTAGTTCTTAGATAATAGGTAGATAAACAATATCCCACAAAATAAAAACTTTATAGGGACAATACCAAAATAAGACAATGACGTTGTCAAATTCAACCAGACCACCTTTTTCCAATGTTGCCCGCACACAAACTAAATAAAATAGTTTCGTTTGAATATTAAAACAGTACTTTCAGGATTTCGTATTTTTATATGTGCCTACCGAAATGACTTCGAATACTAATCATTTAGTAGATTAATGATCATGTCCACATTGTGCGAGTGGGAAAAGGCTAAAATCAGGCGGCAGTGACGACCCTCAGAACGGCTATTTAAAACTTACGTTAACGGAGTAAAATACTTATATGAACAAACTAACATTGCGAATGGGTTGCCTGATAAAGTTAAGTCAAGGCTACCCTTTATTCAAACTAACGGAACTAATCTTTTTTTCAAACCAAACGAAATCAAAATGGAATTAGAGTAAATATCTACAAAGCAATCAAGCCAAGAATCTGTTAGGTTGTCATCTTTTTGTCCCTACTACAGAGTTGTAAAGTATAAATAGATAAATTGATACTATATGTCCACTCATCTATTTTCTTATTAAAATATGTATTAAAAGAACAGATAAGTAATTTTATTACAAACACGATGTCATAACGTTCGGTTGTCTAAGTAAAATCGGTCAAGCCCCACTTAATGATATGAGGCAACCCATTTGTTATGCTTTTTTTCATGTATATTAAACATATTTTTGACTCAGGAAACATAGGATTTTTTTTGATACTACACAGGCTTATTTATAATGGTAGGTACCCCAGAGTGCAGAGGAGTTATATCCGTAAGAGCAACTGTTTCACTCGCGGCATATCTTTAACGTTTAAATGCCCATGATTGCACTTGCATTTGAACTTCGGAGCAAAATATTAATAATAGTCAGTAGTAACATAAATATAGTGAATAGTCAAATGGCTTGCTTTCAACTATTTGTTACATCGATCTGCGTAATACTTGCGTCTACGCTTCAACTTTTTTTTTTGCCCGTTCATTAGAGTCCTTGGAAAAGTATCCGCTTCGGCAATCATGGTCTATCTTCGGAAATATGAGATCTAATATAATTCCCATGTTCTTTTTCTTCTTTTGTATCGATGATTTATCACATTATTAGCACCCAGGTGGCTACGTTAATCGCGGTTTCAGTAGAGATTTTGACAGTAAGTCCTCTAAATCGCAGGTGTAGGGACACTTTAGATACTCCAGGAAGTCACAGTTAGCTGCTGCTACCATGGAAGTACGTGTCTATTAGGAGCCAGCCATAAAATTTATGACGTAATTTAACTACGTCATACGTTAAAGAGGTGGGGGGTGACAACAAAGTGTGACATTGTGTGACAAGGGGTGGAAGGGGTCCTAAATTTGGTGACGTCACATTTAAAAAACTAATATTGCCAAGCTTAAAACACGAAATTTGAACTATTAACGAAAAACTTATTAAAGAAATATGTCCAACTCTATCAGCGGGCAGCATATAATATTGCAAAATATGTGACGTCACACTTGGGAGGCGGGAGTCTCACAAAAATTGACCTTCTGATAAGGACTTATTTTTTGACCCCTCCGGTGAAAAAAATCATAAAATTCGTATGACGGAATTTATGGGTGGTCCCTTATGTATCATCTTTGTTAGAATATTACAATTATACGACTAAAATCCTAAAAGTGCGGAATGAATGCACTACAATGCCTTGAAAAACCAAACTTAGAAGCTTTATAGCGATGTTCGTGTTAATTCGGAAACATGAAGATTCTCGAAGCGCATAGTCTTTCTGGTTCTATTGCTAAATACATTAAATTCAAGCGTTTGCAGTATTTTTCAATTGCATGGTTTTTGCAAATTCTAAATTTTGTTTCCATCGTTTGTGTCCATCACATTTTTTCCATCGGTTGATTGAGCTCTCAGAGCTGAAAGATTTTTTTTTAATTATTAAGGATATTAACCGTTGGGGCCTAGGATAGATCATGAGTTGCATCTATAATTTGCTTACGTTCATAAACTTTGAGAATGACAAAAAAATGTGCGCTCACGTGAGCGAAGCCGCGGGCACAGCTAGTCTTAGAATATATGTAAAGCCAGAAAACAACCAGATTTTTATACCACTTGTGAAGAAACACAAACTAGATACACCTTTCGACTCAATAGTTGTTTAATTTTATGGACATAACTAAAGGGCTGGTTGAATGCATTTTAAGACAACATTGAGGTGTGTTTACCCTGTTTTGTCTTCAGGAGGAAACCTTCAAAAGGCAACTGTTTTTTGCCGATAAGACTTGAGAGTGTGGGATTTTCACCTCACTTAAACAGTGGTCAGCACATGGAAGGAGGCACAGTTTTCTCTTTAAAGTCTGTCCGGAACTCCCTCAGTGCAACGGCTGTTTGGACACATCCCTGAGGAGACTGTAAAGAGGACTCCCGAGTCTCGTTGTACTTGTGTGTACGGCAGCATATGGGTACTAAGCCAAGTTCCCACTCTGAATATCCGCGACCCCAAGTTACGCCTGTTTTAAGTGATGCAGGTGGAGTTTAAGAGCTCACGTAGGGGGTTTCGTGCACATTCTTCAGTCCATTTTAAATAACCCCCGCTTTAAATTCATCTCGACAATATTATAGCAACAGTAAGTGGCGCTGCCAGAAAAAATGGGCTCGCCCAAGGTAGCGTGCTAGCCCAGGCCCTTTTTAACTTTTGCACAAATGAACAGCCTTGCTCTTCACCAACGAGAAGCTTTTTATAAGCACTTACATTCGAAGGGGCTGAAGAAAAACTGACCGACCGCCGAATCCATCTAAGACCCAGTCCTTAGCTTTCCATCTCCGCAACCGTCAGGCAAATATAGCTCTCGGCGTCTCGTGACGAGGCGTTGACGTGGAGCATTACTCTCAAACACGCTATCTAGAAGTCACCCTGGATAGATCTCTGAATTATAACTTAAACAGCCTTAGAACTAAATAAAAAGTCGGGACTAGAAATTACGTCCTTCGCCGCCTTCCATCCACCAGCTGGGAAGCATCGCCATAGGTTCCCTACACTACCAGCCTATGCCTTTCTTTTTCGGCTGGGGTGTGCGCATGCCCGGTGTGGCACCGTTCGGCACACAATGGAGAAGTTGAAATAGCGCTGAACGATACCTGTCACATTGTAACGGGGGCTTAAAACCTACCCCTCTTGCGATGTTGTATCCGTTGGCTGGTATAGATACCACCAGACGTTCTGCGTGGAATATATAGCTAGTCGAACCGAGAGGGGAAAACAGGAACGAGATAACCGCCACCCCCCGTTCGGGCATCAACTACGTACCACCTTCACGTTTAAAAAGCCGTAAAAACTTTGTGAGACACGATTTCCTCAAAAGACAGAGCGTCAGATGACAGATGTGAATTGTGGAGGAACAGACATCCCTCATCGCTTCATCAATCCAGCACAATATTTTACTCCTAAACAGGAACCGAAGTGGCCAATCTGGAAATCTCTTAGCCATTTGCGGGCCCAGGTTGGCCGCTGTAGAACTAATCTGGCCAAATGGGGCATCATCAACCCGTCCCAAATACAATGCCAGTGTGGAGCCCCTCTGCAAGATATGCCCCACCTCCTATCTTGCCCATCCTGCACAGCCACATGCAACTTCGAGGATTTAAACGAAGTCATCAAAAGACCTGCAGGTACTGCAACCACTTTTGGTTTTACTCAAACCAAGCGCCAGCTGACTTTTTTGTAACACAAGTCAGTCACTTTGTTAGACTTTTCAGGGGAAGTGCGATTTGAAAGGAAATATGATCTAATTATAACAAAATTGAAAATAAGAAAGCAAGCCTCCTCAATAAATTGTTTATTAATGATCTTAAAAATTACGAAAATACTTTATTATTTCTTAGACATTCTTATGTCACTTATTCACTTCTACAGAATCACCTTACATACATACGATACCGATAGACAGGTACTCTCTTTTACAATTCAACACGTGGTTTAGGTGGTGGTGTTGGTGGTGGCACGGCATCCCGGTAGTATATCTGATAGATGTCATCCCAGAAGAGAGCACGTTTTTCCAAGAGCACCCCACGTAGTTCCAGCTTTTCATCCAGTACCATGTGTGGTGACCTGTCCGCACCTGCTGCCGGCCACTCGGGCAGCGACGAGCCTTCAGACACAGGCTTCCTGCAAAATACCAAATATTATGAAACAATGTCAGTGACAGTGCAGTGCAGAGCGTAATAAGTATCACCCAAGGTGTATGAACCTAATGAAACTGTGTAAGGGTCCAAAGGCCTCACAAGACGTTTGGACCCTTACCCAGTTTTTGTGAGTGATTGCGTAAGAATTTTAATCTAAACAGGGTTTGATAACACTTTCACAAAAATATTTTTTGGTACGGATTATACACATTTAACTTCAGTAACTAATCATTTAACTTACCCAGTTTTAATAAAGTTGTGCCAAATGTCACGGACTACCTTCTTCATTTTCTGCAACTCTGGACTCGCAAGAGACTCATCTGGATGCGTAAAGTTACCATGGCCATCCAGTACGGCGACGGTTTGAGCGCAGTGATCAGCACCTCTTATCTTAGTGTGAGGCACGTAGGGTACATTCTCGTCCACAAAAGAATATTCATACAAATAGATTTGATTGTTGCCAGCCTCTACGTGCAATTTTGTAGCCCAAAGCATGGGATAAGTAAATATGACATCCGAGAAGAAATCAACATATCCTAAAATGTTGTCTTCACCGACTGGCTTGTCTCCAAAATAGAACTCTTTCACCTGATTAGCCACTTCTTCTTTTTTTTCTTCAGATTCAAACTTCAAGTCAGGTGGCAAGAAATCAGAAAACTTTTCGTTCATTCTGTGCTTCCAAACATCAAAGAAATCAATCCGCACCAGTCCTTCCATGTTAGCAAAACCATACAACACAGGTAACTTTTTGTAGTTGCCTTTCTTAAATATACTCAGAGGAGATTCTGTCAAGAATGCTCCGTCTCCTGTATCACGCTCCACACACGGGGAAAACATGAAAGTGGAATCAGTGCTATCGAAAAACGACTTTGAAGTCAACAGTTCCAATGAAGCTGTCTTGTAAAACTCTTCTAACGCATAAATATCGTCTACATTCGTGAAGTTTACTGATCTGGCAAACGTTTTGGCATTTTCTACAGGATCCCGCTGAATAGCAAATGCGGCAAGGTTTCCACCACTTTCAGGTATGACTCTGTGGAACAATCCTTCGGCAGACTTTGATAGCATTAACAGATCTACTGATGCCGACCCTGCACTATAACCTGCAATGGTGACATCATTAGGGTTACCGCCAAAGCTGGCGATGTTCTTTTGTACCCAGCGCAGCAGCGCCACCTGGTCCTTCATGCCCGCATTGCCTGGTGCGTCCTCGGTGCCAAGACAGAGGAACCCGTGAATACTAACACGATAATTGAATGTAACGACGATCAGATCTTTCCTCTTCATTAGGTGTGTTCCTTGAAGTATATCACCATAACCCATTACAAAAGCTCCTCCGTGAACGTACACTACGACCGAAAGGTTCTTTTTGTCCGTGTTTGGGACATACACATTGGCAATCAGACAATTTTCTTGTCTCACCTTAGTTTCTGGTAATACTGCGATATAAAGCGAAGGTTGTGGACATATCACTTGCTTGTCGATAGCATCGTATGGTTTCAACCAGACAGGCGGTGGAAGAGGTGCCTAGAAATAAAAATTAAAAATAAAATTCTCATGGTAGTTTATGGCGTAGATTTTATTTTTCTTAGCTACAAGCAAACACTATGCCATTACTGTCTTTTTTATCACAGGATCTTTAGTTAAAACTTATTTAAGACACGAATTACAGTAATATAAACGCGGGCAAAACTTTAGGAGTGTGTAGCACTCATGAAAATGAACAACTCTTACTAAGGAATTAACCATGGAAACGAAATATCAGCTACTCCATGAATTTATGGTCGCGTAACTCGAATAAATGTAGGGAACAGTGCTGTTATTTTTTTTCACATTTCCGAGTTAATCCCATGTTAAACGTTTTTCCGAACTTTGCACTTCTTTTATTTAAAACGCCGCGGACATTTATGTGAACTGAAATCGTTCAGTACCTTAGCGTAGACACGGCTACGCTATAAGGAGCTATGATATAGCTGAATTTTAGGTTTCATTGGTAGTTCGGGCTTTCTCACAAACTCACAATAGGTACTTCGTTTTCTTTTTCGTATTGCAAGATGACGTATTAAATATACTGACAGTAGTAAGATTATTTTATTTAAGGTCAAGAACAAACAAAACAAAATCATAATCGAAATAAAGGTAATTTTTGTCAGGTTTTATCTACTAAGATATACGGTATGAATAATTGCATATTAAATAATAATGTTATTATCTGAAAGGTATATTAGTATATTAGTCAATTTTGTGATAATTTAGCCAATTATATTGTATGTCAAATAAATAAATGCATGAGATTTTATTGACATTGATGACATTTTTGTAGCTGCAATATTTCGTTATACGAAGTGTTTGTTTTAACTGGGACCGTATGCGGAGATCCGAATCTTTCTTAGGCATTAGCTTAAAATTGTTTATGTTGTTCCCTATGACATTTTCGTGTATCTCTTATAGATACGCATATTCCCACACTGCCCCAGTTAAAATAATCACCATGTAAATATATTTGTACTAGCTGTTGCCCGCGATTTCGTTCGCGTGGAAATTTTGGTGTGCGTGTGTGAGACTGCCTCGTTGGTCGCAAGCGCGACTACTAAACGTGGGGATCGATTCCCGGGTCGGGCAAAGTGTTAAAAAAATATGTTTATTTCAATTACATAAAGTTGTCACACACATGATTTGATGATCACTTGTGTTAGGCCGCGTAATACCGTTCTGTATACAACATTAAATGACTTTTTGCGAGAGCCCTTACACCTCCTTAATTCGGCCCTGTCGCAAAATCCATTCTTAGTGATCGTCTACTAACTATAAACTACCTCACTGCCAAATATCAAGTTTGTAGCACAAAAAATCAAGGACTTTCATACAAACTTAAGAGAGCCCTTAGATCTCCTTAATCCGGCCCTGTCACAAAATCCGTTCATAACAAACGTTTACTAACTATAAACTACCTCCCTGCTAAATGTCAAGTTTGTAGCACAAAAAATGAAGGACTTTCATACAAACTTGCGAGAGCCCTTAGACCTCTTTAATCCGACCCTGTCGCAAAAATCTTTTCATAGCGGACGTCTACTAACTATAAACTACCTACTTGCCAAATTTCATCTTTATACGTCAAGCGGTTTTCGATATATCGTGATGAGTGAGTGAGTGATATTTCGCTTTTATATATTTAGATTACTCATATTTGAACCTCCTTTTCAGTGCCAAATTTTTAATAGTAAAGACGAAAGGAAAAATATAACAAAACGAATTTTAAGCCATTCCGACTACACTACGACTACTGAAACATATTTACGTAAATTATTAAATTTATCATAGAATTCGCGTATGAGGTTACCAACTTAATTTAAAACATTAATATCTTTTGCGTCTCTTGGTCGATTTTAATTAAATAAACGCTAAATAATACCCACAACAATGCTTCTTATTTTGTAATATTTCTATTTTGAATACAATGAGGGGTTTTTACGTGATGCGCGCACAAACGAACAGACAAACCGACAAACAGACAAAAAATTCAAAAAAAAAATTTTTACTTTCTATTACATAAGTCCTTCCAGTATTTTTTTTGCAAAAAATCTATAATGTACACGGTAAGTCTACGATTTCATTAAATGTATATAGATAGAAGAGAACTGAGTATGAAACGCACAAATCTGAATAGAATCAACAAAGTGCCCTTTACAAGCTAAGTCATTTTTGTACCCATGATTACCTTAAACTTATCTACACCCACGGGTGCTGTGGCGTAGGGTATATTAAGGAAAGTGTATAGATCCTTGCTGGGGTGCTTGCGCCCGCGCACCGGCCCTTGCGCAATTTTCACTTCCCGCCATTCGTCGTCAGCCAAAACAGCCGTCACGCACAAAAGTACCACACACGTCCTCCACTCCATCGCTACGTTTGCAAACTGATATAAATTGTTGAAATTGGGTACTATTATATACTAGTAGATAGTACGAATCTATGAGCTTTGTCCCTACGTATTATCTCTCCTAGGAACGATAGGTATAAAGATTATTATTAATAATGTATTAATTATTGGTGATAGGATATTTATTAATATTATTGGTGCTAGTCATGTTAGATTACGTATGAGATGCAGGTCAAAAAACAGGTACATACCTTTATGAATACTAATGTTGTGAATGAGAGAGACCGATTGAGTTTACCTAACCTTTGGTACCTAACTCAAAGGTTATCACATTTGAATTAGTAAGAGATTAAAGATATTTCAAAGAGGCACGGCAAAATGACAGATTTCTTTTGTTGATCTGTCATTTTGTCGACTCTTCCTTAGACAAAACCCGTTTCTACGGTGGTCATGCTACGCGTCCAGAAGAAATGTCACAGGAAAAATGAGATCCCATTTCTCAGTGACTTGACGTATCAAAGCCCAATGACATATTTTTTACAAACTTTGAAAAGTTACACTTGTACCGATAGCAATCAATTGGCACTTGCAATTGTATTACGATTTATGTCCAGCCTAGAGGAAGATAGAAACGTATTGCCGTGGCGCGACTCCAAGTAACATGGTGTGAATGAGGGCAGGAAGATGATGTCCTATACAAGAATAGTTTTAATATATGCGAAACCTGATACACGTGTCTAGTATTTTTATGTAAAGAATCTATGTACAAAATTTCAAAACTGTATCATGAAAAATCACAAAGTTATAAGCTTGTTCTGTTATCTCGTTGTCCGCACAAAATCGTGGTCACCACGCAGCGCGCGCCTCCAGAGTCATCTTGAACTCATTGATAATAATATTTTGGCAGTAGGTACCTAAATTATTGCGATAGGTACTTAAAGTCGCTCGGTGTCCAACTTTCAACTTTTTAAATATTTTTAGGAAAAAATATAATATGGTTTCAAAATTATTGGAATCGATTCAGTTACTTATTCTGAACAAACTATATTCAGGTTTCGCATAAACTAAAAATAATGTTGTATATCGCAAGTGTGAATGAATGGTATGCAAACTAATTGCATGTTTTTACTGGTATGTGTATTCTTATGATATACGTTGAATTCATAATGATATACAGGATGAAAGGCACACCGCCATACAAACGGTTACCACGTATTTCAGTACATCATTCTAAACCCCCCACATAGAAATTTTTCATCGTCGGTGTCTCTTATATCCTGTAATACAGGGTGTCAACAAGTATTAAATTATATTAACTTACTGTCACTATTATTTAGTGACCTTTTTGGCAACATTGCCATATTAATTAAAAAAAACATTAAAATCCCTTTCAAAGCTTTCGATTCAACCCTGCGGTTTTCTTCACCCCGTTTTACAGTAACACATTTTCCTATGATATTCCAAAGGATTCTGAAGAAACTTCATACGTTCGAAAAAATTGTCTACTCGACGCCGTAATAACCATAGTAGATTTGTATTGATTTTGATTGTCACACAGTCGGGTAAAAAACCGCAATGAATGTTCTTGAACTGTCAAAATTAATAGCGTTGGGAATGCGAGTGTGTTACGTAATTACCACAATATTAAAATGAACGCCTAGCTGATCGGCAGGTACATGAACTCTGTTATTTTTGTAATAAGCACAGGAAATCACACTTGAGCATACAATCAAACCATGCAATTTATTTCACTATCATAATTGTATATTTCCGCATGGAACTACTTCGTCTGCTTAAAAATAAAAAAAAAACGAAGTATTTTTGGTTAGCGTTGAGAGCCATTTAATTATCTTTTTATGGGTATATATTTAGTTCACCTTCCTGCCCTTGTGGCATGTTACTTGGGGCCACCGAAGCACGTTTTACTTGTTTCAATTTTTTACCACAATTAACAATTACCATAGATGTAGTCGGAGCAAACACTTTTTATATAGATCCCATTTTAAAAATGGTTTCAGATTTTTGGCGGTTAAATTATGGAGGAACACTACAGTTCTTTTACTTTTTTTTTACCTCTGACATAAACCTTCTGATAGCGAGCATAAAAGTCACTGTAGGTACTGCAAAATCACAGGCAAATTGACAATAAAAGGACAGTGTTTAAGCATTAGGCTCCATATAATGTAAAACGAAGAAGAACTGCTGCAACACATTCTAAGATATCGGTGACGGAGGCGGTGGTACTGGTACCCTGTAGTATTTCTCGTAGATGTTGCTCCAGAAGCTAGCTCGGTCCGACAATAGAGCGTCACGTAGTTCTACCGTTTGCCCTAAAGACATGTACGAAGAATTGTTGGTACTCAGCGCTGGCCACGAGGGAAGAGATGAGCCTTCTGGTACAGGCTTTCTGAAATTATGGAAGAAAATATTATTCAATCGTCCGGTAATCGTGCTATGCTGGCGCTGCCGCTGCGGCTGCAGAGAACCTCAAGCGGCGTAAATATAGAAACCTTTGTGGTAAGTATATTTTCGAGCCGTTTGGGGTTGAAACTCTGGGGTCGTGGGGACCGAGTGCACATAGCCTGTTTAAGGAAATTTAGAAACGCCTAGTAGATGCTTCCCGTGACCCAAAGGCTGGCTTTTACTTTGGCCAAAGGCTAAGTGTTGCCATACAACGTGGCAACTCCGCCAGTCTCTTGGGCACATTACCAGCTGACAGCGTTGAGGAGGAGTTTTTTGATGCCCTTTTATAGTTTGTTGTTAGTTTATTTATTGTAGGTTATTTAATAGTTTTTAATTAATAATGTATTTAGTTGGTTTACTGTACTTAATTAAATATGGAGGATGGTCAATCATCGTCCGGTAAACAATGCTTATTGAAGATTAGATGTATATTTAACTGAGTAGTTTATAAATGCCATTCGAAGACACTTATAAAAGGATTTTCCTCGTCCCCCAGATGTAGAATATGTCTTGGTGAGTTAACCGAAAGTTACGCTTAAAAACAAATATGAACTTTTGACATGGCTTACCCGGTTATTATAAAGTTGTTCCACAGTTCTCGCATGACACTCTTCATCTTTTTGAGTTCACGAGAAGCCTTCTGTTCATCCGGATTAAACAGTTCAACTCCATCCAGGACAGCCAGCGATTGTGCACAATGTGTGGCGCCTCTTATTTTTGTATATGGCACAGTCGGCGTATCATCATCCACAAAGGAATACTCATACAAATATATTTGATTGTTTCCGCCATCCAAGTTAAGGTTTACCGATCGCAAAGCGGGAAAAGCAAACATGATATCAGTGAAATAGTCAACGTATCCCAGCACAGTATCAGCGCCAACAGGCTTTCCATGGAAATAAAATTCCTTGATCTGTGTAGCGACTTTTTCTTTTTCATCGTCGCTATCAAAAATCAAATCAGCAGGCAAGAAATCTGAAAATTTATCATTCATTTGGCTTCTCCAAGAATAAAATGCTAATATCCGAAACAGTCCTTCCATGTTAGAAAAGCCGTACAACATCGGTACCTTTTCGTAGTTGCCCTTCTTTAAGATATTTATTGGAGAATCTTCTAAAAATATCTCTTCTCCGGTCCCGGTATCACGCTCGACACACGGCGAGAACACAAAAGTCGAATCTTTTCTAGTAAAAAACGCATCTTGTGTTAACTTTTTGTATGAGGCAGTCTTATAAAACTTTTCTAAAGCCTTAATATCTTCTACATTAGCGAAATTTAAAGTTTTAGCATGCATTTGTGCATTTGCTAGCGGGTCCAATTGAACTGTAAATTCTGCTAGGCTAGAGGCACTTTCAATGATAACTTTGTGGAAAAGGCCTTTGGATGACTTGGAGAGTATTAAGAGATCCGCTGCTGCGGCTCCTGCACTGTACCCTGATACCGTGACATCTTGAGGGTTTCCTCCGAAACTTGCGATATTCTTGTTAACCCAGCGAAGCAATGCCACTATATCCTTCATGCCTGCGTTGCCTGGGGCATCTTTTGTTCCTAAACAAAGGAATCCGTGGATACCAAGGCGATAGTTGAAATTCACAACAATCAGTTTTTTGTTCTTCATCAAATTCTTTGCTGTATTAAATTCACCGAAGCCAACTTGAAAAGCTCCTCCGTGAATGTGAACCATGACCGACAGGTCTTTCGCTTCGGTGTCTGGTACGTATATGTTGGCGATGAGACAGTCCTCCCGCATTTTGGTCTTCACTTGCACCGGTAGAATCGATGCTTGTGGACATATTACTCTTTTGTCTATAGCTTCAAATGGTTCCGTCCAATTTGGTGGCGGAAGGGGAGCCTGAAATAAGAATTAGCGTGAGTTTAGAAATATAAAAGAAGTCCTTGTTGGCAGAAAATTTTCAAGTAAAAATATTGACAATAAGCTATGCAATGCGTACCTTGAATTTATTTTCGCCCGTGGGTGCTGTAGCGTAGGGTATGTTATAAAAAACGAACATCCCCTCAGGGGCCTGGCGTCCACGCACTGGGCCTTGCCCAGTCTGCACAAGTTTCCATTTTTCGTCATTTTGGGTGCTGACGGTCACAGCACATAACACCAGAAGAGCGTACCACAACATTTATGAAGAATACTTTAACACTGGGCTACTGTTTAAAGACAACACGGCAAAATCTCGCATCGAAGGTTTAAATATAAACCATTTTGCTATTTATAAACTAAATGAGCAGAATAATTATTACAACTGGTATAATTTAACACTGCCGCTGCGCAGCCTTACGTATTTTATCGACCAGCATATTTATGCAAAAAGCTTTTGCCTGTTTTCTTGTTTTAACAAAAAACATAATATCCTACCTTATGGCATTTGGTCATATTATCGGATCGAATTAGTTTCGGAGAACTTTTTACTTCCAAACTTAACCTCTTTTAAACCGACTTCTAAAACAGGAGTTTTAAAGTCTACCCAAAAACCACCTATGACCCAATACTTATTAACTAAAATATACAAAACACACTATAAAATCAATAATAACATGGCTTAATAACAATAACCTTAAGATAAATATTGACAAGACCAAATTAATGACATTTACTCAACGCAAAAAATTGACTATGAATATTCTTTACGAGAACAATAAAATAAATTAAGTTGACACAACCAAATTCCTAGGGTTAACCATAGACCAAGGGCTAGGCTGGAAGGCACATACGATAGATTTGGCGAAGAGACTTAGCAAATCCGCATATGCTTTATATAAACTTGCGCCAGTCATAGGAGCGGACGCTATTGTTACAGCATACCATGGCATGGCTAGTTTAATATTAAGATATGGAGTTATTTTTTTAGGAAACTCATCCAATGGGAACTTATATTCAAAGCCCAAAAAAAGTGCATCAGGGCAATGTTTGGGTTAAAATGTACATATACATGTAAACCTTATTTTATTAAAAGTAAAATACTGACAGTACCCTGTATGTATATATTCGAAGTTGCAGTATTCGTTAAAAAAAACTCCAAATTATTTCCCAAGGTGTCTGACAGAAATAACCGGAGTCGACGACACGTCAATATGTTGTGCTCGAGACAGTCGAAAACAGCTCTGATGTATAATAGTGTTTTTTGTATGGCACCAATTATTTATGACCATATACCAGAAACAATTAAAATATTAAATATTCATCTTTTCAAAAAACATTTAAAGAACCTTCTGGTAAGTAGATCCTATTATAATGTAAATGATTTTCTGAAGGAAAAAATACTAATAATTTTTTTTAATGATTGTCATGTCTGTTTAATGCTTTATTATTTTATTATTGAAATTTATTGTATTGACATCCAATTGTGTATTTTGATAATATTTGTTTATTTTTAAGACGAAATACGATTTAATCTTTGACATTCTTTTTTTTACTGACATCTAATATTTAATGATATTTTGTATTTGACCTCTGTTTAATTGTTTTATTTTCTCTTATACATGACATCTAATCCTGATTGCTAATTAATTGATAAAATGTATTATAGATTTCTAATTTTTAATATTGTTTTTAATTGTTTATAATTTTGTTTCTGCATTTAATTCAATATGTTATCGTAATCTTAAATTCCAACTATATAACAACTTCATAAGATAATGACGCCATGCAATTGTTTTTAAATTAATATACATATATTTCGTTCATATTTGTACGCTTCAATCTGACTTGTATATTATAACATCTCACACACCTATGTTTACAAATAAAAAATTCTTATTCTACAGCACAAAGTCGCCAAGGGTCGAGTTTATCCAGCCCTAGTATATCGTATATTAGTATAAAATGATCCTTGGCAGTGATAGTGTTAATATATTCAAAACCACTTTAAATTGTTAATATATTTAAATCTGCAATTTTTTTCTTGTTCATGTAAGTCATTGACCTAACGATAGCTACGTTTTTTTTTATGTTTGACAGGTTCGAGTTTTGAGTGAGGTAAGCAGACCAAACACAGGTGTAATATTATTGTTTATTGTGTAATATAATAAAATCACGCCTATCATCCCCGAAGGGTTAAGTAGAGGTGTACTTAATAGTAGATACACACACATATGGGGTGGAAGGGACATCGACGCGAAAACAGAAATTTTTCATCGGTTTTTAAAAAAAATCTGTTGTTTCCTACAAAAGTGCAATACCTACACGGTCAAAATATATGGAACAGCAGATTTTTTTTTTAAACCGATGAAAAATTTGTATGTAGGGGGGCTCAGAATGATGTACTGAATACGTGGTAACGTTTTCGCGTCGGTGTCTACCACCCCGTATAGTCAGTTATGTTCAAGTAAAGTGGAGGCGAGCCTATTACCATCAAACGGGCACAAATCCAGACTCCGTGGCTGCTATTGAATATTGCATAACTATTTCAGTTTTAACGGTTTAAATGTATTAAAAACAAATAACAATTTTATCTTAAAAATTCGGATACACGTTCACGATATCAAGACACGAAGTAAATAAGACCAAATTAATCTGATCTGTTGTTGTTTTTGTCTACACACGGTGTGATATTCACAATCAAAACCGTGATACGATACACATACTACACAAATAGTCACAATGACTCGCTAATTTTATAAATACTATTATCATGAATACATAATCTTATGCAATTGCCTATATCGTTACCCAAAATAAAATGATCCTACGATATAGTATTAAATATGTATCAGTTAGTATTTTGTTTATTTAATTATCAAAATAGATATGATCACGTCTGAACTAATCATACAGACAATCTCATAACCAGCATACAGACTACAATATAATGTTATAACATATAATATTATGTTGTAATTTAGGTACATTCTGATTACAATCATCATGCCGTTGTTTCCATGCCAATTTACTTAACATTGGTAAGTGCAATGGTGTATGTGGGCGCAAAACCATAATTTCATTGTAATTTCAAGTTATTTTATAATTTAAGGGTAGTTACGTTTTTATTTTGACGTATGATATTTATGATATTTATTTATCGAAATAATAGTTGTATTTTGTGTGACTCTGACGACGACGGCCATGAGCCGCCGACATGGGGGCCAACAATACGGCAAGCCCCTAGGGCAAGCAGACTCTTGCTCTTACATACAGAGTTAAGCACTTTAAGCCGTTGGTCCTAGCTGAAATTTCTAAATCTTTGATTGTCATTACACGTAGTCAGTGGCCCGAAAGTCTGACAATCAGTCTTAGTAAAACGTATCGTGTTACTCAGTAACTGGGTTGTGGAGGTCAGACAGGCAGTCAATCTATGTAAAATACTGGTATTGAGCTGCACTTGGTCCGACTGGAAGCCGACCTTATCATAGTTGGGAAAAGGTTTGGCAGTTGATGATGAACGATAATAATAATTTGGCAGTAGGTACCTAAATGATTGCGATAGGTACTTAGTGTCGCTTGGTGTCCAATTTGTAGCCTTTTAAAATATTTTTGGGACAAAATATAACATGGTTCAAAAATTATTGGAATCGATTCAGTTACTTATTCTGAACAGACTATATTCAGGTTTCGCTTATTCTAAAAATAATGTTGTACAACACAAAAACCCCACAATAATAATCGCAGTGACTTACCGGACAGGATACTCGACTGGTTGGAGAATCCTTCCTTTCTATAGAGAATGGGGAACTTTACACCCAGTTCCTTATACCTCTATATAAGGTCTAACTATTCATACACGAAATATTTTCAGGGAATCATCTAACGGCTATAACGAAGCCATTTCAAAGGATTTTTTTTTTTTTATCTGAGTGAGTAGTAATAATTTAAAATTACTTGACCCACAAAATAAATACTAGCTCCTTATTTTTGAACATCCATTACGCTAGTTTACTACGTCGTATTTACCTAATGTCATTGTTAGAATATGGGAGTAAAAATTTTATGCAAAAGGTCTCAATTTTTTTTTAAATTAGAATAATTTCGTAAAAAAAAGAAAAAGTTGATAAGTATTTTTTCGTTGCTATGAAATATTTTAAGAGTAACTTCTAAAAAATTCTTAAAATATTTCGTGTATGAATAGTTAGACCTTAAAGATACCCCCTATGAACTTCGTGCGCAAATTTATATTACAAATTAGTCAAATTACCATCTCAGCTAAGCCCGTCTGACTACAGTAGACACTACGTAGAGTGTCTTGTTTCCGAAGGGAAGCCGGCAGGAATCGGCTTCTTAGATTCCTTCAGGCCTGCACACTAATCCACAGTTTTCTCAGTTGCATCTACCACACCAGGTTGACTGGTAGAGAATGCTATAGGCATTAAGTGCGCCTCTGTACATTTTGTGTGCTTAAAGTATTAAATAAATAAATAAATCTAAGAAGTCCTATTTCATACATTGCAAACTTTGTACCTATGTTGTGTGCAAAAAGTGAAAATAAATAATTTACGTACTATTTAAGCAAGGTCACAATCGGTACGAGGTACCTAGTTGTTAGCATAGCTATCAGTTTGTCCATGGCCATGTTTCTGGAAGGACCGATGGTTATTATATCTGGTACTCCTTCCTAGTCGGTTTATATGAAAAAAAAAAATATTCGTAAGGAGGAGCATTATTAGTGACAAATCAACGGTTTTTATCAACTCGCTGTTGTATTATCAAATCCTTGTCTTACCGAAAACATACGGTAGATAATCATAATCGAAACATATCGTGAATGGAAGAAATTTATCTTTAGTGGCTATTGTGAACTTAGCACTTCGAAGTCGCACTTTGAGCTCAAATTTTAAACTAAAATAGTATTTAAACGAAATTTTTGTCCTAAACCAAGTGATATTATTGACAATGTGGCGATTTATTATAATGTTATGTGTAGTAGTGTTGAGTAAGTGCGATGACAGTGAGTGGCGACAAGTGCGCATTCAACAAGGAGAGGTGCGCGGGCGCAAGGACCCTGCTGGGGGACTGTACGCCTTCTACAATATACCGTACGCCACAGTACCCACAGGAACCGACAGGTTTAAGGTATTTGTTTTGCGTTCTAGATTACAATTTTACGTGAAAAACTTATAATTGCTCATGATTCCTTTAACTAGATAAGAAAATCGAAATTTACGCTCATACTGCTTCATTCCTGTTTCCAGGCACCTTCCCCACCACCAGTGTGGTTAGAACCACTAGAAGCAGTTGACAAAGGCATTATATGTATACAGGATACTTCACCATTCATGGATTTGACTTCTAAAACAATGCAAGAAGATTGTCTCATTGCAAATATTTATGTTCCCGACACTGAAGATAAAAATTTACCTGTTATAGTATATGTTCATGGTGGCGCATTCGAAATTGGATTTGGAAACCTTCTAACTGCTAATCACTTAGTCAAGACCAAGAAAGTGATTGTGGTCAACTTCAATTACCGACTCGGAGTGCACGGGTTCCTGTGTCTGGGCACGGAGGACGCTCCAGGCAACGCCGCACTGAAGGACCAAGTGGCACTACTCCGCTGGGTGAATAGGAATATCGCTAACTTCGGAGGCAACCCTGATGACGTCACGATTGCTGGTTACAGTGCTGGCTCAGTGTCTGTAGATTTGTTGATGCTCTCAAAGTCTGCGGAAGGACTATTTAATAAAGTTATTCCAGAAAGCGGAGTCTCTGTAGCGTCAATTGCAGTTCAGGTAGATCCCCTTGAAAACGCTAAAACATTCGCTAGAATGTTAAACTTCACTGATATGGACGATTTTCACGCTTTGCAAGAGTTTTACATTAATACTCCACTAAAAACACTACAAAAGAGCACATTTTTGGACAGAACAGACGCGACCGTGCTTTTTTCGCCATGTGTTGAACGCAAAGATGGTGTCGGAGCTTTTCTCGATGATTCACCGGTTAACATAATAAAGAATGGTAAATATAAAAAAGTTCCACTTTTAATCGGCACCGCCGAAATGGAAGGATCATTAATGACTGGTAATATTGAAAAATTTAAGGTTGGTATGAATGAGAAGTTTGCCGATTTCTTACCTGCTGACTTACAATTCGAAAGTGAAGAAGAGAAGGAAAAAATTGGGGAGCAAGTGAAACAATTTTATTTTGGTGACCAGCCTGTGGGAGAAAATACAATCCTGAGATACCTTGATTACTTTGGTGACATCACTTTTGGCTATCCTACGCTGAGATCTGTTAAGCTACACGTAGAAGCTGGACATGACCAAGTATATTTGTATGAATATTCTTTCGTCGATGACAGTACTCCTGTTGTCCCTTTCACTGATGTTCGTCGAGCTGGACATTGTGCTCAGACGATGGCAGTATCCGACGGGTCTGAAGACAACTTGTCAGAAGAATACAAACAAATGAAAGCAAATATTAGAGCAATGTGGTTAAACTTCGCTATTCTCGGGTGAGTTACGTTCTTTTTAATCTAGTTAGCTTTTGCTCGTGGCTTTATTCTGCATGAGTTTGTTGTAAATAATGTCATTAAAAAAGAATTTGTTCAAACAGTCCAGCTCCTTAAAATTTAAAACTTAAACTCAACCTGGAAAATTCAATGTTTCAGAAAACCAGTGCCAGAGGGATCGTCACTGCCCGCCTGGCCAGCGGTAGGTGCGGATGGAAGCCCATTCCTGTCTTTGGGACATCAAGTGAAACTGGGCGGAGTATTCCAAGGAGAACGAGGTCGATTCTGGGAAGATATTTATGGGAAATATTACCGAGAGCCAGTGGCGCCACCTCAGCCACCAGCAAAACGCAGTGAACTGTAATTAAATTAACCTGTCAAGCGATTGCCTACCATCCGCTCTCTTCTCGTGAGAACTCCACAGTTTTAACAATTATTATGTTTTTATCAAATCGTGTAACATTTTGCTTGTGCACTATCACCGGTTCACACGATTTTTTGTTGGGTTAACAATCATGTCTAAGATCCATTGTGGCATTTTTAATAAAAATAAAAACTGTTATCAATTTGTTGTATTTTGCGGGCTATCCTGGCACTTCCCCATAAAGAAAAAGTAATCAGTGCTGTGTTTTTTTGTTTTGTATCTCTCAATTGTAAAATATTACAAGATATTCGCAAGGAGCTTGATGCCTAACCCACGACGCTGACGCCACGACGACCTGATGCAGAAATTCCAACAATTCTTATTGGTTAGATTTTTTTACACAAACCTTACTTTAGCTAACTTAACAGGTAACGTTGATGGCCACACGCCAAAACAACCTTGACGCTTTACATGTATGAAACAACGTCAATACAGAAAGGGTGTAAATAGACCCTTAACGAAGCCGAAAGGCACTTGTTCTCCCCGTCTGTGCGATATTTTTTTTGGTTCTAGACCATACCTGGGAACCTTCTAGTTACGGAGATATTGGGGGTCAAAGTTTCAACATTTTCACAAGTTTATTTTTTAAATACATGTTTTAATGTAAGATTTTTACTTTAAACACCTCCACGACCCCCGTACTATTCAATCCATCCATCAGCACAATTCTTTGAGTGCGTTCCATCGAGTCTTGATGTAAAACGTAATTTTTCGCCCCAATAAAAAAGTCGTTTCCCAGAGATCATTTTAGCGTAAAGTTTCCGTGGATGGGAGACCACCCATTACATACCGAGTTTCTCCCGTGCCTTGGAAAGCATGTTAAGCCGTTAGTCCCGGCTGTTATTTGTAGATTTTTGGCAGTCGCTATCTGTTACAGTAGCTCGAAAGTCTGACAACCAGTCTTAGCAATCGTATTACCCAGTACTGACTGGGCTGTGGAGGTCAGATAGGCAGTCACTCCATGTAAAATATTGGTATTCAGCTGCATTCGATTGGACTGGAAGCCAACCCCAACATAGTTGGGAAAGGCCTAGGCAGATGATGAAAATAGTATTTACCAACTTTGTGTCAGCATGAAATGTTTCTATAAGTTTTAATTTACTTAATTTTACACCGTTGAGCAAACAATCTTACCTTCCTCACTCAACTCTAAGCTAAAGCTTTTCCCAAGTTGTGGCTCAGCATTCAATTCTTAGCTTTCAGTCTTCCTCTGCAAGTTTAATCTCATCGCCGATGTCGCGGTAAATCTGCAAATTTAAGTTGAAGC
Organism: Noctua fimbriata; assembly: GCA_905163415.1. NCBI lineage: Eukaryota > Metazoa > Arthropoda > Insecta > Lepidoptera > Noctuidae > Noctua > Noctua fimbriata. The sequence continues at coordinate 13,621,592 of LR990922.1, read as the reverse complement.
CTGATTTACTGATTAAAATGCAAGAAAATATCATAACAATTTCTTTATTCCACAAAAACCAACAAAAACAACCAATCCAACAACAAACCATAACAACAACACCAACCAACAACAATTCCATTCCATTAACAATTTCTTTCTTTTCTTTTTTTCTTTATCTGACGCAACTGGCCTATTATATCGTCAGTCGTCAGTCGTCTGAACAGAAATACTAATGTTCAAAGGGCTATTGCAAATAAATAATTTATCACCAAAGTTATTAACAACAACAGTATTTTTAGCATGTTACTACGGAACCACTGTCATCGACAGACGTCAGAGTAAATCAGCCAGCCAAGATATGAGTACAATCACGAGTAGCAATATTAATACACAAAAAAATTCGAAAGCGAATTTCTCGTGAAATATTTTTGTTTTTTATGTAACAGAATGAAATTATAATCAATAAATACTACGAAGTATGGAAGAAGAAGGCATGCTGAGAATGATGATGATGATGAGGAAATTAGTCGAGTGCAATTAGGCAATAAGGTGGAACGAAGTTTATAGTGCTCGGGTTTTCATAGGACTTTTTTTATTGAGTTCCTAGAAGAGAGGAGAAGAAAGTAAACGACTTTTTTGTTTAATTCGTTTATGAATAACTTCAAATTCGACGAATTGTGGCGTAATAGTGTGACCCACGTGCATCCATTAAACGCCAATTTGGTTGTGTCTTAGTCCATTGTTGTCGATGTAATGCATATTTCAAGTATTTTTTGAAAATTCCCTATTTGTTTCAATTATTTCTAAAATATCGAATGTCAAGACTAAGATTTGTTTTGAAATTAGTAACCGAACCTTTTGTACAGATAACTGGGCGTAAAAATATTCAAGAAAACTACCTTCATGAGTGTAGTGACTTAAAATTCATTCGCAAATGTAAGAAAATCGTCTATGTTAATGAAGGCAATTTTTTTCGAAATGTTTGTATGAACTTCAATGTGCAAATTATTGTCCAAATCCTCATTTTATTATCTATCTAATCAGGTATAATAACTAGAAAAATATTTAGGGATACTTGTTAAACATTAGCACTATAAACTTCGTTCCACCTCTTAAGTTTTTTATTATCTAATTGCACTCTGCTAAATACTGCAACAGAAAATCACGTTTAAATGTTGCTACGTGTAAACACAGTGCTCGTGACTCGTACATAGGTATATCAGACTGTGCTCAAAACAATTCTACGAGTCCTTGAGGAGACTGTGGCGGCGGCACCCGGCGCGGCGCTCTGTAGTATCTCTCGTAGATGTCGTCCCAGAACCGCGCTCGTGTCCCCAGATACGCTGCACCTAACTTCACTGCTTGTCCCAAAGACATATACGGACTCCCGTCTGCGCCTGCTGCGGGCCAAGCGGGCAGAGACGATCCTTCCAGTACAGGCTTACTGAAACATTTAATTGAAGTATTTTAATATGACGATAATATTTTTCCAAATTCTTCTGAATATGGTAACACCATTGCTACTGTTGCGAGTTCTGCGTCTTGATATAGCGAATAATTGTGTTTAGATGTTCAGACTTAAAAAAATATTTAATTCTTCTTTTTTATCCTTGTGCATCATATTAAAAAAAAGCTGATACATGTTAATTAAAGCTCTTTAATTGCTTCATATAATGTACATAATTTCATTGTTGAACGCTTCTGAAATTAAGAAAGCCCCAAAATGCGAACGTTCTTTAGCACACAAATAGTTTATAGCCTGGATTAACATATAGGATACTTTTTATGCCAGTATTATGATCCCGTGGGACAATAATCGAATTCTACGCCGTCGAAACCGTGGGCATAAGCTAGTATCTTATATTTCCAACAAAGTTTTAACTCAATAACGTTTTTATATTATTTAAAAACAAGTCGAAACAAAATTGACATCGTCTGATAAGTATCTATCTTGCTTACTATAATTATCAATTATAAAATCTTACCTACCGTTGCTGAGAGAGATAATACCACGGTAATAATATCTACAGTACTGTATCTTCAAACAAATGGTCGAAACGCGAATCATACCTACACGCCTCGAGTCTGGTACCCACTTAGTACCCAAGAAGTCACGAATGCGCCGCACTGATGAACGAACGTTGTGATGTTTTTGTAAGTAGTTAGCGTGCGATTTGTGAATATTTGATTGAAATAAGAGTTTGTTATTTCGTAATTTGTTTATTTTTTAATAGAGTAAAATACCTGGATTAATTAATAAATAAGTGGATAGGGTGACACACAAGTGATTTAGGTACCTACGCTCGCGTTAAAAAAAATCTCGAATATATAATTTTTATTAAATCTACTAATCAAAAGACACAACTTGTATTTTATATTGAACACTTCTTGTTTCATTCACAACTAACTTCATTTTTTTAAATAAAAAAAATTAATATTTACAATCAAAAAACTAAAAAGAAACTCAACTTAGTAGATGAAATTAAAATACTGTAAGCGCGGCAGCCCTGTCGCTTGCGAACGTACCGCCCGGCTGTAGGTAATTATTTCAAGGACAGGGCCGAGTCACAATACTGTATATATTTATACTGTGATAATACTGGCTACTCCGGTGCGTCAATAAATATTATGAATTACTGAATTAGTTTGCAAACGTAGCGATGGAGTGGCGGACGTGTGTGGTACTAATGTGCGTGACGGCTGTTCTGGGTGATAACGAATGGCGAGAAGTGAAAACAGCGCAAGGGCCGGTGCGCGGGCGCAAGCACCCCAGCGAGGATCTATACACCTTCTACAACATACCCTACGCCACAGCGCCTGTAGGCGTAGATAAATTTAAGGTAGGTACCTATTTTAAAATAAATAGTTTACTCCCTAATGATAATATTTTTTTTTTTTTTTTTTTTAAAACGTTTCCCCACACTAGGAATTTCTCCTGTATCGTGGGTGCGTTTACAAACATTTAAACTCACATACACAAACAGCCAGACCCGGAACAACTACCTGTAGATCATACAAATATTTGTTCCGTGCGGGGATCGAACCCGCAACACGCAGCGCAGCAGCCAATCGCTCAGCCACTGCGCCAACCGTGCCGTCAAAATGGTGAAGCTTCATAAAAACGACTATAACCTCTGCATAGATATGGTTTTCCAAAAAAACTCTTGGTAGTCTGAATCCAAGGAACAGCTACATAGCGTAGGTTCCATAGGAAAACATGTTCATTTACAAAAAAAGCGCACAACAAAGTACCTACGTCATTCGTTTATTTATTTATTCAGAAATACATTCTAAGCTCACAGGTTCATCATATTACAATGTCAAATAACATCTTATCATCCCAATATTTCAGAAAGACAAAATTAAATAAATGTGTCTAGTAGTGTCATACATAAAATTATAAATAAAATAATCGAAATAAGTCCTAATATGCCAAAATCAATACGTCATATAATGCCATGTCGCTCTATGTAAAATACTGATATTCAGCTGCATCCGGTCAGACTGGAAGCCGACCCGATGATGATGTCAAAATCAGTACACTAGCTACACAAACAAGTCAGAGGAATTAAATAATATTCCAGTATTAATACAGTGTTGATGAACATAAAAGAAGAAAAAGTTACAAATCATTGTTTAAAATGACAATATATCTTTCCTTAAAGGCTATATTATCCACAAATATGTCGACATTGGGACAGTTATCAAGATAGCGATTAATGAAAACAATATTGCTATCGCTATTGGGCTGTTATTGGCTTGATGGATGCACCATTCCGATGGACATGCAAGAAGGTTGTGCCACCGCCGTCCTATGCCCTACCACGCTTCTATTGCTGTTTAACCTAACATCCAGTATATTAAAACTAAAAACCCATAGGTACGTAAGCAGTCTAACACGGAAGCAGCAGTATTAAACAACAGGTGTAGGTACTAGGCGCACATAACAACATAATCACTATTATATTATCATAGGATATCGAGCCTCATGACACGTCTGTTATTACATGATTAATAGAAAGACAGATAGACCGATCGATCGTTTTGATAGTTTTATAAGAAATCAAACACTTTTGATTTTATTAAAGTATATTAGGTAATAATAAGGGCGGGCTAAACAAGCAACTATCGTTTTTCAAAGCATGTCGGTCTCATACATTGTTGAAAATGACAAGATCACCATCGTCATCATCGCAGATAAAATGTCACTAGGTCTACGCCTTCTAGTGTTTCTATGTACCTAAGTAGTAGAAGAGACTCCATAAGAACTGCATTGTCGATAATCGGACCCTTTATAAGCGCAAAACAATTTTTCTTGGACGTAAAAAAATGGCAGGTCCATTACTCAACTCTAAGGAATGTACAGTCAGTATATAAACAACAAGCCATTCACTATGTTTATATAAATTGGCAGTACTATTTGTAATATTTATGTTTTAATATAAATTACGTGACCTTGATTTACGAGTATAAGTCATGTAACTAACGATAACAGTCATGTCATGTAAACTAACTACTTGTTAAGAAGAGCTTTTTGTATAGAAATCGAGTATCGTAGAGAGAACTCAATTAGTCAAACATAATAGTCCAAAATTATGGACCCAAGACTCATCTTCTGCCTAGCCTTTTCCCAACTATGTTGGAGTCGGCTTCCAGTCTAACCGGATGCAGCTGCATACCAGTATTTTACATGGAATGACTTCTTATCTGACCTCCACAACCCAGTTAGTACTGGGTAATACGGTACCCCTTGGTAAGACTGGTTGTCAGACTTTTTGGGCCACTGACTATCTAACAATTGTCAAAGATCTACAAAATGACACCCGGGACCAACGGCTTAACGTTATTTCCGAGGCACGGAGGAAACTCAGTATGTAATGGGTGGTCACCCATCCACAGACCAACCTAGTCAAACACGTTTTAACCTAAAGATCGACCCGAGCTGCTGTTATTATGTACCCAAGACTGCCTCTTTCTATATAGATAAAACTGTTTTGGAACACTAGTGTGTTTCTATCATTATGAACATGTGAATATTTGAATGCTTCTGAATGAAGAGAAGATGCACATTCTCTCACATTGCTTTCTTGCACCACTAACTTCCCTTAAGAATTTTCGATATCGACAATGACGCTGGTTTGATACTGAACTTTGTTTTCAGGCACCTCTTCCGCCGCCGGTATGGTTGCAACCATACGAAGCTATCAACGAGGAAGTAACGTGTCCACAACCTGAGGTACCATTCCTAGACTTGATGTCAAAAACCGTAAAGGTAAAAGAAAATTGTCTGATTGCTAATGTGTTTGTGCCAAACACAGACAAAAAAAACCTGTCGGTTCTAGTTTATGTTCACGGAGGAGCTTTTATAATAGGCTACAGCGATATGCTCAAGGTAACACAGTATATTACGAAGACGAAAGATTTCATCATAGTCTCATTTAACTATCGACTTGGCGTTCACGGATTCCTTTGTCTCGGTACCGAGGACGCACCAGGCAATGCTGGCATGAAGGACCAGGTGGCGCTGCTACGTTGGGTACAAAAGAACATCGCCAGTTTCGGCGGTAACCCTGCTGATGTTACAATTGCGGGTGGCAGTGCAGGTTCTGCAGCTGTGGATCTACTTATGCTCTCTAAGTCAGCCGAAGGATTGTTCCATCGAGTCGTACCAGAAAGCGGTGGAAACCTTGCAGCCTTTGCAATTCAAAGAGATCCTTTAGAGATTGCCAAAAAGTATGCCAGGGAACTAAACTTTACTAACGTAGACGATACTTACGCACTGGAGGAGTTCTATAAGACAGCTCCGTTGAAACTGTTGATGTCAGATAATTTTTTCGACAAACCCGATTCTACTTTCATGTTTTCCCCGTGTGTGGAGCGTGATACAGGAGATGGAGCATTCCTGACAGAATCTCCTCTGAGTATATTTAAGAAAGGCAACTACAAAAAGTTACCTGTGTTGTATGGTTTCGCTAACATGGAAGGATTATTGCGTGTATTACTCTACGATAATTGGAAGCCAAAGATGAATAAAAAGTTTTCTGATTTCTTACCGACTGATTTAAAGTTTAAATCAGACGAAGAAAAGGAAGAAGTAGCCAATAGAATTAAGATGTTTTATTTTGGCGACAAACCGATTGGTGACGACAACATTTTAGCATACGTGGACTACTTTTCGGATGTTATATTTACTTATCCCATGCTTTGGGCTACAAAATTGCACGTAGAGGCTGGCAACAATGAAATTTATTTGTATGAATACTCCTTTGTGGACGACACCGACCCTGTGGTTCCACACACTAACGTACGTGGTGCTACCCACTGCGCTCAATCGATGGCTTTGATGGATGGTAATATTGGTAGTAATATATCAGATGAAACTTTTTTGTCGCCTAAGCTTCTGAAAATGAAAAATGTTCTCCGTGAAATTTGGCATAATTTCCTAAAGACTGGGTGAGTATGATATGATGTAAAAAAAAATGATTTTCATTACTTCCATTGGCTCTGTCTGCGTATATTCGACTCCTAAGTCGATCCCGCAGTTGAAGCGGTAATAATAATGTTTTCTTAAAACGTGGTTGCTTTCAGTAAACCCGTGCCTGAAGGGTCGTCGCTGCCCGAGTGGCCGGCAGCAGGCGCGGACAGGTCACCGCACATGGTGCTGGATGAGAAGCTGGAACTACGTGGGGTGCTCTTGGAAGAACGCACTCGCTTCTGGGATGACATCTATCAGAAATACCACCGGGATGCCGTACCACCACCAATACCGCCACCCAAAACACGCGTTGAATTATAAACATCTTCATAAACATAATATGTAAATAATTTATTTTCGATGTTTTGGTGGTAATAGAAAAATGAGCTGTACTGTTTTTAATGGATACCAAAGATCAAGGTGAATCTAGGATGGTAAATAAACATTTTTGATGAGTCCGTTCTTGTTTTATTTTTCAATTTGAATTAGTTACCTTATTAATTTGCATACCATATCTCTCCATAATAGTATTTTCTTCTTTGTTCATAAGAAACAATTACATTAGCACTACAAGGATTTCTTTTAAATTTTTACGGTTAACGATTCGGTATTCTTGCTATTCGATTTTAGGACTGACACAACTCCATAATGCATTTTTATAAAACGTTAGTACAATTTTAGGGTTTCAAAATTAGATGAGAACTATTTATTTGTTAACTAACTTTTGCGTTAATTTAAAATTTGACAATCAATTCGGGTTGTACTCTGCTTGTAATAATATAATTCAATCATGATTCGAAAGATTATCTATTATCATAAGAACGTTATTGTGTTTTCATCGGGAACAGTACTTTTTTTCGGGATGAAAGGTTTACCTATGTCCGTTTCCGTACACCTGACAACATTTTAGGATGATCGGTTCAGTGGTTAAAGCGTGAAAAGATAACAAACAAACTTTCACATTTATAATATTAGTTAGGATTAGGATAGGAAGTTAGGATAAAAAATTGAGAGGACGTATACCCCGCACATCGCCGTAGTTACTGCTGTAGGAAATGTAATATAGTTAATGACATCTGTATTTTGGATTTGCTGTAATTGGTTAGTCTAGTTACAACATGATATAAAAGCCGTCCGGAAGCGACGGGTCGGTAACAAAGGTTTATTTTTGCCTTTTTGATTCCAAATAAGGCAGTTGTGGTGTTGATTGGGTAGATTATGGTCAGGGGCAGAAAAAACTATGATGATAGTTTTAACAAGATGTAAACAAACAATTGCAGCAAATCTTGTTTGACGTAGCTAGTAATTTGCGGTCATTAGATAGCGTGTGTGATACAAAAGAGTATGATCGTATTACATTTAACCTACATGACCATCAAGTAGTTTCAAGCTTGGTCTTCGTGTGCGTCTGTAGTTAAATACTTATGTTATGTTTACTAACAGTATATCTATTACGGCTAAAAGCCGAAGTGCGGCTAAACCTAAGTGCGGCCGGTAACAGCTGTGCACCCTTTTTATTGCTAGGACACACCGACCAAATGGATGTGGTTAGGTTAGGTTAGAACCGTGACCAAAGGCGCGCGAGCCGAGCGAGCGCAGAGAGCGGTCCCGCGGCAGCGGCCGGCGAGCGCTACATCCGAATTGGTTGCATGTTCTAACCAAAGATAAGTAGGATACATCTAAGTTTAACCGGCTGCACCTAGGTTTAGCCTGCTAAACTAGGTGTAGCCGCACTTCGGCTATTAGCCGTAACGTATCTACAAAGGGTACAATTATACGTTTTATACAGCTAAACAAAATACAATACCTCGTACATATGTGTGTAGATGGACGCTCATCACATGTAGGGTATTGACAGGAAATTTAAATTGCTTTCTTAATAAGTTGATTACTATTAGATAAGCTGACCTATGGCTGACCGTGGGTCGGAGAGCTTGTCGCAATTATGGACACACAATATACAATAGGTGTGTAATAATTTTAGTAGTGTTTATAACCATATGTTGTTTTTTTTTTCTTTTATATTACAAATAGTATTAAATGAGCAATATTTGTAAATTTGAAATCACGTCCTCGAAAACGGCCCTAATGATTTCGATGAAAGTTGCAATATTGAGATGTACGAGGCAAAAAATCGATCTAGCTAGGTCTCAAATATGGGAAAATTCGTTCTCTATTTCTACCAAATGAGAACTCGATCGCCCAGGTACTTTCTATTACTCAATGTAGGTATGCACTCAAGCAATCGATGTATCTCTGCCAGCGCAGTGGTATTTATTTTTCTATACCCTTCTTGAAGAAGTCAGGTGGACAGGAGGCAATAAACTCTTTAAAAGCATTTTTTTTACCTGCCAAGAAGTTGTCCAAATTCTGGAAAAATTAGAAGTCGGCACAAGGTCTGGTGAGTACGGTGAATGACGCAGAACTACCAACAGTTCCAGCCCTAGCTCCTGTAGCTTGGAGACCGTTTGTTGTGCAGTTTGAGGTCGAGCGTTGTCGTGCAGGAGCAGCGGGGTCGAGCGATTAACCAAGGCTGGCCGGAGATTGGCGAGCTTCTCTATCATTGTGTCAGTACACATCTGCAGCATAATGCCCGTGTCATTTCGTAAGAAACTGTAATGAGTTACACCGGACTAGACCACCAAACCGAGACCATCACTTTTCTAGGCGTAGGTTTTCGTTTGGGGCATTGCCTACAAGCTGAACCAGGGTCTAAACAACATGATGAGCGCTTATAATTTATAAAAAGAATCTATTATTCATCGCAAGTGACAATGCGGTTCAAAATCCCTTCACTCTTGTGTAGGCATACCTCAACACGTTCGTCGCGCTGGTGATCGTTCAGTTCGTGCGCCACCCATTTATGAAGTTTCTTTTTTACCTTGGCATCTTCACGCAAATGGACCAATATTGTTTGCTAACGTTGAAAGCTGCTACTAACTTAGCCGCTTTAGTTTTATTTTCAAGGAAGACAACAGATAAATAGGGAATACGTTTGTATGGGCTAAACACCGCTAGCCTTTCCTCTTAAGATTCATAAAATTGAACTCGGTGTAGGAAACAATGAAATATATTGGTACGAATACTCTTTCGTTGATGACGTTGATGATACACCATTTATGCCACTTAAGAAAATAAGAGTTGTGTGTTGCGCAAACGCTGGCAGTTTTAGATGGAGACATTGACTAATTCAGACAAACGAAACGTTTTCCTTAAACTTAAAAACATGAAGAAAAATTTTAAGCCATTCCTTTATTTTCGTATATAATTATTTTCAAGTGCAAGTCACTCAAGATAGGACCTAAGCGTCTATCTTGGGTGACTTGGGAATATTTTAAATTATTTCATAATAATATTATATTCTGTGACACTTAATTATTTATCTATGTATCATCATGACCAATAAAAATTGATGAATTATTACACAATAATATTATATTCTATCACAATTAATTATTTATCGATGTATCATCATGACCAATACAAATTGATGAATTATTTCATAATAATATTATATTCTATCACAATTAATTATTTATCGATGTATCATCATGACCAATACAAATTGATGAATTATTTCATAATAATATTATATTCTATCACAATTAATTATTTATCGATGTATCATCATGACCAATACAAATTGATGAATTATTTCATAATAATATTATATTCTATCACAATTAATTATTTATCGATGTATCATCATGACCAATACAAATTGATGAATTATTTCATAATAATATTATATTCTATCACAATTAATTATTTATCGATGTATCATCATGACCAATACAAATTGATGAATTATTTCATAATAATATTATATTCTTTGCTTGGGGGAGGCCTATGTCCAGCAGTGGACGTCTTTCGGCTGAAATGATGATGATGATGAATATTATATTCTATCACAATTAATTATTTATCGATGTATCATCATGACCAATTTGATGAATTACTTAATTTATTATTTCATAATAATATTATAAGATTTTAAACTAGCATGGCCACTAACATTATTATTTACACTAGAAACGGGATATTTACCATGTTTACTGTTCTTAAACATGGTAAATATCCCGTTTCTAGTGTAAATAATAATATTATATTTCATAACAGTCATTATTTAGTGGAGGAGCTCGTGTCTAAATAATAGCAGCCGCTCGGGTCGATGTTTAAGTTAACCCGCGCTTGCCTAGGTCGGTCCGCAGAGGTGACCCATTACATACCGTGTTTCCTTCGTGCCTCGGGGCCCCGGCTGTCATTTGTAGATCTTGAAAGTCGTTACAGGTAGTCAGTGGCCCGAAAGTCTGACAACCAGTCTTACGAAGGCTGGTATACCAACTGGGTTGTAGAGGTCAGATAGGCGATCGCTGCATGTAAAATACTGGTATTTAGTGAAAAGCCAGCAGTTGATGATACTTAATTATTTGTCGATATAATCATGATGGCCAATTTAAATTGATTTATCTTTTAATGTTTTACAATTTACAATCAAATCTTACTTTTTATACTTCTGTATCCATCGACATTTACAACATTAGTTTTAGTATAATGCGAAACCTGAAACACCTGTCTAGTATTTTTATATAAAGAATCTATGTACAAAATTTAAAACTGTATCATGAAAAATCACAAAGTTATATGCTTGTTACCTGGTTGTCCGCACAGTAACGTGGTCACCACGCGACGCTCCCGCGCGGTCCCCTCCAGCGTCGTCTTAAGCACATTGATAATAATAATTTGGCAGTAGGTACCTAAATGATTGCAATAGGTACTTAGTGTCGCTCGGTATCCAACTAGTAGCTTTTTTTTTTAATTTTTGGGACAAAATATAACATGGTTTAAAAATTAATGGAATCGATTCAGTTACTTATTCTGAAAAAAACTTTATTCAGGTTTCGCATATACTAAAAATAATGTTTGTATAAGTTATACCTACTTTATGATATAACTATTTTTTTTTTCTAAAATTCCACAAAGCCTGTGGCAAAAGGATCGCCTCTTTGCTCGTGGTCAGCGCTGGCTGCCAACTGTTTCTCGTACAAAAGCGTAACCATGGAGTTTCTTACCGGTTCTTCTCCATAGGAAACGACCAATTCAAAGCATTCACCTTTTTTCAACGTTTAATAAGTGCCCATGTAGGCCTATCTATTCTAATATTATATATAAAGAGGTACGTAAAATTTGTTTGTAAGTTTGTTTGTAGCGGGTAATCTCCGAAACTAATGATCCAATGCTAATTGTTTTTTCACTGATAGAAAGGTATATGATTCGTGGGTACTATAGGCTATAAATTATATTTATATCATGCACATTAGCCGAGATATCACAATTTTATCGGCCGAAGTCACGGACGAAGTGAAATAAAATATTTTGTATTATTTTTTGTTTTGACCACACCTTGTACAATTGTACTTACATGTGTATAGGTCGATAGATGTAGGTAGTGTTATTAATGACACCGAAATCAATAAAAAATGCTCTCATTAGGTACATAATGATACACAGGTACCTACATAACAGTTCCAGTAACTAATAAGTTGTTTAGTAACTAGCATAAAAATGGAAAACATATGAGAGTTAGTTTTATTCTGCCTAAAAATAGTAACCGCGTCCTACATGATCCTAGTTACAACAATACACTACCTCAGCATCTGCCTAGCTTTTTCCCAACTATGTTGGGGTCGGCTTCCAGTCTAACAGGATGCAGCTGAATACCAGTATTCTACATGGAGCGACTGCCTATCTGACCTCCACAGCCCAATTCGCACTGGGTAACGCGATACCCTTTGGTAAGACTGGTTGTCAGACTTTCGGGCCACTGACTTCCTGTAACGACTGTCAAAAATCTACAAATGACAGCCGGGACCTACAGCTTAACGTGCTTTCCGAGGCACGGAGGAAACTCGGTATGTAATGGGCGGTCACCCATCCACGGACCAACCTAGGCAAGCGCGGCTTAACCTTAAGATCGACCCCAAGCGGTTGTTATTTAGCCACGAGCTCCTCACACAACAATACACTACGTATCCTATTCAATCATCAATGCTGCGGTGTCCTGTAATTACTATAAGTAGGTAATAAAGTTCATGTAGGTACAGGTCGTTCTAGGACATTGTATTGTGGCTCATCATTCGACCTCGAGACGTGCCAACCTCCTAAACTAGCGTGTCAATGAAGACTAATGAAATATAATGGATGATTACGTCGCTGTTTCTATGCTACTAAGACATGCACCGTCAGTCTACCTTGGCAAAAAGAGGTTTGCGTCAATTGTAAGACGGATTACTGATCAATAGAGATTATGTGAATTTTTATGATTAAAGATTATTTTTTATTTTTATCGATGAATACCCTTACCTAGTATGCCGTTATTTCATGAAAATTTCAGAACATGACGTGAAAGTCAGATGCACTTTTTACATGACTAAGGCGAAGCCAAATAGAAGGGTTACGATTTTAGCAGTCTATGTATCTTTGTATTTACGTATGTTCATCCATATACTATCATGGTCAATAACATTACGATATTGGTTTATCCGTGATCATGGTGCTTACAATAGCGCCGAAATATCGGGAACTCAACAAAAACAGTAAATATGGTAAATATCCCGTTTCTAGTCTGAATAGTACAATTCGATTCGTTAATAGCTCGGTTAAAATGTAGCCTATGTTACCCTATGTGTAGGCTACATTTTAACCGACTTCAACAATAGCAGGAGTCGATTTTACTTTGTAAACCTCGAATTTAATGAGAGCGTGGTTTTTCCGTAGTCGGGTTTTTTTAGTTGTAGATATTACACACGAATATTTGTTTTACAAATTGCTTTTCGAAGGATTCATTCGTTCATGAGGTATCAGAAAAGTATCAATTTAACCATCCTGAACGGCATAAATTTCTCACAATCAGCAGTTTATGGAAGAGAGGTGGAAAATGTACAAAAAACCTTTAAAAGTTTGACTTCTCCAAAAATAATCCCAAGGTATCGGGGTCAAAATTGTTGCAAATTAATTCTAGTATCACCCTTACAAGCTCGAGCTCGTTACAAGAGCCAGTAGTAGTAGGTATAATTATGATGACCAGGCTTTATGAATGTTATAACACGTCACTTTTTTCGCAACATGTTTGTCTTCCAAATCGGTCTGCATACTATGTACCTACGAGTACATAGTTAAATTTGTGTAATGACCCATGGTAGACTAATGGAAACTAAATTTTATAAAAATTCCAATTCTTGTTTACACAACAACGTTACTGAACCAAATCACATTCTGTACAATATCACGACCCACTGTGTAAACATAATTAAAACTTCCATGTGATTACAATAATAAGACTGACTTTTACCGAAAAAGTCGTGACTCAGAACCTACCTGCATTAGTGTGAACCATTAGTGTGTACCAAGCTTCATAGCCTGGCCCACCGGCGCAAAGTTGCATGTTTGTCGGTCTTTTACAGATTGTACTTCGGTGAGTGTGCTCAAGAGCTCCACGAACTCATTCCACCATCTCCCTTTTTCTATCGGGAGTCCAGACGTACTGCAGGTTATCAGCCATACCTTGTCGATGTTCCACAAATTCGCACGAAGCGCTTTGCTACATCATTTATTATGCGCACAGCCAAGGAGTGGAATTCCCTGCCTGCGTCGGTTCCCAAGTTCATATGACCCCAATCTATTTAAGTCGCGAGTTGATAGGCTTATTTTGGGTTAGCTCGTTCCATCGTCGACCTCATCTCTGTCCTCAGGACTAGATTGAGGTCAAGAGTAAGCCAATTTAGCATAAAAAAAAATAAAAAAAGCCATAAAAGTAAATAAATGATTCCTGTTCCTGTAGTAAATAAAGGATTCCTGTTCCACTGCTGGGCAACGGCCTCTTCTCATAGAGAGAACACATGAGCATGGCTCACCACGCTTCCTCAAGGCGGGTTGGCGATTTCAGGACTTATATTTATAACAAGTCCAGATTTACTCACCTTTTTTAATACTAAATAGCTGTGCCGCAACTCGCCTGCTTTGAAGCGATGATGCGGCCTAGGGTGGAGCACCCATGCATGAAAAAACCGATTCAATCAAACGATTTTTCCTTCAACTATGTTAGTAATGACCAAGAAAAACTTAGAAAGTTACTGAGTTTTATTTTAACTGTACTTAAGTAAACAGGAGGACCAACATTTCTTTTTCCAGTCGCGGCGAGGTAGGCAGACGGCATTGTTGTGTAAAACCGGGATGAGGCCGTCATAGTAACATGGCGGTTGGCACAAAAAAGAGAGGCCTATATCCCAGCAGTGGGTGAATTCAGGCTGCTGGTGATGATGATGAAGTAAACAGGCTGACTTTGCATTCATTGGCAGGCTTTCAGGTACTCAACGTATTAAGTTCCTTGGGTACAAATTCAAATTTACTAACTAGGACGACATGGGTACAATTGCATCATACTCTGATTAGTGTGAGAGGTACGATACATACAAATTATTTTTCAAAAGAAAAGATAATACAGACAATATCAACATTAGTGCACTCACTAGCGTTTCGCCACACTCATACTATGCATGACAATATTTTCAAGGGCCAAGCCTGCCAAATATTTTCCAACCACTACAACTCCTGAAAACCAAAATCAACAGTGGTAACAAACAAAAAAGCGCCGTGGCAGTGAAGCTGAGTCCCGCAGAAACCATTTAAATATCCTGGATCCCGTAACGTATTTAAATAATAAACATCGGAATGAGTTTTTATGGATATTGGGGTTTTAGGCTGGGAAGTGTCAGTCATTGAAAAAGTGACGAGGTTAGTCTTGTTGGCATTAAGAGTAAGGGTGTGAGAGGAAAGCCACTTCAAGACGGAATTAAAGCCCTCTTGCGCAGTAACTTGGAGTTCCGGCCATGAGTTAGCGGTGAAAGTGATGTCAGTATCGTCTGCAAAAGAAACTATTGTAGCATTTGTGATTGGGAGATTCCAGATATCGTTAATGAAGACAAGAAAGAGTGTGGGCCCCAAAATGCTACCCTGTGGAACGCCGTAGTGAATGGGTAGTTCTTCACTCTTTTAGTTCTCTATAGTCACTAATTGCGAGCGACCACTTAGATAACTCCTGAAGAGGTCAAGTGAAGACCCTCTGACACCTAAACTTTCAAGCTTGAATAAAAGAGTGGAGACGGGAACGGTGTCAAATGCTTTCTCAAGATCTAAAAAAAGGTGATGAAATATGAACCTTTACAGCTAAACGATGACCAATCCCAAGTGACAGCGGCCGTTCACGAACATGACGCATGGATAATTCAGGTCAAACTGTAAAATATTGACGAGAACTACGAGTAAATGATCCGACACACCTGGCACCATCAGCGAGACATTTGAGTGAGTATGACATTCTCTCAACAGCCAGGACAAATCCGAGTCAATTATACTACATAGTACTCACACATGTGCAATACTAAGAAATATAATTATACAATACTAAGCATTTGAGTCTATACAATACAAAGGCAGCCAAGATAGTACAATGCATTATGCATTAAAATTGAACATTCAAAAAAAATCGGTTGTCATGGTATGACCTTTCGCGAGAATGTGGATGGCTTTAAGAGTGGGCATTAAGATTCCTTACAAGTGCAATTTAGGCTAACCTTTATTCCCGCTTATATTCCTTACTTTGACGGACTCTGGGAAGCGGGTGTTAAGTCGACAAAATAACATTTAAAGCGAGTGTTGGGAAATTGTAATCACACGTTCGAAGAACTTAACACTACACTGATCCAAATATAGGCCATTTTGGACTCTCGTCCTTGACTCTCCTTGACGCCGCTATCCGCTGACCGCCGACCTTATTCCTCTGACTCCAGGACACTTCCTTGTCGGTCGACCACTTACTTCAGTGCCACAGCGATATTTCAGAAACACTCCATTCATCATTTAACTAGTTTTCAAAGGATCGAGCAACTTCGTCAGCATTTCTGGGTTTGGTAGAGTAAGGAGTTTGTTTCCGAATTGCAGCAGAGAACAAAAGGGCGTTCCTGCAAAGATGCATTGAAGCTGGATTCCTTGGTAGTGATCAAAGAAGATAACCTACCCCCTTAAGTGGAAGCTAGGTAGAATTGTCGCCGTCTATCCAGGATCAGAGCTATTATTCGTGCGGCTGACATCCGGACTACTACTGGAGTAAGAACCTTCAAAAGAATTTGCCAGTACCCGTCTCTGCTGATGCTTGATGAAAGAGAATTTTCAATGTCCGGGGGCATGTTGGAGCGCCTGATGGATTCGTCGAAGTAGCGAGCGACGATACGTCTTGTTTTAGTTTTAAGTATTTAGTGTAATAGTTGGCTAGTCATTAGCGCTTGTGTCATTACCACGTTAGTGCACCGTTATTAGTAAATCATCAATAGATGAACCATGTGAAAGATAATATGGTTATAGGTACTATTCAGGGTGGAAATCGACCAATCAAATAGCCGTCAACCAAACACTCTGTACATTATCAAGCTAAGTAACACGGCGTTGAAATGATTACTGGGAAATGACCTTTTTTGGCGTGAAATATGACGGTTTATGGTTGTGCTAGGTAGCGCACTGAAACATTGTGCTGTTAGATGTGTTGAATAGTATAGGGGTCATGGAGGTATTTAAAGATAAGTTATAGCATCAAAAACTCATATATTTTTTTTACATGTGAAAACGTTAGCACTCTGCCCTCCAATATCTCCGTAACTAGACGGTTCCCAAGTATGGTCCTTACCAAAAAATGATCGCATTGATGGGGAGAATAAGTGCCTTTCAGTTTCGTCAAGGGTCTTTTACATCCATTTGGTGAATATCAGACTGTGCTCACTACAACTCTACGTGTCTCTGAGGGGGCTGTGGCGGTGGCACCGGCGCTCTGTAGTATCTCTCGTAGATGTCGTCCCAGAACCGTGCTCGTGTCCCCAGATAAGCTCCGCCCAACTTCACAGCTTGTCCCAGAGACATATACGGACTCCCATCTGCGCCTGCTGCGGGCCAAGCGGGAAGAGACGATTCTTCCGGTACAGGCTTACTGAAACATTTATTTTAAGTATTTTAATACGATGATAATACTAGACTCCATCTTAATGGGTATTTGTGTGACTGAAAGTACTATGTTTTTCGTCATACAAAATCTTTGGGGACGCTACCTGAATGTCTAATGAGGAATTGATCTCAGTATGTTTACAGATTTACTAAAAATAGCTGTTTGTCATCACCAGTCTTATCGGTAATTTCTGCAACGATAGTCGTTAGGAGGCTTGTGAAAATAATGTAGTTGAAATATACCATAACATAGTTTTAGTATGTAACTCACCCGTGTACTACGAAGTTATACCACATTTCTCTGATGGTAGATTTCATTTGTTTGTATTCTTTCGATAGGCCACTCTCATCATTGGTCACGAAAGGTATTCCGTCGAGTATGGCGGCTGTCTGAGCACAATGTGTTGCGCCGCGCTCGTTCGTGTGAGGGACAACAGGAGTATCGTCGTCCACAAAAGAATATTCGTACAAAAATATTTGATCGTGTCCAGCTTCTACGTGCAGCTTAACAGATCTGAAAGTTGGATATCCAAAGAGAACATCACCGATGTACTCAACGTACTGTAGTGCTGTTTTTTCCCCTACTGGCTGATCACCGAAATAGAATTCTTTTACTGTTTTAGCCATTTCTTCCCTTTCTTCTTCATTTTCAAATTGCAAATCGCCTGGGAGAAAGTCGGAAAACTTATTGTTCATATTCTCTTTCCATATTTACAAATTCATTATTTGGGGTAATCCTTCCATGTTACTAGTGCCGATCAAAATAGGAACTTTTTTGTATTTGCTGTTCTTTATTATATTTAGTGGCGAGTCATCGAGTATCCTTTCTTCACCTGTTTTGCGTTCTACACACGGCGAAAACAACAAAGAAGAATCTTTCCTATCTATAAATGTGCTCTTAATTAGTGACTTCAGTGGAGTATTTTTATAAAAGTCTTCCAATGCGTAAAAGTCATCAACATCAGTGAAGTTTAACATTCTAGCGAATGCTTTACCGTTTTCAA
Organism: Noctua fimbriata; assembly: GCA_905163415.1. Taxonomy (NCBI): domain Eukaryota; kingdom Metazoa; phylum Arthropoda; class Insecta; order Lepidoptera; family Noctuidae; genus Noctua; species Noctua fimbriata. The sequence goes on along the minus strand of LR990922.1, from coordinate 13,603,082 downwards.
GTGGATCATTCTGAACTGAAACCGAACCTACATTAGCTCCGCTCTCTGGAATAACCTTGGTAAAAAGTCCCTCCGCGGCCTTCGACAGCATCAACAAATGTACAGAAATGGAACCAGCACTGCCTCCCGTAATGGTGACGTCATCAGGGTTACCTCCAAAGTTGGCGATATTCTTCTTCACCCAGCGGAGTAGTGCTACCTGGTCCTTCAGTCCGGCGTTGCCTGGAGCATCCTCTGAGCCCAGACACAGGAACCCGTGCACTCCGAGTCGGTAATTGAAGTTCACTACAATTACTTTCTTGCTCTTTACTAAATGTCTAGGTTGTATAATGTCTCCATATCCAATTTAAAAGCTCCACCATGAACGTTTACTATTACTGGAAGATCTTTATCCTTAGTGTCGGGGACATAGATGTTTGTAATCAGACAATTTTCCTTCATTGTTTTAGATGAAAGATCCATGAATGGTGTAGAGCTCTGTAAACATATGATGCCTTCGTCAACTGCTTCTAGTGGTTGTAACCATGCCGGTGGAGGTAAAGGCGCCTGGAATTAAAAATAAAGTAGCATTGGCGTCAGCAATAACTTAGTTGATCTTATCGTAATGTCTAGTGCCTCACCTTGGAGAAATCATATTCAAATTACATTTTACTGGCAACACAAAAAAGTACCTTAAACCTGTCAGTTCCAATAGGGACGCTGGCATACGGTATATTGTAGAAGACGTAAAGTCCACCTTCAGGATCCCTGCGCCCGCGCACATCCCCCTGCGAGGTGCGCACTTGTCGCCACTCACTGTCATCACAGTTACTCAGTACTAGCACCGATAAAACTGGTAGTATCCACAACATTGCTAAAATTATCTAAGCTGCACAAGAAATCAATTATTACGCCGTTGTTTTTTTCTTGTAAACTTAACGCGATCCACTACTGTCTGACATCGTCGGCTTACTAACCCACAGAGTATTTTTATTATTTTACTAACCTGATATCTTTAGATTTCGATGACCGCTCCTCCCTCTTCTCCGCTTACGTCCCACACTCGTCTTATAACAAGATAGCCATTGGCCACCACGATACGTTTCGTCATGACGGCACTTATCAGGCTCTACCTGACAAAGGCGTCATTACGTCATCTACACAAATAAATAAAATTTAAGTGTATGTTTGTAATTTCAAAATATGTAACAACTTTTTACGGGATGCATATGAAAGTATTTACTGTACACACGGCGGCACATCAAGCTACACATAACCAGTATAACCTGACTTCGCTTTGTATGAGTTTCCCGTACGAAAAGACATCAGCTTAATTTGGTTTTGCATAGCTTGATTGGCTGCCGTGCGTACCTACGTAATTTTTTTTTTAATTTTTTTCTGCCTGTCTATTTATTCCGCCTAATCTTTGACGCGACTTTTACTGGCACGTAGCTGATTTTATAAGGAATAACTTAGGCTAAAAACTGTTCGAAAGACTACTGTTAGCGCGTCTCACAATACTCGTAGATCCAAAATTAAACCCGGAACAAGCTGGATTCAGACCTGGTAAATCCTGCTGCAGCCAGGTTCTTAACCTCACTCAACACTTTGGAAAGTGACAGGTGCAGTATTTGTGGACTTATCGGTAGCATACGACACTGTGAATATAAAACGGCTGTTGTGGAAGGTGAGTAACCTGACAGAGGATCCAAAGTTCACACGAATCCTCTATGTAATGCTCAGCAATCGCAGATTTCAGGTGAATCTTCTTGAAGATACAAGCAGATGGCGAGTCCAAAAAAATGGACTACCCCTGGGTAGCGTACTAGCCCCACTACTATTCAACATATATACCAACGACCGTTAGCCCAAACACCACCCACTTCTTGTACGCTGACAACCTTGCACTCACTTGTCAAGCAACTAACTTTGAGGAGATTGAAGCAACCTTTTCTGCAGCTCTAAGTAATCTCAGCCATTATTACGCCGAAAACGCTCTGAAACTGAATACCTCAAAAAGGAAGTCATGCGCGTTCCACCTCCGTAATAGACTTGCGGGTTGTAAATTAAACATCTCTTGGCTAGGGGTGCCCATCGCGCACAACTCTCACCCGAAATACCTAGGCATAACCTTAGACTCACCTATAAAAACAACTGTCACAATATAAAATTAAAAGTGCATGCTAGAAATCACCTGCTACGACGTCTTATATCCACCCAATGGAGGGCCTCTCCAAAAGTTCTGCGAACCACAGGGATGGCACTCTGCTTCTCTGCTGGTGAATATGCTCACAGTATGGGACGCACACCTAGTGGATACAGCTCTAAATCGGACGTGTCGAATAATTACTGGTTGTCTTAAACCAACCCGGATACGAATGCTGTAACCACTGTCCGGCATCGCGCCTCCTAAAATTCGCAGGACTATAGCTAGCCATTTCGAGAGGACGGAGTTACAAGCTGTGTCACGCCACCCAATGCACAGTTACGTCTCAGTGCCTCCGAGGCTGAAAAGCCGTAAAAGTTTTCTCGGATGCGCGGGCCCAACTAGTACAGCCAATTTCAACGCCTCCACAGCAAGGTGCAATCTCTGGCGGAAGCGGTTTAAAGCCCCTGATAACTTCAACGATCCATCAGAAAACATACCACCTGAGAACGCGTTGCCATCGTCAACTTGGATATCCTTAAACAGACTTCGAACCCAAGTCGGCCGGACCAAAGACAATCTCTGCAGATGGGGGTTCATGGACGGCTCAGTCCTCAAGTGCGTATGCGGCGTCTCTCCACAGACAATGATCCACCTTCCATCTTGCACCGCATGCCCTATCACCTGCGCACTTGATCACCAGTGAGTGGGGTTCGCGTGGCTGAGTTTTGGGCTAAACATAACATTTGAACTTTTTGCCATCGACACGCTAAGAAGAAGACTTAGGCTACTTTTATTTTAGAAAAAAGGATAAGGTTTCCGTGCAAATCAAATATAACCCATGAAATTGTTAACAAAATCCGATTCAAATTAATAACTTTTACAATAATTTCACGCGGACGAAAGTCGCGGGCAACAGCTAGTCATTATTAATATGGTCTCATCTGCACCATTGAGATGACATTTTACTATCAATGCGGTTGTAGGTATTTCCTCAAAGTATTTCCTCTTTGCATGTTCTAATATTCTTTAAGTGTTGATACGGTAACAATTTTGTTTTAATTCTGTCATTTTATGTCAATAATTGTAAAAATTGGAGCTTAGATTAGAGAACAAATTACAATGAGCGAAACTAGTTTAACTTTTGTTGCACAGAGTCGAGGAAGACTTTTATTTTTCGAAGGATATCAATATCATTTTCTCACACAGTACAAAAATTTAAATAGCATTTGCAGGTGTAGATATTAAAAAAAAAACCAAATGTACAGAAACGATTACCATTACGTAGCTTTTATGACAAAGAAAATATATATACACTAGTACACCGTTATTAGTAATTCATCAAAGACCCGATGGATGAACTGTGTGAAAGATAATATGGTTATAGATACCGTTCAGGGTGGAAAACGACCCATCAAATAGCCGTCAACCAAGCACTCTGTACATTATCAATCTAAGTAACACGGCGTTGAAATGATTACTGGGAAACGACCTTTTTTGGCGTGAAATATGACGTTTTACGGTTGTGCTCAAAGATTGTGCTTATAGATTTATTGAATAGAATAGGGGTCATGGAGGTATTTAAAGAAAAGTTATATCATCAAAAACATATATTTTTTTAAACATGTGTAAAAGTTGGCACTTTGACCTCCAATATCTGCGTAACAAGAAGGTTCTCAAGTTTAGTCCTTACCAAAAAATGGTCGAAATGATGGGGAGAAGAAATGCCATTGGCTTCGTCAATGGTCTTTTACACCCATTTGGTGTATTTCAGACTGTGCTCACTACAACTCTACGTGTCTCCGAGGGGGCTGTGGCGGCGGCACCGGCGCTCTGTAGTATCTCTCGTAGATGTCGTCCCAGAAACGTGCTCGTGTCCCCAGATACGCTCCACCTAACTTCACTGCTGGTCCCAGAGACATATACGGACTCCCGTCTGCGCCTGCTGCGGGCCAAGCGGGAAGAGACGATACTTCCGGTACAGGCTTACTGAAACATTTATTTTAGATATTTTAATACGATGATAATACTAGTCTCCATCTTAGGAGCGGCCAACCCGTCATACTTTTCATACAAACGCACGAGCGTTTGTATGAAACGGCATAATCACGTACGAACGTGATCATACCGTTTTTACATATCTATCTTTGAATTTTTGTACTATTAGGTATCTTGTGCACTATATCTAGGTTTCTATAATAGATAAAAACAAAAATTTGTAGAAACAAATTCAGTATAAGCCTCCAAAAATTTCTGTTTTGCACAAATTTTACCTGAAATTTGGCCGTTCGTAATGTACTCATAAATTGTAAAAGTAAAGAAAACATCTTGATAGAAACCTTGCAAATGTAATGGAGATTCTAAATGACAAATATTAATTTCACAAACTTGTAAGACTTATTCAAAATAACGTATTTCCTGGATCAAGTTTAAGAAACTTTCGAACGCTATTTTTCGTTCAATGTTATCGCATTAGGCGGTATGAGGTGCGCGGGAGACGAGTCGTGCGGGGTCGGGGCGGAGTGAGACGGGGGAGTTGAAAGAAAATCGCTGCTGTGGCTCTGGATGAAATAACAAGCTCTTTGACCATGCTCGCGTTGACGAAAGACGGACCGGGAAGGGCCCTCTTAATGGACATAACACACTCTGGTATTAGTTTGACTGAAAGTACTTTGTTTTTCGTCATACAAAATCTTTGAGGACGGTACCTGAATGTCTAATAAGAAATTGATCTCAGTGTGTTTACAGATTTACAAAAAAATGCTTTTTGCCATCACCAGTCTCATCGGTAATATAACAGCAATTTCTGCAACGATAGTCGTTAGGAGAGCTTGTGAAAATAATGTAGTTGAAATATACCATAACATAGTTTTTGTATGTAACTCACCCGTGTACTACGAAGTTATACCACATTTCTCTGATGGTAGATTTCATTTGTTTGTATTCTTTCGATAGCCCACTCTCATCGTTGGTCACGAAAGGAATTCCGTCGAGTATGGCGGCTGTCTGAGCACAATGTGTTGCGCCGCGCACGTTCGTGTGAGGGACAACAGGAGTATCGTCGTCCACAAAAGAATATTCGTACAAAAATATTTGATCGTGTCCAGCTTCTACGTGCAGCTTAACAGATCTGAAAGTTGGATATCCAAACAGAACATCACCGATGTACTCAACATATTGTAGTGCTGTTTTTTCCCCTACTGGCTGATCACCAAAATAAAATTCTTTTACTGTTTTAGCCATTTCTTCCCTTTCTTCTTCATTTTCAAATTGCAAATCGCGTGGGAGAAAGTCGGAAAATTTCTTGTTCATATCCTCTTTCCATATTTCCAAATTCGGTATTTGGATTAATCCTTCCATGTTACTAGTGCCGATCAAAATAGGAACTTTTTTGTATTTGCTGCTTTTTATTATGTTTAGTGGCGAGTCATCGAGTATCCTTTCTTCACCTGTTTTGCGTTCTACACACGGCGAAAACAACAAAGAAGAATCTTTCCTATCTATAAATGTGCTCTTAATTAGTGACTTCAGTGGAGTATTTTTATAAAAGTCTTCCAATGCGTAAAAGTCATCAACATCAGTGAAGTTTAACATTCTAGCGAATGCTTTAGCGTTTTCAAGTGGATCATTCTGAACTGAAATCGAACCTACATTAGCTCCACTCTCTGGAATAACCTTAGTAAAAAGTCCCTCAGCGGCCTTCGACAGCATCAACAAATGCACAGAAATGGAGCCAGCACTCCCTCCCGTAATGGTGACGTCATTAGGGTTACCTCCAAAGTTGGCGATGTTCTTCTTCACCCAGCGGAGTAGTGCTACCTGGTCCTTCAGTCCGGCGTTGCCTGGAGCATCCTCCGTGCCCAGACACAGGAATCCTTGCACTCCGAGTCGGTAATTGAAGTTCACTACAATTACTTTCTTGCTCTTTACTAAATGTCTAGGTTGCATCATGTCTCCATATCCAATTTCAAAACCTCCACCATGAACGTTTACTATTACTGGAAGGTCTTTATCCTTAGTGTCGGGGACATAGATGTTTGTAATTAGACAATTTTCTTTCATTGTTTTAGATGAAAGATCCATGAATGGTGTAGAGCTCTGTAAACATATGATGCCTTCGTCAACTGCTTCTAGTGGTTGTAACCATGCCGGTGGAGGCAAAGGCGCCTGGAATTAATAGTAATGTAGCATTAACTTCATTTTAAATAATCTTATCAAAATGGCTAGTGCCTCACCTTGGAGATAACATATTCCAATAACATTGTACTGCACAACACAAAAAAACGTACCTTAAACCTGTCAGTTCCAAGAGGGACGCTGGCGTACGGTATATTGTAGAAGGCGTAAAGTCCACCTTCAGGATCCCTGCGCCCACGCACATCCCCCTGCGAGGTGCGCACTTGTCGCCACTCACTGTCATCACAGTTACTCAGTGCTACCACCGATAAAACTGTTAGTATCCACAACATTGCTAAAATTGTCTAAGCTAAACAAGAAATCAATTATTACGCCGGTATTTTTTTCTTGTAAACTTAACGCGATCCACTACTGTCGGACATCATCTGCTTACTAACCTATCTTTACATGTCGACGACCGCTCGTCCCTCTTCTCCGCTTACGTCCCAGACTCGTCCAATAACAAGACTGTCATTGGCTACCACGATGCGTTACGTCGTCGTGACGTTACTAATCAGGGTCGACCTGACAAGGGCCTTATTACGTCATCTATACAAATAAATAAAATTGAAGTGTCTGTTTATAATTTCAAAATGACAGCTTTTTACTGAATGCACATGGAAGTGTTTACGGTACGTAAAACATAAAATCATTTTTTTTATTATTTTTGTCTGCCTATCTGTCTATTTGTTCCGTCTAATCTATGAAACGGCTGGGCCGATTTTGACGGGACTTTTACTGGCAGATAGCTGATTTTAGGCTGATACTGATACTGCTAGCCTGCGTCATCCCACTGCTGGGCAAAGGCCTCTCTCCATGACTTCCACATTTTTCGATCCAGGGCCAATGTGGACCACTGGTCGTTAGTTTTGTCCAGCTCGTCCCGCCATCTCCTGCGAGGTCTACCGCGTCGCCGTCTGGCTGTGTCAGGGCTCCACATCGTGGTTATTTTGGCCCACAGCTCGTCAGGCATGCGGCAGACATGGCCAGCCCAGTCCCACTTTAGAGATTTTAGGCTACTTTTATATTTTAAAAAAAGATTAGGTTTCCGTGCAAAACAACTATAAGCCATGAAATTGTTAACAAAATTCGATTCAAATAGGGAAGTAATATTTTTTATAATAATTTCACGCGGACGACTGTCGCGGGCAACAGCTAGTCAATTATTATTCTGCTAGTGTTTTTTATTACTCAACTGCCAAGGAAGGGTTATATTTTTCGGGCGTATCTTGTGTTTCTTTGTTTGTTTTTTGTATTTTTTTTTTTACCTCGTATGTTTCATGGCTGGATGGATTTCGACGATTAAGGTATCATTAGATTCGTCTCAAAAACCCAAGTGTCCTTAGACAGATGTATAAAAAAAAACAAAATGGCGCTAAATTATGTCATTATAATTTTTTAATATTACTTGTTTTCCTTGTCGTCATAATTTAAATCAAAATATTGGCTATTCGCAATTATGTTGTTTCTGGCGTTGCCCAGTGTCCAGCGATACATTACACATACACGGATTCACCCTTGATCGAGACGCGAAATGTCCCATTTTCGCTAACCGCCATATGAGTGTACTTTGATCGCTAGTTTTGTCAGGAAAAATGAATTTGTAATTATTTTATTTGTTTCTTTTTTATCTTGTAAATTAGTTTTGATTTTAACGATGATAAGGATAAAAGAATTTAAAAAAACAATCTTTGATAACAACCCTGTTATCAAAGATTGTTTTTTTTAGTAAAAATATATTTTAATAATTAATCAGTGCTTGTCACTGCGGAGTACATAGGAATGAAAATACATACAATCAATTTCATTAAGGCCGTGGCTTTGGTGATTTTTTTTTTTGTGATAATCCTTATTGAACATGTATCATGTTAGGTAGAAAAAAACAACCCATATTTTTTACCTTTTTATTAAATTAAATAATACTATATCAGATACAATTTTATCACCAATTTTATAATTGTAAACAAATCAAGACAAAGAATATAAAATAATCGCCTTCACACGTTGTAAAATTTCAATATGGTTGGATATTTGGACACCATCATCTGCCTAGCCTTTTCCCAACTATGTTTGGGATGGCTTAATACCACTATTTTACATAGAGCGACTGCCTAGACGATCTCCAATACCTAGGATAGTCCTCACTGGTTGTCAGACTTTTAGGCTTCTGTCTACCTGTAACGACTGTCCAAAATCTACAAATGATAACATGCTTTCCAAAGCACGGAAGGCTCGTTATGAATTGAATGGTCACCCATCCACAGACCTACCTCGGCAAGCGTAGCTTAACCTTCGATCGACCCGTGCGGCTATTATTATTAAGCCTCGGGCCCATCTTTGATAAGAGACGAATACGTAATTAATCAATGGTGGTGTAGGTCCAGTCGATAAATTACCTCCTGACTTTACTCAAACAAAGTTAGATTAATGACAATTGAAATAAAGTGACAGTGAAACAACCAAAAACATAACATTAGAGATCACTTTTGAGTCGGCCACCCCAGATCCAGATCCAGGTAGAGGTTTCGGAACAATAATAGACGAGTAATTAGGAGTCCATTCTGTAGTAGTAGAAGTAGTCGTATTAGTAGAAGTCGCATTAGTAGTAGTCGGGGGAGTAAAAGTCGGGATAGTAAAAGTCGAATGAGAATTGGAAGAAGCAGTAGTCCGATATGTAGTAGTTGGTTTGGAAGTTACAGGATTGAATCCACCCGTATCAATTGTCGCGCTAGTTCCTGGATTAGACGTGACAGTATTTGGTGCAGAAGTAATCGGTTTCGAAGTAGCCCTAGTAGTCTGAATGTTTGTAGGGCGCTTCGTGGTACGCCTCTTAGTAGAGTACGCCACAGGAGAGGAGAAGTGTTTGTCATAGATTTGGTCCCAAAAGGCAGCTCTGCCATCCCAAACATTGTCATCTTTCAACTCTATGACTGGACCCAACAAAATACGAGGAGATCCTCTAGCGCTAGCAGGTTGCCACGCCGGTAGATCTGAGTCACTAGACGACGGCACACTGAAACAAAAATGGATATAAAATTATCATACGTATTCACCACAAATAATATAAGGGCAAAGGCATAAAGATGATGAATATATCGCAACTGGCGACGAAATATGACATAATTATGCAAGCGTCATCAAAATTCTTCTTAGTGATACAATAAAAAGCGTTTAGGGGGTTTCTCATCAAGCACATACAGCATTAAAACTTAATATCTGAGTAGGTGGGGTGGATGAGAGAACGCGAATATTATATTTCAAAAGATTCAAATAGGTGCCTTGCGGGGACCAAGTTTATACTTTCATGATGTTGGATGTTCAGCGGCGGTTGTTTTCATCTCATCCTACGGGGCCTGAATCAAAGTTTTCTCTTAAAATTAGTAAGGACAGCATCCTCTTACCCATTAAAAATAAAACTATGCCAGTATTCTCTCAGGGTTTGTTTCATTTTCTTGTATTCTTCAGTTCTGTCGGTTACATCCTCATCCATGACTGCTATAAATTGTTGACAATAACCCGCTCCTTGTACGTTGGTGTTTGAAAAAACTTCTATTTGTTCATCCACAAACGAGTATTCAAATAGATATATTGTATCACCGAGAGCTTCGATTCGAGTTGATAGAGACCTCAACATTGGGTATCTAAATAAAACATCAGTAAAGTATGTTATATATTTTTGAATGTTATTTTGACTCACGGGTTCATCTGCAAAATATAAATGTTTGACCCTCTGTGCAACCTCCTCTTTAACATCTTCGGTCTCAAAATACAATTCAGCTGGTAAAAAGTCTGAGAATTTCTCATTCATCCGATCTTTAACGGCGTCCAAAGAGGGGAGTCTCATGGCACCATCCATGTTAGTAAATCCATACATTAAAGGTATCTTGGTATAGTTACCTTGTTTTAAAATACTAAAGGGAGCATTAAAAACAACTCTTTCCTGGCCAATATCACTCTCCACACACGGACTGAATAGAAAAGCAACGTCCTGATTATTTGTAATTGCATCATGACGTAATAATAGTTGTTGAAATGTAGCAGATTTGTAGAAGTCTTCCAAACTGCTCCAATCATCTCCATTGTAACCTAGTAGCTTAGCATAAGTCTTAGCATTTTCGATTGGATTAATTTGTACACCGACAGCGCCAGTACTAACTCCACTCTCCATTATAGCTTTTTTAAACAATCCTTTTGTAATAGTAGAAAGTGTTAGAAAATCTACAGAACCAGACCCGGCACTACAGGCTGCTAATGTTACATCATCAGGGTTGCCCCCGAAGTGCTGGATATTGGTGTTTACCCAACGAAGTAGTGCCACCTGATCTTTAAGTCCTGCATTCCCAGGTGCTCCTTCAGTGCCAAGACATAGGAAACCGTGCACGCCTAGTCTGTAGTTAAATGTTACTACAATGATTTTCTTTGTCTTTGCTAATTCTCTAAATTTCTCGAGTTCTCCGTATCCACGCTGGAAAGCTCCTCCGTGGATGATAACTAGGACAGGTATTTTGGAATCTCCTGTTGTTGTATCAGGAACGAACACGTTGGCTACCAGACAGTCTTCTCGCATATTCATCATTCCACCGGGTTGTGGACATATGATACTCCTGTCTATAGCATCAAACGTAGACTCAAATACCGGTGGAGGGAGGGGAGCCTGGAAAAATAAGAAAAAGGTAATTAATAATAAGACAAAGTAATCAATTCCTAAACCCCCTCATCGTAATAAGTGTAATAAAGCAGTATTAAATAAGCATTGAAATTTAAAAAAACATGTATTCTGGTTCGAGGTAGCGCAGGGGGGAAGAGTACATACCTGGAAGAATATGGGGGAGGCCTTTGCCCAGCATTAGGACAAGGCTAGATAAAAAAAAAACTGTATTTATTTATTACGACTTAAAGCTATGACATCACGTCGTTGGGTAACCTGCTATCTAACAACTTGTGCACTACGATGGACCCTTCAAGTCGTCACCACCAGCGATAGGCAAGTCGGACTAAATATTGAACAAAAAGAAAAAAACTGAGAGGAGTAGGTTTTTACCTTAAACTTGTTAGGCCCTGTAGGTGCAGTAGCGTACGGAATATTATAGAACACGTAGAGACCGCCATCAGGGTCCAGGTGCCCTCGCACAGTACCCTGAGCTATTTTCACATCCTGCCAATCAACTCCACTTTGCACCACTATCACAAAAGTACACAATATTACCACCAAACACTTGTGCATTTCGATTGAACAGCTAAGTATAGACTCTGATTGTCACAAATATCTATATTATATACTATGTATCCATTACGCATATCGCTAATCATGAAAGATAACTCGAAAAGTATCGTTTTTCGGCGCTCCTCGTCGTCGTTTATCGACGTCACGCATCCTCTACGTCACATCGAATGTGACCAGTTGCGAAGGCAAACATAAACTCACCCCTATCTTCCCATGGTGGTAAGCAGAAACCACAGAATGCTACCTTCTACGATCCTTACTTACTCCTTTCGAAGGCATCGTTAGAGATATACAAAATTATACAAGGTGTAAAAGGACCCTTCACAAAGCCATTAACTAAGTAACACTGCGCAAAAAAAAAGATGGCTGGGAAAAACCTTTTTGGTGTGAAAAATCACGGTTTACGGTAGTGCTCAATGTAAAGCACTCAAAACATTGCGCTTGATGGATGAATGCATTGAATAGTACAGGAGTCATTAGAGGTATTTGAAGTAAAGTTAAAATATTCTTTTTTTTTTAAGTGTGTTAAAAAGTTAAACTTTGGCCTTCAATATCTCCGTTACCAGAAGGTTCCCAAGTATGGTCCAATACAAAATAAAATGAATGTAATCACGGAAAGAACACATGTCTTTCGGCTTCTACACCCTTTATAAGGTAATACATATAATTATTATCACTGATCGCCATCATATTGAATTCATGTCAAATAAAAACAAAACTTTCATGATCAGTAAGAAGATTCGCATTTATTTACTGTGTGGTTTCTTCTGATGTCAATCTAAATAGCAAGTTACAACACCCTGTGATGCGGAGGAATGAGGAAAACGTCGTGAAGAAAGTTTTGAGTATGAATATGAATGGCAAAGAAATTATGGATGTACAAGGTGAAGGATTATATGGTAAGAAAGGAGGCGTCTGATAAGATGTCGACTAATAGTGAAATATGGAAGAAGAAATAATGCTGCACCACCTCAAATAAATCGGATAAGGACAGGAGAATAATGATAACAGAATTACATAACAGTCAGCAAAATCTTTAATAATTACCTAAAAAGTTAAATATTTGCATTTTTATCAATTTAGATAATTGTATGTACATCCTAGTATGATTAATAAAAGTGGCGAAACTTGGCTAATAACATCCTAGATTAGTCATTTATAATTATGACACACCAAAATACATGTTGGGTCAACAATGATATGCGAAACTTGTCTCTCGATAACATATCATTGTTATCGCAAGAGGAATGCTTAGGCTTTTTTCAGAGAGAGACCGGCGCCGCTTGCGTGCGCTGAGATAGGTCGTAACTTGGTTTCACAGCGTTCCGTGTACGTTGTTTACAGTCATGGAAATGAGGCCGCGATTCACAAACGTAACTTAGCACTTACTGATGCTAAACGATATTCCTGTCACTTTCGCACAGCTGCCAAATTGAAAGATCAAGATAGAGACAGGAACATGTCGAAGTCAAAGGAAGATCTAACTATGGTTTATAGATCTCGGCCTAAGTGCACGCACGCCCGCACATATCTCGCTCTGATCCCATCCGAAGCCTTTTAATAGCCATCGCGTAAACTAGTGCAAGCGACAAGTGCGGGCGTCGTCGCTTGAATTTTCCGCCGGTCTAGTCGAACAGTCTCGCTCTGATAAAACTTTAAGAGATCGTTAATGAGACAGTGCATTCAGTTATCTGCTTCAGAAATGAGAGTAGTCGGAGCAAGAGTATTCGGATCTGGTACACACGGCGACATATCAAGTTATACATTTCTAGTACAACATGGCCTGGCTGTGTACAGATTTCCAATACAACGAGAGATCTGCATAAACTGGTTTAAATAGCCTGATTGGTCGCCGTGAGTACCCTCTCGGAGCAGAACTAGTCGCAGTGGTTATGGAAGAAGGCATTACAGGACCCCCGTAGTAGTCTACATAGATAGTTTCACAGAAAGACGCTCTGTTCTGCAGAATATTGTAAGTTAGCTCTATGATTGGATCCAAATAGATGTGAGTCCTTTGCAAATTTGCAGATTTCCATTGCGGCTTTTAACCGCTAGACGTTGAAGAACTTAAATTAAAGAAAATGAGAATAGTACGAAGCAGCAACTGAGTTATCTTTGATAGAAAATATAGAGTATACCCTTTCTACACTAAGTTACTCACTTTGCACGTAATATTTAGGTTAAAATAATCATAAAAATGCTTAAGCAATAATAATAATATCCATCAGACAGGATCTGGGATATTGCGCGAAAGACATTTGCGCAAAGGACACTTGCGCCAACCCACTTGCGCGAAAAGACATGTGCGCGAACGGACATTTGCGCGCATGGACATCTGCGCGATTGGACTTTTTGACCTCATATTCGTTATCAGCGACCCCGAAAACCACGAAAACGACACCCTTGACGTGAAGTCGCACAAAAGTCCATTCGCGCAAGAGTTCATGCGCGCAATATCCCAGATTCTGTCTGATGGATATTATTATTATTATATAAAAATGCTTAAGCAATAATAATAATATCCATCAGACAGGATCTGGGATATTGCGCGAAAGACATTTGCGCGAAGGACACTTGCGCCAACCCACTTGAGCGAAAAGACATGTGCGCGAACGGACATGTGTGCGCATGGACACTTGCGCGAATGGACCTTTTGACCTCATATTCGTTATCAGCGACCCCGAAAACCACGAAAACGACACCCTTGACGTTAAGTCGCACAAAAGTACTTTCGCGCAAGTGTACATGCGCTCAAAGGTCCGTTCGCGCAAAAGTCCAATAGCGCAAAAGTCCATGCTCGCATATGCTTTTCGCGCAAGTGTCCTTCGCGCAAATTTCGTTCGCGCTAGAGTCCTGATATCCATCAGACATACATAATTATCTCTGGCTGTTCTCATCGGGCCAACGGCGAGTTCTTGCACACTCACAGGCACAAACAAGTGGCCAGGATTATTCACCAGCAACTTGCTTTGAAATATAAACTCATGGATTCTGAAGTACCGTATTACAGGTATGTGCCTGACCCAGTTCTCGAAAAGGACCATGTCACGTTGTACTGGGATCGCCCTATCATTACAGACAGGACTATTGTAGCCAATAAGCCTGACATAGTGGTGTTATACTGATCAGCGATAATAATATAGTCGATGTTACCATCCCGTTCCCGTATGACGAGAACCTCGGTTGTCGGCATGTGGAATTTGAGCTTGGCTATCATTTTGCCACAATGGACACGTTACGTCACGGAGGTAGCCCTTACCACCGGTAGCTTGGACCCGGTCCCGACATCGGTAGATAACTGTTTTAAAATGTTGTTATGTCGTTTTCTATAGGAATATTTAAAGATCTAAAAAGTATATGAGAAAAATGAATAAAGGAAATAAAAGTCTCTCATATATTATTTTGTTTTCCTCCTATAAAAGAAATCTTCATGTTTCTGATTTCATCTGGATTCGATAGATCTCTCAAAATAGGGAGGAATATAAAAAAAAGTTTTTTATTTTACCCTTTTTAGTAGTGGTATCTCACACAAATCCTTGTCAATATCAGTTTCACATTGTAACTAGAAGTTCCTTGTCAATATAAGTTTTACATTGTGACTAGAAGTTCCTTTTCAATATCAGTTTTACATTGTAACTAGAAGTTCCTTGTCAATATCAGTTTTACATTGTAACTAGAAGTTCCTTGTCAATATCAGTTTTACATTGTAACTAGAAGTTCCTTGTCAATATCAGTTTTACATTGTAACTAGAAGTTCCTTGTTAATATCAGTTTTACATTGTAACTAGAAGTTCCTTGTCAATATTAGTTTTACATTGTAATTAGAAGTTATTAGCACATCATCAACATCGACGAAGAAGAAAAAATGCATATTATAGAGGATAAAATAATCATCATCCATCGCGCGAGCTTCTTCTACCAAATAAAAAAAGAATCAGTAAAATCGGACCAGGTGGCCTACCATGACGCCTTAAAGCAGGATTAATTCCAGTGTAGGAAAGAGATGGCGCTAGACGACCTGTATAGCTCTGTCTCATTCCTACACTAGAATTACTCCTGTTTTAAGACGTCATGGTAACCCCCCAGTAATCACGGAGAAATCGGTGAAAATACATGAAAAAAAAACGATACTGGTGAAATACCACATCCTTTTTTAGAAGTCAGTTAATAAAGTATCGGTAAAAATCTTCACTTATCACCGAAATTAACACGTTTGACTTTTAGCAAGCTCTTGACATCCTCGCTATCGAAGTGTAAGTTTGTGGGTAAAAGTTTATGAATTTTCTGATTTATCTGATGTGTCCTGGTATAAAAGCAAGGGCGATCATTGCGTCTTCCATATTAGTGAATCCACACAGCAAAAGCACTCATATTATTTTATTTATTTATTTTTTATTTGCATCAGACACAACGATCCATACTTGAGTTAGTAAGTACACTTAAAAATAATGTCAGTTAGAAAAGTTTCAAAATAATCAGAGATAATAATACACACCACACAATAATATTATAACTAAGTTGTACACAAAATGAAATTTAAATTTAATTAACACAATCATTTTTCGTCAATTAAAAATATACAAATTAAAAAATCCGTAATCGAATTTAAAAATAAAATAAGTTAATGTCATTAATCAAACCATCATTATAAAATAAAATACGTTAAAATTCAATACATAATTAAATAAAATTGAATTGAATAATCAATATTAAAATTAAAATAAAATAATAAAATAAAATAATGAAACAATATAAAATTATAAAAAAATATTTTAAATTATGTGGTGTTTTTTTTTATTTTTACCTGCCCCAGGTACGATATACGGGTGCATGTAAGGCCTGCCAGTGCCCCATGAAAGGTCCGTCCAACCTGTTGGCAACAACTATAAGAAGACTGTTGCCGCTGCCCCGCACTCTACTCGCTATCGAGGTCGCCCTCTTGCGCATGCTGGCATAAAAACAGTCAATGCGGACGCTTGCGAACATTCCCGATGCGCTGCAGAAGCGAGGCAGCCGCAGCAGCGCCCTCAGCGCGTTATTATATTGAACGCGGAGAGCGCTGTAGGATTTCTGCAAATATGACACCCACAGACTACCCGTATAAAAAGATGTGCAAAAGGCTCGAAACAAGGTAATCTTCACATCCTTGGAGCTACGAGCAAACCTGCGGGCAATCATATTCGCCCTCACCGACAGCGCCCTCCTTTCTCGCTCAATATCAGCGTCGTCCTTCAGGTCGTACGTCACAATATGACTCAGATGCTTAAAAGTATGTACCCGCTCCAAGGGCACCACACATAGCCTTACTGGTGGAACCTCAGCCGGACACTTAGAACCCGCATTGAAAACCATAAGCTTGCTCTTTTTGACGTTATATTTTAAGCCGAGCATGAGCGTACGTTTCGCAAATGCTTATTAGCTCTCTGAGTCCCCCTATTGACGCGCTCAGCAGCACCATATCCTCAGCGTAGCTGATTATGGTCTTGGTTCACAATATTCTTGAGACTACCCATTACTACGCTTTGTTGACCAATATCTCGTTCTTAACTTGGACCAGGATAGTATCATCACCATTATTTACTATTGCATCTAAACACAGAGGTGTTTATATAACCATTTAGTTAATAATAAACAGATAATTTTAGCTTTTCTGTAAAACTCTGGTCAAAATTAATCAGTGCGTGCAAAATACACAGCAGTACCTAACAAACATCAGCGATACAAGGATATAGCTTTTGTAAAAAAAAATATATTCAATCATCAACCTAGCCTTTTTCGAACTATATTGCGGTCAGCTTCCAGTCGACCGGATTTTGCTAATTACCCAGTATTTAACAAGGAGCGATTGCCTATCTGACCTCCACAACAATATTTTTTTCTAATATTTTCTTTCTCATAAATCTGCGCTGCTAACTCAATGAATATTTTAGTTAAAAATCCTATCGAGGTAACATTATGTTATTTACTAACAAAAACAATCGAATATTTTTATCATATGTTTACAAAAGAATAAATACTTAAAACAGATACAATGTTTATCACCGATTTCATGATTTTATACAAAACAATAAAAACAATATAAAACAAAAACTCATAAACAAGCATGAAAATATGTTGATTAGTAATCAATTAATCGCCTGCACACGTTATGATTAGAGACAAATACGTAATTTAAAGCGAAAGGTGATGTACAGTCAAAAAAGTACTCAAAAATGTTGTTACCGATTAAAATAAAGTATAATAAAATGATAAAGAAACAATCACAAACATGAAATTTGAGATCATTAGTGAAACGGCGCCTGATCCCGATTCAGGAGTTGTAGTGGGAACGTCAGTAGTAGCCGTTGTATCGGGCATCACAGGACCTCGGTAGTGCTCCTCATATATGGCGTCCCAGAAAGCCGCTCTACCATTCATAATACTGTCAACTTTTAACGTTATTTCTGGACCTAACGACATATGAGGAGATCTTGTTGCGCCAGCATGTTGCCAATGTGGTAGACTCAAGTTACTGGACACCGGTGCTCTGAAATAAAAAAATAACTTAATATATTTATTGCATTCGACAATGTGTTTCAAATGCAAATAACTTAATACATCTATTTCTACACCTAGTAATAAATATATCACAACCAACAACGAAAAATAATCAGGCCTTTTTAAAAAAAAAAAATAACTTAATTTTTACAAAGTGAATTTTTGAGTATAAATGTCAAAGAGAAGCAACATACTGCTATCATTTATATTTTTTCAGTTATGAAAACACCAATAGAAACAAACATTAGTAGATAATCTAACCGAACTGTGTTATTTGTAATTATTGCAAATTAGAACTAGTCAAAGACATCTGCAATAGGGGAAAGAAAAATAACCTCTTACCCATTCAAAATAAAACTGTGCCAGTATTCTCTCAGGGTTTGTTTCATATTCTTGTATTCATCCGTCTTGTCAGTTACATCTTCATCCATGACTGCTATAAATTGTTCACAGTGGTCCGCCCCTTTTATATTGGTGTCTGGAAAAGCGTTTGTTTGTTCATCCACAAACGAGTATTCAAATAGGTATATCGTGTCACCTAGAGCTTCCACCCGAGTTGATAGAGACCTCAACATTGGGTATCTAAATAAAACATCGGTAAAGTATGTTATATATTTCTGAACATAATCTTCACTCATGATGTTGTCGCCAAAATATAAATGTTTGACCCTCTGTGCAACCTCCTCTTTAACAGCTTCGCTATCAAAATGCAATTCAGCTGGTAAAAAGTTTGAGAATTGCGCATTCATTTCATAGATCCAGTCGTTGATAGAAGGGAGTCTCATGGCACCATCCATGTTAGTAAATCCATACATTAAAGGTATCTTGGTATAGTTACCTTGTTTTAAAATACTAAAAGGAGCATTAAAAACAACTCTTTCCTGGCCAATATCACTCTCCACACACGGACTGAATAGAATTGCAACGTCCTGATTATTTGTAATTGCATCATGACGTAATAATAGTTGTTGAAATGTAGCAGTTTTGTAGAAGTCTTCCAAACTGCTCCAATCATCTCCATTGTAACCTAGTAGCTTTGCATAAGTTTCAGCATTTTTGATTGGATCAATTTGTACACCGACAGCGCCAGTACTAACTCCACTCTCCATTATAGCTTTTTTAAACAGTCCTTTTGTAATAGTAGAAAGTGTTAGAAAATCTACAGAACCAGACCCGGCACTACAGGCTGCTAATGTTACATCATCAGGGTTGCCCCCGAAGTGGCGGATATTGGTGTTTACCCAACGAAGTAGTGCCACCTGATCTTTGAGTCCTGCATTTCCAGGAGCTCCTTCAGTGCCAAGACATAGGAAACCATGCACGCCTAGTCTGTAGTTAAATGTTACTACAATAATTTCCTTTGTCTTTGCTAATTCTCTAAATTTCTCTTGTTCTCCGTACCCATACTGGTACGCTCCTCCGTGGACAATAACTAGGACAGGCATTTTGGGATTTCCTTTTCCTGTTTCAGGGACGAACACGTTGGCTACCAGACAGTCTTCTTGCATGTTCAAATTACCACCGGGTTGCGGACAAATGATACCTCTATCTACAGCGTACATCGGTGTCAGATTAACCGGTGGAGGTAGGGGAGCCTGGACCGAAATAAGAAAAGTAATTAACAAACTGTTTCAAAATAATCAGTTCTTAAGCCCACCATCGTAATAACAGTAAATGCAGTGAAGCAATCGTTAACAGAAACTGCAGTGTGTACTATGTATCATTAAGTAATAAAAATCGCCTGCCGCGGAAAACCAGCTACAATTTGTTTTATGTCTCAGGTTCCAAAACTAATCTAGGACATTTCGCCGCTCTCCCAAGACTCTGTAGGCAGTACAATGAATTGTCAAAGCAATCTGACATGGACATAACCCTCACAATCTCTAAATACAAAAAAATACTGACCACTGCTATAAATGTAGAGTGATAACTATAATTTGTATGTGAAACAATTTTATCAAATGCATCAAATGCTTTTTAATAATTATTCTGGTTTTTATTTTGTTTTTTGTATTATTTTCATTGTTTTATATTTTATGTGTTAAAACCTAGTTTTATGGGCATGCTGTGTTCTCCTATAATTGAAGGAACACACCTAAAAGAACATTTGTAATACTGTGTCCTATATTGTCTGTGTGTATTCTTTGTTGGAGATCCAAATAAATAAATAAATAAAAAAAAAAAAAAAAAAAAAAAAAAAAAAAAATAGCATTGAAAAATCTTTAATTAATAGATTAAAATCTGTGTTTGTTTATTACGAGAAGAGTTATTTACCTTAAACCTGTGAGGCCCTGTAGGTGCAGTAGCATACGGAATGTTATAGAACACGAAGAGCCCACCAGCTGGATCTGTGCGCCCGCGCCACACACCTTGCGGTATTTGCACAGCCAGCCATTGATCTTCTTCGCTTTGCACCAGTATCACAAAAGCACACAAAATCAACACCACACACTTCCACATTTTCTCGACTGAACAGCTAACTATAATGAATGCAATGATATCTATATTTATACTATGTATCCATTACTCCTATCGCTAATCATGAAAGATAATGTTGAAAAGTATTGATCGTTATTGTTTTGGGCATTCTCGAAAAAATATGTGTTCGTCGAAAATACATAAACCTTACGCAGCGGCTGCGTGACATCAAACAAGGTTTCTTGACGAGGGATTCTCAGAGTTGTCTGAAAATGATTTGTGGTGATCAGCCCACATTCTCACTGTGTGCTGTCTTCATCATCATCATCATCATCATTTCAGCCGAAAGACGTCCACTGCTGGACATAGGCCTCCCCAAGGGGGGGTTTTGCCATAATCGCCACGCTTGGCAGGCGGGTTGGCGATCGCAGTATGTTTGTTATAAAAAACACAGAGAACGCTGCTGCCCATTCTCTGGTAAGTCCCTTAGTCGCCTCTTACGACACCCACGGGAAGATTTGGGATGGTGCTATTCTTTACGTCCGGACACCATACAGAACACGTGTGCTGTCTTATGCTGCATTTATTGAATTCCCAGGTTTAACGAACCAATTAATTAATTGTGAAAGGCATGATATACCTACGCTCTTTCTTCTAAGGTCAAGTCAAGTTGGGCATTAATATTAAAAATAATAGTTAACAACATCTTAAATTATTTGTATTTTTATCACAGTAATTGTAAAACCTAGTATAACTAATTCACAAAAAAAATTAGACTTAGATTAGTACAATAATATAGACGATAAGACGATATTTATTAAAAAGACATATTTATAGCTCGACTAAAACGCATATTATAAACTTACGATATTAATATGCAAAACTTGTTCATCAAAAACAATATAACACAGATATCGCATATGACTACTTATTACAGAGATAAATAAAACGATGATAGAACGGTCATGAACAAAACATTTGAGATTGTGAATGAGACAGCGCCACCAGGTTCAGAAGTGACGGTAGTCGGGACAGAAGTTGTCGGAGCAGAAGTAGTCGTATCATTAATAGTCGGAGCAAAGACAGTCGTAGTAGTAACGGAAGGCACCACAGGACCCCCGTAGTATTCCTCATATATGGTGTCCCAGAAAGCTGCCCTGTTTTCAAGTATGTCGTCCTTCAGTTCTATGACCGGACCCAAGGACATGTGAGGAGACCTTTGCGCATTTGCAGGTGGCCATTGCGGCGAATTCGAACCGCTTGGCGTTGGAGAGCTAAAACAAAAGAAAGATGAGAACAATATATAACAGCAGCTGGGTTAAAAAAAAAACATTAATAATTGAAAACTAAATTACCCAGTGAAAATAAAATTGAGGGTATACTCCCTCAAGATTTCTACCATTCGCTTGTACTCTTCAGTTCTACCAGAAAGATCTTGATCCCGTACTGCTCTTGATTGAAAGCAGTGTTCGGCTCCACGCACATCAGTATGTGGGAAACTTTGTGAATCTTCATCCACAAATGAATAGTCGAATAAATAGATCGTGTCTCCAAGAGCTTCCACACGAGTTGATAAAGATCTTAGCATTGGATATGCAAATAAAACATCGGTAAAGTACAGTAAGAACGAAACCATACTGTCTTCACTAACAGGGTCATTACCAAAGTAAAACCGTTTGACCTGCTGTGCTACCTCCTCTTTAATAACTTCGCTATCAAAATGCAATTCAGCCGGTAAAAAGTCTGCAAATTTCTCATTCATCTTGACTTTCCAGATATCGAAATAAGGCAGTCTCATCGCACCTTCCATATTCGTGAATCCATACATCAAAGGTACCTTTGTGTAATTACCATGCTTCATAACATTCATGGGCGTATCCATTATCATTCTTTCTTGTCCAATATCTTTTTCCACACATGGAGCAAACCGAAGCATCACATCCTCCTTATCAACGATTGCGTCAAGGCGTGAAGTTAATTGTTGATACGAAGCGGTTTTGTAAAATTCTTCCAATTTGTCCATATCATCGACATCATTAAAATTAAGTACCTTTGCAAAATTTTTAGCATTTTCAATTGGATCGATTTGCACACCGGTAGCGCCTAGACTGATACCACTTTCCATTATAGCCTTATTGAACAGACCCTGTGTAACACTAGATAAAGTTAAGACGTCTACTGAACCAGAGCCAGCGCTGCAGGCTATGAGTGTCACGTCTTCAGGATTCCCTCCGAAACTGGCAATATTTTTGTTTACCCAACGAAGTAATGCTACCTGATCTTTTATTCCAGCATTCCCAGGAGCACCTTCAGTCCCAAGACAAAGAAAGCCATGCGCGCCTAGTCTGTAGTTAAAGGACACAGCTATTAATTTCTTTGTCCGTACTAGATCTCTGTATTGTCCAGATAATCCGTGACCATACTGGTACGCTCCGCCGTGGACGAATACTAGAACAGGTAGATTGGTCTCTGTTGTATCAGGAGCGAAGATGTTAGCTACCAGACAGTCTTCTCGCATGTTTGATTCTATAGGGCCTTGGGGACATCGGATATCTCTATTGACAGCATCAAACGGTGACATCCATACTGGTGGCGGGAGGGGAGCCTGAAAGAAAGTAACAAAATTATTAGTATTATCAACAGCAACAAAAGGAGATCTTCTATGAACCTAGACGGCAGAGCGAGCAAAGCGACCTCGTGAACTGTGGATGGTGTGTTCGGTTAAGTTTACGTTTCTTCATTAAAAAGCAACGAGAAGCCGCACTCCTTTAAAGCTGCCAAATAGTATTAGAGAAAATTAGCTTACACCTATTTTTAATTTACTTTACCTTAAATCGGTCAGACCCAGTAGGAGCAGTGGCATATGGAACATTATAGAACACATGGAGCCCGCCTTCAGGGTCTACGCGTCCGCGCACCGGGCCCGAAACTATGTTCACGAGCCGCCAGTCTTCTTGTCCCTGCACCCGTATCACGAGAATGCAAATTATCAAAGATACACACTTCCACATCCTTACCTAAGTTGCTATAAATACAATTAAACGATTTCATTGCTTTTTATATATTGCATTTAATACCTACTCATTCATTAATCTGTGAAGATAGTATATGTTGTTGTAAAGATATAATACAAGAAATTCTTTCATTTTAGAGATCTCTGTTCAAAAAGCTTTTATTTGTTCCTGATGAGGAGCTTTTGTGAGGGATCATCGATCAAACTACGATCTCCATAATTGATTCCACCTTGTTTTCTTTTCTTGTTTCTCCCACTTCCCCTAGTTAACTTGCTCCCCACTTTCAGTACATTTGTGCCAGCCATAATAGGAGTCTGCGATCATTGCAAAACCTTGTACATAAAAATACTGGTATACCGACCCCAACATAGTTCTTTGGGAAAAGGTTTGACAGTTGTTGCGAATGGTCGCATCATCATCATTACAGCCGAAAGACGTCCACTGCTGGACATAGGCCTCTCCCAAAACGGGGGGTTTTGCCATAATCGCCAATAATTTGACCAACGGAAATTTACATCATCGTTTGCCTAAGCTTTTCTTAAAATGTTGGGCTCGGCTTCCAGTCTCACCAGATGCAGCTAGATACCAGTATTTTTCATGAAGCAACTGCCTATCTGACCTCCACAAACCATTTACGGGGACTGTCAAAAATCTACCAATAACAGCCGTGACCAACGACTTAACGTACATTCCGAGGCACGGAGGGCTCTCAATAGGTGATGGATAGTCACCCATCGGATTGACATTGGTAAGCGCTGCTTAACCTTCGATATAACCGTACGTCCTATAATTGACATACAGAACACAATAACCATTATCACGATCGAAATGACTACTGGGGGTATTTAATAATTTACAAGCGTATTATTAGTGCTGTCTAATACGCACGACCGTATATTTATTGTCACCAATTAAAAAGACAAATACATATATATGACTTTATTTTTACATTGCAGTAAAGATATCGTTATCTGTTACTACTTTTAAGTCTACAATCAATCAGCCATTAAAGTTGTTTTCGATTTTTCGGCCGACAAAGACAGCATGACGCCGAATGCACACATCAAAGAGAGAGAGTGGTAGGGATGATAGCTTTTTTTGCAAAAAAAGCTCGGCCTTTTATCACTTCGGAGTGGGCTTTTTTCTTCTTAGTGTATTGATGGCAATCTAAATTAAAATCAGCTTAAAATTTGGCGACTAGTTTGGCGTCTATTAGGCACTGTAATGTGCAGACAACAGGACAGGCAGGACACGATATCAAGTGTCCCATCGTTTGTGGGACAGCACCACATTTACACTAAAGGGCAGAGTCATTTATGAATCTCTCCTTGAACAGGTTTTCCTTGCTTCAGTCAGACTGTGCCTAGCCTATTTAAAGACAAAATGTTTTTAAGGAAAATAAAACGGTAGTAAAACAAATTGTTTTATAACTCGGATAACTTGGGGTCCAAATTTTATTGTTCTGGAGTAATTTACACGACAAGTCGCCATATATTTATTTTGAGAAAACTGCCTCGAAAAACAGTTTCACAAAAAGTTCATAACATGAACTCCACGGCGCTTCATTTCTTAAGGTATCTGTCCTTTTATAACAAATTGGATTTTCGAGTGATCGGTTAGTTCATGAGATATCAGAAAAGTATCAGTTTAATATCTTGAACGGTGTAGATTTCTCACAATTAGCAGTTCATGATGGAGAAGTGAAAAGTTTCCAAAAACCTTGAAAAGTTCGATTGTTTCAAAACTATCCAGTTTGGACCCTAAGTTATAGAGGTCATAGTTGTTGCAAATTAGCTCCAGCATCACCCATTTCAAGGAATGCACCCAATTACCCATCTGACTTTATTGTTTAGTAAGAAGACTGAGACTGAGTACGCATTGGCTAAAGACTACTGCACACAAGTAAAATTCAGCAGCCGACACTAGGTAATATTTCTGTCTTTTCTACCTACATAAATCATTTTATATACTTATAAATGTCGCGCCGACAAGGTATCCCAGCCATTGTAAAATAGAATTCATAAATTCTAAAAGCCCCACCATCTTCCTTGGTGTAGGGAAGTCTCGACACTGCAGTTTTTAGCACAAAATTCAGATTTATGGCGAGAAATGGCATGGAAAGCGAACACTAAAGCACTCGTGATGGCACGGTGAGAAATTCTGCAAATAACCGTGGAAATTCCTCCAAAGTTTATTCAGAGATAAAATCTTGAAAGGCTGTAACTACATGAATTGTGCGATGGTCTGAAAAATTACTTTCAAATACTTTGCGATCTTAAATTCGGCTGCCGTAAGCTCCTTGACTTGTTTTGAACTACTTTTAGAGTCGATTGACTGAACAATGTTCTATAGGTAAGAATAGGATAAGCTTGTTTTAATATGACTTGCAGTAGTATTTTATTACTAGCAGCCCGTCCCGGCTCCGCACGGGGCGACTTTTTTTTTAATAAATGTAGCCTATATTACTCAAGGATAATGTAGCATTCCAATGATGAAAGAATGTTTGAAATTGGTCCAGCAGTTTTTGAGTTTATTCGTTACAAACATACATTAATACAAATCGTTCATCTTTATAATATTAGTGTGCTGTATCCTAGTTCGACTCCATCAACGCTAAAAATTAAATTTACTTATCTATCCATATTTATTAGGGTAGCGTGAATTCTAAGATACAGATGTGCAATTTAAATTAGGCGATACCATTGCCGGACATCAATACTGGTGGATAACAAAAAAATTGTATTAAAGTATAGGTGAGGACAACCAAAGATTACATGAAATCCACCAAGAAGACCAATATATTACCACCAGACAATTAATTTGATGTGACCAGACTATTAACTATAAACAGCAACAGCTTATTATCATCGGAACAATCAGCGCCCAGTCTAATTGGATGAGGCTGAATACACATTTAACAAGTTTTTTATTTAGAATGACCTCCACAACCCAGTTACTGGGTAATACTTTTATTTAAAATTTAATTTAATTTCTATTAAAAATAATTAAAAATCCAGATATTAGTTCTAATGACTGTTGTATAGGTATTGTATTTGTGGTTACTAGCTAGTTTTAAATACTTTAAATTATAATCTGTGGAGAACATAGTGGGTAGCATAATTGTTTTAAAATGTAATATTTAAGGTATTATGACTTATTTTTATTGTGCTAGTCTTTGTTTTTCTTTAATAAATAAAAATACTATACCCCTTGGACTGCAACCAGCAACAACGCAAACCTTAAATCAACTCCATAGACTAGGCCCGCCTTAGCCTTACCTAATGTATCGTGAACCGAATGGCTCGTTGCATGCGTAGCTATTTGATAGCTACCCCTTTCAACTTGAAGCTCAAAGTTAATTGTGTATACAGAGTTACCCCGTGTTAGGATGCCACGTTTTATTGCCGAATCAAGGGGTCAATGCTACCATGCTTTTCCGATAGATTTAAAAGAAAATATCTTTGCTTGGCTGGTTTTAATAGGAAAGCTAAGTAGGTAGGTACCTAAGTAATGATAATCTAACTATCGCGTATCGCTTCTAATTTTGAGTTGTGAATCTGTGATATTCAAATTGGCTAGAAGGATGACTAAGAAGAAATTAAAAAAATATTTATTGTTATTTCTTTGTGGCCAGGCTAGCTAAAAAACAGGCCATGTGTGAGTCGGACACGCGCATGAAAACTTCCGTGCCATCGTATTAGAGGAGCCCCCTTTAATTTTTATTTATTTTCATTATTTGTTGTTATAGCGACAACAGAAATATACATTCAGTGAAAATTTCAACCATCTACCTTTTACGGATCATGAGATACAGTCCGCTGACAGACAGACGGACGGACGGACAGCGGACGCTCAGTAATAGGGTCCCGTTGATTACCGTTCGGGTACGGAACCCTAAAAAGTAACTAAAATGAATTAGTTCGAACAAAACAAATGATAAGAATAAAAATGAAACGAAATGAAATTCACAGAATAACACGACTGGCGAGCAGATTCTATACTAAGAAATTTCTAAGAAAAAATAATCCGATGAGAGAATAGATCACAAAAAATATAAATCTTGAACTTAAAATACTGGAACTATGCACAGAAACAAAAGAAGGACTAGCAAAATGCTGAACGAAACTGCGAGAGTTATGACAAAGTTTTGTGAACGCTACCGCAAGTTCAGAGCTAAATGGTAGGGTTGGAGCGTCGATACTTCTAGTTTCTACGGAACGAGACGACTTCGTTTACCGTAAACCTCTTCGAGCGTAGAACTTAGTGTTTGGATCCAAGGATTACCCGAACCGAGAAACTTAGATCAGATCCTGTGATGTATGGGCCAACTAGCAGCCACGGAATCGGCTGGAATACCTACTACGAACCTACGTTTGTTGAAATCCCGTAAATCCCAGAAAGGTACTCGCTTTTATTTAGCTAGTTCAACTTCGTTATTTTGAGATTTTTATCGTATTCGCGCAGCAACTTAAAACTAGTAAATATCTAAACATAAAATATTATTGCTTTACGAGTATCAAATATCTATACTTATAAAATTCAAAGTGTTGACTGACTGACTGACTTATATATCAACGTACAGCCCAAACCGCTGGTCCTAGAGACATGAAATTTGGACAGTGACGAGTAGGTATCCACTAAGAAAGGGTTTTTCGAAATTCAACCCCTAAGAGGGTGAAATGGGGTGTTTCATTTTCTGTGAAACTTTTTATTTCCTGAGTCGATTGACTTAAAAATTAGAGTATTTACTCTTCAGTTAAAATTATGAGATACATGTATCACAGTTTCCCCAAAATCATCCCCCAATTTAAAATTAAAGGTCCTGTCTGGCTGACTGATATATCAACACACAGTCCAAACCGCTGGTCCTAGAGACATGAAATTTGGACGGTGTATTCTTTGTGAAGAGTAGGTATCCACTAAGAAAGGGTTTTTCGATACTTAAGATCACCTTCTTAGGGGGGAATTTCGAATAACTATAATCTTAATCATCGGTTCAGAATGATGTACTGAATACGTGGTTACCGTTCGGGTGTCCCTTCCACCCCGTACATAAACTCATACCATTTTCCTGTGAAAATAGACAGACCACTTCAAATCCGCATGAATAAAAATCGTTTTCACACAACCTATCTTAAGCTTAACAATATCATTTGTTTATTTATTTTAAAAGGCTTACGGACTAATAACAACATAGTGATATATTGTGGTCCAAAACGTGAAGGTACCTTACTCGCCGAGTCCATTTTACACTGGCGGAGCGCGCCGCCCGCAGCGCCCTCCGCCAGTGACTCGGTTTTTCCAATTTGCCGGGTGTCCGGTGCATTCATCACGCGTTTCAACGCTGGACCAATAAGGGATTGGCGTTATAAACGAGCTATGAAACAATGCCCGTTATATTCAACACAGAATAGTACTTTTCCTGTCGCCATTCGTATAGTTTTCGCAATAGTGGACTTTTATTTCGGTTTGCGCGCTTTCTGTGTTTATAAAAGCGATCTACCATTTTGGTGTCAGTTATTTTTGCATTGTTTGAATTTTGGATACCTACCTCCTTGTTTGTTTTATGGACAGACCTTTGAACAGCAGAGGGATTTTCATTTTGTCATATCATTGAATAAATTAGACAGATATTCCAGGACCGCTTTCAACGATTTTTGATTTATAAAAGATTGCATACAATCAAAATAATATAATGTTAATTAGACAAAAATTATAATTGTCTGTACTGATATAGGTACCTAACTGACGTAGGTTATCTTTTCAATATCAGCAACATATATATAACAATCAATTAATAACCTAATTAGGTGAAAAATATCAACAATTAAATTCCAACAATTCATTTAATAGATAAGCATTTTTTGCATAAAACATTGTTTTGTTTCTTCGTAGATAAATATCAGTACTTAATGGCTTTAGATATTTAATTATTTTGACGTGAAAACTAAACAGATTTAGTGAGACTCAACATGAACGATGTAACCAAGATTTTGTAAGAATATTTTGATTTAAAAGAGTGTCCATGGAGTTTCTTGCCCATTCTTCTCCATAGAGATCTACGCTTTGGAATGTGCAACTACAGTAGGTACTTTCTCAAATTATTACGCCTTGTGACTGTAGCTTCGCTTTTTTTGCTTTTTATTTGACATTCAAAAGTGGCTGTCATGGTCTAATTGAAATAAATGCTTTGAGTTGAGTTTGAGTTTGAGCCGAAAGTGTTTCTCAGTTGAAGAAAAAAGTTCTATATTTCAAGTTTTAGAAGCTGGTGAATCAAATGTAACCCTTGCGTTGGAATTCAGCGTGTATCATTCTACAAAGGTCTACCAGGGTCCAAAAAAATTATTTAAAAAAACCGTTCGTTTCGTGCGTTGTCCGGTTAGTACGTCAAACTGTCGCCGGTGCCTTGAAAATCACTATATCCCGATTCTACTGTATATAACGGACCCTTCACGAAGCCGTCAACCAAAAAATTATTGCCGGGAAACGATTTTTTTTTGGGGTCAAAAATCACTTTTTGACGTAGGACTTAATGTAACGCAAACATAACATTATGCTGATGGATGGATTGTATAGTACAGAGATCGTGGAGGTGTGTAAAGTAGAAACTTTACAATAAAAACGTGTACTTATTTTTTTTTTAAACTTGTGTTCAAAGTTGGAACTTTGACCCCAAATATAGAAGAACGTAACTAGAAGGTTCCCAGGTATGGCGTAGAACAAAAAAAATATCGCTGTGACGGGGAGAACAAGTGTGTTCCGGCTTCGCTAAAGCTTTTGTTAGACCTTTTATTTAATACAAAGGTGTTCTGCTGCTTTACAACAGTGTTTGGTTGTAGGTACTTTAATATAATAATATGCTCATGATGAAGTTTTGGTCACGGCAGCAAACTCGAGAGAAATAGGGACCAGCTATGTACGCAAGAGATATTATAGTACCTAAGTACCTACATGAGTGTTTGCGCAGACCAGACACAGGTGCAATCACTCATGTAGGTAGGTACTAACCGTCAAATCGGATTATGAGAGTAAAGGCAACTCTCATAATCCGATTTGACGGCAATCCCACACGACCGGGGGGACAGATCATTCGCAGAACTACATGCTTTCCGAGGCAAGTCGGTAAAACACTACCAAATTCCTGACATCGGCCTGCTGCTGAGAAATTTGACTCTTTACCCGACCTGAGAATTAAACAAAAAAACCCATGTTCAGCAGTCTCGATTGCGACCACTACACCAATAATTTGCCAACTAAAACAACGCAAATATGGGTATAGCAATCTATAAATAAACAAATGAAAGCGATAAACTCACTTGATCACATGATATCAATACAGAAAGCAATGTTGGCGTCCCCTCACTCAAGCTAGATATTCCAAATCATCGATAATCGACAAATATCTACCAAGATAACAATTAAAAAATAACTCATTTAATTCAAATTCAAGTTCATTTATTATTTGTCACAGGTGAAATATCAGTTCTTATGATTACATAAAGGCTCGCTGTAACATACTATAAGGTTTACCGATTCAATATTTATTTAACATTAAAATCACTATTCGTCTTATATCAACGTCCATAATTCAAGCTGTTCATTCACATGGTCAGATTTAAACAAATTAAATAATACATTGATTTCATACAAATCAATTTTTTCATTGATTTCATTCAAATTAAATTATTAATTGATTTCATTCAAATTAAATTAATCAAGCTGAAGTGGGAGTGGGCTGGCCACGTAGCACGAATGCGCCCGGAGAGATGGGCAACGATGGTCACCCACTGGACACCTGTCGGAGGAAATCGCCGTCGAGGTAGACCGCGGTGAAGGTGGTGTGACGATCTGATCTCGTTTGCGGGGCGACCATGGCCTGATATCGCACAGGACAGAGAGATTTGGAAGGAGAAAGGGGAGGCCTTTGCCCAGCAGTGGGACACTCAAACAGGCTAACAAAAAATCATTGATATCATTCAAATTAAATTATTCATTGATGTCATACAAGTTAAATTGCTCATTAAGTCATTAGCACATCGTAGCTAAAGGAGTAGTCACCAGTATTTTTATCATTAAAAAAGTCATTGATTGAATAGTAGGCTTTACTTATCAAGAAATCCTTTAGTATTTTTTAAAACAATGTATGGTTACATAATTTGGAAGCTTGTTATAAATTTTTACACCTATCCCAGCTGATGGTAACAGGTGCGCTTTCGAATTTCATACGGATGTTGTGTTTTTGTGGTAACATTGAATGAGTATGTATAAAAAATAAAATGTTTCTTTGGGAAAGTTGTTTATTATCATGAGTACAATCACGTGTTTAAGTATCGGTCACTATATATATATACATTTCTTTGTAATCTTCTTTTAATTTCCATTATTTTGATACCCTACTCGATAAGTTTGGTTGAAAAAAAAAATGTTAACGACTTACAATTTAGCGCCAAAAATCCGCCATTTTTTAAACACCTATCTAAGGACACTTTGATTTTTGAGACGAATTCAATGATACCTTTTATCGTCGAAACCCATTAAGCCATTTGGAACATACAAGTAATAAAAAATTTACAAAAAACGAACATACAAAATACGAACGAAAAACATAACCCTTCCTTGGCAGTCGGGTAAAAAACATAAGAAAATTTGAATTTTCACGGACTATCTCTGAGCAGGTTTACTCTCAGGAATCCAGCTCCCAGTTCGCGATTTTATATTTTGTTTAAAAATGCACCCTGAAAAGTAATTGAATACCTAATTATTTAAAATAATAAAACCGCACGGTCTACCTTTATTTTCGAGAAATGAAAAATGATAGCGCCTCTGTAATTCATTGAAATAAGATTAATTAACACTTAGCTGAATATTAATAGGTCTCCCACACTGAAAACTTAGGGCGAAGATAATTTACTGAAAATATTAGTATAGGTAAATTTTTAAAAGGAGCTCGTGGCTAAATAATAACAGCCGCTCGGGTCGATCTTTAGGTTAAGCCGTGCTTGCCTAGTTTGGTCTGTGGATGGATGACCACCCATTACATACTGAGTTTCCGCCGTGCCTCGGAAAGCACGTTAAGCCGTTGGTCGCGGCTGTCATTTTTTACGTCAAGTGAGTCAGTGGCCCAAAAAGTCTATTAACCAGTCTTACCAAGGAGTATCGTATTACCCAATACTAACTGGGTTGTGGAGGTCAGATAAGCAGTAGTATTCAGCAGCATCCGGTTAGACTGGAAGCCGACCCCAACATAGTTGGGAAAAAGCTAGACAGATATTGAGGGAAATGTGTAAAAGGACACTCCCCAAGGTATAAAATAAAACAAGATGGGTGACCTGTCTAACAAAAGTTAAGCAACACTCCCCAAGGCATACAACAAGATGGGTGACCTGTCCAACAAAAGTCTAGCAACACTCTCCAAGGTATATAACAAGATGGGTGACCTGACTAACAAAAGTTTAGCAACACTACCCAAGGTAGATGGAAAGCTGTCCGACGTTCTCAAGTCGAAGCTGAACTTGAAGCGTCGCATGTTAGAGCAATGTGTCCTCGCAGTCTTGACGTACGGGGCTTAAACTTGGAAGCTCACAAAACACCGCATGCAAGACATTCAGAAAGCTATGGAACGAGCCATGTCGGGCATCTCCCTTTACGACCGGTTAAAAAATACCGAAATACGGAGACCGACGAAATATGGTGAATTACGGACATACAAACAGAAATTAAAAGTGGGCGGGCCATTTAAAGTGCCATAGACTGGATGGAAGATGGGGAGAAAAATAAAAATGCTGCACTAATTACGTATAAAAAAAATCTAAATGTTACTATAAATAGTTCCTGTCACTAAAATATTGTTTCAGCGGCTACTAACTTGATACATGGTAGGTACAGTTATTAACATAAATGCTAAAAGAGAACGCGAATGCACGCGTTCTCGCGATAAAAAAAATGGCGTTGTTCGTTCCATTTTAGTTTCCCATTTTCCATTTATTTGCTTGTGTCAGCTGTACGCGTCTGTACGTTAGAACAAAAGCTAAGCATATTCGGTGTGAATGGTTTCGGGTCCGGCGAGCTTAACGTAAAAAGCGCACGAATTCTCTGATACCACCATCTGTCCGATATTGCAATTTCGATTTTCGGCAGATGGTTTTTTTATCGCTTTATCTGCAGAATAACGAGTACACATTCCGATCATGTAGATTTTGGAATAGATAGACGGGTGGCTTAATAACACCCGTGCTATACCTATGTATATGTATGTTATTATATTAGATCACCCGGCTGAATTCGACTATTGGTTGGTACTTCACGCAATAGGGATGATTCCTGTGTAAAAAAATATGATTCTATTTAGTCCGTCAGTCCGATTATCGAAAAATATTCGATACGTATTTTTTGTTTTATCAAATCAATAATAATTGACGAAGATAAAACGCATCACTTTCCGGTAAAAAGTGTATGTGACGTCACATAAGTTTTCGACGCACTGTATCGTCCTGAAAAAAGAAAAATACATGTCCAATATTTTTTGGCAATCTATCTGACGGACTAATTAAATTTTTTTGGTCATCTAACCTATTAACGTAAGTTAAAAAGATCAGACAAGTTAGCAGACATAAGTGGAATTCGTGGCTAAATAATAACAGCCCTCAGGTTCATCTTCAGATTAAGATTGATCCGTGGATGGGTGACCACCCCAATAGGTGCTGGTCTGGTAGCAGATACGGCTGAACTTTCCTCTCTGAGATGGAAAAGCATCTGCTATGTCTCGGTTATTGTATTGCAGATAGGTCTTTGCTGATCTTTAAGAATCGGTTACCACTTAGATGCCATCAAGCAAACCCCTGATGTTTACTTGCGTATGCCTCTCAAAAACATTTGTGCCGTGTGCAGTGCACCTGCGCACCTTAGATTTAAGTTAGGCAGTAGAGCATACTTACGTTAAAACTGAAAGCTTCAGGCTTTTCACGTAGGTAGGTAACTACACCAAAATGATATCGTTCCATGCATATCGCAGTACGTTCACCTATTCAACATGTCCCGTTCATTATCCTGAGTAACAATGGTGACCCTCTTGCTAGTGAAATTTCCCGGCATTATCGCGATTTCCCATATCATTGTTTACTTTAAATCGACTTTCCAACAATAGCTGAGCAATGTTGGTCGTGGAAGTGGGCTTTCTGCATGAAATATGAACAGTATTGTTGTATAAGGGCCGTTGGCGTAATATGTTCGACGTCATAAAAGCTCTTTGAGAGGTTAAAAATTCTTTGTCTTGGCTCGTAATATATAATGTTAATAGCCCGTATCCAGCACTCGTAAAAGTCAACGAGTGGTGTCTCTAGATGCGGTATAGTTAAGTAGGAGTTTGCATAATTTCAGCTCGTCGAAAGCAACTATATTTCCGTGTTGCGTAGAGTGCTTTTAAAACTAAGCAAGTGTTAGAAAGGTGAATGGCAAGGTTATATGGGAGTTTCGTACACCTAATAAAATATCGTGTTTTGGGATATTTTTTGTTTTAATTGGTAGTCAATACGATAGGCAAGCCCTTTTAAAATTCTTAGATTTTTAGAAGTTGGGACCTAAAAGTTATAACCAGTTTTATTTTTGTGGTTATGTCCCAATAAATATTATTACAGCTTGGCAACTTGAAACTAAAAATCGATGATTGTGGCAACATTGCTTTACTTGTCAACTGCTAGTACATTCTGTGTCAACAATGCGTTCAATCGTTTTTCATATATTTATAAAAAATATTAACTTTCGTTACATAATTAACAATTTAAAATGAATAAAACTATTCGTAGTAGTGGCAGAGCAGTGATTTACCGCGTCTTTTCGCGGTGTTTGGCCGAATCTCAAGCGGGACAAGTTTTGTCCGATATCGAGAATTTTTTATCAAAGAACTGCCGATATGACAGGTATTTATGTACCGTAAATAAGGCCTTGTACCTTAAATAAGTTGTTATAAATGTTTTCAATGCGTACTTTTGTTGATATCCAGATTTAAGCAACTTTTAGTCTTGTTTACAGAAATTGAAAATTGAGGTTATGTTTTGTAGTTTGACAAGTCTCGTCTTACTCTCTCGTTCTTACACTACTCCCGATTTCATGAATTTAAAAAAGCAGATATAAAACAAAATACCAAGTTTCAGGTGCCTACACTGAGTTTACTGCCGGTAGTTAGAGAGGACTTGGGTTATGATGGAAGCCGTGAACATCTCAGAAAGATATTACACTCACTGGGTTTTTCATATAAGAAATGTAAAACAGACAGATCGGCTCTAATGGAGAAACCTAACATAGCAGCAAAGCGGGAGCAATATTTGAAAATTATTATGGATAATAGAAAACTGCCTCCACAACTACAAAAAGAAATAATATATTTGGATGAAAGTTATATTCACTCATCATACAAGCTGAAAAAATGTTGGCAATCAGTTGATGTTAGCGGAGTGAAACACAACATATCAAAAGGCAAGAGATATATAATTGTACATGCTGGGAGCGAGAAAGGATTTGTTCCAAATGCACTTTTGATTTTCAGTGGCACAAACAAAAATGAAGACTATCGCTTGGAAATGAATAAAACTAACTTCACAAAATGGGTCATTGAAAAATTAACACCCAACTTAAGAGAACCTTCCATTATTGTAATGGATAATGCTCCTTACCATTCGGTGGTCTTGAACAAGGCACCAACTAGCGCTTCAAAAGTTGCCGAGATAAAGATATGGTTATTGCAAAATAATATACCTTTTGATGAGTCTCTCCGCAAGCCTCAATTATTAATGCTAGTGAAGTTTCATAAACCAGAGCCCATTTATGAAATTGACCATATTTTAGGAGATCATGGTCACACTGTGGTACGACTTCCACCTTATCACTGTGACCTGAATTCTATTGAATTAATATGGGGAATTGCAAAGCATAAAATTGCTTCAGTCAATATTGGATCCATTGATATAAAGGTATGTAGCCTAGTTCATATATGAATATTTAATGTTGCTATGTAAGGACCATTGTTAATGATTTTTTTTTTTATAGGTGGCTGCTGAACAAGCATTTTCAAACATTACTGCCGATGACTGGAAAAATTCATGCAAGCATGTAATGAAAATAGAAAAAGAATATTATGACAGAGGTGTGACCATGTATGAACAAATAGAACGATTAGTAATAAATCTCAGGGATGACAGTAGCAGTGATTCATCAGAATTAGACGATTCTAGTGATTCTGAAGTTGCAGGAAGCTCTAGCCAAAATGTGAGCTTTTCTGGAATTGAATATTTAGATAAAAGTGTTTTCGATTCGGCTGATTGAA
This sequence comes from Noctua fimbriata, assembly GCA_905163415.1. Lineage (NCBI taxonomy): Eukaryota > Metazoa > Arthropoda > Insecta > Lepidoptera > Noctuidae > Noctua > Noctua fimbriata. The sequence continues at coordinate 13,566,270 of LR990922.1, read as the reverse complement.
TTTTTTGTATTAATAATAAAACTTCAAACAAAACGTTTTCTTTCATTAACCCTGTCATCGAACTATAATCGTCAATTCCTAACAATCCCACTATTAGACTGCCCTTGGGGGCATGGTTATCTGTCTGTGGGAACCTACTGCACCGCTTTCGTGCAAGGCTTCAGCGCCCACTATTAACATTGTTAATACTGGACATTGAAGCTTTCCATGGTGTTTGCGTAGCGTCAGAGGGACTGAACAATCCACTTTGAATTGGAATCATATACCCAAAAATAAAAAGTATCAAAAACTGTTGAGTCGTAGTATTCCGGGTTGCCACATGTGCGATACTGACGACCTCATTTATTCCACACTCTTTTTTGCCAATCTGTACGTGTAGGCACATAAACATTGTTTTGGTGAAAAAGGATATGTTCTAGATAGCTGGTGCTATCTTTGTAGTGTTTTACTTTTGGGCCTACGCGTTACAGTCAATTATTGTATTGCAAAATTATCGTCATTTTATCATATAACGAAAACACAAAAAAGAAAAAAAATATACAGTTGTAAAACTGTGAAAAATGCATTTTATTGTATTATTTACAACTCTCACTAGCTAAGTATGGATACGTGGCTAAAAAGACATTGTGTCAGGTTTGAAAATATATGTCAAGTATTTTTTCAATTGTCAAACATGAACTCAAACGTCACGTCAATTCATTCGCTTTGTTGTGCTTGCGCCGGTGAATGTGTTCTGCTATGAAATTCGTATTTTCTGTGATCTTACCAACGACTTTGGCTTGTTTCTGGAATCTGACGAATCTTGCTCTCACGGATAAACTCGGCTCAAACACGGACTCTTTATCTGCTACTCTGACTGACCACGGCTTGTTTCCAAGGACTTCGATATTAACAATGGATAACTGCATTAATTGCGGTATTAATACATCTCGTTGCAATATAACGGGGATACGTCCTTTGAATGAAGAATTCATCTTATCTATTGTACGCGCATGGGTTTCTCCGCAAACAGTAAGTAGTGTTCAAATAGAATTATGTATTTGTTCCTCATGCAATTATTTAATACTTATGTTTCGAAAATAAATAATATAAACTATTATTTATATTTAAGGTGGATTCCTGCCATCATCTCTGTCAAGCTTGCTGGGATTTGGCAGTTGATACGTTACTGTCAGTTGAGGCAACAGAAGAAACTCCTACTCCTCGAGGCCACATTCATGTGTGTATCCATTATGGACGTTCATTAAGGAATGCACGGTCCCACCGTCTCCGATCCAATCCTGAACGAGAACAAAGGATACTAAATGTTATATCGGAATGGATTTTACCCCAAACTGTAAGTATGATTCAAATAACTACACTTGTATTAATACATCAGTTATTTGTTTATCTTATAATAATATACCCATCTTGCCTGGGTAGCGGAATGTAACAATTTCCCTTCAATTGTATCTGAAACAGATTTGAGGCCATAAGGGGTATGTCTTTAGACGGATGATAATCTTTAAATTATAATTTCATTGAACAATAAGCTATAATAAAAAAATGGTAATATTAATGATACTCCATTCATTTTAGGCTGGAGCTCAGAGTGAGGTATGTCATTCTTGTTGGGTGAGGGCAGACAGAGCTGCTCGTCACTTTGTCTCACAGCCATCAACATCTGACGTACCAACCTCACCAATTGACACATCTATTTCACAAGAAACCCCTACATCGGAAATGCCAGTGTCTGAAATCAGTACTCCAACTGTGGAAACCAATCCAGCACAAGGCGTAAGTCAAGAAACATTACCTGATTATCTGAGGCCTATTCAAACCGAAAGTAAGTGTTTTATAGAAGGTTGTAATCGGAGAGAAAGAAACAGAATTCCAACAGCTATGAGGAGAAATCTTTTGAACATGTACAATTATTATGTGCCTCAGAATAACAGACTTTGTGATTATCATTTATATGCAATAGAAAGATTGGATTTATTAATTGGTCTGTCAAATAATTCTATGAATTCATTCTCGGCAAGTCACATTCAAGATATGCTAGCTTTAAAATCTCCCACATCGGTAGAACTCAATTTTGAAGATTTAGAGAGTATTCAAGACAATGAATTTTACTATTGGAAGGCAAGCAATCTTGCAATATTATTGTAATTGTATTGTTCGCAGGCGCACAGTAGAGTGTTGTGCACACATTATGTCTATAGTATGGTATTTGAGTTGGACTAGGCATCAAGACCACATATCACCTCCTGCACACTTTCGTGACACTATATTAGTTGTTTATGAAGATGATTAAATGACAAAATAAATGAAATATAGAAAAACTGTGTTCCTATTTATTTTCAGTCCCGGTAGGCACCTAACTAAGTGTTGATAAGTATGTACATTAACTGTACAGATTAGACTTTTAAACTCTTAGCCAGACCATTGCAAACACAATATCATAAAACTAATTAATAAAAGTGTTTTCAGGCAATTAATCTTCGACATAGTTACATGTATTTTTGAAAACATGATCTAGGTAGATACATACTACAAAAATATCAGGTTTCGGTTATAATCACAAGTAAAACGATTACCAGTAACTGTAATTGTATAACAAACCAGTTAAATAAGAATGATTTCTGATTTAATTGTATAGTTGCTTGTCACTTAATCCATTTTCTAACCTCACTTTAGCCATACATTCAAATTCAAAAATCTCAGAATACAAACTGTCAATTTCATTGAAATTAAGTGACATAATACTAAGTGTATTATCCTAAAAAATAACACCAATTTCATGACTGTAACATGTAGGCCCCGAGATATAGGGAAGGTGGCCTATCTCCTTTACATGAGAATTGCACCTATTCAGTAGGGTGCTTTAGGAGAGACCTACGTCCAGCAGCGGTCTGCAATAGTTTGATGATGATGAATGATGAAGTGCTGATGGAGTTTTGAGTGTGAGTAAATAAAACAACTTTGTTTTTGTAGGAACTTACATTTATTTTATTGTTCTTATAATTACCTAATCAATTCTTAATATTATTTCATCTAAGAAAGGGGCAGGTCGGGTCATACCTTCATGGCGAGCGTAACTAAGGTACCAAATAATGCTCATAACATGTGAGCAGCATCCCACTGTTCTTAAACCTACAATGCAATTACAGCAATGACTTTTGATTGCGTCCCGACCATTCATATTTGTTTCTGCAACTATGAAAACAAAATCTTGGTTTCTTCAGGCACAATATTTCACTCTGGTTCCATGCACTCTTGGAAAATGCAGTCCTGGTGTTTCAGCCGCTCTTCTTATATTGGGCAACACAATATGTTGGGTTCTTTCTTTTGGTCCTTCTGGAACATAGAAGCTCAAATCTTGAGCTTGGCCCCAGCAAACTCCACAAACTTAATTCATGGATGACATCTGTAAATAAATAACATTGATGAAATACAAATTGAACACTAAGTTTGATAGACATAAATTGCGCCCAACAATTTTGAGTAGGGCTCAACATTGCTTTATATGACTATGACACTATGACAGTCATACTAACAGAGTAATAACTATTATAACAGTGTTAGGCAAACCAAGTTAGGCAACCAAGTGTTAGGCAAGTAAAAATACATGTAAACGATCACTTATGTGTTTGTACATTATATAGGACAAATTGTAAATATTTATGCAACCACAACAGTGTTTGTTATTTTTTCAAATAATGTTTAGATTAGTTTTAGTACACACATATTATTTTAGTATGATATCGTGTAGTTTAAATGGTAAGGACTACTTTTTAACACGTAAAAGTTATCACTTCTTAACTGGCACACTCGTACGCAAAATGTTATTTGGAAACTACTTACATCTCTAGGATATGTCCACAGCCGAATAGTATTGACGATATCTTCACTCTCATCGGATAAAGCGTGCCTTCTTATTCGGGACAAGCGAACGTTGCAATTGATGCATTGCAAACTCGTCATTTTAATTAAAGCACGTACACACACAGCACAGTTAATAAAGCGTCCTTTCGCGAAAGTACTATCAACAGATAGAGTACGGAGGATCAGTTGCTCAACTCAACGTAAAAATGGCCAGATAATTTGCTAAATTGCTCAGATGCAGTTACAAACCACAATCCAAAACAACAGCAAAGAAATGAACAGAGACTCGGAAAGATTTTCTTAATCTGTCAATAAAATAATTGCCAATAAAAAAAAAACATTGATGGCGAAAATAATTCCTATCATTAAATAGTTCATTATTAAGATTGTATGCAATAATTATTCATTGTAAGGTATAATGTGTAATTGGTTAATTATATTTACTGTTATTTCTATTTTTAAATAATTATTTATCATTTTGAGCCTCGTGATATTTTACAAATGGCAACTTCTAAAAACATAACTCCGTTTCGTTGCGTTTAGTTTAAGATTATATTACGTTTAATTACTTAAATCTTTTAATTGATATAATTAATTAATCCGGACTTCTAAAAATACTAATGTTACATGAAAATGAACGGTTTAGTTGCCTTAATAAGTGGTACAAATTCTATCACAAAACAACAAAAAAAGTATGTTGTACGAATTCTGCCGTTGTTCTTTTTATCAAAGAACTGCCGATATGACAGGTATTTATGTACCGTAAATAAGGCCTTGTACCTTAAATAAGTTGTTATAAATGTTTTCAATGCGTACTTTTGTTGATATCCAGATTTAAGCAACTTTTAGTCTTGTTTACAGAAATTGAAAATTGAGGTTATGTTTTGTAGTTTGACAAGTCTCGTCTTACTCTCTCGTTCTTACACTACTCCCGATTTCATGAATTTAAAAAAGCAGATATAAAACAAAATACCAAGTTTCAGGTGCCTACACTGAGTTTACTGCCGGTAGTTAGAGAGGACTTGGGTTATGATGGAAGCCGTGAACATCTCAGAAAGATATTACACTCACTGGGTTTTTCATATAAGAAATGTAAAACAGACAGATCGGCTCTAATGGAGAAACCTAACATAGCAGCAAAGCGGGAGCAATATTTGAAAATTATTATGGATAATAGAAAACTGCCTCCACAACTACAAAAAGAAATAATATATTTGGATGAAAGTTATATTCACTCATCATACAAGCTGAAAAAATGTTGGCAATCAGTTGATGTTAGCGGAGTGAAACACAACATATCAAAAGGCAAGAGATATATAATTGTACATGCTGGGAGCGAGAAAGGATTTGTTCCAAATGCACTTTTGATTTTCAGTGGCACAAACAAAAATGAAGACTATCGCTTGGAAATGAATAAAACTAACTTCACAAAATGGGTCATTGAAAAATTAACACCCAACTTAAGAGAACCTTCCATTATTGTAATGGATAATGCTCCTTACCATTCGGTGGTCTTGAACAAGGCACCAACTAGCGCTTCAAAAGTTGCCGAGATAAAGATATGGTTATTGCAAAATAATATACCTTTTGATGAGTCTCTCCGCAAGCCTCAATTATTAATGCTAGTGAAGTTTCATAAACCAGAGCCCATTTATGAAATTGACCATATTTTAGGAGATCATGGTCACACTGTGGTACGACTTCCACCTTATCACTGTGACCTGAATTCTATTGAATTAATATGGGGAATTGCAAAGCATAAAATTGCTTCAGTCAATATTGGATCCATTGATATAAAGGTATGTAGCCTAGTTCATATATGAATATTTAATGTTGCTATGTAAGGACCATTGTTAATGATTTTTTTTTTTATAGGTGGCTGCTGAACAAGCATTTTCAAACATTACTGCCGATGACTGGAAAAATTCATGCAAGCATGTAATGAAAATAGAAAAAGAATATTATGACAGAGGTGTGACCATGTATGAACAAATAGAACGATTAGTAATAAATCTCAGGGATGACAGTAGCAGTGATTCATCAGAATTAGACGATTCTAGTGATTCTGAAGTTGCAGGAAGCTCTAGCCAAAATGTGAGCTTTTCTGGAATTGAATATTTAGATAAAAGTGTTTTCGATTCGGCTGATTGAATTTTTTGTATTAATAATAAAACTTCAAACAAAACGTTTTCTTTCATTAACCCTGTCATCGAACTATAATCGTCAATTCCTAACAATCCCACTATTAGACTGCCCTTGGGGGCATGGTTATCTGTCTGTGGGAACCTACTGCACCGCTTTCGTGCAAGGCTTCAGCGCCCACTATTAACATTGTTAATACTGAACATTGAAGCTTTCCATGGTGTTTGCGTAGCGTCAGAGGGACTGAACAATCCACTTTGAATTGGAATCATATACCCAAAAATAAAAAGTATCAAAAACTGTTGAGTCGTAGTATTCCGGGTTGCCACATGTGCGATACTGACGACCTCATTTATTCCACACTCTTTTTTGCCAATCTGTACGTGTAGGCACATAAACATTGTTTTGGTGAAAAAGGATATGTTCTAGATAGCTGGTGCTATCTTTGTAGTGTTTTACTTTTGGGCCTACGCGTTACAGTCAATTATTGTATTGCAAAATTATCGTCATTTTATCATATAACGAAAACACAAAAAAGAAAAAAAATATACAGTTGTAAAACTGTGAAAAATGCATTTTATTGTATTATTTACAACTCTCACTAGCTAAGTATGGATACGTGGCTAAAAAGACATTGTGTCAGGTTTGAAAATATATGTCAAGTATTTTTTCAATTGTCAAACATGAACTCAAACGTCACGTCAATTCATTCGCTTTGTTGTGCTTGCGCCGGTGAATGTGTTCTGCTATGAAATTCGTATTTTCTGTGATCTTACCAACGACTTTGGCTTGTTTCTGGAATCTGACGAATCTTGCTCTCACGGATAAACTCGGCTCAAACACGGACTCTTTATCTGCTACTCTGACTGACCACGGCTTGTTTCCAAGGACTTCGATATTAACAATGGATAACTGCATTAATTGCGGTATTAATACATCTCGTTGCAATATAACGGGGATACGTCCTTTGAATGAAGAATTCATCTTATCTATTGTACGCGCATGGGTTTCTCCGCAAACAGTAAGTAGTGTTCAAATAGAATTATGTATTTGTTCCTCATGCAATTATTTAATACTTATGTTTCGAAAATAAATAATATAAACTATTATTTATATTTAAGGTGGATTCCTGCCATCATCTCTGTCAAGCTTGCTGGGATTTGGCAGTTGATACGTTACTGTCAGTTGAGGCAACAGAAGAAACTCCTACTCCTCGAGGCCACATTCATATGTGTATCCATTATGGACGTTCATTAAGGAATGCACGGTCCCACCGTCTCCGATCCAATCCTGAACGAGAACAAAGGATACTAAATGTTATATCGGAATGGATTTTACCCCAAACTGTAAGTATGATTCAAATAACTACACTTGTATTAATACATCAGTTATTTGTTTATCTTATAATAATATACCCATCTTGCCTGGGTAGCGGAATGTAACAATTTCCCTTCAATTGTATCTGAAACAGATTTGAGGCCATAAGGGGTATGTCTTTAGACGGATGATAATCTTTAAATTATAATTTCATTGAACAATAAGCTATAATAAAAAAATGGTAATATTAATGATACTCCATTCATTTTAGGCTGGAGCTCAGAGTGAGGTATGTCATTCTTGTTGGGTGAGGGCAGACAGAGCTGCTCGTCACTTTGTCTCACAGCCATCAACATCTGACGTACCAACCTCACCAATTGACACATCTATTTCACAAGAAACCCCTACATCGGAAATGCCAGTGTCTGAAATCAGTACTCCAACTGTGGAAACCAATCCAGCACAAGGCGTAAGTCAAGAAACATTACCTGATTATCTGAGGCCTATTCAAACCGAAAGTAAGTGTTTTATAGAAGGTTGTAATCGGAGAGAAAGAAACAGAATTCCAACAGCTATGAGGAGAAATCTTTTGAACATGTACAATTATTATGTGCCTCAGAATAACAGACTTTGTGATTATCATTTATATGCAATAGAAAGATTGGATTTATTAATTGGTCTGTCAAATAATTCTATGAATTCATTCTCGGCAAGTCACATTCAAGATATGCTAGCTTTAAAATCTCCCACATCGGTAGAACTCAATTTTGAAGATTTAGAGAGTATTCAAGACAATGAATTTTACTATTGGAAGGCAAGCAATCTTGCAATATTATTGTAATTGTATTGTTCGCAGGCGCACAGTAGAGTGTTGTGCACACATTATGTCTATAGTATGGTATTTGAGTTGGACTAGGCATCAAGACCACATATCACCTCCTGCACACTTTCGTGACACTATATTAGTTGTTTATGAAGATGATTAAATGACAAAATAAATGAAATATAGAAAAACTGTGTTCCTATTTATTTTCAGTCCCGGTAGGCACCTAACTAAGTGTTGATAAGTATGTACATTAACTGTACAGATTAGACTTTTAAACTCTTAGCCAGACCATTGCAAACACAATATCATAAAACTAATTAATAAAAGTGTTTTCAGGCAATTAATCTTCGACATAGTTACATGTATTTTTGAAAACATGATCTAGGTAGATACATACTACAAAAATATCAGGTTTCGGTTATAATCACAAGTAAAACGATTACCAGTAACTGTAATTGTATAACAAACCAGTTAAATAAGAATGATTTCTGATTTAATTGTATAGTTGCTTGTCACTTAATCCATTTTCTAACCTCACTTTAGCCATACATTCAAATTCAAAAATCTCAGAATACAAACTGTCAATTTCATTGAAATTAAGTGACATAATACTAAGTGTATTATCCTAAAAAATAACACCAATTTCATGACTGTAACATGTAGGCCCCGAGATATAGGGAAGGTGGCCTATCTCCTTTACATGAGAATTGCACCTATTCAGTAGGGTGCTTTAGGAGAGACCTACGTCCAGCAGCGGTCTGCAATAGTTTGATGATGATGAATGATGAAGTGCTGATGGAGTTTTGAGTGTGAGTAAATAAAACAACTTTGTTTTTGTAGGAACTTACATTTATTTTATTGTTCTTATAATTACCTAATCAATTCTTAATATTATTTCATCTAAGAAAGGGGCAGGTCGGGTCATACCTTCATGGCGAGCGTAACTAAGGTACCAAATAATGCTCATAACATGTGAGCAGCATCCCACTGTTCTTAAACCTACAATGCAATTACAGCAATGACTTTTGATTGCGTCCCGACCATTCATATTTGTTTCTGCAACTATGAAAACAAAATCTTGGTTTCTTCAGGCACAATATTTCACTCTGGTTCCATGCACTCTTGGAAAATGCAGTCCTGGTGTTTCAGCCGCTCTTCTTATATTGGGCAACACAATATGTTGGGTTCTTTCTTTTGGTCCTTCTGGAACATAGAAGCTCAAATCTTGAGCTTGGCCCCAGCAAACTCCACAAACTTCATTCATGGATGACATCTGTAAATAAATAACATTGATGAAATACAAATTGAACACTAAGTTTGATAGACATAAATTGCGCCCAACAATTTTGAGTAGGGCTCAACATTGCTTTATATGACTATGACACTATGACAGTCATACTAACAGAGTAATAACTATTATAACAGTGTTAGGCAAACCAAGTTAGGCAACCAAGTGTTAGGCAAGTAAAAATACATGTAAACGATCACTTATGTGTTTGTACATTATATAGGACAAATTGTAAATATTTATGCAACCACAACAGTGTTTGTTATTTTTTCAAATAATGTTTAGATTAGTTTTAGTACACACATATTATTTTAGTATGATATCGTGTAGTTTAAATGGTAAGGACTACTTTTTAACACGTAAAAGTTATCACTTCTTAACTGGCACACTCGTACGCAAAATGTTATTTGGAAACTACTTACATCTCTAGGATATGTCCACAGCCGAATAGTATTGACGATATCTTCACTCTCATCGGATAAAGCGTGCCTTCTTATTCGGGACAAGCGAACGTTGCAATTGATGCATTGCAAACTCGTCATTTTAATTAAAGCACGTACACACACAGCACAGTTAATAAAGCGTCCTTTCGCGAAAGTACTATCAACAGATAGAGTACGGAGGATCAGTTGCTCAACTCAACGTAAAAATGGCCAGATAATTTGCTAAATTGCTCAGATGCAGTTACAAACCACAATCCAAAACAACAGCAAAGAAATGAACAGAGACTCGGAAAGATTTTCTTAATCTGTCAATAAAATAATTGCCAATAAAAAAAAAACATTGATGGCGAAAATAATTCCTATCATTAAATAGTTCATTATTAAGATTGTATGCAATAATTATTCATTGTAAGGTATAATGTGTAATTGGTTAATTATATTTACTGTTATTTCTATTTTTAAATAATTATTTATCATTTTGAGCCTCGTGATATTTTACAAATGGCAACTTCTAAAAACATAACTCCGTTTCGTTGCGTTTAGTTTAAGATTATATTACGTTTAATTACTTAAATCTTTTAATTGATATAATTAATTAATCCGGACTTCTAAAAATACTAATGTTACATGAAAATGAACGGTTTAGTTGCCTTAATAAGTGGTACAAATTCTATCACAAAACAACAAAAAAAGTATGTTGTACGAATTCTGCCGTTGTTCTTTTCTTTATAGTTGAAATATTCGTTTGTTGCCCGTGGTACTACCAGATTATCAAAATGTTTTTTTTTTAGTTTTCGATAATTTTAAAATATGTGTATGTAACGTGTGTTCTTATAATATATTATAAGCATGCGTGTTATATTAGGAATAGGGTCCCGATGGTTACGGAACCCTAAAATTGAGGTACTTATAAGACTTTGGAAAAGTTGTCTGGTGGCACAATCAACTACACTCTATTTACAAAATCCGTCTGCTACATTTCAAGTACTGCAGCTTTGTTTGGAGATTACACATAATTGTCTCGAGAAATTTTTTAAAAAAATATGTATTCTAAAGACCAATCTTACATTCTTCTGCTTTGCGTGACTATAGAATCAAATAGTACCCGACTAGTATATTGCCACATTATCACTATTTTTCATTTGCAGTACATGTTTTACGTTCAGTATGGAAGATACATCCCCACTTAAGCGTAGGAGAGGTACCTTAAAAAAATGCTTTCAAGTGTTTTTACTTTAATTATTAACAAATTAGTTTTCTTGTGCTAATTCTCTGAACTAAGTTGTGGACAGAGAGACGAGGAGACAGACATGGCGAAACTAAAACAAGATAGCTGCGTAAAAAAAAGACTGCCAATTGTGTTAAAAACTTGGTCAGCTATAAGTAAATAAAACATTAAAAATTTGCTTTCATATTTATTTTTGCTTTCTTATCACAATATTAAAATAAATAAACATACACACTTGTTCTTATAATTTGTATATTATACATACATTATAATTAATACAATTATTACAGATTATAAAATGTTATAGTATTAAGGTCCCAGACACTTATTTGTTAATGAACCATAATCTTTTAAGTGTTTTGTTCACTTTGTTCGAGGGGGCACATTCGAATCGGCTGTATTTTTTGAATAACTAACACAGAGAGTCATATATTATTATATATGACTCTCTGTGTTAGTGTAATACTATAACTAAGCCGAACTGAAGTAATTCCTACACATATTCGGCTCGTGTTGATCGGCAAACTTCGGAATCTCTGGTACATACCGAAGTTTGCCGACTGCCGTTGAATCATGTTAACTCGGCACAATTCGAACTCAGCCAAGAGGCTCTTTCCCGAACTTACGAAAATTCGGTTTTGCCGCCCGGTTGTGCACAGTCATGCCGACCCGAACCTGACAGAACAGAGAACAAAAGTGACCTAACACGAAATTTGTGTTTTGTGGAAAATAACAAAATTATTGTGTTCCTGTTTGATTCACTAGACGATAGTCTATGTTATTAGGTATTTAGTAGTTTTAGGTATTTATCTTAATTCGTCGTAATTTTGAGTTCGGTCGCTTTCGTTCCGACTGTGCGTTGTGTGTAGCACACCTTAGGATGCCAACTCATCAACGAATATGTCCAATACAGCACTTTATCTTCAAGGTTTCCTGTTACGCCTCCAGCGAAGACCCTACTAGACACCCTGAGATTATGATTCATTACCTACTTTAGTATGCAACAATAAGGTCGGTGTTCGTGTCGGCCCCAAACCCTTACTGTTTAGGTTATGTGTCTTTCCACTGAAGCTCGTTGGACAATAGGTTAGCCTTATATATGGAGTGTATAGACATCGACCGGTATACCTAAGTGGAATGAAATATTTGTGAAATTCATTTGAAAACAATCACCAATGTAAAAATGTTTACTTAGTAGTATTAAAGTAACAGATTTGAGAATCACATTGAGACTTTAAAAGCTATTTTTCAGAGCACCGACTAATTTCTGCCACAGGCCAAAAGATGATTGTACTGCAATTCAGAGAGCGCGTCATCTGACTCATATTTCATCGTAGTAAAGTATAAATTGGAATGATTGAAACACTTTCGTTTTTGGTCTGTAAGTAAATGACATCAATATTTTAATTTTTGTTTGTCGGTGCTCCCTAGAATCGGCACTATACATGGTGGATTTTTTTAACACATGAGTGTGGCAAGCGAATTTTCAAAAATATGTGAATGCAGATTATTTCTTTTTTTAAATAAAGTAATGTTTCCTTTGAGTAAAAATTTCTATCTCCAGTATTTAGAGTACTTTCTTCCAGGTGGCGTTGGAAATTCCACCTTGTATATAAATTTGGCTAGCAGATAAATATTCTTACACGCTATGGCATTTTAGTCACTGCCACGACACCGCATCGAAAAATAGCTTTTACACAGCATGACATAAAGCTAATTTTCAAACAATAAATACCAATCAGCATAGACATGATATGAATAAATAGGTCGCAGTTCATTCATTCAATCAATCTTTACTTACATTTTTTACATATTAACGCTTATTTTGAAAATTAACGTAATATCAATGTGTCGCCAAGATAACTTAAAAGTGAAGTTTTTATCAATAACATTATTATAATGTATATTAATTCGTGTCACTGATTTTTTTCATCCGAATATTCAACGCAACTGGGTACTTAGTCGATTTTTGAGCGCATATCTACGATTAGCTGTATTATTGTCTCTTGGAAAAAAGGTTAATTAAAAACCACTTGCATAGACACTTAGTTAACTATATATTTTGCAACGGCGTATTCTGTGCGCACCGTACTGCGTAGACTAATTGCCCGCAAACGCAAGCTTAGGATGCGTCCTAACCAAAGTGATCGTGGGGGGACCACGCCACCGACACGTTCAGTTTGTTCGGCGAACCGCAACACGTGATCACGCCGAGAAAGGCCGTTTTTCAATTTTCTGAACAATTAAACGACATAACTATTGTAACTAGTTTTGGAAATCATTTTTTTCTGACCACACATGTCATACTGTGACAAAATATTGCACATTTGGTATTACAAATACAGAAGTTACAGACATGTCGTTTTCTGCATAACTGCAAAAAATACAATTTCTAGAGAGGTAAACTGAAGACTGCGATTTTCTCAAACAATTTATGATTTTTAAATTGGCTAGTTGAATTCTGACCCGACGATATGAACGCGACGTATGCAAAGGCGATCACTTTGGTTAGGACGCAGTGTTACATCATACCAAAAAATCTATGATAGGGGTTATACCATACCACATTGAAAGATTAATTCAAAGCAGCGTATACTGACTTAGTACTTTAAAATTCATTCCAATATTTGATAACGAGCCAATAAGCGACTTTTGTTATCACTATCCAATATAATATATTAGTACCATTACAAATAACACAACAAAACACGTTTTTAAGGAGATCATATTTTCATCTCGGACACATGGTATACTTATTTGAAAGGAATGTGTATGGCAACATCACCAAAAACTTATAAGTGTTACCAAGGCAAAAAATTGTCTTTGAGACTTAAGATTTTTAGACATATACAAATCGAACTTTACACATTGGTCTTCAGGAAATCTGAAAGTTATAAAAGACTAGTGTTTACATTGTTTACTAAAATAGTAAGACAGGTGGAGATCTATCTAATATGAATATTTTTAATGAATTTGAAGTGAATATTACTAGGCTACGGAATCAGTGTGGCATTTAAAATTAATCAGAGCGTCCAGAATTTTCTACTGCATTCAAACTTCGAATTTACATTTCATTTTGTAACATAATATTCGAGCACGATAAATTGTTTGCAGATGGCGTTAAAAACAGTTAAAATGGTACTTACAAACATCTATGCGCTTCACATAGACCACAAAAGCAAATCTACTTATAACTACATAATATATGGAGTTTTTCTCGATCACAATGTAATACTATACAGTGATAAAGTTATGATATAGACAGATATTCGTAAATTCACTGTTAAGACTCGCAGACTTATTGGCGATTTCTGAACTTAGTAATCGATGTTTTAGTTCTAAATGTTTAATTTCGAGTGCTAATTTTATTGAAGGTGATTCGTTCAACTTCTTAATGCACTAATCAATTAGTTAGTTATATCAGAAACGGGGTGTAATTAAAGGAAAAACTAAGGCTACATTTCCACTGAAACTTAGATATGCATCTCGTAATTTTATTGGAATGGGTAGGTCCTGCTAATTTCTACTCTGCTTCACTGGAAATACAGCCTAATTTCAACCGAAAATCGTCATAAACTCGGGTGTTTCTCAAATATGTAGAGTTAGCTAAGAGAAGCAATGCATGCACAAACAAACATATTAAATAATACTAACCGAGTTCTATGAACGGTTAATAGAACGCAGTTAGTATTAACACAAAGCAGAGCAAAAAAAAACTATATTTGGCCATGAACTTGATTTACCTTCAAAGCACAGTTTACAAAATCTAGGTTTTAGTTGAGCTTACGATGTATTTGAGACCCCAGACACTTAAGCTTAATTGCCTAGCTGTCAAAAATCTATAATTTTTAATCTCCGCCGACATTATTTACAGTTGCGCAAGCCAAACAGTGCTACATGATCTTATGACGCTTGATTGACGTTGTTGGCAAACGTTTGTGAAATGTGTTGAAAAAACAAGATGGCGGATTTAGTTTCGATTTTGACCACGCGTCAAAAGATTCTTGTATTTCTTTAAATGTGACTTTACACATAAAAAATACCGGATACCTGCGAGTCTTAACAGTCATCAAGATATAAGATTCAGTATTTAAAAATATAGTTCTCATCCACGCTAGACAGTCTCAGATATAAGTCTTAAGCAATATTCATTGTAGCACACCATCCATTCTGCCATACATCAAGGTCCTATATACAGCCGGTTGATCCGAGTCTATTGTTACAGAAGGGACTGTTCCACCATTATCTTTTCGAACCCTTGCGGAGGTGGGTAGAGGAAATTTTCGAAGATTACATCCAAGATGGCGCCGTCATCAACTGCAAGTAGAATTTTATGTTGGGTTATAATCGTGCAACTTTAATAGGCAATTACATAATATCATTACGCCTATAATCCTCGAAGGGTTAGGCAGAGGTGTACCTAATACTACACTCCCATGTAAGAGGGGGTGAGCCTATTGCCATCAACTGGACACAAATTAAGACTGTGGGTGCTTATAAGAAATTTAAACAAAACTACCCGACCTGGGAATTGAACCCAGGACCTGCTCAACAGTAACCGTAATCGTCCAAGTTTAATAGTAGTCTAAGATCCCGCTTAAGGCCGACCTTCACTCATCTGTTTACCGAATGAAAAATAGTTTTTAGCAATCTTAATACATAAACAAACTTATTACGAATAGGTTGCCTGATGAAATTAAGTCAAGATTATTAATTTAAAGTGCGACAATTGTGACTCTGAAGCGATTTTACTTGACAACTTAGTCCCACCCTGTTTGTAATAAAGTGAAATACAGCTATTTCAGTATACACCACTATCTTTTAATTAGTACAAAAAAAAAATGGATTTAGTTTTTTTGACTTTTGATTACACAAATATGGTCAGTAACGGGTACGGATAGAGCTCCATTTTTTTTTTTGTACTAATTAAAAAATAGTGGTGTATATTTCAATAAGAAATACCTGACAACCCTGTAGGGACAAAAAGATAGAAAACACAACAGTTTCTTGTTCCTTATGCTTTGTACTTTCAATCAATATAGATTTCGATTAGAGAGAAAAAAAGTTTTTTTTTTTATTTTTCATTTTTTTTTTTTAAATAATTTGAAAGTTTTTTGCCTAAAAGCTAGACTGTGCTTAATTTCATCAGGCAACCTATTTGCAATGTTTATTCTTGTATTAAGATTTCTAAAAAGTATTTTTCATTCGGTAAGCAGATGGTTGAAGGGCGATCTTAGGTGGGATCTCAGAACATAGGCATACATGTTACATACATTTTCATAATTTTACGATACAAAGGAAACACATAAAATATATTTGTTGTGCATGTTTCAGGATTACATGACTAGTGTACGATTTGTTTGCGGCCTTGACTTGTGATTATTTATTTATTGGTTTATAAAGGTTTGCCAACAGCTTGTGTATAAGTTCATTACAACTCACAAATACGCCGCAAATTTATGATGTTATACTAGGGGTTAAAGTATGAAATTGCCGATTTGTATGGACGATTTCATGAAAACTAATACTTCCATACTAATATTTATTTTTTCTTGGAAACGTCTGAACCGCGTATTTTAAATTCTCAAAACAGAGTCTATGACAAAAATATACCTACTTGAAGTAGTGAAACCTACGGCACATTAAAACAGGTGTTTTGAGACACTGCCCTATGAGGTAATATGCAACTATTAGTACGCTGTTTAAACTCTAAAAGGTACGTAATTTAACAATTAAACCAATAAAAATGGAATTAGGAAAAATATAACTATTCGTCAAAGTTACAAACAGAACAAAATGTGAGTAAAAAACGGCTGTTTCATAGTTAAAGACCTTACCAAGATTTACTTTGAATTTATAATAAGTCAAGCAGATCACAAAGAAAAACGAATAAAACTTATTGGCTGAATAAATAAATAATAAACAACAGCTTAGTACCTATTTTTCTGTTCCTTTCTTCTTTTCTGTATTTAGTGTGTACGTAAACTGTTAAATAAATTATAATTCCAAATTCAAAACTCACCATAAAGCGCAGGGTACACCGTCCCCCTAATATTACTAACAGGTATCTCCAAAGTTTTTCCATTCAAAAAGAAGTTCAGGTCTACATGATCATAGGCCACGCCGATGGTGTCGCCCTCTACCGGCATTATGGCCGCCGAGTTAAGGCCTTTATCGCTTTCAGGCTTTTCATTTTCATGAGTTGGTGAGTCCGAGGTTGATACGAGTAGATCGGCCGTGGGTGACTCTCTAGGCGCAGGCGCGAGATGATATAGCTCGATGTTTGAATGGCGCACTGTTCCGTCGCTGTTGAGACACCATGACTCTTTGTCCATACCACCTGGAATTAAATTGGGAATAATGATACACATTGAAATTATGAATTAATGTCTTTTAGGGTTGCGTAGCCGAATGGCAAAAAACCGAACCCTTATAGATTCGTCATGTCTGTCTGTCTGTCCGTCCGTATGTCACAGCCACTTTATTCCGAAACTATTAAATGTCACAGCCACTTTATTACAAAAATAAAAAAGATAAAAGGTATATCCCATACGTGGAATTGAAACTAAAAAAAAGGTTGTCTATAATAGGTCTTGTGTTAAAATGTGCCCCCCCCCCTCCCTCCCTCTCTAATTTCTAAAGTAAAATCTGAAAAAATTTAGGATTCTAGAACGTAAAAAAAACTTTCAACGAAAATTGGTTTGAATAAGACTTGATGTTTAGTTTTTGAGATATGGGACTTTTTCATCAAACTGCAGCATTAACTTTGTTTTTGATTAACATACTATGAAAAACAAACTTAGTTTTGCTGTTGAATCTGAATGCGACTCGCACTTGGCCGGATTTTTGGGGTTGGATAATCCCAAGCTTCCCTTTTTGGTTGGGCATTAAAAAGATTGATTTGCCTGCTATGGAAAAATCAATTTTCAATAACGTTTAAGCTCTAAAGGGAGTAGTTTCTAGTATCCTGCATGCATTTCAGAGAATCTCTAAAAAGTAGGTCAAACAGACAAAGAAAAAAAATAATAATAATTGCTGATTAAAGAGCACCTTAAGTAACAAGTTACAATGACCTAAATATTAATTTTGGCAACAGAAATACAAACTCTGCATAGCAATATACTGAAGGACACATTACAGCAACAGATGACCAAACTTGGACTTGGAAACTCTGCAGTGAATACCAAGTCAGTGCATGAATAAGAATGATCACTGTCGCGAAACATTTTAAACATCCTATGACCATTTCAACCTTCACTTTGTCCAATGAATAGTTTTCTGCAAAAATAATTACCATATTTTTTTGACAAAATGCTGTCAATTACTTAACAAAGCAGAATTTCATGTTACTTTCTGCGTAACCTATATTTCTTGCTGAATGTAAACAGTCTATAGAATTGTTTAAAACGTGTTTCTCACTTTCTTTATTATTCTTAAGGTGTGAAATTAGCGAGTGACAACATTATGCAACAATATGCAAAGTAAGTTTCTTGATAATATTGCTTTAAGTGTTGTTACTATAGACCAACCGCTTTAATGAGTCCTCACGAAGGTATCAATTTAAATGGAATATTCTGAAGGTTGATCACATATTAGTTCAATTAGTATTGTAATACCTATGTGGATTACGTTTATTTTAAAGCAAATAACCTGTGGGATATTCTTAGGATTTTGTGGATGTTTAATGTGCCTTTGATGGGGCAAAGCGTAGGACTCATTAAAGTGGTCGGTCTATACATGGTTCACAACTTATGCAAAAGAAGTTCACCTATTTGCACTTGATAATGTGTACAGTCAGCCTGATTTGCATAGTACAATCACTGATGTGGGGCTGACTTTACGCCTGTATATCTTTGTATCTCATAAAAACTATTCATAACCGTCAGCTTAGTTAATACTACTTGTATTTTTCATCAAAATTAAATCACAGGACTTTAAGGTTTTTCTCATTTGCAGGGGGCCTATGTCCAGCAGTGGTGATGAAAAGGGTTCTATGACCATTATACTTAGGGCATATTCACCTACTACTAAAACAGTAAGAATTGGCAAATGGCAGAGATTGACTCATGTAAACTTTGACTTTTAAAAAGTGCTGATTATCAGCATAATTTGAATAAATAGATTTTACTCATAGGTACAATTTGCAAATATTGCTTACCATGAACTCTATTAAGATCTGTCTCCCTGGTAGCCACTCCGACAGCCCAAACGCCTCCCTGCTGCAGCTTCACTTCAAAGTAAGATTTGTTCTGCACTAGAGGAGCATTCCCCAATGCACAGCCCGATCCACACACTCGCTGGCCACCTTTTATTATCACCATTTCATGTCCTGCAATATTAACAAGAGTTACTGTAAGACTGGTTGTCAGAAAAAAGTTTCCAGCCTCCGTAGCATGACCACCGTAGACAAGAATTTCTTTGACAGAAGAATTGACAAAATGACAGATTGTGTCGACAGAATGACAGATTTCTTTGCACTATCTGTCATTTTGTTGATTCTTCAGTCAAAGAAATCCTTGTCTACAGTGGTCATGCTACGGGGGCAGTAGCATGTGTCCAAACAAGTCTGGTTTTTGACCCCATCCAGACTTTGTTGGGCCTCGTCATTGATCCAGACTTTGTCTACTTCCTGACTTTAATATTGTAAATAACAACCCCTACTCCAACCCCTATTAATATTCATAATCATAAGCATAATCAGCCTATAATGTTCCCACTGCTGGGACACAGGCCTCCTCTCTATGAGAGTGAATGGGCAAATGAATTTCCTATAATTAATATTCAGTTTATTTAATTTTGTTCAATGAAAGGACTGTTTATTTAATAAATTCCTTAGGCTAATTATTTATTGAAAACAAACTGATTGTCCCTAACTCAACATAAAATTCATTATGATCTGATAAACAGTAATAAACCCAATAAGTATGTGTTTTATAGCATTTTTATCTTTGTTTTCAAAACTCTTTTATTGTAGCTAAGGCATAAACTTATTATTACCTACTTATTTCTTTTTAGATGAATACTTAGCCTTGTAACTAGGAGTTGTAACTTGCTTCAAGGATTTAGAAAACGCAACAAGGTCTCATTTTCAATAAATTATGAAAAATAGGTTGACTTGAGCATTGATGCCTTGTTCGAAACAAAGGATTGAGGTCTGATATTGTTCTTCAATCTATTACGATAGGTAATGAAATCTAGAGTGTTTGTGCAATCAGCTATAGAGATTGTTCAGCAAACAAGCTCTCTGCTCTATCATTAATCAAGGAGCGACGAACAACCCACGCAAAATCGATGCGCGCACCAATGTTCGCAACCACTAAGTTTCTAGCAAATTCAGTCAAGTATAGATACTTCTTAACAACTGTTTATTTAGTAAACATTGTTTGTATTCTTCTGTTCAACAGGATGTAATTAAAAATCAAGTATACAAACCCATGTGTAATGTATCCAACTGAACTGGGTTTTCCTTAATTCGTATCGGTACACTGGGCGTGAGCGTGAAGCCATTCATACAACTTTTCAGACAGCAAAACATGTTTAACTTATTCACTAAAACCTTTTATAATAATCAATACACGATTTTATTAGATTAAAATTATTTTTGTTGTACTACGATTTACGTCATTTTCTTTTGACACTTATCTGACAGTTGCCTATTTGCCATCCATGACATTGTATCATGTAGCTGTCATTTTTACGACCCCTTTCCACGAAACATATTTGATACTTTTTCGGTTTTCCAAAATTACGGTTTTCTCACCTCCACCAAAACGCGTTAGCAGTACTTTTTCCTTCATTTTGCTTTGTCTAAACACGTACAATGTACACTTAAGCTTAGATTATTTACGCTGTAAATGACCTACAACAGGCTTTAATGGATCCAGTCCCGCAACAAGTTACTTTTAAAATTATACGACCGTGTATTTCAACGTGTTTCCTCAAACCCCATATCAATAATATTACTCGTGCATTACCTCCCACAGTATGTACCTAGTTCAAATAAACTACATAAAAATGATCATGAGTCAATCGGTCACGCGTTCGCGCTCAATCTAGGCCAAAAGACAATCAGAGATGATTTATTTTTCTTCCAATTAGATGCAAATATTGATTTGCGCTAATAGTTCAAACAAGTAATATTTGTATTGATTCGGCAAATATTGAGCGATATAATTATGATATTATGCAAGATCAAGTTACCTTGAAATTGGGATCGGTTTAAATAAAATAATGCTCGCAGTACTTATTTAGATTTACTTATTTATTGAGGGTTTTGATCGAAAGAAAATGCGATTTTTAATGACACTATCCCGATATGGAAGTAATAGAGAGGTTTAATTATTTAACTATCGCTTCTTACAACAATAGCTGCATACCGAAAACCAAAGAATTTCTGCTTTTGGAAGAATTTGTGAAAGTTTGTCCTCAGGGCACATTATAGGTGACGTGTTTTGCACCTGAGCCTGGCTCAAGAAAGCTGGAAATTACGGGATGATGTCATACCATGACGGAGCCCTCTTCGCCTTATCTGGCACATGTCTGGCACTTACAGCCTTTAGGTACCTACACGGATGTCGCTCCTAAAGTTTTAAAGGCACCCTTAATTACAAATCAAGATTGTATCATAGACATAGGGATATGACATAATTATGATCTGCCTCTTTTGAGGCATGTATTCCACACAGTGTGGAGTTTTACTTAACATAATAACATAATATCAGACATTAAAATCCCCACAGCTTGGACACAGGCCTCACTATCTGTGAGAGGAAGTGGGCCATAATCAACATCGCGGGCCTCTTGTTGGAGGAATGTTGGTCCTAAGACATGCCGGTTTCCTCACAATATTTTTCTTTACCGTTTTGATTCAAGTGAGTTCCTACAAAAAAACAAGTAGTTCTGTGTTCGAACCCGCGACTAGCGGCAAGTAAGTCGAAGCCGTTACCGCTGGGCCACCTTACTCATGGGCGCCGGCTGGATTTTTACCAGGGAGATGCACCTTCAGTTCCATGAAAACAGCTTAAAATTTTTTGCGCATCATAAAGTAACTACGTAATCGAGCGTAGCAAGCTTGATAGGTTTTCTTTTGTCCTTTATAAAAATACGGCTAATTCCGCCTATATGTATAAAAAAAAAACTTATGAACGCAAAGGACATAAGATGTCAGAGCGCGCTTGAATAGGTAATCCTCGAATAAATTAGATTATTTTTGTTTATATATGAAGGTACCAGAATAGGAGTACGACCTCGATATTTTTTGCTTTCTGCCTCGGACACATTAGTTTATTTGGTTTCTCTATTAACCCTCTCCCTGCCCTACGGCCCTGACGATAGGAGACGCGAGGTCAAGTACCCTAAAACCAAAAGTTAAACATGTCAAGACTATTACAGAACAGTATGGTTTGGGGTGTTAGGGGTTTGTCGCAATTAAAACAATTCAATCAATAATGTACACTCAGACTACGTGACGTAGATTTTCCCCGGAGTTTAGAAAATGTACAGATGTATTTTGTAGCAGTTTAGAACATAGAGGTTTTATAGACAAGATGTATAATATTATAGTTATATTAAAAAAAAATGCATGTAATAGAAAATTAAATAGTTTTAAAAAGAAAAACCCCTATGTTACTGACTGGAACAAATTTGTGAAAACAGGTTCATGGCGACGCTCGACTTTGGTTTCAGGAGTGGGTTGCTAATAGAAAACCCACATCGGTCCTCTTTTTGAAAATATGTGTAAATCACGTGTTACGTTTAATTAAATCAAAGCTTAAATGGTGTCAGAACAACCAGACACAATATAAAAATGGATGTTTTAGCAACACAACACACAGCTAAAAATTCACAGCGGTCAATTTTGGAAGGAAACCAGTAAACTGAGTCCAGGGTCGGGCGTTCCAGCGAGAGTCAAGGGTAGAAGTGAGCCCGACCAGATTGCCAACCTGTTTAAGGAGCACTTTAAGTTTTACTCGCCTTTGGCTACCGGGAATACAGGAACTGAGTCACGTGAGGGACACGATCGTACGGAATACAACTAAGGATATCGCGCAGGCGGCTTTTCACCGTCTGCGTAGGACACTCATATTTGCCTGATGCATTAATGAAAACCGTAGTTGTCCCTATTATTAAGAACTAATAAGGACGCGTCTAACTTGATTAATTGCAGGCCTATATCGCTCTCAACTGTGATTGCTAAGTACTGGATAGTGTGATTGAGAAATATTTAGTTCGGATTTCGAATTGGGCTGTCTACTGAAACAGCTATATTGAATTTCAAGTACACTATCCAGTATTACACCAGCAGGAATACACCGGTTGACGCCGGTTTTCTAGACCTGTCGAAGGCATTCGACCAGATTGTGTATGACAAGCTGTGGCAGAAGCTGTCGAGTGAGACTGAACTTCCTGACGAATTCACATTGCTCCTTAAATATTGGTATGGCAATCAGCGTAACAATGTCAGGTGGGCGGGATCACTATCGGATTCGTATAGGTTGGAGTGTGGCGTGAGGCAGGGTGGTCTGACTTCGCCCATGCTCTTTAACCTGTACGTGGATCGGCTGGTCCGTGAGTTAAGC
Source organism: Noctua fimbriata (assembly GCA_905163415.1). Lineage (NCBI taxonomy): Eukaryota > Metazoa > Arthropoda > Insecta > Lepidoptera > Noctuidae > Noctua > Noctua fimbriata. The sequence goes on along the minus strand of LR990922.1, from coordinate 13,542,584 downwards.
AGCACCCAGGTAGGTTGCTCGATTGATGGAGTTTATGTTAACAATATAAGTTAGTTAAAAAAACATCTTTATCTTGTCTATGTATGTTCTTTTGCGACATGGGAATGCAAGTGCACCCCCTTGCAGCCTACTGCCGGCACCCATGACCGTGCTCACGACCCTGTTTACACTTTCTACCGACTTATTTATCATAATTTTAGTTGTAATTCATTGAAGAGAGGTTTTGATACTGTTTAATTTTCGTTACCACAACCCTACACGATGAACATGCACGGATATTGGAATTGAGCGCACGGTCAGAGCCAAAGCTGAGCGTATCTTGGCAGTAGGCCAGGAAGGTGTTAGAAATGATTTCATATATTACGTAATGATGGACATTTGTCCGCTAAAAAGGCCCTAGGTGACAATGAGCCTATACATACAGCTTGTTTGCCTATTCATGATCAAAACTTCCCTTGAAGGCGTCACAATACAAATAAATAAACTGAAAAAGCCTCTTTCTTAGGTACAATGGGTATAGATCTATAAACATACACGCACAGGCACAATTAACCGCCCACCTCCGTTAAGGGTTCAGGTTAGTTTAAGTGAACTAATTCTTATCGCGATGCTTGTTATGAGTCAAGTGTTTATTTTTACAAAAATGAAAAGCTTAGAGCCCAAGTTTTTGCTTAACTTTATTGTGACCATTTTCGTGATTTAGCAGTGAATTTCCATTTATTCAAACTTAACCATGGCCAGTGTCCTTTCTGGAACTTGAACATTTAGAAAATGCATGGAACAACCACATAAGACGAGTTCAAGGTAAGATTTCAACATTGATAACCATAGGAGAGCTTCAGAGGGCAGCTGTGTTAGAGGAATGACAAAACATCCTTCAATCGAATACTAAAGACACTATGGATGGATTCCAAACAGGCTTTAGGAAATCAATAGAACCTGAAAAGGTAACACTGATTACTAAAATTTGATAGGTTTTTGTCAAATAACGATAAATTTAAGAAAAATTAAAATGTTGCTTTTTGTCCTCAGAAAATCGTTTCTAGGGATCAAAGACCCTAAAACCGTTTTTGATGCCTTGGGATGTCTTAAAATAAAAATTATCAGATAAGATAGCATCTGTTATTACAATTCTCTAAAAAATAAAAAATAAACTGGTTAAATTGCGCCTGTGAGTGTAGTTAATTAAAATATAAAAGTTGGAGAAGTTAAGGACCCCTCTTTGGGTACAGGCCTCCTCCATTTATTTCCACAGATAATGGTCTCGCGCTACTGGAAACCATTGTTGGCTCGTTTTAACAATTTTTCTTTTTTTTTATTATTATTTTCAACAAAAGTCAAATAAGTGGGTATTACACTAATCTTTTCATCAGCCCATCTATCTTTTACCTCGTGGTCCTGCCCACGTAGTTGTCCTTTTGGTCCATTCTGTCTGCCGAATGCGCTACGTGGCCTGCTCATCTTAGGTACTGGAATCATACCTTTCCCAAACATAGCTTTTAGGCTCATTATATTTCTCCCGACACACGGAATACCTAAATTTAACTAATTGTTGAAAATATTAGCAGCCACATTCAATTACACTGGATCAGAGGTTCCCTAGCATATACTAGAAAGACAGGTATTTTTAGGCGCTAACTAAACGTTAGTTAGAGCTTAAAAATACGTGATGATTTAAAACTTTTCGAATGCATAACCTCTTCCTTTTTTGAAGTCGCTTAAAATAGATAACTAATTGAAACTGCTTAAGTTTGTAAGTACATAGTTACGCTTTCCAGTACCTAATGGTGACATGTTTTGGGTATTTGAACGTTGTGTAATATTTGCCCACTTTTCCATGAGTTCGTTAGGACGATTTGTTTAGCCTCATAGATTTTACATTCCAAGAGATTACCATGGAGATACGGTTAAGGAGAATTCTTCAATGCTTCCTTTGCTTTTGAACAAACTAGAAGATAAGAAAATTCCTAAGAGACACGGGAACTTTTTGTTGAAAGATAACAAACAAAAATCTTGATTTTTTTTTCTAACCCACCGTTTTAATTCGCTCAATATATCAGCAGTTTTACAAATTATCCATATGATTATTTGTTTTTATTATCCATATGATTATTTCTTTTTATTATTTTTATATTATGGAGATAAATATTTTTTTATAATACTATTCTTTGCTGATGCGGGTTCCTAAACATTTGATTTTTTTTTCCAGGACGCATCGAGCTACCTTAGTATTCTTGTAGTGGTCTTCTTCAATCTGCCACTATTGATTCTGGCTTTCTGGAGTTGACGAGTCACGGGCTTGTCCAAAAAAAGAATGGTTCAGTCAGGGCTACCTAGTCAGTTCTTCACAATGAAAGTCAGCGGCGATCGAAGAGAATATTGCTCAATGAGGTATGCCTCCATCAGCACAGCCTAATCGCAATCCACTGCTGGACAAGGGCATCTCCCGAGCTGCGAAAAGCAAGGCGCAAAATATGAATACCTATTGCTCTCAAAATAACCACACTAGTTTTACATTCTAATGTTAGTAAGCTATTTAGGTATTTATTTTTAGTAATCCCACAGCGGTCATCAAACCTAACTGTATTTTATTTCATACTTAGGATCTTTTACACAATCAATAACAAAAAACTAAAACCTAGTTCCGACGTCAAAGACAATATAAAACCCGTCTCGAGTGTGATAAGTTGTGTCATTATGCGGAAATTCCACATCACATTCTACAGGGCACGTACCGACCATCAAAAAGAACAAGTTCTGATTATAATTTTAATACAATAAATATTTGTTTAATACCTATCTCCAAATCGGGACCGGTTATGAGAAAATGGATCCTGTTGAAGTTATGAGCGATAAGTTTAAGATATATAGGTAAGTAACTGTCGACAGCCGCAGTCTCTACCTGCCTACGCACCTGCGAGAATATTTTTAAGACAGCTTACTTCGCTCACGTGAGCAAGGCACCACTTAAGATTACTAGGTACATAAGAATAATGTATGACCATAGCTACCTACTCATAAAATTCTAATATGGAAAAAAACTTGTAAGTATGTGCTTAGAGGTTTTAACTAAGTTTTTCCTACAGGCAACAGTTTCCCAGGCCAGACCTATTTAATGTCAAAAACAGCATGTATAATTTTGGAATTAAAATACTGACCCCGGACTTGTCCGCTTGCCGGTTACCTATCCGCCAAATATGACATGCTCATCCAAGAACCACATAAATCGAAAATTTCATCTCGACGACGCGCGACATCGCGAGTTTACAAGTAACAGCATTGTATTATCATGCTCATCATTTTATGTGTGTCGTACTCACTGTTTACTTTTTCCCTAAGTAGGTACCGGGATTTAATTAATGTTTGTTATTGTTTGAATTCACATCACCTAAACACGCGATCGTTCGATTTCACCCCTTTCAAGCGTCTATTCCCAGTCGTCACCACGGCACCACCCGGCTCCGTCACCACTGTCGACGAACCGGAAAAAAAATCACGATTGTAGCCGATCCCGATTCTGGCGACGAACGGAAAAATATTCTCCCATTGCAAGCCGTCGAGAAGATTTTGGCCAGCGATTCCAGTATCTACTACTTTCCTTTTGTCTGATAAATAGGTGTTTGTGTATGTGAGTTTAAATGTTTGTAAACGCACCCACGATACAGGAGACATTCCTAGTGTGGCGCAACGTTTTTATTATTAAAAATAAAAAATGTTTATCTGCTATCCACCTGTCACACTTTGGTGATGCCAAAAGTGTCCCCATGGATCATCTCGTGGACCGGCCTATGTTAAGTTTAGCTATTCTTTTTTAGTAGAAATTACCCTTTTTAGTGATCGGGTCAATCTTCCTTCTCTCTACAACTGCGTTTCTTCACCTTCGGTTCTTCCCTTTTTATGAGTCTTAATCAATTACCTACCTAGGCTACTGCCTATCAACAAATCTCCAGATTTACCGGTGTTCAATGAATTTGGTCAATTATAGTTAACCACAGTTGAAGCTTAAGTGAAAACGTTGCTCAGATTAATTAAAAAACATTGTTTACTAAATAATTCCAAAATTCGTTTAAAAATTGCTCGTATTTCACTCATATTGACAGTTGTTATCAGCCAATTAATCAAAGTTCAATCATCAAGTTGTTTCATGCCTACAACACGGCCATATACTTTCTTTTTGACACCGTGCCGACCACCACGTAAATGTCAAGTTATACATTATGTTAATGTATAGTGCCAGTGTATAATGTGTGTATGTACATACCTATAGTACGCTATGTGTGGTCACGTTAGCGTCCTGTTATTTCGCGAAACAATAAACTAAAAATGTTTGCTATGCCCAGCACAGCAAAAATTTATCTATTGTCAATGACACTCTAGATTTTCCGAGCGGCTAAAAATAGACTACCTGCTCTTTTAATAAATTCCTCCTTTGATAGAGCATCGAAACAAACGAGCGTGTCTGAATTTAGACGAATTATCTGGAAAAGTCAGTTTGCCTTTTACCTACACCACCCTAAGGCCCATTTAATTAATAATTCTGGATGCAATATTTTATGACAGATGACTCTGCCCTGGACTGTACGTGCGGTTTTGATCCACAAACGAAAGGACACTTAATTTTATGTCCTGCGACTCCTGTTGCCAGCAGGTTACTACTAAAACCGGCCAAACTCAGGGTTGACTCAATTTAGATTGCCATAGACACGCTAAGATAAAAGAAGACCATAAGTGTAGCTGACCCTCCTTGACCAACTTCTCGCGTCGTGTTCCTGTCTTTACTAGGAAGTGAGGGTAGTGATTTTATTCCCCTAAGGACTTTTTCCCTGAAGGTTTTCCACCACTTACTTTTGTTCTGAGGTTCAGTCCACCGTACATCAGTTATTCCCTAACACTTGTTCTGCGAAAATCGCCCATACTGCTAAGACACATAAGGAACTGTTAATGTCAAATTATTACCACTGATGGGCTGTTGCCTGTCGATGTTCATAATTGCCAATTCAGGTAAGGTGCCATTGAATCTAACTGGAAGAAATTCAGGTGCTGATTTTTAAAAGTAGCTAGATGATACGATACTAAAAAATCTATACATTTGCATTACTCGTAAAGCCGTAGTCATCTGGCTGATACTGACTATTCTATTGTAGAAACACCAGTTATTTGTAAACAAACAAGAAATTCCGCGTCAAACAGTCCGATAAGAAAATTGTAAATAGCCACACTTAAGTATAACATTTTAGAATCTGATCGAATCTCTCAGGATCTCCTACAAATTAGTGTAAAAGAATGTAGTCAACTATGTCTCATACGTTAGTAATGTTAGTCCCCTAATTCCCTATTGACCAGTTCAGTTTAGTAGTCATTGACTAAGTCAATAAGTTGTCTTCTATCTGCAATGTTCAAAAATATTTAGGTCCTAAGAATTCTGAGGCTGATGAGGTCCGACAGGCAGTTGCTCCACAAAAAATCCTGGCAATGAGCTACATCCGGTTAGGCTGCAAGCCAATCCCATCATAGTTAAGATAAGGCTAGGCAGATGTTGAGTTATAGCCTAAAAATTACGAAACTAACTTCAAAAGTGATGATAATTATTTTTCAAAAAACTTTGATTTAGTTACGCTTCCTCTTTCACGGAGGAACTGGCTGGTAGCAGAACAGAAGAATTCAGTGATGTGACCGAGGTGACATTATGACACCACCCCGTGGCAAGGGTGCGCGTGCGTCAGATCATCCGCGCGCCTGAGTCGACTTCCTCCATATAAAAAGACCGCTCGCGGTAACCGCATCAGTTTGTGACGACCCCTCAGACACACACTACACACGGTGAGTCGAATTTTCTTTTTTCTGTTCTACGATTTTCCCCCCTATTAGTCAGTGCTTTGTCGAGAAATAAATCTAACGATTTTCTATTAAATAAAAAAACAGTGAAAAATTTACGTGTGAAAAAATATCCTTAAAAATTTAAAGAAAAATTATCTATGTGAATTAGTGACGCACAATTTTAAAAATTTAAATTTTAAATATCTAGTTTAAAAATAAACGATGTGATTATTAGAGGTTAAGTAAACCATCATAATATTATCACAATTTGTGTCGCAAGTTGCGGCAAGCTTCACACAAACAAACGCAATAGAGCCATATCGAGTAGGAATCGATTATTTTGTTGGAATTTTGTAATGATAGGCCTAAACGGCCTCGGGAAGTGTCGGGTGGAATGAACTTCTTTTTGTTCCGGGCAAGGCCGCTTTCTAACATAAGACCGGTCTGTAATCCCGGAATCTTGCGTAATCATCCCGGGTTGTGTTTGTAAACAATTCCTCGTCTAAGCTGAGAAAACAATATTTGTGTCCCTGTGCTTAAATAGTTCGAGGATAATGTCCACATTGAATACATTATTGGGCAAACTGCTTTTGCCTTCATAATTAGTTTTATTGACGTGCTTAAGTACACACTTAAGTTAATGTTACGTCTATTCCTAAGTAAAAGTTAAAAGAAAATTTTCAACGACTTGAACGTGACCAAGGTACAAATAATTGCTTAGTGAAACAGATTATTTTCTGAAATCCTAATTATTAGCATAATGAAAGATTTTTGGTGTGCTTTTAAATTCTCGGATGTCCCTTTAGGGGGTCGATTTTTGTAATCTTTTAAAAATCTGTAATCGATTAACGGTTTATTAACGATGGAAAATAAACGCACTAACGAGTTAGGACCAAAAAGCCAGAATTTCTAAGAGCCTCTACTAAAATAAAAATCGCTATGCGTTTGAGTGAAGTTAAGTTAGCATAATAACAACATTTAATGACAGAAAATTGCCTGATAATTTGATAAAGCACAACAAATACATCAACGTGCTATAAGACAAGTCCCAAAAAATGTTTCTTAGCTTGCCACGAAACATAACACACACCGTAGAATACGACACCTGGATAATGTGCAATTAATAAATCGAAGACTCCTAGTGGCTAGTCGTCTTCTCTCGCATAGAGCCGGAAATATTTGAATAGCTCATATTTATTTATTTAAACTTCATGTACAATAGTGGTACATAGGCGGACTTAATGCCACAAGGCATAAAAAAGGCGAGCAAGCGCAAGGCGGCAAGGCTTAAAAATATGATCCAGACAGCAAGGATCGTGGTAGCGGGTCTGGCAGAGGGGTGTCCGGGACATCTAAGTAACAACCGTCCATTCCTTTTCCTAGTATGAAGAAATCGTTAGGTATGTGGTGTTACTACAAACTTTAAAAGTATTAGGTATGAATATATAATTGCACCTTGACCGTCATAACCGTAGAATTATTTTAAGAAAGTTCCGGGTTTTTCTTCACGTATTTTTGTTACATAAATCCGCAGGTCCGTGACCTTTTCTAGCCATACTCAGAATTGTGTTTTTTATTTTAATATTGCAGCTTACAGAAGAATTAACAATAAAAAAAAACTAGTTTCTCGACAAAAACTGGCTAACAGACAGTTAGGACAGCATTTTTGTACCTAAACATGACAGGACGTGTTTTGTTTTTATTATCTAGCGAACCTTGACTCATACAGCACAAAAGTCAAAATATGTGAGATGTAAAGCTTCTAAGGCCCGGACTCCTTCGAGCGGGACAGAGAGAAGATGTACAAGATTCGACCAATCACAGGAGAGACAAGAAACGTGATGTAGATTTCAACTAATGTGATACGTCTCCTCTCCGCTCCGGTCGTCTCCACTTTAGTGGAGTCAGGGCCTTAGAATGGAAATTCAACCTTTTCCCCCAAAGGGGGATCAAACATGGAAGTCCAACATTGTTTTATGGAAAGAGGACGAACTCACGCCAGACAACTAATACAAACTTACCGTCTTCTAAGCTTACGTTAACTTATGCAAAGTTACGCGTTTACACTTTCTTAATTTAACACGGTAACACGGTATGGTCATACTTAAGCAGTTATATTTTTAACGACTGCATAAACTGTGATGATTCTGTGTCAACATATTACTTATCATAAATAACTGGCAAACAACAAGCTTTATTTATTTAAACATAACGTTATATGCTTAGGACTATTTTTGCAAGAAAGCTTGTCATCCGATGTTATCGCACCAAATATCTTAGGTTCGCCCTTGGATTTTCCCACAAGGTAGTGCCTCGTAGAGTTTGGTAATTTACGTCTATTCGAAAAGCTAGAACAGTCTATTCAAGTAATATATACCAACCATTGTGATGCTACTTTCTGAAAAAGAAAAAAAACAATGATGTGTCTCTTTGTTGCAGAAAATGAAACAGGTGGTGTTCTTAGCCCTTTTCGCGGCGGTAGCGCACGCGCAGTTCCAGAACGGCCGCATCCTTGAGCCCCCTGTACCCTCGCTATGTGTGCAGAGATCTATCCACGAGAGATACGTAGACAGTAAGTGTTTTGAAGTTATATAATAAGGTGTGTGCATCTTGAGTAGACAGGAATTTAATTTAATGGGAAATATAAAAAAGCTGGACGAAATGGTGTGAAAAGTCTGGACAAAATTAAGCCCTAGATGAGCTACATCGCAAGAAAGATAAAATTGGTAATCCATATGGCTAGTCCTCTTTGAAGATAGATAAGAGTAGAATTTAAGTGTCAGTAGAAGATGGTGTGAAGAATCAGGAGTTATTTAGTTTCAGAACCTCTTCTGCAAACAATATTAAAACAGTGTAAGTAATGATATTTCGTGATAAAGGTTTACACGATAAATAATATTGTTAGGCACTCAAATAGTCAAGCATCATATTATTCACAGAGGTAAGAATAAAGTAGCCAAAGACACTAGGGTACGCTTTTTAGAGCGAGCTTGAAATATGAGGATGGTTAAGTTAACTCATTAATTAAAGAATTCTTAACGATTACTGTCTCCGAATTCGGCAAGAGGAATTTACGGACTATATTATTGGCATATTTTAAACCAGTAAAGTAGAGAAGGCGTAATGGGGTATGTAATTAACGAGCAAGAAGATTCCGGAAACTTTGTGTATGTTATTATTATTTTAATGAAGGACATTTTTTTCGTGATTATTTATTGAAATTTATATTGCACTTAAAGTTTTTTGTAATGTGATTTAAATAACTCGTCTTCATGAATTCCGTAGACGGTTTTTTAACCCTTTAAAACCGGTGTCACTTCATTAAGGGTCATCGGGCTTCTTTCATGGGTTTAAAAATCTAGTCAATAAAAGCTTTTTGATCAGGCTTCATATCAACTAATTACCTACCTACTTGTATTTTCCAATAATACGGACTCCATGTTGAATTTAGTGGTTTTTAAATTATACCATCTTCTGTGCAATAGATGTAAGTAGTACCTACGTGGTGATACCTTCTTACTTATACGAATCTGGTTTTAAACAGGTGCTAACTGAGATTGAACCAAGGACGTTTACATTTTTTTACTTAGACATCTGATTAACATTTATGAATCGAAGACTTGTTGATCATTGAACTTTCTTGTATACGTACATACGTTGGTGCTTTGACCTAGATAGAAAGTAAAGACAGATGATACTACTTGAACTAAGTAAATTAAGATCTATGGAGGAAGAAGACATGACCTACGGCGTCAACTCAAAATAAATTTGAATAGGGGCACAGAACATTTAATGATGATGATAGGTTTGTTGTTTTTTTTCAATACACTTCCTCGAAAACTGACTCTTTTCGCACTACGATTAAGTTCAACGTGCAATGTATTTTACATTTATCACAACGTGTGCTGCAATAAAAATTTCCATAGATAATTCCTGTAGTCGGCTATGATTGTTTTTTTTAAACTTGGTACCTAAAGCGATATGCGTCTTTACGGCGTAAATATTTTTTTAATATTTAAATTGAGTTTAAAAATACAATATCATAAATGAACATGATATTTTAAAAAAATATTCTTATTCTTATTCTTTATTGCACACAAAATAACAAATATACATAAAAATTGCAATAATATAGCGTATTTACAATAAATATTTACTTTTATGCACAAATTAACATTTATTTGTGTTCTAAATTCAAAAATATTTGAATTGAGATCATTGCACTTGCAACATTGCCGAAATATCGGGAACTCAATACAAATATAATAATCATGATAAATACTTATCCCGTTAGTGTTAATGATAATTATAGATTTGGTAGAAAAGAACTTAGCAAAACTTAGAGATAAATCCGTTTGTAACGATAAACCCAAGATAATCATTAGAAAGCTATGACTATTATCATAGGACCTCATCAAAAAGGTACAAGTTGTTCTCTTATCTCAGTTAGATAAGGGAAAACCGGTCCGCCATGCCAGCATGAGCCCGCGCAACCAGAAATACATGAAATTCTTATGATATCAGTAAACACTGGGACTTCCGCGTGCAAATATGCAGATTTATCTATATGTCAAAAGTTTTCAACTAGTTTTGTTACATTTTTAGAATGCAGTGCGGTTTGTGGTTTATGCAGATTTTTAGGATCAATTTGCATTAATTAATGGAATTTTGGTACGCAGTTGCATATACAACATTAGTTTTAGTATATGCAAAACCTGATACACGTGTCTAGTATTTTTATGTAAAGAATCTATGTACAAAATTTCAAAACTGTGTCATGAAAAATCACAAAGTTATAAGTTTGTTCTCTTACCTAGTTGTCCGCACAAAAACGCAGTCACCACGCAGCGCGCGCCTCCAGCGTCGTCTTGAGCTCATTGATAATAATAATTTGGCAGTAGGCACCTAAATTATTGTGATAGGTTCTCAAAGTCGCTCGGTATCCAACTTTTAACTTTTTAAAATATTTTTGGGAAAAAATATAACATGGTTTTAAAATGATTGGAATCGATTCAGTTACTTATTCTGAACAAACTATATTCAGGTTTCGCATATACTAAAAATAATGTTATATAGATTATACTGTTCTGAATACAGGTCTGGCGACGATAAATTCCTCTGTCTTCACACAGTCTACAGGTCCGATTTTTGGTTGATCTGTTGGTGTTAAAATCTTGATTCGCGGTTTAATCATCACTATTCCTCATTTCTAACAATGACAGTTAGGATCCATGTTAGTTAAGCTGGTTTCCATCGTGAGGAAACCGGCATGCTAGATAGATATTTCTTGGCGATATGTAAAGCCAAGTCAGAGGCATGTGGGCGGCATTAAAACTCTGACACCAGGCTAGGCACTAACCACGCGATAAGAAAGATGAAAGTTAATGATAGCGATGATCCTAAGGGATCTCTAGTTGATTTAGTTCCAGTACCCACATAGTTTCCTAACACTTACATAACTGAGTCCCTTTATTATAGGACATATTTACTTAAGTCATAATCAACGTAAGTTACTACTAGAGGAGCGTTGGCTATGACAGAGGTTGGTTTGTAATCCATTACTACATTTTTAATCCATCTAAAACTAAGTATTTAGCACAATCGTAGCAACAGCCGCTACAAACAACAATGGAATTTGTGAATTGATTAGGTAGAAAGACTGTCCATTCATTGTTTATTCGCCTACAATGATCATCGTTGCTATAAACTACTTACTAAGTAGATATTGTATATTATACTCCTAGTCTTTACCCTCGTTACCTACATAGTTTCATATCACGACTAGCCTCGATGCACATGTAATAGTATCTTCCAATCGAAACACTATAGAAACAATATCTCCCTGCCTTCCTTCCATCGGAACATGGAAAGCGAAGATTTTCTATCCGCAGTTCTCACGAGACTGTTTAGTAAAATCGCGAAGTATTTCTACATTGTTATTGTTACGTGCGGAAGAGATTTAAAATCCAATCGTATGAGGTGTTAGGGTTATGAAATATTTTGTCTCACTTAGGTTAAATTATTTATTTTATTAGATCTACCTACTAAATTACGTGGAAATGATGGGTTGGGTAAAAATATGTCATTTAGACTTGGTTCTGGCTGGGAGCATAATTTTTTGCGAGGTTCTCTACCTGAGTAGGACTCTAAACCCGGAATTGCTGATGTGGGCAATACGCCTGGCAGCCTGAAGTAGTTTTACATGGCCATAATTAAGTAGGACTTTTTTGTGGGTACCAGAAGACGGGCACCTTCGCCGATGGGGTCTAGGAAAAGATGACGTGATGACTGAGAAGCATTTATGGGCGATTGGCCAGGAAAGGTATCGTACAGAGAAAGTGAACTTGAAACATATGACAACACAGGCTGCATAAAAAACAAAAACTTTTTTACGAACAACATTCGTTTTATGCAGAATTTACAGAAAACTCATCTATCTTTGAGTCACGATTGCCAATACTCGGTGAAACTTTGTTTTTCTTGAGCAATGCTATTGTTTCGCCCTCCTTTTCTGACTTACTCATTCACTTTCCAAACATTTATCTTACAAAATCGAACGCGTCCTGACATCACCACGCATCGCTTGAACATTTCTTATCAGGGGTTTTTGGTACACTCATAACGAAGGCGACGCGGTAGACCTCGCAGAAGATGACAGAACCCACGACCAGTGGCCCACTTGGGCCCGGGATCGAAGGATTTGGAAGTCACGGGGAGAGGCCTTTGCCAGCAGTGGGATGACACAGACTAACAGTAACATAACAATCAGTAGACGATAAATTATTAGGTACTATTAGAAACGAGCAGCAGTCTAATAAACATCATTACATAAGGTAAACACTATTATATCTGTAAGGCAACCTGTTACTTCGAAACTGAGTTCAAGGGTTAGGTTATATAAGCTCTTGATGTAGGTACATCATCAAGAAGTACTTAGATATAGGCAGGCTGGGTACTTATAATCCTTCATAATCCGGATACAAATTAGTGTTGTTTACTTTCTAGAGGTTCCGGGCTCCACAATAGCTCTTAGCATTGCTCTACATAATGGGTGTAGACCCTTAACGAAGCCGAAAGGCACTTGTACTCCCCGCTATTGCGATCGTTTTTATGTTTAGGACTATACCTGGGAACCTTCTAATTACGGAGTTATTGGGGGTCAAAGTTCCAACGTATTCCCAATTTTTTTTTTAAATTCTAGTTTTTAAGGTTATAATTTAACTTTAAATACCTCTATCACCCGTTTACTACTCAATGCCACCATAAGCACAATGTTTTGAGTGCATTACATTGAGTTTTACCGTAAAAGGTTATTTTTCACCCCAAAAAAAAAGCCCTTTTCCCAGCAATAATTTTTGTGTAGGGTTACTTAGTTTGATGTACAGAATGCTTGGTTAACGACTTCGTGAAGGGTCCGTTTACACCTTGTATAGGTAGGTATCTACTTCTTTATTCCCAAATACTAACATATTTCCTCATTCCAGACAAAGGCTACTTCTTCTCATGGAGAGACCCTGTGCTCCGTGGTGTTGAGGAGGACTGGCTGAGTGCCAGGAACTACTGCCGCCAGCGCTGTATGGACCTCGTGTCTCTGGAGACCAGTGACGAGAATGAGTGGGTCAAGGCACGCATAACACAGGACAAGGTAATAAAATAACATGGATCAATTTTTAGTTCAGAACTAAAAAATTGTAGCAGTGTAGCGTAAGCAGCCAGCCAAGATTTTTGTCAATTAATCAAGTAGTCTTCAGTAAAAAAGATGAAGGCGTTTTTGGGTCTCGATAGTGTGATCGTTTTTTGAATCTCCGAACCCTAAGTTATAGAGAAACATTCATTTAGTGAGCTCTTACTAAACTCGCAACAAAATCGTTAAATCGTTGCACAATAAATGTTTATCTCTCTGTGATTAGATGAAGTCTTAAACGTGTGATGTAAGACGGCAGTAAAATCAAGTTCTCATTTCCTTTATTCGAAGTTCATTAACGACTCTGATGTAACGGACGGACGGTTCAAGTTTTAAATTAACCTTCGACTGAGAAGCATTTCAAATGCAAAGGAAAATGCGCCTAAATTAAAGATGATTCTAGATCCGTCCTTGCTTTGGGACGTCCTTATGCCTTATGTAAAGCAAATGACTTCACGATGGTTGCCAAAGACTGCAGCAAATGTCCACGCGTGTTTCGAGTTCAAAACAGGAGGAAAACAATCGTGACCGTGACGCGAAAACATATCACTTTTTCAAAGCTAAATAGAAAGTGAGGTATTTGTATTCAACACGGAAACTTTGAAGAATTCATATTGTTACCTCTCTCCGTAATGCTTTGAGTCTTCAAGACCCAAATCTCTGTCTTTGCGTAAAAGAGTTATTCAACTAATAGGCGGCTTTACTTTACCTTAACTTGTCTTCTTAGGAAAAATAATCACTACAGGAACGCAACAATGGCGTCGTCGATTTTTCCTAAACGAGTTTCACTATTGCTACGGAATTTGTTTCGCACTTCGTGAGAAATACAATGTTTTGTTGTATTGTCTGTTGCTCCCGAGAATATCGACTCGGGAATAATTAGCACTTGTTTTTTTACACGTAGAAATCTGCTAGTAAAACTTTTAGAGACGGAAGATGAGATCTCGTTGGGCTTGAACTATGACCAACCGGTGAAACTAGATCTTAGCCTAGGTAGAGATACAACCAGACTTGCAACTTTCGGTTGCCATTGTTCACGACGTTGTAGAACGACAATTTGTTCAGCATAGATATTAATGCCAATAAATAAATAATACGATTGTCCCGTTGCCAAACTGGCCATTGCCCTGTTGACACCGTATTGTTATGGTAATGAAGTAGGCGTTTATCATGTTCTTACAATCTGACACCGAGTGCACTACGATAATTGTGACAAATTGACGTATTCATTGTTGTATCTCCACGGTATTGTTAAGAATCATCAAATTGTTTCGCCTTATTCGCTTATCTAATAGACTTCTTTTTTAATGGTCGTTTTGCCATTGTTATTTTTTATTCGTACCTTAAAGATAGAATCAAGTAGCAAGGCAGACGAACAGGTAATTGTTCATCTTACGTGTTCATTCAAATACTCAGGGGTTTTGTGTCAAGGTACCTACATCCATAACGAAACGACAAACTCATCACAAGTAGTTGTAGAAAATGACTATTCTAATGCTAATGTGTTTCCTGCAGCAAAAATACATTTGGACATCGGGTCGCGTCTGCGACTTCAAAGGATGCAACCGTCCTGACCTGATCCCCAATGAAATTAACGGCTGGTTCTGGACCGCTGAACTGCAGAAGTTGGCTCCAACCACGAACCGTCAGCAGAACGACTGGTCCGAGGGCGGCGGCATTGGCAAACCTCAACCCGACAACAGGGTAAGTTATGCACAAATTTCCTCGTCGAGAAAATGGTTACCAAGTTAAGGAATCGTTCCGCGGTGTATACAATGGGTGCGTAAGAAAGCATGACATTACGAAATCGGTCATACTCATGACGCAATGTAAGGAGCCAATTCCGCGAACAGTTGAGTAACGTTTGTCATACGCGCCTGCCGAACCCGTTAATGCATCTGTACAACGGATATAACGCAATGAAAACGAAAGCGACACGTGAATATTTATGGGCCTGCGAAATATTCGCCGAAGGGCGTACCCGCATGTCGCGGCCACTTTCTCCAAACAGCGACCGCAAGCTGTACGACAAAAGCTCATCGTTATTCGGCGCGCATCGTCGCGTTGTTTGCGCGTCACTTTCCCCGCGAGTCGCGCGTACCCGCGGCTGCGCTCGCGCCTTCTCTGCGGAACAAACAATACGTAACCCTCTGCGGTCGCACGCGCATCCTCCGCATCCGTTGTTGTTTGGCGTTCAAGGCCTCGCGCATTATGCGGTTATTGTACGCAACCGACCGCTTGATGTAATGGCTTTAATTTCAAACAAAACCTCGTGATTTAGGATTCATTCTTAATTATGTTCTTCCCAGATAGTTAGCGGGACCTTCAGGAGTTTACTTTGTTACGTAACTTAAGTACGTTTGCAAATAGTCAGAGTCAGACTCATTTGTAAGATATAAAGTGTTTTTTGCAAACTGCAAACTCAATGAAGGCCTTGCTATGAATGACCCAGCTATGGATTACCCTTCAAGGACGCCTTCCTTCAATACGTAAAGCTGTTAGGTTTGCTAAATTACAATAACTTACCGTACATCTGTCTACTAACAGGAACTGATCCAAGGCGGCGCTGCTGAGCACTGTGTGGCTATCCTGAACAACTTCTACAATGATGGCGTCCACTGGCACGACGTGGCCTGCCACCACCGCAAACCCTTCGTCTGCGAGGAGAACGATGCCCTCCTGAAATACGTGCGATACACAAACCCCAACCTCCGAGTTTGATCTGATTCCTTCACGATGTCACGACACTAAAATTAGAATTTAAAAAAGTATTTTGTAAGCAGTAAGCATGGACTTCGACTCAACGAATTATTTATATTTTATTAAGAATCACTTCTCCAACTTAATGTTCATGCTTACATTTAAAATCATGAGGTAATAACTATACAACCAAATATTATCGTAAAAGCTGTAAAAACTGCTGAAACACGATTTATAACTTTCGATATCCAAAATGAACGATCCGGTTCTAGCTTTAAATACCTCAGTACATAAATATTTATTACAGTATTGTACATTACTTTAGTCATGTAACGAAGCAGTCGACTTTAATAATAAATATTTAAGATCCGTCAATAAAGACTGTTTTAATTTTTGATGTGTTGTTTCATTACTTTCTCTTAAACGCCGTTAACCCAGAATAGTAGATTCCTAATCAAGGATTGCGGTCTCATCAAATCTCATTAAATGCGATGGAAAAATTCTGCATGGGTAAGATACTGAACTGGCTGAGTGATGTTTCTACTGGACCCAATAGCGGTGTTATAGACATTATACATAGGGTGACACAATGAGCGGACTTGTCGCTATAAGCGGCCTTTTCAACACTACCTTGGATGGATTAAAGATTAAAGACACACTGCAAAAGTGGCGATGTGGGTGTCGTGAGCGAGAGCTTTTCTTTGCCAGACAGCGCTCGCCAAATCCAACCCGAAAACCAAATGACAAATTAGGTAGGTACGTAAGAATGGCTGCAACACGGACCTAGGACGTAGAACCAGAATTAGGGAGAGAAACTGGAGTATTCATGAATTGAGAACAAAATCAATGTTATTAAGTTTTTAAACTGACATGGTCTAGTAACATTATCATTAACACTTGAAACGAGATATTTACCATGATTATTTTATTATTATATTATTTATATCGAGTTCCCGATATTTCGGTACTGTTGCAAGCGCCATGAGCACGTAATAACTGAAGTAATTGCGGGTGGGTGTTTATAAGCAGATAAAATGATCTACCCTCTTCCTGACACGTTTTTTGGGCTCGGTACCGCTACCAATGTCACTCACACACGAAACTCAGTTTCCGCTCGCGAACTTTTCACATCGCCACTTTTTACACATTGAAAGTTTCAATCTTCGCCATCGCAATCCAGTTGGGATTGCGATGGCGAAGATTGAAACTTTGATGGCTTATATCTCGTAAACGTGACGCTTTAGAAGATATTTGTTTGTATTGATGGCAGCTATTGATTAATACAAGTTTTATAAGTGGCTATTAAAATCAATGCTGTACTGATGGCAAAGATTGTAACTTTGATGGCTTATATTATGTCGTAAACGTGACACTTTAGAAGATTTTCTCTCATACAATACTTGTTTGGATTGATGCCAAGCTTTGATTAATAAAGGTTTTATGCGTGGCTAATAAAATCAAGAAGAAGATGCCATCAGTGAATTAATTCTAACTTTAATAGCTCATATCTCGGAAACGTGACGTTTTAGAAGATTTTGTCTCAAACAATACTTATTTCTATTGACTCCAGTTGTAGATTTATACAGGTCATATACGTGGCAGCAAATTGGATAAAAAAAAATGATGGAATTTTTTCAGCCTAATTAATTTAAACCCCTTTCTTTGGCTCTTATATTGATACCAGCTATCGATTAATACAGGTCATGCGTGGCAAGAACTTTGAATAAAATTAAAACGGTGGAAGTTATGCAGGCTAATCAATTCAAACCTGCCTAATTATATAGATAAGTAGGTACATAAAATTTTCATGCACACAGACATACTAGACTCACAACATACGTTTATACCGGCAACTCATTTAGCTACTAAGTCAGTTCAAAATAAAAATTCTACGAGACGTGGTCAGTGTTTCATTGACCAAACAAACGGATAAACACCTTATTGCCCTAGACAAACCCCTTTCTTTGGCTCTTTACAGAGTTTTTAAGTGAAAGAAAAGGCAAATTAATTCTATGAATTTTATTATGGTATACATTTCACATGTCCTCTAAAAAAACTATCATAACACAAAAATATTAGGTTTTTAGAAAATACCCCTCTTAAATTCAATTATCGTTGCTCTGAAATTGAATAAAGCCGCCGTAAATGTACTGCGAAAATAATTTACCGAATGGCACAAGACAGTTTTTACGCAAAGCTTCAGTAAGCACACAAATATTTTTAAAATGCGAATATTTCAAAACAGCTATTTCTGTGTTACGCCAGTTGTTTTTGGGACCGTGCGATTTGTGAAAATTAGAGCACCCAAATTAAAAAAAACACATAAATTGAGACAACATTAATGCATTTATTTCAGCACTGCACTTACAAAATATAAAAATTTACCTTATGACATTTTAATGCTATATTTTTAAACATTACAGATTTAGATAAATTACGTTTATTAATAGATCTTATTTTAGGAGACATAAAATTTTATTTTAATATAGTAGTAGTACATTACATTGTCATAAGGTAGGCAATGCTACTTTAAACCTGTATCGGAGAGCAGACTTAGGTGATGGCCTCTTGGTCATTATGAACCAAAGGCAGACATTGCAGAAATAGACAAGAGTCAGGAGCATTGTGACATGCATTAAACGGCACAGCCGGAGGAAGCTTATTTTTAAACCAAAACTGGAAATAATGCAAAAGGATTACTGTACATTACAAAATCATTGCAAATGAGATGGAATATGGTTCATAAAATTGTTTAGAGGTATAAATGATGACAGTGTAAAGTGTTTCATTACCACAAGAATCCAATAGGAAATGTGCATCTGCTACATCAGCACCTCATTTTATAAAACAGCTTATATGCCCTAGTAAATATGTTAATGCACATTTGGTATTAGCTATAAAGGCTATATTTGTGTTACTTACTCTCTATGAGCAAAGTCCTCTACATTCATGTCTATAGAGTCATTGGACCTCTGATAGTTAGGTAGTATGCAGTAATCCTTGTCAAATTGATCCTGAAGGCAGCAAATCCTTTCCATAATAAATAGCAGAAGTATCGCCCAGAAATATTCAAATTCAAAAACCATGTCTGTCATTTTTTGCCTTCTACCATTATGATGTGATAACCAAACTTCGTTTTTATAGGGTGGTCGGTGTACACGGGACTAGCGACTGTAGATATGGGTAACGCGAATGCCGCATCCTGGAAAGGGCCCACCATTGAACCACGAATCTGCCAGCCAAGGTCCCCGCCGTTTCGTGCTTTGTCCTCACTATACGCGGCCGCTACATCCGGAAATTTTTGACCGGCTTTTAATTTCTCCAACGCCTCCAAACATTTTGACTGCTTCTCGCATAAAATATGACGTACTTTGACAGCGGACCCGCCTTTTTTCTCTTTTGATGCAGATTCTAAATTTAAAACAAAAGAGAATGTATATATATAGATTTGTCAATATTTCTAGAGTTATTCAGTGCGAAAAACTCACAACACAAAATGTAAACAAACCTTTCGCGTCGCCGCCAGATTTTCCGCCACCGGCTTTAGCTCCACCACCACCTTTACCCTTTTCGGGTTGCTTTTTAGGTGGCATCTTATTTTCTGCAGTAACTCAGTATTATTTATTACTTTTTTCCTACAAAAACGTAAACAACGCAAAATGATATCAGCTGTTCATAAAAAGTGAGGTTAATTTTAAATGTTACCAGACTAAAGAAATAATTGAATGACGTTTTGTTTTGTTTGTTTAGATAATAATAAAAAATATATCAAATGCAATTAGTCGATTGTATAACAGTCACCCGAAACGGAAGTTTACGGTTTTACTGTTGTCAGTATCCAGTACTTAAGATACCAAAAAGACAAACGTGCTTGTTTATTGGTTTAAATTTTTAGATAAACTTGAAAAAATCAAGCAAGAAACAATAATTAAAACCGCGTTGACACGATCAGAGTATGCTAGGACCGAGTGGACTCGGATACCTACTCGGACGCAACTCATATTGTGGCCATACCCATAAACAGTAAACCATCCCATCCGAATGCGCTCGGATTATGGGTTGAGTAGAGCACAATACAGTAAAACCGTAAACTTCCGTTTCGGCTGAATGTTATACAACCGACTAATTACATTTGAAATCTTTTTTATTATTATCTGTATAAACATAAATATTTCATTCATTCAAATCATTCACTGAACTGTTCCAAAAATTTTTCATTCAAGAAATGGTTTTTGTTTAGCTCAAAGTAATAATTTTGTTTTCTTTTCTACATGAATTTATAAATACGTTACTTTTATCTCTTTGGTTCCTTCAGAGCCAATAATCATGTATATTTTGTGTAGTTTTTAGATACATAATCAATGTAATCGGTTTTATACGACAAATATGAGATTGCCGTCGTGTACAGTACCCTTGTATATTTATTAGTGGTGTTGCGAAATAGATACAATACACCCTAAAACCATGGGGATTATGTACGAGAAGCGTCCTCTGAAGAGGCCGCGGCTGGGTCCTCCGGATGTGTACCCTCAAGAGCCACGGCAGAAAGAGGATGAGCTGACATCCACGAACGTGAAACATGGATTTTCAACAACACCACAATCCAGCGATGAGTTTGGTACCGCAAGAAATTTTAATTATTCAGCATCCAAGGTAAGAGAATACAGTGCTCTATATACAGTCATGTATATATCTCCTTGATCCTACATTAGTATGCAATATGCTACCTTTGTAAATAGGTCAACTGGCCTTGTATGTTTAACACTTTATAAAAACAACCTGAAAAGGAATTCTCTTTCACAATAACAATGATGTTACAATTTACACTTCCTCCGTTCCAATTCCTGTATAATTAGAATCAACAAAACTTAATCCCTATTTTAAAGCTATTGAAAGACATCAACACTAGAAAATGTTTGACAACATATTGATTTTCTTTGCAGATAGGTCAGTTCTTTTCTAGTATACTTTCTAAGAAAGAAGAGTTGAACACTCTTCCTGATTGTGGAAGGAAGAGGCAGCAAGTGAATCCTAAGGACAACTTCTGGCCAGCTACTGCACGCACTAAAGCACAGATTGAAGCTTGGTTCAAGGATTTGGCAGGTAACTAACTCACTTAGCTGTAAGAAGTAGTTATTATAACTGAAGGAAACCTGATTACCTTACCAACCAGTACTTGTTTGGTAAGAAGATGCTTTCCAATAAGACTTTCTGACAATTAGAAGCCGGAATGTATATGTAGGAAACAATCACATATTGTTGCATGCCATTGTACAATTTACATGCATGATTTGTATCAATGAGTGATGAAATTACTTCTTATACATATATTGTATTATTACTAGTCTCCAATAAGAAATATATTTGAGTTGTGAATTTTACTGAGTACCTGCAAATACAATGTCTTTTATGTCAAACTACCAACCAATTTTAATTAAATAACCTATCAAGGGGAAGATTTATAAAACAATGGTTGGACCTGCTGTCTTGTATGGATCAGAATGTTGGGCCACAAAAGGCATGCATGAAAGGCATTTGCATTTGGCTGAGATGAGAATGTTAAGGGAGATGTGTGGTGTTATGCCAATGGATATATTAAGAAATGAGTACATAAGAGGAAGTCTGAAAGTGGTGCCGGTAATTCAAAAGTTGTGTGGTAATCAGTTGTCATGGTCTGGGGCATGTGATGTGGAGGAATGAGGACAGTTTGAGT
This sequence comes from Noctua fimbriata, assembly GCA_905163415.1. Lineage (NCBI taxonomy): Eukaryota > Metazoa > Arthropoda > Insecta > Lepidoptera > Noctuidae > Noctua > Noctua fimbriata. The sequence goes on along the minus strand of LR990922.1, from coordinate 13,520,670 downwards.
ATGAATGTAGATGGGTATAAGATTAGAGGAAGAACAAAAAACTCATAGACGGACTGTGTGAAGGATGATATGGCATGAAAGGAGGTGTCTGATGAGATGATGAGTAATATAGAAGTATGGAAGAAGAACACATGCTGCACCAACCCCAAATTAATTGGGATAAGGGCAAGATAATGATGAAACCCAAAAACCTACCAAAAATCCTATGACCGACCTATGTCCTATGATGACCTATCAAAAATTTACCAGCAAATAACTTTCGCAGGAAACAAACCTCTGTCCCAGCTATCAAAGAAAGCGCCAAACTTCAACAAAAAAGAAGAGATATTTATAACACTGACTGAGTACCAAGTGTCTATGCCCAGAGCCGCCTGGTTCATTAAACTGAGCTCTGCTTACACTGTCGCTGTGTCTGAGGCTAAGATTAAGAAGAGACAGTTGCCAGATCCTACTACTGGTAAGTTTGAGTCAGATATTACAATGAAATTTTAGTAATACTGGAAAGCCATTTGCTTTCCAGTATTACTAAAAGTAAAAGTATTGACAAGAAATACTTATATTGATCAAAAATATTTAAATGCACATGAAAAACTTTTGACTACTGAGATAGCACAGTTTAGTTGGTAATTTTTCTTATTATTTACTGTATTCACAACCTTTAACAAAGCTGGATAATTGTTGATTCCTTTCCGACAATCAATGGTAACAATATTACAAATATTGTCTCATAGAAAGGCCATTATATTGTTTGGTGATATGGAACCCTGTGTGCGTGTGAGTAAGACTCGCACTTGGCCGGTGTTTTACATTCAATATTCTATTTTGACAAAGCTAGGACTGCCAAGAATATCACCAACATTGCCTTCTATCTTGCAGAATGGACAACAACATTGATCAAGTTCCTCAAGGATCAGATACCTAAACTGGCTGAACATTACCAGAGTGCTGTTCCTGGCAATGTTTCTGATAAGACACCTCCATCACAATCTGGCCAGGGTACTCCTAGCCACAATTCATCTGGCAACCCACCGGGGAGCTCCACACCTAACTCTACTGTCGCCAACTCTATGCACTCTCCGGGGAATTCTAGCAGTAAGTATAATGATTTATGACCTCAAAAAAATAGTGGTAGATTGTCGGTTTGTGTGTTGTGTTATGTAGTAGGATAGTTTAGAGGTATCCTAATCCTCTTTTGAAGACCAAGGATCCTCTGATCAGATGAATTGAGCGTTTGGTAGGCTTCTGCCCATGGGTTGCTGCTGTAATGTATATCCTAAGTATAACTGCTTGCGCGATGAAGGATTTTGGGTGATGTGCATAGTTCTTATGCAGCGGTATAGATGATGCCACAGGATAGAGCAATCTGGGCTCTGGCCTAGCCTTGCTTCGGGTCCTGATAATATTCTGAATACTGAATCCTAAGGTCACAGCCCAGAAGGCCGTGAAAGCCAACAAAAGCCTTTTAGAAAAATACAAGAATAACCTGATGTTATGGTTTTTGCCCAGCTCTCGGCTCCATGACTCCTGGAGGAAGCGACAGCACAGACTGGCGACAAGCTCTCAAGCTCTGGAACTACTGCTGCCGCCTCGCCAAGTACCTGCTAGACGAAGGTCTGCTCGACAGGCACGACTTCCTGAACTGGATCATTGAACTGCTGGATAAGAGGGCTCCTGATGATGGACTGTTAAGGTAATTTGTGAATATTTTAATGGATTTTAAACTATCATGGTCACTAACATTATTATTTAGACTAGAAATTATTTAGACTAGAAACGGGATAAATGTTTACTGTCTACACACGGTTCACGGTTTATCCGTGATCATGGTGCTTGCAACAGCGCCGAAATATCGGGAACTCAACAAAAACAGGTAAATATCCCGTTTCTAGTCTAAATAATAATTTTAATGGATTTTAATTAAGGTGTAACTACTTTCATCAAAGTTGAGAATTATTAGGAAGCTGTATTGAGCGACGGTCAAAGTGATCATGCTCCCCCTCAAATGAGAGCCATAGTGCATATTCTTGTAAAATAAATCATCATTTATTACTTATATTACCTTTTGTTTCAACATTACAATGCTGTCGTTAGTACACATTCACAAACACGACATCCTTTTGGTTTTACCCATAATTTTGTAAGTCGCCTTCTGTGACACATCAAGTTATAAAGGGTGTAAATAGATCCTTAACATAGCCGAAAGGCACTTATTCTCCCCGTCTTTGCGATCATTTTTTTTATTCTAGACCATACCTGTAGTTACGGAGATATTGGGGGTCAAAGTTCCAACTTTTTCACTAGTTTTTTTTTTTAAATACATGTTTTTAATGTAAGATTCTTACTTTACACACCTCCACGACCCCCGTACTATTCAATCCATCCATCAGCACAATGCTTCCAGTGCTTTCCATTGAGCCCTACCGTAAAAAGTGTTTTTTCACCCCAAAAAAAAAAGTCGATTCTCAGCAATAATTTTTGCGTAAAGTTACTTAGTTTGATGTACAGAATTCTTGGTTGACGGCTATGTGAAGGGTCTGTTTACACCCTGTGTTTCAGAAACAAGCAACAATCATTGCTGTTTAAAAACCTCCGCAGATGCTCTTGTCTCGATCGGGGATTTTTGTCGCAGAGTACAAAAATCGTTGTACTCTGCGACATAAATCCCCAAAAAGATAACTGCCGTAATGTGTGTGTTTGTAGGCGTGACAAGTTAATTTAGTAATAATCATCTGCAAAATGCTACAAATCAGCTCACTTGTCTCCCGCATACTTTAAGGCCCATAAAAGTCCCTCGTCTGCAGGCCTTAAACCTTACTCCAATGCCATAAGAACCACATGACGCTATCATGATTTACAAAAATAACACCTACAGCTTTATAAATACCGCTTCTTTACCCGCAGGTTATTCCTCCCGCTAGCGTTACAGCACATGTGTGAGTTCATCTGCTGCGAGAGCCTATCCCGAAGACTGGCCACCTCCTGTGCTAAGAAGGCAGCAGCCATCTGCTCCGTACTGTCAGATACTACGCTGAGGACTCTCAACCAGCCTGCAGTGTTTACTAAGATTGTTGACAGGAATGCAGGTGAGAATTGTTGAAATACGTTTTTTTTTTCACTGTATACTTGGTCTTTTTAACATTCAGTATTCTACTCTCTATTAAAGGAAGTTTATGAAAGTGACGCCAATTTTATTCTTGATGCGGAATTGGCTTGAGCTGATCTCGTATGTGTGGTATTTAGTTTGGTGTGGTTTGCAAACCGAGGCGAATGCCTTTTTTACCCGACTACGGCGAAGCCAAAAGGAAGGGTTATGATTTTAGCAGTCTATGTATGATTTAAGTTTGTATTCACGTATGTTCCTCCGTAGCACCTAAACTATTCATCCGATTTTGATGAATAAGGTGTCAATCGATTCGTTAGGCCCGGGTAACATAGGCTACATTTCAACAATAGGAGGAGTCGATATTACCTTGTAAACCCCGAATTTAATTAGAGCGTAATTTTTCAGTAGTGACGTTTTTTAGTTATTGTATACCACATAAATTTTGATTATAAGCTTTTATTTAACTTGCCTTGTTAGTTAGTATATATTGGTGAAATCTTGCAACTGAATTTCAAACCAACTGATTGAGCTGAAATTTTAGTACACACCTTTGGTTCTGGTGACAATACATTTTTATGACAGACATGACTTAATCCTCTGGCCAGGATCGCCTCCATACGAGAGAACTTCTCAACGGTTAATAGCACGGACACGAAACTTTGTATACGCGTTCAATGTTGTATAGATAAATCTAATCTCCTTCTTTTCATTTGAATAAAAGCTTGTTTAAAAATATAATGGACATAAAGCTATTTCAGATTGGCTCAACCGATTCCGCAGTTAATTTGGTCTTTCCCTAACTCACCAAAGATTGCTAGGTATGATAGAACCTTCTAAAACATTTAATGATGAACCATTTATTGCAGAACCAAATGTCGCCCCCATGTCGCCAGCACCCGAATCCAACGTAGACGTCAAGCCAAACATATCTCAAATCAAACGGGAACCGACTCCTGTGGAGAGTCAGGGGACGCCCAACCCCAACCACTCGCTAGGCACGCCAAACCCCACCCATTCTCTGGGGACGCCGAACCCCAATCATTCGCTAGGGACTCCGAACCCCCAACAGCCGATGGATGTGCAAGTAAAGGAGGAGAGGGCCTCTCCTGCCAGGGAGACGAAGCCTACGCTGGCTACCGTGGTCGCTGCGGCCTTGAATCCGGTACAAGTTGGATTTGGAGAGATACTGAACTGTAACTACCATCGAGATGTTATTATACAGCTGGGTACGGTATTGCAGGTAAGGAACAATGAATTATAGTGTTTGTTAACATGTAAATAAACTAGATTTTAGCATGACTGAAAAATAAATATCGCCGTTTTCTGTCACCTACACCACAGCAGGCTTGCTGATGTGACAAGACTTGTTTGCAATTTGTCATGTCATCATTTGTATAGTAAGACCATATTAAGTGTGCAGTTCACGGTGGCGTTGTGTGTCAAGAAAATTTGCATCAATATGTCAAACTTGGTACATTTATTTTAGTTCTGTGTTTTCCCGCCTGCACAGGTAAGTTGGTACAAATGTATGCAACAAGATCTTACCCCGAATTGTAGTACACTGGTCTGAATATCACCTTTTTCTCATCTCCTTATAAACTACATACCTTCATAAGTTGTATGACTTTGTAAGGGTTTTTTTTTATTTGAACCATACAGTTCATGCATTTATGTTAAAAAAAAAACAGTAACTAAATAAAGCCTATGTATGGCTGTCCAAGTAATACAGCCTCCATAACATGTTTATTTTTGCGATTCTTTAAAAGGCAGTAATTTTTCAAATCATACCATTTTCTCAACAGATCATCTGCATCGAGTGTCCAACAGCCATGGTGTGGTCTGGTTGCGGCTCCTCTCTACAAGGGTCGCCACTAGACCTGCTGCCTATACCGCCATCAGCTTTGCCTATGCCTCACATGGACACTGCCATTACAGAGGAGCATAGGAAATTGGTATGTATGATTACTGATAAATATCTATGAATGAGACCTAATTCCTTGTTTAGTTCTTAATTTTGACTGTTGTGTTTTATTATAATTATGTGTTGCAGAATGCTTGTAAAAGTTGTTTTTTTTTTTTGCTTATCTGTCAGTGCTTATTGTATATACAGGGTGACTGGTAATTAGTGACCGATACTTAAACACGTGATTGTACTCATGGTAACAATCAACTTTCCAAAATGAAACATTATTTTATGCTCATTCACTATATAAGATTTTAAACTATCATGGTCACTAACATTATTATATAGACCATAGTAATGAGACAGAACGGCGTCACGCGGCTATAACAGCTGATAGGTCACAGGCGCGCATGCGCGAATTACATACGGCTGTTGTGTTTTTGTGATTAAAGTGAATGACTAGAAATGGAATATTTACCATGTAAAACATGTCTGTGACCTATCAGCTGTTATAGCCGCGTGACACCGTTCTGTCTCATTACTACGGTACCGTGCTACAGTGGGTAGGCGAAGCCCCCGCGCGGCTAGCAAGCCCGCACCGTAAGCGGCGCCCGCGCCACAGGCCGGCCGCCACGTGCCGTATGCCGCCGTGTTTTTGTGATTAAAGTGAATGAGTATAAAAAAAATGTTTCTTTGGGAAAGTTGTTTGTTATCATGAGTACAATCACGTATTTAAGTATCGGTCACTTATTACCAATCACCCTATATTATGTAATAAGCGCTCACAGTAATCAATGTTGTTCGCGGTTTTGTTAAAACGTGGCCACCTACTGGGCACAGTCTGTATAATATTGAAGTAACATCGATACGAAAAATTAAACGATTTTTCCAAGAACCCTGCTACATAAACTACAAAATTTCATAGCATCTCGAACTTTAACAAATTTTTATTTTTTTACGATAGGTATATGAGGCTGAACAAGAAATCTCGGCAAGAAGTAAAAAGGCTGAAAGTAAATGGTGCACGGACAAGTGGCAGACCAGTTCACAAGGTATACCATGCTTTGTAAATCTTCTATTGTCTTTAATACATCTTTTATTTATTTTGCTAAATTACATAACCATAGAGCGATGATGACGTGAAGTATGGTATGATATCAATTATAATGATATAATTATGAGTAATAGAGAAGTATGGAAGAAGAGATGCTGCGCCGACTCCAAATAAATTGTGATAAGGGCTAGAGAATGATGAATGATGATAAATTATCATACCTTTTTTCTATGTAATCATTCTCTTGCCCTTGTCCCAATTCAATTAAGATCGACAGAGCATGTCTCTTCCATACTACTCTACCTTATTTCTATGTACTTTCTCGACATATCACAGTTGTGACCACAGAAATAGCTATTGGTTAGAAAAAAAATGAGTAATTTAGGCTACCTGTCCATTGAAGCAGAGCGAGCCTGAGGAGCGGAGAAACGGAGAAATATTAACCAATAGGATTGCATAAAATCTCCGCTCCAGTATGCATGCAATCCTATTGGTTAATATTTCACAGTTTCTCCGCTCCGCAGCCGCGCTCCGCTTGAATAGACAAGCAGCCTTATCCCTGAAAGGTCATCAATGAGTTCATCTCAGCGTGTATAAGCTAAACCTTTTTTCCAGCGCGTGTACTAGCAGTGCTAGAGGCCCTAGACAGGCACTGCTTCGACCGGGTGGATCCTAACAATAATCTGGACACACTGTACAAAGAAGTGTTCGCGAACTGCCCGCCGCCTTCGAAGGACAATAGTGATACCAAAGATCCGGTGGGTGCCACTAAACCTTATTTGTAATACGTATAGTAAACTAAACTTTTTTCCGAGCGCACATAGTTCAGATTTGATTTGAATTTTGATTTGTAATTTTATTTATCATTTTGTATTGATATAGTCGAGTGTCCCCCTGCAAAGCAAGATCGTATATTCCTTCCTTCCACTTGTACCGAGTACTGCTATCAGAGGGTAACAGTTTATACTGCCAACAACTTCTGAGCTTTCTGCAATGGCAAAATGAGGATGACTTTCAATATTTTTGCTAATCTAATTTGAACGTTGATTATTGGTCTTTAAAGTTGATATTTGCGTAATGGCGCAGAAACATCCGGCCTTCGTAGTGCCCCAGTATAACCAGCAGTGTTGGTTCCCCAGGAGTGGGCGTGTCCGTACTCCGTGGTGCGCGTGGTGTGCTCGTGGGCCGTGTGCGGCGCGCGCTGGGGCGAGCACCGCGCGCAGGCGGCGGCGGCGCTACTGGACCGGCGCCAGCACCACACCACGCATCACCATCACGATCACCACGCCTCAGGTAAACGTATGCTCTATACAGGGTGTAAGAAATAGCCCTCCACAAACTGATGGGGTGAATTCAGTAATCATACTAAGATGACCGGTACAAGAAATAATTTCAGGAATGTTATAGGAATCCAATAAATTTGATTTGTTTAATTTCCTCATACGCAATATATCGTTACCGTGGCAAAACGCGCGTAGCGAACGGCAAGCGCGACGACGAGTTCGATGAACTCTGTAGCCAGCAGAAAGAGAACAGCTGATTTCACGCGTCGTTGGTTAGAGTATTTCAACATCCATTGTTGGATTTTTTTATTTTAGCCGTATTATTTACATAAATGGAGTGCTGCGTACAGGGAATGTAATTATACATTGAAATAAAGGAAAAGTAACTGAAAAAAAAAATTAAAAAAAGAAAATTCCAGAGAAAAATTCCGGTGGAATATGATTAAAAATAAAGAGCTGAATGCACCCTGTCAGTTTGTGGAGGGCTGTCCCTTACACCCTGTATAAGGTGACTGGTAATTAGTGACCGATACTTATTCACGTGATTGTACTCATGATAACAAACAACTTTCCCAAAGAAACATTTTTTGTTATAGTCTTTCACTTTTATCACAATAACACAACAGCCGTATGAAATTCCGCGCGCGCGCCTATGACCTATCAGCTGTTACCTGCGTGATGCCGTTCTGTCTCATTACTATCATACCGTGCAACAGTGAGTAGGCAGAGTCGGTCCCTTGCTACACTCGGGAATCCTTCGCTGCTCTCGGGATCCAATTATTCCCTCGTATTAAGTTCCCTTTTTTTTTCACTTGTATAATCTACTAATGTCTTCTGAACATTTCAGCGCAAATGCTTATACTGGTCACAGGCGCTTACGTTGAGTAATTACAACTGCTCCGCAAGATGAAGTCGAAAATGACCAATATTTTGTAGCAATTTGCAAACTTGTATTTTCAACACAATATTAATCTATTGGAAGTAAACAAATTTTGATATCTTTAGTTTCTGAACCGATTTCCATTTGAAACACCAAGTAGAATGAGAGATGTCCTATGAATTAATATTTGTTTTTGTTACAGGATCCGATGACAAAGAATCCATAAGCTCAGGCGCTGGTCTTTACAACGGACCGCCTATATTCCAGAATCTTCTACTGCGCTTCCTTGACAATGACGCCCCGGTTTTAGGTAAATAAATTACTGTATTTAATAGATTCTAATTGAACTTCGAAACTTGGTACTGAATTACCAAAACACTATATAGAAAAAAGATACTGATTAACTAGAATAGGGAATATGCATGTAATTTTTTCTTCACTTAAATCAATAAAATATAGTACTTACTACCAACCCAAGAAAATAATTAAAAGTTAAGTTCAACTACAGCTTGTCGCTCAAAAAAAAAAAAACCTACAATTTTGTACGACAGTTCAAAAGTCCGTGACTGTTGCGGCCATTCATGTCATGTAATATGACGTCATTTACCTCTATCTGCCTTGTTTACATCAATTTTTTTACCCTTAAAATATTAATTTTACTAATTGAATGTGCTTGATTCAAGCAAACATTGCAATAACAATATTATAATAAAATCTTAGTGAAACTTTAAGTACTAATCAAATAAAAGTGTTTCTTTGACACATAGTCTTTGACGTCACTACCGGCGCTATCGAAGGACGATGCGTCTTGAGTTTGCTTTCCATTTCACCAAAAACACGCTACATAAAATATTAAATTGTAAAATAAGTAATCTATTAGAAAATTCAATAAGTGTACCACCACAGTGTTTTTATGAGCCAATACAAGGCATTTTTAAGAAATAGAAAACGTTTTGTATTTCTTGCATATTCCCTATTCATTGACGCAAGTCCTTCAGGCGTTTCTTACAGGCAAAAATACAATGGAAGCTTCATAAATCTTTCTCGTTATCGTTATTTTGTTGTTTTACATTATGTATGACGTATATTTGAGATAAATACAGAATCCTCCTTTTCCCTTGCAGACGAGAGCCCCAACTCTCCGCCGGGCAACAGACAGCAGTTCGCCAACCTGGTGCACTTGTTCGGCGAACTGATCCGACGCGACGTGTTCTCCCACGACGCTTACATGTGCACGCTTATTTCTAGAGGTACGTACAATCTTGAACTAAAAAGCAAACGGGATCCACTACCCTAAGGTCTATAATTGTTTGCCCTTTCGGTATGTATTTGTTTTGTCACTTTTGTTATACAGTGAAAGAAAAGTTCCTTAACTTTTCTTCGGCATGTCATGGCAGAACGAAACAATCAAAGGCGTCCGCAGATAGTAGCGTAGTCTGAGACCCAGCAAATATACGCTGACTACGATAATTCTATTTAGGATCAAGATTTTTTGATTTTTTCATTTTGGGAAAATGTTTTCTTGTTATCAACTATTGACCAAGCTAGTGGTCACAAGTGCGACTGCTGAGAATTAGGTCTTATGTTCGATTCCCAGACCGGGAAAAGTGCTCTAGGTTTTTCTATCGGGAATTTCTCAGTAGCAGCCACGGAGTCTGGATTTGTGCGCGGTTGATGGCAATAGGCTAGCCCCTATTACATGGGACACAACTGACAAAACGAATATAACTGGCGAAATGTGGGTAACTCTTCGGGGATTACAGGCGTGCTGTTATTTTTTTGTAATTTAACGGTGTTTTTAAATCCAGGTGATCTAATATCCCCAACGGAGCCGACGTCGACGGGTGGTAGCAGCGGACACACGGTGGCTCCACCTGCCAACAGCACCGGTACTAACCACAACATGGATGACGACATCTTTGCTGGCATTGATCTGAAGCCTAAAATGGAGGTCTGTACGAAATTACACTCAAATAAAGTCTGATTTACAAATAATACTTCTCCCAGCCCTTAACAAAGTCGAAGCGAAATCGTGACGAAGCGGACATATGACTGTTTACAGTTATAGTTGTTGTATTTCAGGAGCATTCGTTAACTGGCATTAAAGTCTTATGACTCGCAGTCGGGTTTTGCAACATCTAACGAGGCTGCACGGCTGCAGAAAGACAAATGAAAAGGTTATTCTGCGTGGCACTAGACCAAATTCGCCAAGTCTCCTCGCCAAGCCTTTGATTTACTGTTGAAATTAAGTTTGCAACTCTTTGGCTATTTTTATAGGAGAACGTTCGAATGGACTTGGACGACTCAAAAATTGACGATGACCTGGATAAGTTGCTGCAGCATATCAAAGAAGACCAACAGAATTCAATGGACGCACCTGATAGCCCGAAAGACCCTGGAGAGCCTTCGCACAGGTGAGTGCATACATTAAGATCGACGAGTATAACGGATTCGGACAGTCATTTTATTGAGCGTTCCCACTGGTGAAAGAACTCGTTCACTTTTATCCCAATAAATTCGCGCATTCGCGCCTATGACCTATCAGCTGTTAGCCGCGCGACGCCGTTAAAAGCCGTATGATTTTATTTAAAAAAAAAATGATGTATTGTTACAGTGTTAACTCGCCAATGATGGGCCCGGGTGGCATGACTATCCCGGGCATGCCGTCTATGAGCATGGGACCAATGTCTGTGCCAGGTACGTAACTTATCGCATAAAAAAACAGTTAATCATTTCAGTCTACACGCATAATTGTTGACAGTGTCTTCGTATCTAACGTAACTTCAGGCTAGTCAAGCGTAAACCTTTATCAAAGGAATACGTAGAATAGACGCTGTGTCATAACAGCATAGCTGGCACACAAACAATCGTCCACGCGACGCTAGCTCAGCGTATGAGTGTACACAGCGTTTCCGCGACGTCATACCTTCGATGGATATGAGTTCAGTGCAACGACACTCGAATAAAAAAATGAGTCTTTGAATAGTTTTTTATCCCTCATTATTCTGTGATATTTAAGCTCGTGGCTAAATAATTCGCTAAATAAAACGCTTACTTGGATTGGTCCTTAGATGGGTGACCACCCATTACATACGGAGTTTCTTCCGTGTCATTATCATTAACACTAGAAACGAAATATTTACCATGTTTACTTTCTTCCATGTCTGCGTGCGGAAAGTACGTTTAGTCGTTGGTCGTCATATGTAGATCTTTGACAGTCGTTACAGGTAGTCAGTGGCCCGGAAGTCTGACCAAGGGGTAGTACCGTTTTACCCAGTACTAACTGGATTGTGGAGGTCGGATAGGCCGTCGCTCTATGTAAAATACTGGTATTCAGCTGCGCCCGATTAGACTGCAAGCCGACCCCAATATACTTGGAAAATGGCTAGGCAGATGATGACAATTCTTTTATATTTTACTCCGTTCCGCAGGCATCCGCACAACAAGCTCGGGCCCATCCAGCGGCTGCGGCGTGCCGCACACGGTGTCGCGCCACTACCACTACACTCTGCACTTCCCGCTGCCTCCCACCGAGCCCGAGCACACGCCGCACGACGCGAACCAGCGCCACATCCTGTTGTACGGTGTGGGCCGGGCTAGGGACGAGGCTAAGCATGCTGTCAAGAAGATGACCAAAGGTAACAAGTGAAGTGAACTGCTGATAACCAGATTTATGGAAAACAAGGTCGTGGCTCGGAAAGCACTTTAAGCCGTTGGTCCCGGCTGTCATTTGTAAATCTTTCACAGTAGTTACAGGTTGTCATTACCTAGGGGTATCGTATTACCCCGAAGTAACTTGGTTGTGGAGGTGAGATAGGCAGTCGCTCCATGTAAAATACTGGTATTCAGCTGCATCCGGTTAGACTGGAAGCCGACCCCATCATAGTTGGGAACAGGTTAGGCAGATGATGAAGGGACAGAAGCACCCAAGCGTTACCCAGCGTAATTTACGCTGCGTGAATCGTGGTGGCTCTCCAAGAGATACCGTATTACCCATTAACTTAGTTGAGGAGATCTGATAGGCAGTCGCTTCAGGTAAAATACTGGTGTTCAGCTGCATCTAGTAAGGCTGGTAGTCCGCTAAACTTTTCAATTTTACAGTAACTCTGTTTTCCTTGTTACAGAAATATGTAAATTATTCTCCAAGAAGTTCTCAATCGACGTAGCCGAAGGTGGAAAAATAAAGAAGCACTCTCGGAGCGAATTCAACTTTGAAGCAGTTACTCAGAAATTCCAGGTAATTAAAATAAAGAAATTGATCTGACTTCTTTGGATCACATTTTGGGTTCAGTTTTTTATAATATAGTTCTAAAACCTCTGTAATAAGTCTAAAAGGAATGAGCCATTTTAGGACTTTTCGAGGTGTGCGATTTCTTCCTTTTGATTTTAAGATAGCCGACAAGCCAATATCCAAATGGCACATCTCTCCCATTCTTGTATAATTTAAGCTCCCCAGACGATGCTTCGCATGTGTTTTATATCAGGTTGATGTCCGCCACTCGGGTTCTAAAGCGCGTATTTTCCGTATGCATGCTGAAAAAGAAAAGAAAAAGTACTTTTTTGACTCGCACGGGACAAAACAATAAAACAAAATTAAATAAAAAAGAAAACAACCAAACAAAAATTGAAAAATAATACAAACATTAAACTAAATTGGTCCCGTACCAGGCCAGAAGGCCCCTATCTCAGCATGGTGCTGAAACATTTAAAAAAAATGTCAGCGCTGGTTTTCTAATAGGGCCCAAGTTATGCTAACAATGCGTCGCAAAAAAAAAAACCTCGAAAGATACGTTCCTTTTAATTTCTATGAACCATGTTTGTCTCTTTCAGGCAATGTCCATGTACGAACAAGGTGCAGTTTCGTGGGCAGTGGGTAGTGCGGTGTGCGAAGCCCTAGCGGCGTACGCGGCCGGAGCCACCACGTACCTGCCGCAGGCCGAGCATGTCGCCTTCGCGCTAGACCTGATGGAGATCGCGCTCAACGTGCACGGACTTATTGAGACTTGTATACAGGTATGAACTATGATGAATAAGGCTGCCATCAGACGTACTGCATCGCGGCAACCGCGTGCAGTCGATATTATTCAACTGTTGAAAAAATATCCAACGGAACAGTTGAATATATCGACAGCGCGCGGTTGCTGCGATGCAGTCCGTCTGATTGCAGCCTAAAACATTTTTAGACAGTGCAAGTTGATGGACGCCACATGTTTTCGAACTTTTGGTTCAGGTTGAGAGCAGCACCATTTTGATCGTTATGGTAAATCGCAATATTATACATTGGACGTCAAGCTGCTTATTACGGATTTTTCATTATTTTCACTTCTTCTTACACATAACCGTCTGCAATTAAGTCAGAAAATCTCTAAAACAAAACAGCAAATAATAGAGCATTCTTTCCAGATTCTGAAAGAGTTATCAGAGGTGGAAAGCGCGCTGATCTCCCGCGGAGCACCGAGCAGTGGTCTGGCCGCGCCGCGCGCCTACACCTCGGCGTTAGCGCTGTACACCGTCGGCGCGCTGAGGAAGTACCACTCCTCGCTATTATGTAAGTACACGAGCTTTTACCTTATTTTACTTTATTATAGATCTAAAGTCTATTCATGTCCTTGTTTTCGATTATAGTTATCTTCAATTAAACAAATTTCAACTTTATGCTATTGTATATGGTGAGATTAAAATTTGCCAAGATTTACATATTTGACTTATAGCTTATTATAACAAAATAAGCAAAATACAGTTTCATGGAAGGTCTGAACTCCATGAAACTCCTGAACTTTTGTACAGCTTAAGTGATGAAAACACGGACAACCTAAAATCAACGCATACGCAGGCCGTAAGCGTAAGCGTAGTCTCAGCGATTGTGCTAAAGAACAGCCTCCAACAGGCACAAATTCCCTAACCTCACCTTCCTGTCTCCCCCAGTATGCGTGGAACAAACATCAGCAGTATTCGAGCAACTCTGCCGCCTGGTCAAATGCGTGGTGAACCCCGGAGACTGTGGATCAGCAGAGCGCTGTGTGTTGGCACAGCTACACGACCTGTACAAGGCCGCTGCGCATCTGTGTCACGCGCCGCACGCCGACACCTTCGCTAATGCGTACCCTAAGATCAAGTTAGTATACTAATAACAATAAAAGGATCTTGACAAATAATAATTGTTTATTTATAATAGGGAAATTATTAATCGGGTGAATAAAAATTTAATTGGCGACTATTATACCATGTAAGTTACTATTAATCCGGTCATTGCTGCAAGGAGAACATTGGAAACAAGAGAGAGCGAAGCGACTTCTGGCGCCCCGACTCGGACAGGTTAGGTCCGAAGGGGGTGGTGGGGTCTAGTGAGCGGGCGACCTTAGACCCCGGCATCCCCTTCGTGTTAGGTTACTTTAAACACCTACCCTGCAAACAAATATAGGGAGCCTCGCTGCATCTAGTGGTTAATAAGCTTGTTTTCGTTTTTTTTTTTGCGCGCCGCGTAATGACAGTCGATGTTACCATCCCGCATGACGAGAACCTCGTGAGAGCTGAGAAAGAGAAACACTCACACGAGGTTGTCGAATGTGAACTCGGCTATCATTGTGCCGATCGTCGTGACAGCCAATGGCCTTATAGCCAAGAGCCTCGACGACCATCTTTCGAGGCTCTCCTTACTGATCGTATTGAATAACTAGTAACTCATATTTGTATTTTCAAGTCGCCGATTTAAATATTTGTATTCGCCCGTTGTTTGTCGCCCACTTAGTATTTCATTAGACCATATTCAGTATTTTTGACACCTTTAATTTGAATTTGTTTTTGCTCGTTTAATTACCCTTTATAATAGACGTAGAATGTGAGAACAACTCCCAAAAAATAAATGTAATTTTAATTTTACTAGACAATAATTCTTCTTTTTCAGACAAGCTCTGTATTCACCACTGCAGCCGACACCATCAAACTACCCGTACAATCCTCAGTTTTTGAGCGAATTCTTCACTAATCCACGTAAAGGTACACATTTAACACCTTTATCTTTCATTTGAACACTTTTTTATTGCACCATTTATAATGTACACAATATTATAGGTACGCATTTTGTGTAATAATAATTACTATTAATGTAGGTAAAATAGAAATAGCGTGGGCGCGTCAAGTGGCCGAGTCACCGGCGAATAGATACAGCTTCGTTTGCTCGGCGATGCTCGCCGTATGTCGGGAAGTGGATAATGATCGGTAAGGAAAACAGACGCATTTTATTAAGAAATTCTCTAGTTTCTGGAAAAATGGAAAAATCTGCAATGAGGTTTTTGTCAAGTTTTGTGCCCGTATTTGGCTTTTGTATTGAAATGTCTAAAATTTTGTATGTAACCTGAAAATGCCTTGCCTCAAACGGCCACGCTGTAAAATTGATGATATATTTTGTTTGTTTATTTATTGGCCTATCTACAATTGTAACACTTTTTACTCAATAATACAAGCTAAAATACACACCAAGTGTACAATATGATGCGATAAACCCAGCATGCATGAACAAGTTAAAAAATAAAATTATTACAGTAGTTGTTTGTCTTCTAATCCGCTACGATTTATGTGATAGGCCATTCGAAATTTGTAATCAGCTGCACGTCAGTGGTTACCTACAATTCGATCTTGACAGTGCCATGAGTCCGTATAAGGGAAGTTTTTCTAGTTGCGAATTGTACTAGTGAAGTGCAGATGTCGTATCGTAACTTTTGCACGTACAGCGTGAACGAGCTAGGCGTGGTGTGCGCGGAGATGACGGCGTGGTGCAGCGGGCTGGCGGCGGAGTGGCTGGGCGCGCTGGTGGCGCTGTGCGGCGCTCAGCACTACCCGTCCGCCGCGCCGCACGCCGCGCCGCCGCCGCTGTACCCCGACCTGCTGCTGCACCGCGACCTGCACGACGCCGCCGCGCACGACGCGCTCGCCGTCTTCACCTGCATACTTGTTGGTGAGTCTGACTCAACATCACGGAAGAAAGAATAACGTGCGGTTCCAGATATGGTACCACTGTTACGAACCCGCAGGACCCTGCATGACTCACATCCAGCGGGCTCCCGCGATCTTCACCAGTTCGCCGGTCCACGTTATGGAAGACAGGGAGACCTACTCGTACCTACACTTCACTGTAGAACTTTAAAATATATTCCGCAAGCAATGTGCGCTTTCTACTAACTTGAGTGGCAATTAAATATGTGTTGGTTAGCAGTGCAGAGTATCGCTTCTGTTATTTAGTTATTCGTTATTACAACCATGCAGCGTTAGAAGCTACCGTTCCAAAATCTTAAATATTAAGTGCTTCCACAAAGAAACACTCATTCAATTTACTGTCTCAACAAATATTCATTCAAACCATGTTGTTCCAGCTCGCCACTGCTTCTCTCTCGAAGACTTCGTTCGCCATGCAGCGTTACCATCACTGCTGAAGGCCTGCGGTGGTGGCGGCAGTTCAGGCAATGCACCTAACGCACCTTCGCCTGATACCGGGGCTAGGCTGACCTGTCACCTGTTACTGAGGCTATTTAAAACTGTGGATACGCCGCAGCCGGGTAAGTGAAATGTGTTTTTGTGATTCAAATTTGTCTATTTTAATCTATTAAATTTGGAAGCCATTTATAGACCCAAGTATACCTTAGTCTAGACTCTAGACTGTCTCCGTAGGGAGCGTAAACCCAGCGTAAGCTTTGACGTAACGTTTACACACACCAACAACTGCGGTATTGTCGCATAAACGTGTTTGTATCTAAGTTACGAATGCCGTATCTAGACAAATTGTAAAAGCGAAGACTGAAGTGTAAATCTAACCTAGTCTTTAGTTCGATGCAGTGCGCCTAGCGATAAAATAAATTTACTCATAAGTCTGCCATAATCCTTCCTTCCGCAGGTCTGTACTCAGTATCAACATCTCCGGGCCCAGGCGGGGCAGCTGCGGGCGTGCGACTGTCCTGCGACCGTCACTTGTTAGCAGCCGCGCACAAGAACATCGGCGTCGGACCCGTACTAGCCACGCTGAAGGCTATACTCAGTATGTCTATAAATATAAAGAATAATTTTGGTGCTTGTGATACTAATCATTTTGTCAGTATGTTGGGTTTTTTTTTTGTAAGACTGGCTGAGTAGTAACTTAAAGATCAATGACTGATTTGAGCATTTGTGTGTTGTCTTTATATCTCTTTCTTTCGCGCTATATACTAGTTTAGCAATTTCATGATTTTTCTTAAGAACAGTCAAATTAAAAAAAAAAGTTAGCCGTCACGGGACGCCTGGCAGATATGAACCATCTGTTAATATTAGAATCCATAATTAATAAAAAAAACTATAATGACATATGGTGTAAAATAAAGATTAAATAAGTATTTTCTTTTATCGATATCAGTCTGTCGATCAAATATGCATACGACCTAACTACATCACTAATTGAGTAGCGAGGAAAACGGAATATGTAGATAAACAATCGTTCCAAAACAAACTTTATTCTAATGGGAATAGGTTGATTTTGCGTGGCATCACGCCATGACAGCGTTATGCCATCTTCTGTCACGCCATACAAGTAGGTTTAGACCTAGGCGCGTATATAGATGTTTCACATGAACAAACAAACAAGTCTTATTAACAGTCAGAGAAGAATCTAATACATTTCTCCCTAGTGGTGGGTGATTCAACGGCCCGAGACGGTGGCAAAGCGGGCGGCAAGAAGTCTTGTGAACTGTCCCATATACTGGGCACCAGCGACACGGTACCTACTGATGCACAACTGGATCTTATGTCGTAAGTACATGTCTTTTATACATAAGGATATAAGTTTCGATACAAGTATAATCCTTGCCTTGTGTGTTCTGTATAGTAAACAAACTTATTTATCGCTGCCATGCAAGTAGGCGACTTATGTTTCTTGATTTAGGTTGTGTAATTGCTTGGCAGCTGTAGATTGTGCTGGTTTTCCGTGAAACTGAGATTTGAGACAATGTTAATTGTTTGTTTACTATGTAGGATACTTAACTGGCATAGTAGTTACCATTGACATCTCGATTTCTCGACATGATCCTTGAAAAATATATTTTTTTATTCTTTTTGAATACTGTCAATTTGCGGACATTTTTTGCTGTAAATTCCAAAGTAAAAATTGCAATAATT
Source organism: Noctua fimbriata (assembly GCA_905163415.1). Lineage (NCBI taxonomy): Eukaryota > Metazoa > Arthropoda > Insecta > Lepidoptera > Noctuidae > Noctua > Noctua fimbriata. The sequence continues at coordinate 13,502,310 of LR990922.1, read as the reverse complement.
TCATGTCATATTTCTATAACTTTTAAGGCGAGGTTTCGAAGATTTAACACTATTATTAATTTTTAAACGCAATCAAGGATCATGCCAACTAAAAATCATAATATTATTTATTATTGACTCGAGATGTTTTTTTTTTATCCTTAGGATGGTAGATTCAGAGATGAGTGGGGGCCATAGAACTCCTAGGTTTGTTTTTTTTGATATTGAGTTACACGGTTGCACATCCTACGACCACGGACTTGGCTTCACTGTGTACTTTTGTACATAATACTCGTATCATTCTGACATGATGTTTATCATTGGCGTAGCTAGGAATGAATAGAATAGAATAGTCTTTATTATACAACATTAGTTTTAGTATATGCGAAACCTGACACCGGTGTCAAGTATTTTTATGTAAAGAATCTATGTACAAAATTTCAAAACTGTATCATGAATAATCACAAAGTTTTAAGCTTATTCTGTTACCTGGTTGTCCGCACAAAAGCGTGGTCACCAGCGTCGTCTTGAGCTCATTGATAAACATAATTTGGCAGTAGGTATCAAAATTATTGCGATAGGTACTTAATGTCGCTCGGTGTCCAACTTGTAACCTTTTTTTAAATATTTTTGGGGCAAAATATAATATAGTTTAAAAATTATTGGAATCGATTCAGTTACTTATTCTGAACAAACTATATTCAGGATTCGCATATACTAAAAATAATGTTGTATACACCGTACAAGTAACATTCAAAGAAGTTCAAATGACTGGTAAAGAGAGATGTAGTGACAGGACATACCAACACTGCATCTGCCTTCCCTAGTCCCGTGTTACGCCGGGTTGACTGATCCATATCATTCCCTGCACAATCCATACATATTTTTGTTTTTCTCTTCCCACGCCACGTTAAACATACCTTAAAGCTAGACCACCTACAATGTCGTCAATGGTGTTCTGACATGTTCGCTTTGTGATCGGAGTTTTTCGGCCAAAGTTGGATATGCTAACCACTTAAAAGCACATGAAAGAGCAGCACACCAGAGCTCTCGACAACCACCCTAGAAAGCCATCGAATGTCGCTGTGGCTGAAACCGGCTAGATGGCCTCATCATCATGAAACATACACAATTACACTTTCTGCTTACAATGTTACAAGGAAACATTAACGTTTTATTAAAACATAAATACAGCAATGTATGCCTTTCGCAATTCATATACTTACACTAGACTTGACAAAGACATGGTGCCTCAAACCCTCCATTCGTGTCAGAGTCTGCAAACGAAGACTCTATGAATAAAAAAAAATCTGTTTGTTATTTCTCTGTCACTCAATACAACGTAGCTACGCCAATGCTCACTCGCTTCGCTTCTCTTCATATTGTTTGCTCCCGCCATCATGCTGTCTGTGCCAGGGACGTCTCGATGTGTAGTTGCTTCCCTGTCTGTGAATAGAGGACACCCTATGGTTGTAACGTTTGCCCTTACTAATTCAACTCTTTACTCACAAATATTTACCAAGATATTCATGAATTGTAAATACTTTTTTGCTAGAGATTAAAAATAATTTCGAATTAGCTTAAGTGAGTTGGTTAGCGACGCTTAGACCATACAACCCCATCCACCTGTTTTCTCCATGGAAAATAAATCTAATTACCCCCCACCATGCCTCTATGTTTCGATGTTTTTCCACATTTATTTTTTAATAATAATAAATGTAGCTATTAGCCTTGCGTTGATGTCGCACTGAACAAATGATGACTTTAAAAGTTATTTTTGCCGCCCCTAGTTTTGTTAATTTTGTGTAGATACCAGAACTTGCTAAACAACAATAAAAAATCTTTTATAATGTAAAAAAACTTGCAATATTTGTAAGTAAAGAGTTAATGTCCCACTCCACGGTTGTGTCGTCCACAGGTTCACGTTATGTGTTAACTATCGACTCTGTGTTTCACCCCTTAATGTCTACACTCTACAGGTCTTCACAGCGACTCTTTGACTAATTCCTCATCTGTTATCTTAGTATTTAGTTTGTAGTAAACAATCTTAGCTAAAAGCCTCCCTTTACAGGTTGAATTTGAACTTATTGGCTATCTTTCGAGGGGTGTAATTACAGGCAGTGCTCTGCATATCTTGACCTACTTTTTAAAGGAGAAGAGGGGTCAAGTGTTGCAGGGTACTGATTGTTCTTAAAAATCGAAACAATTTTTTCTTGTGTTCCAATTCTGTTCAACAGGGTTGAACCTAAAGTCAAAGTTGTTCAAATTCACGCTCTAGAAAACTACCAATGAGTTCAAACTTAGCTTCTCAATTAAGGTGTGTCTACAGTCTACACCAAGCCAGTACTGTGAGCTGTCATTATGAATCGAAGCATGTATTATTAACTTTCGTTTTCCATACATTTACCCAACAATGTATGGAAAACGAAAGTTATTACTGATAGACATACAGTTTGCTCATGACATAACCTTAATTTAAAAACGTACCTTTAAAACAGCCTTTAAATTGGGTGTCAAGCTTCTTCATGTCAATAAACTAAACGCACAACATATAAATAACTAATGGGTTAACTTTAGCATACATGGGTTACATGTCTGTTAAGGCTAGTGCATATTACAGCCAAATAGGGCCGCAACGCGTCGCATTGCAAAATAAGGCCGGTAGCGACCCGCCTTACCTGTAGTGTCTGTGGGATGGTTAATACAAAGCCCAGAGAACACCGCACAAAAAACGCTCTTAATGCTACTACACAATGGCGCTATCAATATCAAATTATTACCATGGACATGTAGTGATCGGATATTCGGAGGCATATTATACTCGAGCTCGCACTCCATACGTGCGGACTAGTGTGGAGTGCGAGTATCAAAATAATCATTGTTATAAGCCCAGTCATATTTTCCATTTTATTTGATTATTCAGCAATATTTGAATTCATTTACCTATCAGCAAAATTTTAAAGTTGAAGTAATTTTTGACCTCTTTCTACATATTTCTTGCCTAGTTTTAAACAGTATAGAAACATGTATTTTATACACAGCTTATTTTTTATGAAATTCTGCTAAATCGGGAAAAAGTTATATTACAAGAAGCCACTTCCACACAGTTTTGTACAGTTTTTCCGGGAAAAAATGTAGTTTAGGTAAATATTCATCCGTATATCCGATTCCTAATTATATAAATCACCTTCTAACATCTTAAATTATACCTTGCGCGTCAGCGGAGTTTCGCTAGGTAGTTTAATTTGAGAACTTTTGCGATGCGTTGTAGTTTATCCAAATATGCGCTAGCCTTTGGTACACGGACCACAATACCTTCGTCAATGGAAAGCTGCCAATGGTTGCAGGGGTAGCGGCGGCGTGGGTTCCACTCTACTGGATTCTTCACAGTCGCTCTCGTCGTTAGCTAGAAGAGTTCTAGCTGATATCTGCTCTGAGGAGTGGGTGCTGCAGAAATGTCTTCAAAACCCTGATGAGTTGTACCAGCCGGATATGCTGCTGGATCCTATGTTGACGCCGAGACAGGCTCAAAGGTTTGTTAACTAAGTATCATGTAATTTCAGATTTTTAAGTTTTAGTAAGTTTGTTAGATGTGGTTTTTGATAAGCTTCTTCAATTAGTTTGTTTAGTACATTTTAAGTTTAATTTTGTCAGTGTCCACAACTGCTGAGCATGAAGACCTGGGTTTAATGAATTCCCTGATCAGGCAAAATGTTATTGAGTTTTTCCATCAGGAATTTCTCAGTAGCAGCTGCGGAACCTGGATTTGTACCCATTTGATGGCAATAGGCTCGCTCACTATTACATGGGACTTAAACATTACTGACGAAATGTGGGTGTACTATTCTGCCTTACCCTTCGGGGGTTATAGGCGTGATGTTATGTCTACAATAATGTGGTATCCATCTTGATTGACTTTGTACTTCTTGCTAAAATACTTTCTATCATGCGTTAACATTAGAAAGTCATATTTTTGTGCAGATTGCTCCATATGATCTGCTATCCCGAATCAGCGAGTCACACACACCCGGACCTCGACCAGAAGACCATGATCACACGGCTTTTAGAAGTAAGTTATTTGTGGTGTTCACTAGAAACATCATCATATTTTCAGTTAGTGGAAGAACAATTTAAAGATGACGTCCCGCGATATTTAGGGAACGCTCAATGCGCAAACGATAATCTGTCGTCACGTTTATTAGTATATCACATTATTATACTTAAATTTCACTTAAATATACCTTATGCCCATCAAAATCGAAAGTAATTTATTCAACACTATCATTAAAACTAAAAACGGAATATTTACCATGTTTATTTTGTGTCTAGTTATTTTGGGTTCCCCATATTTCTGTCAGTTTTAAATTATATCCTTTATTCAAATTTATACACAACAATCATCATTGGTTGGAAGTGTTACTAACATAATTTTAAGATTAGATTTACTAACACGATTTGTATTTTATCACATGTATGTTACTCTGTAAGGTATATGTACATGGGCCAAAGTAGCCTAAAAATTAATGGATGTTGTTGTTAATAAGCACTTTTGAACGTCAAAATTACACAAAAAGATCCGCCGAAACGCCCACCATTTGCTAGTTTTTAGTTTGGAAGAAAAATTGGAGTAAGAATCTCCCCGAGAACACATTGTCTGTATTTCTATAAAGTTAATAGACCTGTCACAAACCATACATTTGTCAACAGAATCTAGAACAATGGTCACTGCGAATGTCCTGGCTGGACTTGCAGCTGATGTTCAAGCAGTTTCCGAGTGGATCCTCTGAGCTGAGTGCTTGGCTTGATACCGTTGCAAGAGCTGTCATCAACGTCTTCCAGCAGCCCGCGCCACCACCGCCTGATAAGGATAGGTACGCTAGCTGTTTTAAACTAGGGACAAAATTGAATAGCGCGCAATTCCGATATTCGTAGCAACGTCACAGATGCGCTTTTACCAGTCAAGATATTGCACTTTTATTTTATGCTACAATGGAGCAAAATTTCGCGCATATGTAGACGAAAAATAGCCTAAATTACTAACCTATTAATACCGATTGATGATGCCATCATCATTTCAGTCAAAATACATGATATAGGCCTCCCCAAAGTTTGTCACAACGACACTGGCCGTCATATCAATGTATTTTGTTTTAAAATGAAAGGTCTACTTATATGTTTATTAATGCATAATGCAGCATAAATCTGACACCACTATGTGAACTTAGGTGGTAGGCTTACAACAAAGACATGATCAAAGACTTTGCTTAAGATAATCGTAAGGTTGGTTTTCAACCAGGACGGGAACAGACCGTGGTGTGGTCAGTACGAGCAAGTGGTCGGAGTCTGTGTGGCTCGTTGCGCCACTCGTCGCCAAGCTACCGGCCGCTGTGCAGGGACGAGTACTCAAACAGGCGGGACAGGTCAGTACATCATCATCCGGCCTCGATCCGATTTTCCAGCTGGAAAACCATGTATTCTTTACGTAGTTAATTTTTTTTCAATCTATTGTAATAGGTTTCGGAAAAAAAATAAAAGGTTTGTTATAAAGATAGCTTTGTAGTATGCACATTCAAAAAGTCAGAATAACGTTTTTGTCATCAGAGAAGAATTTTCAAGTGTTTACGTAAAGGCTCGTTTTCTGGTGATTATTTGACTGTATTGTATATCATCATCAGATACTAGAAAGCGGTTGGGGCGCAGGCTGCAGTGGTAACTGCTCAAGCGGTGGTGGTGGAGGAGGCAGCTCACACAGGGACTGCAAGAGTCATCAAAGCCCTAGCTATAAAGGGTGAGTTCAACAAGAAAATAGCAGCTATGTATTAGAGACTTTGTAGCTACATTGCTAAGTATGATGTGCGTAGGAAGCCACTAGCGTACGTTAGCTGCGTGGGTTAATTTGTGTGTTAAGGGGTGCTACACACTTATTCGGGCAATATTCAATTCGGCAATATACATATTCCGCTTTCATTCGGCTTCGGTGTGGAAAACTAAACAGATCTGTTGTCGAATCATGTTCACTCGGTTCGGCACAATTCAAGCCAAGCCTACGCCTAGCTAGCGTCTGTTCCCGAACGTCTATTTAAATATTATAAATTTCTCTCATTAAAAAAAAAAAACTTTGCTTAACATTAAGAATTTGGGCTGTGCAGTGTAACTCGACATTCCGAAGATTTGTGGAGCACTTCCCACAAACAATACATTTTCAGATGCAGTGATACATATGTATTTTGATATTGTAACAGCTTTTTAATTATTTCGCCCCAGAAGGTTTCTTATCTAAAGTTTTATTCATGTCTTGACAGATCGTCAGGTGGAGGCAGCGGCGGTAAGCGCGGCGTCAGTAGTGGAGGTTGCGGTGGAGGATGCGCGTGCGGCGGCGGCAACTCCGTGCGCCTCGCCAACGAGCCGCTGTTGTCGCTAGTACTCACGTGTCTGCGGCATCAGGACGATCAGAAGGTATCTTGACATTTAATGAGTTTCAATCGAAACTAGAACATAATGTGAAAAAAATAATGTTCAAAATACCATTATTTACAGTCTAGCCTCTTCCTAATTATGATGGGGTCGGGTTCTATTCTAAACGGATGCAGTTGAATACTAGTATACAACATGGAGTGACTGCCTATCTGACCTCCACAATCTAGTTACTGGTCCACACTATGCTCTTTGGTAAGACTGGTTGTCTGACTTTCGGGTATCTGATTTGTCGTAACGACTGTTGAAGAACGACTATGAACGGTATAACGAGCTCTCCAAGGCTGGGTGTCTTGGTATTTAATAAATGGTCATCCATCCACGGAACAAAGTCGATTTGTCGAGGTCTGTGTGTGTTGTTAAATATTGAACATCATCTCGTTAGCTTAGTAGCGTTAGCAGCTTATGTTAGTTACTTAGCCATCTTCATCAATCCCCACGATTTCTGTCCAACAGGAGAGCCTCCTCAGCTCAATCCACGCTCAACTGCAACACTACCTGACGCACGCGCGAGAGCACGACCGCGCCGCGTGCGCTGACAGCTGGCAGGACGACGCGGCGCCCGACGCGCTGCTGCTGCGCTTCTCGCTGGCCGGCGGCATGTTCGACGCCATCCGCCGCTCCTACCAGCTCACCGCGGACTGGGCGGTCCTACTGACGCAGCTGGTAGCGCACCAGCTCATCGATGCGTACAATAACAGGTAACTGAAGGGAACTGGTGCTGGTTTGTAAACTAAAGCATGTTCGACGCCATCAGGCGCTCCTACCAGCTCACCGCCAGTGGCGTGCCTAGGGGCCAGCAATACGGCAAGTCCATAAGGCAAGCCAGACTGTTCAGAAACCCACCTCTGTCTGGCGGTGGTTCGCTCATCGATGCGTACAATAACAGGTTACTGAAGTGACTTGGTGTTGGTTTGATTGTGTTTTGTTGTATGCTCTGGTTCATAAAATAAGTCACGTAAACCAAAAATATTAAAAGAAGAGCTATAGTTTGGCATAAAGTTCCAGGTGCATCCATTAACTCAGGTTTGCGACATTCCAGTATTCATCGTGAAAACTCCCCACACCCATCTCCTTACCTCTAACGTGTGATTTTTTGGCCCAAATGTTTTCGCTTATATCACCACTTGTGGGTTCATCGATAAATTAATAAGGGGTTGCAATATCACGCTCATTCCTTTCGGGGCAAAAGACACCGTATTTTATACACCAACAGCTACCCTACGTTCGCGGGTTATCTCTCTTGAGCCGAATTAAATTATCATCTGTCTAGCCTGTTCCCAACTATGTTGTATTCGGCTTCCAGTCTGGCCGTTGGCAGCTGATTACCAAAAATTCTATGGAGCTACTGCCCATCTGACCTCCACGACCTTTCCTGTTGATTCCGAGATGACTCTTGTCCAGAATATCTTTGTAGAATGTAGGCCTAACTTCTCTACCTCTATTTCTGTATCCTGAACGAGGCACAGCACCCAACAGGATCACCAGCAACAAAATTGGCCTGGCAGACAGTGTACCTACAATAAATTAATATAGTTTGTGTCGCAGCAACCTCTTCTCCACTCTCATCGACATGCTCGCCACCCTGATCCACTCGACCCTCGCGGATGGCGGTGATGATAACAACAGGAAACATTACCAGAATCTTATGAAGAAGTTGAAGAAGGAGATCGGAGAGAGACACGGCCCGTCGGTGCAGTGTGTGAGGCAACTGTTGCCGTTGTCTAAGAATACTATTATTGAGGTATGTTACTTGTGTCAAATTTGTGTTCATTTGTTTCGTGAACATCTGCATAAAAACAAAAGAATGCTCGTGTTATATCATGATCAGTCATTTCACACAAATTTTACTTTAGACCACAGCAACCTTATTGTATAGGGAATAAAGTACACTTTTATTTTGGTGGTGACGGAAAATTCGAGGTAAAATAACTGCTATTCCAAATACCAAGTCAGGCAAAATCTACAGTATAGTCACTATATTAAACAAAAAATCATTCATTGTGTACGTTTTAACAGTAGGTTAAGTGTGTGCCTTTCTGAATGGTCCTGTAAGGTCAAAATATTCACGCGCCAAAGATTTACATGAGATTTGTCATGTAAATGTTTTGGCGCATGACCATAATCGGAACTATCTCGGCCATTATGTTTACCACCAACGCCTCCCTATCCACGTCTTTCAGGCGCCAAAAGAAGCATGCACATGTTTGTAATTGGTTGACCAAAATAAAACAGCTTATCATTAGATTGACAAAAAATTCATTGAAACTGAGAATATCCATTTTACACATCCATGTCGAAGCTTACTCTCGACAAACTAATACCGTACATTGAACATGTCCATACCTGTTTGTTTTATTCGTGTGCTGTAAATATCAATGTTCTGCAGGTCATCGCCTGCGAACCCATCGGGTGTCTCGTCGACCAAAAAGGGAACAAGATCACTGGATTCGATAGTGATAAAAAACAGGTAATTCATTCATTACATTTTGTCCTGCTACTACTACGAGTGTCCCTCAAATTCACGTATGTTGCAGATACCAATTATTTACGCAGATGAACTTAACTAGTGGACATTTTGCTTGAGCATGGGGATACTCCCAGTATTTCATTTGTTAGCTAATTGAGTCAGGCCGAATACTTCCAAGTAAACGGTGGGGCTATTCCGTAACACAGCCGCTTTCCCAATGCAATTTGACATTCATTTCATTATTCAACCGTTGTTTCGTTTTCTATCGAGCAGGCAAAATTTTCAAACTTATGAAGCAATTTATTACGAATTTCCTTTAAAATATCGGGATTCCCATAGAAAAGTGTCTCAGGCAATTGGGTTGCTGACATTTACAATGTATGAAATTCTTTCTTGAATACTACAGGGTGTAAACGGACCCTTCACGAAGCCGTCAATCAAGCATTATGTACATTAAATTAAGTTATCCTACGCAAAAATTGGTGCTGGGAAACGACTTTTTTTGGGCTGAAAAAACACGTTTTACGGTAAAACTCAATGTAACGCACTCAAAACTTAGTGCTGATGGATCCTTTGAATAGTAATGGGTCATGGAGGTAATTTAAGTAAAGTTAAAACCTTAAAAAGTAGTATTATTTAAAAACTTGTGAAAAAAAATAGGAACTTGGCGTCCACTATCTCCGTAACTAGAAGATTCTCAGGTATGGTGCAGAACAAAAAAAAATGATTGCAATGACGGGGAGAACAAGTGCTTCTCGGCTTTGTTAAAGGCCTTTTTACACCCTTTATTTTCAAGTCGTCTTTAGTTTATGGTGAGCTTACTCAGTTGTCCTTGTCCGCAGGGTCTACGTCTAACTGACAAGCAGCGCGTGTCGAGCTGGGAGCTGGTGGAGGGCGGGCGCAACCCCGCGCCGCTGTCCTGGGCATGGTTCGCCGCCACCAAGATCGAGAGGAAACCGCTCACATATGAGAATGCTCACAGGTACAACTATCATGAAGATAATGCCATTTAGCCGATTCCAGCCACAGCGACTGCATTCGATGGCTTTCTAGGGTGGTTGTCGAGAGCTTTGGTGTTCTGATCTTTCTTGTGCTCTCAAGTGGCTAGCATATCCAACTTTGGCCGGAAAAACTCCGAGCACAAAGCGGATATGTCAGAACACCATTGACGACATTGTAGGGTATAGCTGTAGGTGATCGATGTCGCTTACTATTTAGAGAGACCCATTGGGTCATCAGTTCGGACCAGTTTTGGTTTGAAATGCAGCGGCAGATGCGACCTTCCATTTCGGTGTAAGCGTGCTTTTAGAGTAACATTAGATGTTTCTGTGATGAATCTGATCTTTTGTGTTATCCGAACCTGCAATCATTTTTTACAGCATCCAGTAATCAAGATTTCGTTTGGACCGTTTGTGAATAAGGGGTTATTCACAAACGGTCCGTCCGAAATCTTGATTCGCTATGGTTATACCTATCTTTTTTTTCCATAAGAAAAGCGGGTGAAACAGATATAGACTTTGCAAACTGAAATGTCGGACCGAGCGTTTGCGAATATGGGGCTGGTCTATGAAATGTAATCTTTAAATAAAAGAGTATTTAGCAGCCAAATGGAAGGAATTGTCGTTGAGACGTTGTACAAAGTAGACGTGTCGCTAAAATATTCCTTAAATTATAAAACTAAAGGTAGTCGAACTTGCACTTAAACAACACTAACTAAAGTATCAAAATAAATTGTGCCGCGTACAAGTGTTTACGACGCTATTCTCCTCGAATACTATCGTCGTCGACGGAGCCTCCGCATGAAAGAGACAGGCTCATTATTTTTTAACTCCCTCGCACAAAATCCATCGGAGGACATCAGAGCACACACACGAGCCACGTGCTGAGTGAGTGACCAATACAAAGATATCATGTATACAATACGCTCACCAACTAGAAGTGGCCTTGGCGTCGGACGTAGTGACTCGCAGCCGAATTTACTATCAGGCGATTCTCAACCCGAATTCTCGGATACTCCGAAAGTAACCCATCGTAACATTAAACGGAAACAGCTTGATGATAATAAACACATCCGAAGGGAATTGAGCGAAATGCGTCAACAAATGTCTGAAATGATGACTATGTTAAAGACTAAATAAAAAAAAAGAGTACAAAAAAAATTACTGAAGATATAACAACTATCAAGGAACGAATGGATGGTATAAAATCCACTACTGACAATCTCACCATTGAACAAAATAATATCAAATCTGATGTTATGTCGCTACGCAATGGAAATGGAATAACCGAGAAAAAGATTAATGAGATAAGTCACACAATCCAACTATTAAAAGCAGAGCAAGCTCAAACATCTTCATCAAATGAAACCCATGAAAACATTATAGCAGAAATTAACGAACGTGAATACCGAAGCAAAAATATTGTTATTAGTGGTCTGCCGGAACCTACATCCTCGAACAAAGACCAACGCATAAGTATGGATAAACATGAAGTAGTACATTTGCTTAAATCAATTGATAATGACTATCCCGAGTCAGAAAAGATCATGCGACTGGGAAAGTATGACATAAACAAAACACTTTCGATAAAAGCATACTTCAAATCGCAAGAAATCGCAAAATCCATTCTACGAAACCAAAACAACTCCAAGCGAGATAATATTAAAATTTACTCCGATCAGACACCAAAACAGCGTAAGTTCCTGCAAAATCTTAAAGATGAACTTAATCGCCGTTCACTTATTGAAAACAAAAATCTCACAATAAAATACATTAATGGCACACCGAAAATTGTGGAGGTACCGTCAAAAAACTAAATGTCATTAAACCTACTACAACCAAACACACTGATCCTAACGATGAAAAAATAACCTATCAAATCGTCGATAACTATGACAGCATTACCACCTCAAACAATTCTTTTAAATTTCTTTATGCTAACATGAGGAGTATCGTGAAACCTGGTAAATTTGATGAATTACAATGCGTGATAAAAGCTTTTCCATTCTATTTACACGCATTGGTTCTAACAGCAACGTGGATAAAATCTGACGAAGAGGGAAATAGATTTCAGATTCCCGGATACGTACATTATTATAGCTACAGAACAGCTACTCGTAGCTGTCTCCACCTCTCGGGGTGGAGGCGTTTCAATATTCGTAAAAAACAATCTGTCAAAACTACAGCCACTATTTGTGGATTCATATTGAAAACTACACTCTAGATATCGGCGTTGTGTATAGAAAACCTGATCAATCAAATGTCAAAACCTTCCTGGAAACTTCCTCTCAACAGTTGCATAAAAGAAAACGTGGGGTGGTTTTTGGCGACTTTAACTTCAACTTATTGAGCGCGGAACGTGCCACTAATATGTAAAAAGAAGTGATCCAAGAGAACGGTTATGAATTTTTGAACAAAATAGATGAAGACTACTGCACAAGAGAATCAACAACATCGAAGAGTATTATCGACCATGTTTGTTCCAATCTTAAACAGAATAATTTCCATGTTGCTATTATCGATACACCTATGTCAGACCACAAACAAATCTACCTAGAACTAAAACGCTACCAACCAGAACCTCTGAAAAAGAGAAACTATCACGTTATTGACTATGAAGTACTTTATAAAACCATCCTGGAATCGCAAGATCAAAACCAAGACAGCATATATGATTCCCTAGAAGAAAAACTAATAAAGAGTATAGAAATAAGCAAAATTACTCAAACTAAAACGTTAAATCCACCTCGGCAAGACTGGATAAATAAATCAATCATAGGTGAAATAAATAGTAGAAATACTTTGTGGAATCAACACAAAAAATACCCAAAAGATAAGCAAAAAGAAGACATATTTATAAAGAAAAGAAATGAAGTTTCAGAATGTATTCAACGAACGAAATCAAAATACTATATGAAAGCCTTCGATAACTGCAAGAAACAGCCACTGAAAATGTGGAAACTTATAAACAGTCTGTCATACAACAAAATAACGGAAAATGCCGTCCCGCGGAAACTCCAGACACCAAGTGGCATTGTGAGTGATTCAAAGGAGGTTTGTGTATGTTTTAACGATTTCTTTGCAACTGTTGGCTCGATACTGGCAATTCAAATTCCCATACAACATCATCCATCTGGCAATCGTTTGACACATTTATCTGGACCTCACACAACTACACTCAGTAACCTAGAACCCACCACCACAGACGAAATACTCAAAATCATTAATAACCTAAATAACAACACCAGCTCAAGTTTAGAAGGTATCACCACGAAATCACTAAAAAGCGGTGCAAACTTAATATCAAGAGAACTCACAAGCTGTATTAACAAATGTATGGAGTCAGGTACATTTCCAAGTAGCCTCAAAATCGCAAAAGTTACGCCTATTTATAAATCTGGAGGTAAATCAGAGCCGGGAAACTATCGTCCCATCTCAGTTCTCCCCGTACTGTCAAAAATATTTGAAAGGGTTTTGTACAATCGCCTCGAAAAATATCTTATCTCACTAAACTTCCTCTATGATAAACAATACGGCTTTCGACCGAGGTCGAATACACTTTCAGCGACAATAGATCTGGTAACAACTATAAAGCTTAACATCGACAACAAACAAATCGGTCTGGGTGTCTTTATTGACCTAAAAAAGGCGTTTGACACAGTCAGCCACAAATTGCTGTTAAATAAACTAAATGAAATTGGCATAGAAGGCCCTGCCCTTGACATCTTCAGATCCTACCTGTCAAACCGTTACCAAGTAGTTAAGATTGGGGACACTCAGAGTAATCCCAAAATTATAACATACGGTGTGCCTCAAGGCTCAATTTTGGCTCCGCTTTTATTCATTCTTTACATAAACAGTGTTCACCAAATTGGTCTAAAAGGAAACCTAACCCTTTATGCAGCCCCATTAAAAATAAACAATCAAAATATAAATAAAGTAGATCAAGAAAAATATTTAGGACTAATCTTAGATAGTAAATTGACATGGTTACCACACATTCTAAAAATAAAGACAAAACTACAATCACTCACGGGTACCCTTCGAGGCATCGTTCGCTGCTTGCCACGCCAAATTCGATATTTAATCTATTTCTCACTCGTTAAGCCACACATTGACTACCTAGCTGAAGTATGGGGTTCCGCCGCAAAAACACATATAAACTTACTACAAACTGCACAAAACAAATTACTTAAAACGCTATTTAATTATGATTATCTCACTCCAACACTAACACTTTACAAAGAAACGAAATTAATGAACATTACACAAACATACATTTATAATACATTCATGTTGATACGAAAAATACTAACTAAAAGTATACACTCAAACATCACCTTCACGAAAAGAAACAAAAAACACAAAATTAAATTGAGACGTGAACAAGACCTACTACAGCTATAACCACCACGCACAAACTACGGAAGAGAAAGTATCATGTATGAAGGATCCAAACTTTATAATAAATTACCGAAATACATCACAGAATCCAAGTCCATAACCACCTTTAAAAAACTACTCAAACAGCACATCATAAAAAATTCATATTCCCTACAATAATTTCAAGCCACATCTAGCTAGTGCTTATCATTGTTGAACGGAGACTTGTTTACCTTTTTGTCGATGTAATGAGCCCGTGTATCAAGCGAACATTGAGATATCTGTATAATATTTTTTCATCTACCCACAAAATATGTAATAATTGTACAAATGTCTAGTTTTTGTTAAAGTCTCAACAGTATTGACATAATATGTAATAGTTTTAATATTCTCATGTAAGTGAATTCTGTATTCTTATGAGAATAAAGTTATCTCAAACCTCAAATGTTTCTATAGTATTGCTGAGTTTCTAATGGAGAAAACATGCTAATTCTAATATGGGGGCTATGTTTGGTTCTGTTGACTGTTGTTAGTTTTCTTGTTTTGACATTTGCATTAATTATTTTTTTTAATAATTGGTCTTCTAAATTTGTTTAATTGATATTTGAAATGCTTATGCTGTACCTATATTATATTTAAATGTAATTTATTGCAATCGTTGACAAATGAATTCCAATTAATTGTATTTTTTGATATGTTTAATAATGAATAGTTACAGTTAATTTTATAATTGATCAAATCTTATTATAATACGTATTTGTACGCCGTAAAGGTAAAACATGACTGTGATCCTTTCTGCAATGTACTTAACATCTTGCATGCTTTGTGTGTGCATACTCATGTTTCTGACAAATAAATGAACTCTGAACTCTGAATAATCGAAAATATTACGTACGTTTAAAAACACAAGTCACACAATCAGTAACCGGTTTGTGTTGTTACAGACTACTGAAATACCACACACACAGTCTGGTAAAGCCGCTGAACTACTATCTAGAACCGTTACCACTGCCGCCCGAGGATCTTGAAACGAATGACATTAAACAGGTAAGTCAATACGATAGACGAAATTGTTCGGGTATACAACAATGCCTGACCTGAAGTCTACTAGACAATGTATTCCATTTTTACAGCTGATTAATGCTGACACTATAAAAAAGTACGTAGTAAATAAAGCTTTTCTTTTTTAAAAAGCACTTAGCTTTTTAATTTGTCATTTAAACACATTTTTACTCTTATTACTTCTTCTCGAATCGATGATTCAGATGTTTCCGACCAGTACGTAGCGACCCGGGGGGTTACCATGACGTCTTAAAGCAGGAGTAATTCCAGTGTGTGAAAGAGACAGAGCTATACAGGTCGTCTAGCGCCATCTCTTTCCCACACTGGAATTACTCCTGCTTCAAGACGTTATGGTAGGCCACCTGGACAGATCTGTCGTTTGCCTAGTCCTGGAATGATTCAATGAGTTATGCAGGCAGGATAGTGTGGCATATACTGTGTTGGGGCTCTACACTCGCATTGTGTCCGAGATGGGTCGATTATACTCCTTACTGCAAATCACCATAACATAGAACTTTCAATATGTTTATTTTGTCCAGGAACCTGAGAGTCTGGATTCTAGCCCGACTGGCGCCGGGAAAACTAGATCACGAAACGCTCCTTGCAAGAATATCAAGAAATCGAAACCAACCACACCGGTAACTATACAAAACTGTTTAAAATAAAGGGTGTAAAAACACCCCTAAAGAAGTCGAAAGGCAATTGTTTTTCCCGTTAGTGCGTTATTTTTTTCTGCTGGACTGTATCTGGGAACCTTCTAGTTACAGAGATATTGCAGGTCAAAGTTCTAACTTTAATACAAGTTTTGAACTTTAAACACCTCCATGATCCCTATTCAATGCATCCACGAACACAATGTTTTGAGCGCGTTACATTGAGCGCACCGTAAACCGTGATTATACATACCAAAAAAGTCGTTTCTCAGCAATATTATTTACGCCGTGTTACTTAGTTTGATGTACAGAATGTTCGGTTGACAGCTGAGTGTAGTCCGTTTACACCCTGTATAAACATAGATCAACAATGAACAAGCAGCTCATGAAAACATGAATCAATTTTGGACTTCAAAAGGTAACGACGAAACTGAAGTGCTTGAAGCACTTCATTTTCGACGTTACCTTTGGTATCAACAAGAACTTAATGCACAAGGTTTTCAGACCACAACTGTCGATTTGGCATGGGCGAGCTGTGGCACTACCTTATCGTTGAAAAAGAAGGCTGCCTAAATATATCAATCGGATTAATTAAATTCTTCATACATAATTCGTCCCCTTAGCCTGACTGTCAAATTATAGTTTACAGTGTATATCACGATAAGGTTTCTGTTGGCTCACTGCCACTGATAAGTCTGTTAACTTCACAAATACCGTTATTCTCGTTGTAATAAGGTTGCTATTCAGCTGATGCGTAGAAGTAAAATAACTATGAACAGATTGTATATGGAAACTAAGCCTAATCTCCCCTCGGCTTGTGCAGACGAACGGCGCGGCGCCAGTGGGCGCGGTGGGCGCGGGCGGCATGGCGCCGGCGCCGGCGCAGCAGCCGCAGTTCATGCAGCAGCAGCAGCAGTGGTTCCCGCCGCCCGGACAGAACTATTACAACCCTCCAGGTAAGTACACGGAAATATACCTTGTGGAACGCAACGTAGAGTCCGTTTTTCAATACTTCATTGTTAGGTGAGTGTTAGTCTGACAAATGAAAAATCGAACGTCACGCGGCCTTTCATTTGGAGCCATAGAATACGTTTCCTTGTAATTTTTTGCGCCTCTACCACAGAGTCATGTAAATATGACAAGTATATGTACACAGCTGTATACAGGGTGGAAAGCCGACGCACAAACGTCGTCGTACGTCGGTGTCCCTTCCAACCTGTTTTCTAAATGCCGTTATTGCTAATATGCCACACACAATTTTGCCTAATTATCCATCTGCAAATACAAACTAAACTTTAGTCTAATAGAAATAGGTCATATTTTATATTGAACAAACACGCTATACTTGCTTGATGTTTTATAGCCGGTGTGAGTCCTCGCAGCGTGGCTGCAGCGCCGCCGTCGAACAACCAGTCGAAGCAGGCGCTCAGCAACATGCTGCGACAGCGGGTGCCCTTCAACCAGATGACGCAGATGCAGGTCAATGTACGTATTGTTGTACTATTGACTTATGTGCTGGGGCGACCATAAAACCCACATTGGAAAACCTGTAACTTGTACTTTTATTAGTAACGGGAGATCTAATTCTTGTACAAGTATACTGGTAAACTGACCGTACTCGCACGATGCTACGCACTGCGTCAGCATGCCGTACATCGGTAGTCCGATGCGCTATTAAAATAATGAATGCGTTTAGTGCAGACCGGAGAACCGACAATCATATTGTGTTAACGGATGTATCATTTCACACTGTTTTCGGAGAAGAGGAGAGCACTGAACCCGAACTAAACTGACGAGGTCTGACGCTAAGCACCGACAACCGATGAAGCACTGTAACCGCCTTAAATCTTGATTTTGTATGTTTGTGAACTATTTATACGTCTGCTACTGCGGTCTCTGTCGTCCTGGGCACTTTCTCATTTGTCGGCTATAGCAGCCACAAACACCACGACCAACATGCCATGCGGCTGCCATGGCTCACTACGACAGGCTAATGAGTTGTGTTTGCGTGTGCAGCAAACGGGCGGCTACCCGGGCGCGCCGCACACCCGCGCGCCCTTCCCGCGGCAGACCATGCGCCAGATGCAGCCCAACCAGATGGGCGCTATGCAGTCCGCGTAAGTTACTTGAAAACCTTTTGTCTTAGGGTGTTACCACACCAATCGATCGATGGCAGAAATGACGACGATCGATCAATTGGTGTAGTAGAAACTGTCGATCGACTAATTCATTCTACCATCAATCGATGGCCTCGATCGACGATCGATCGATTGGTGTAGTAACACCCTTAAGCTACTGACTCTAGACCAGAAAATAACTAAGTAATTAAAATAATGCTCCCCCGTAATTTTAACCACCCCTATATTGCATTGTTTATCGGGCTAATTTCTTATTTATTGAAATTATCATTCGATCACTGCCGCAGTAACACCAAGTACCTGGGTTACCAAAATAAATCATCGCATTGGCAGTTGTTTCGTGCAGAGCTGCAAGTTATTTAAAATGAAGATAACATCTTGTAAAAAAACATTTTCGTTACAATATGACATCATTATGAACTTCAGATTATTTCGAAATACCTGTATTCTCAAACGATACTTTTACTATCTTAAATTACACTTAACAGCTACTTACAAATTGATTCCTCTCACCTAGACAAATGAACCCCATGGGTGGTATGGGCGGCATGGGTCCAATGGGCCAAATGGGTGGAGTACAAATGCCCGGTCAGATGGGTGGCGGACAAATGGCCGCCGGACAGATGGGGGCCGGGCAGATGGGAGCAGGACAGATGGCTGGTGGGCAAATGGGCGGCATGGGCGGGCAGATGTTCGGAGGGCAGTACGGAGGCATGCAGCAGGGGTATGGAACCTATGGCCAGCAGATGATGCAGGGCGGCCAGCAGCAGATGATGAACCAGGTATGATTATATGTTTTCTATATTGTTATAAAGATATACAGGTACAGATATTACATTTGCGCCAGTTATTCCAATTTATACCCTATTTAAATGATATAGGAGTAGAATTAAATATTGTCATTGATAATCCAGACTAAAACAACCATATTTATCGCAATGCACTACATCTAGTAAACTTTAACGATAGTTACCCTAGTTTTTATCCAGTTTATTGTAAAAACTATTATATGACTAAGATTAATATCTACTACTGTACCAGTACACTTTTTTGTAAACTTAATATTTTAATCAATTTATTTTTATTAATGCTGTTGACCTCGAAAACACTTTACTATAGTTTTACATACAGACAAAAAGGGACACTTTATCTATCTCTAGTTTATTCTAAGTCTTTAGTCACTGCCTCTAACCAAACGCGATACCTCCATCTTTCAGGGAATGGGCCAGTCTGTCAACCAAATGGGCCAACAAGTGAACCCAATGAGCCAAGGGGTCAACTCCATTGGTCAGAACGTGGGACAAATGAGCCAGGGGGTTGGTCAACCATCCCAGATGCCACAATCAATGGGGCAGATGAGCCAAGGCATGGGACAGATGGGCCAACCTATGGGGCAAATGGGCCAGATGGGGCAAGGCGGTGGTATGTCCGCCATGAACAGCCAAGCCGCATCTATGGGACCACAGGGCGGTAACTCCATGGGAGGATTCCCTGGGCAACAGACATTCCAACAGGTATTTAATCATTTACCGGCTGACTTTGAATTGATTGGCATTGTTCCAGGGAGTCACATCTTAGATTACTCTTGAATATGAACTGTGCACTTTTACTGTAGAACCAACTCCGAAATTGCGAAAAAGTTTTATTGTTAGTTATAGCAGAATACTTTCAAAAGCTTTACTGTGCGGTATAGCAGAATACTTTCAAAAGCTTTACTGTGGGGTATAGCAGAATACTTTCAAAAGCTTTACTGTGTGGTATAGCAGAATACTTTCAAAAGCTTTACCGTGCTGTATAGCAGAAAACTTTCAAAAGCTTTACTGTGCGGTATAGCAGAATACTTTCAAAAGCTTTACTGTGTGGTATAGCAGAATACTTTCAAATGCTTTACTGTGTGGTATAGCAGAATACTTTCAAAAGCTTTACTGAGCGGTATAGCAGAATACTTTCAAAAGCCTTACTGTGCGGTATAGCAGAATACTTTCAAAAGCTTTACTGTGTGGTATAGCAGAATACTTTCAAAAGCTTTACTGTGTGGTATAGCAGAATACTTTCAAAAGCTTTACTGAGCGGTATAGCAGAATACTTTCAAAAGCTTTACTGAGCGGTATAGCAGAATACTTTCAAAAGCTTTACTGTGCGGTATAGCAGAATACTTTCAAAAGCTTTACTGTGGGGTATAGCAGAATACTTTCAAAAGCTTTACTGTGCGGTATAGCAGAATACTTTCAAAAGCTTTACTGTGCGGTATAGCAGAATACTTTCAAAAGCTTTACTGTGCGGTATAGCAGAATACTTTCAAAAGCTTTACTGTGTGGTATAGCAGAATACTTTCAAAAGCTTTACTGTTGTGCGGTATAGCAGAATACTTTCAAAAGCTTTAATGTGTGGTATAGCAGAATACTTTAAAAAGCTTTATTGTGCGGTATAGCAGAATACTTTCAAAAGCTTTACTGTGCAGTATAGCAGAATACTTTCAAAAGCTTTACTGTGGGGTATAACAGAATACTTTCAAAAGCTTTATTGTGCGGTATAGCAGAATACTTTCAAAAGCTTTACTGTGCGGTATAGCAGAATACTTTCAAAAGCTTTACTGTGTGGTATAACAGAATACTTTCAAAAGCTTTACTGTGCGGTATAGCAGAATACTTTCAAAAGCTTTACTGTGCGGTATAGCAGAATACTTTCAAAAGCTTTACTGTGTGGTATAGCAGAATAATTTCAAAAGCTTTACTGTGTGGTATAGCAGAATACTTTCAAGTTCTTTCAAGCCCTGGAATCAAGCCTAAAATTTTAATTAAAACCATATTTTGTGATGCGCTTATTTCCATTTTTATTCTGAGATATTTTTAAACCTATTGTATTTTTAGAACATGATGGGCAGTCGCGCAAGTCAAGAGGCATATCTAGCTCAGCAGAGACAAAACGCTCGTCCACCATACATGCAGGTTAGTACAGGAAATGAAATATGGCTGGCTATCTGCCCATTGACTGAAATATGCTAATGGAAAAACTGATTTAATTTAATTTTTAAGAACTTTTAAGAGGTTTTAAAATTATCACCGAACATGAATTAGACTTGGTAAACGAAAAACGACTTTATTTATTAGTTTTTAAGGTTTTAATTTCAAATAGTAGTGTCACAGACCCCTTCCTTATTACAGCAAGCACCAAACGTGACAATGGGCGGCATGGGCGGGCCTGCACCACCATACCCTCGCGGCATGCAGAACCAGCAGAGCTCGCAATACCAACAGCAGATGAACCAGCAGCGCATGCGACAGCAGATGCTGGCCATGCAACAGCAGCAGCAACAGGGGCCCCTCGTGCAACACCTACAGAGGCAACAGTATCAGCCGCCATATTAGATGTTAAAATTAAACGATGCGTCGTCGTGTCGTGTGTGTGATGGGCCTTTACTCCTGACACTGTCGTCACATTACTAATAAGGGAGTCTTCGCACTGAGCGAAGGCGTTAAGTCACACGGCGATGATCAGCACAATATTTTACAGTTAAATATCGTAATATTCGGATCGATCATTTTTGCTATTATTGAAATGTATGAATAGTGAGTTACTGCAAAAATATCGTACTGATTATCGCTACGTCGAGAAACACCAACGCTTGTTGCGAAGTGTGCCTATGGACCAAAAACAAAGAATTACTTTTAATGACGTGTTTTCATTGATTGAGGTACACATAAAGAAATCAGATATCTTCCTAGACTTCACTTATATCTCTTTTTCATAACAACTGATATTAAAGTTTATTTAGTGCGAAAACTTCAGGCAATGGAAACCCGTCTATTAGATCCGTTATAACATCATTTAAAATGTGATATGCCGTCCGTACACGATAACACTTAGACGGCTACTAAAGTAAGAATATTCTAAGGCTAACACCCGGTTTCTGAAAGGCTCAAGTATGTGAACAAAGTTAGAATAGAAGTGTCAGTCATCATAATTCCTCTGCTAAAAAGAGACGGGAGTTATGCAGGATGGATAGTGCCATCTCTTTTCCGCACTGGATCAATGATGCCTTTGACACTACCCTAAACCTAATCTCTCGTTTTGATTGGTTGGCGGAAATAACAAAGACCGATAATATCACTTCGACACCGCGACCAACAAAAAAAGGAAGGCGCGCGCCGCGAACATCAAATGTGAAGCCACAAAACCGTGCTCTTGCAAGTAAATATACCCGCTCACGCACACACCTACACTAAAACCATGCTCATCGCTCCTAGTACGTCTCGAGTCGTCGTCTAGATAAAATTAATAAAAAAAAATAGAATTATGCCTTTCTGTGTAGCGAAAACTTGTAAAAACAATAGCCAATCACTTAAAAAGTCTCACGGAATCAGTTTTCACTTATAAGTACTTGAAATAACATTGTTTTTTAATTAATTAACAATAAATTGTGTAACTTGAAACACAAAACCTCTACAAACAAAAGCAGTGACAAAGTGCGAGGGTTGCCATAATATGATTTCAAATTTCCTCATTCAATTAAACAAATTTAAATATGATTTCTTAATTCGAGTATATTCCTGTTTTCTTTGTTGTATGTTTTTAATATTTTAGATTTCTAATTCCCATTAATCTTACCCTTTCTTCTTATCTTTCCCATTTATCTTACCCATACAATATTATTCCCCAAATTATAGGTAAAAACTTTAACAAATGGCAACCCTTCGACACACACATAGATAAAAAGGTAGCTTCAGTTTTGATGTTCGCGGCGCGCCGTTTTCCTTTTTTTTTTCTCTGAGTTTGACACCAGATTCTATTGAACTTTCAGAATCGGGGGTACTACTAGAACTACATTATAGTTTTCTCGGAAACATGTGAACGTTTAAAATAAGGTTATACTGAAACCAAAGTAAAAAAAAAAGAATGTGGTGAGGTCGTCAAAACTATATATTTTTGCATTTATTTATTGTGAAAATGAATTGTTTTGAGAAATCTATGATGTAGTCCTAGCATAATAAATGAAACTATTTTCATACAGACGAACACATCAGTGTGATGACAAATTCAAGATATTTTATCAACGCAGTTATACTTTTAATTAATGCGTATTTTCACCCACGCATTATAATAATCAAAGTGTAGGGAAATTACTATTGTATTTATTTTTTATTGATAGACAGATCTTATTTTGTGAGTTCTTTAATTTGTTTTGTGCCTGTTATCGTCGATATTAATTTAGCAATTCTAGACTTGAGCCTTATGTTGAAAAGTTCCGCGACATTGTTGCAGCAGTGTTGCTAGAATAAGTGGCGCGCAACACTGCGTACAGTGTGTCGTGTAACATGTAGCACAACTTGTTTACCATGAATAGAAGGCTTTTATCACGGATCGGCTTTTGTAATTTTGATCTGTGCTAATGCACGATTAATTTTAGCAACAAAACAAGTTGGATGTATCTATTTTATTATATTCTAGTACAATTAGAACTCACAACCATTAGTTCTAAGTTAATTGTAAATAGTTTGTCATTTATGTTTATTATAAGGAGAATTTAGAAGATTGTTCTTGTTTTATTTATTGTAAAAATCTTTCCTTCGTAGTATATTTCACAACGAGTAGGTTCTCATCGAGGATCTAATCGGATTTTGTGATGATTTAATATCATGAAAAAATACAATTACATTTTTTAATGTATTACATAGTTACCTTACCTTTAGTTTACCCCTGAAACTATTGCGTAACGCCTGCTCCACTCCTGGAAAATAAAGCCAACGTATCGGGAATCAAGATGCTTATTTTGCATGAAACATGTTGCTGGCAACATGCAACCTTGCAATCTTGCTAGAACATACCGCAAAAACAAAATCAACAAATATTGCGTGATTATTGCTCAGAATTGCTTTCAATTGAAACGACACAGACGCTTAGAGCTGCTAGTGATAAATCCTGCTGACGCTCTCTATATATATACATCTGCTGTCGCTCCTAACTTAACACAAATCTTTGCGTAGAGCGTATCGTTGTTTTGTTTATCTGTCAGCTGTCACAATTACAAAACTCATTTGTTTTTTTAGGTTATGTTATGATTATGGCGCCGTTGGTTTTACAAACATTTTGATAAAATGCTTAATTATATTAAAATTTCTAGACAAAGTGCCATAAAATCTTTTATAAATGGCCACAGTTGTGCATGTAATCATAGAAAAATACACAATGTAGGACTAAATGATATACCGAAAGTAACAACCACCGATATACGAAAACTCTTACGACAAAAAGGCTTAGCTGTACAAGACGGATTTACTGCACTTACGACCAAGTGTTCTATATGCTCTGGAGACCAAAAATGTGCCGAGAGTAAAGTATATGTGAACAAAACGACAGGTAAGTAACATTAAAATATTGTAAACATAACCTCGAAATATGATGAACCGACTGCATAATGATTTATCATCGCCGAGTATAGAGCAAAGTATGGGGACCTGAAAGCTTATGCGAATAAACCTAATTTTTTGGCTATCAGAGACTATATTATATATTCTCGAAAATAGCATTTTCATTCCATTTTCGAAAAAAACAGCATTTTGATAGAAGCAAATTGTTGTTATTAGCTGCAGTCTATCTTTGTTATCAGCTGATATCAAATGCTTTTGTTTTTGTTAATAATATATCGAGCTTTGTGCTGTGCTGTAAATTAAACACTATTGACAAGGAAATAAAAAAATCCCATGTCTTGAAATGCAACCAAAAAATATAATCAACCCCACTTTTTTATTTCAGGATACTTTCTCTGTCCCAAATGTAATGTGCATGGGGATTGGAATATATTAGAGAGACTAGTCAAAAAAGCTAAAGTTGAAGCCACCATTAAAGACTTCATAGAAAAATGCCAAAAGCAATCGGAAGAATTTCAGAAAGATTGGCAAACAATAGGGAATGACACAATATCATTATCACAATTGAATGAGACACAACTGTTAGATCTATTTAGGTTATTTGAATTTCCAGTAAGTATTTTATCTCTTAGCCATGAAATATAAATTATTATCTAGTGTGCTACTAAACTATCTTTTAATCTTTACTTGTAGATTTTAACAAAAGATTATTTCTACGCACTGTACTATCTACTCACCTACTTTTACTCTATCTAATCTTAAAGAACATTAAAGATGGCTAATAAGTATCAGATTAAAAATTAATTAACATCCCTTACCTAACAACCTGCAAATTAAACCAATTAATTAATCTTTATTACAGTTTCATTCAGAAGCGAACAAAATATTATCAGACGTACGAGTATCACATGACCACACAGTATTATACTTTCCTTTAAAAAACTCTCTAGACAAAGTGGTAGGCTACCGCAAAGTACAAGCAGGGAGAGAGGAAGAGGCTGAAACTCATGGGCTGCATGCCGCAGGGCTGTTCTCTTGCCGAGTGCCGAAGGTTAGCCGTAGTGATCAAGCCGTTCTTGTACCAACCATACAAGATGTTTTACATTTAGCTGCTCAGAAAATTCCTGGTAAATATATTTGGAAACTTATATCAAAATTTTAGGGATGGATTTTTTTTTTATTGTTAACCTATTGTGTCCCACTGCTGGCCAAAGGCCTTTCTCCTTTCAAAACTCTCTATCTCTGCAATATCTGACCATCTTCACCCCGCAAACAAGATCAGATCGTCACACGATCATCGCCGTGGTCTTATTTTTATGACAATGTTGCGCCTGTATTTCCCAAAGAAATAAACAGAATTCAGACGAAATTCATATTATTTGATATAATAAGGAGTGCCTAAAAAGCCTCACACAGAATGCTACTGCAAATTCCTTAGGGTTAAACCTAATCACACTGCCTGTCCTCCTTGAACATGTGATTGAACCCAGGATATCATTTTCAGCAGTGGCCTTTGTTACCTCTCGACCAATGAGCCAGCAGGTAGTATTAACTATAAAATTATTTTAGGAACACTGATCTGGCTGAGCAACTGCAACCTACCGCCCATTGTATTACCGACTCTCGAAGCGTATCAAAAGCTATGTTTGTGGGGCGATTGGGACAACATGCGTGCCGTGGCCGAGAAACTGGGCGAAGATAGATGTCGATTTGTTAGGTATGTTTTCAATAAGGATTGATGGTCCCTAATCGATACATCAGGTATACTTAGAAGGCTGGTCAATAGTCCCTATAAAAATATACATGTCGAGTTGAGCACCTCCTTTTTTTCGTCGGTTAAAGATAACAACACCAAAGCTTGTAATTCCCGTAGTTTTAGTCGCAGGTGTACTTATTGTACAACCACATTCTGCCAGTGGTGTGGGTGTGGTTATTTTTTTATTATAAAGATTAACATTATTTAAGTAACAAAGAAGAAGAAAACGAAATAATGGGCTGGATTAGCGACGTCGGTGCACCGGAAAACGCAGCGTAGAAAGGATCCCCATAAAGTGGATATGCTCGCGGTAATTCTTCAATTGCGAAGTGCAGGATCGGTAGATGCAGCCACTTGTAGCGATGCATGGATAAAGCCTAGTTTTCAATTTTGGTTGTCTTTCGGTTTAATGACAACTTAATCTACAAAAACGTCTCCTAAACCATAAACTAAACATACTGTCTCCGCCTAGACCTACAGACGGCCTAGTGACCGCGTCAGAGGCGGCAGACGCGAACCTATCGCTGAAGACGTTGGTGTGCGAGGCGAAACCCGCCGCACACCGCTCCATCACCACCTTCGCAGCTTTACGAGACGACGTCTACTTCGAAGTCACCAATGTTGATAGGGTACGTCAAAAATTATTACCTACCTAATACTGTGTCTAAGTTTGATGTAGAATTATTTTATACAACATTAGTTTTAGTGTATGCGAAACCTAAAACACGTGTCTAGTATTTTTATGTAAAGAATCTATGTACAAATTTTCAAAACTGTGTCATGAAAAATCACAAAGTTATAAGCTTGTTCTGTTACCTGGCTGTCCGCACAAAAACGTGGTCAACACGAGGCGCCGACGCGCGCGCGCCTCCTGCGTCGTCTTGAGCTCATTGACAATAATAATTTGGCCGTAAGTACCTAAGCAATTGCGATAGGTACTTATTGTCGCTCGATGTCCAACTTGTAGCCTTTTAAAATATTTTTGGGACAAAATATAACATGGTTTAAAAATAATTGTAATCAATTCAG
Organism: Noctua fimbriata; assembly: GCA_905163415.1. Taxonomy (NCBI): domain Eukaryota; kingdom Metazoa; phylum Arthropoda; class Insecta; order Lepidoptera; family Noctuidae; genus Noctua; species Noctua fimbriata. The sequence continues at coordinate 13,475,000 of LR990922.1, read as the reverse complement.
ATACTTATTCTGAACAAACTATATTAAGGTTTCGCATAAACTAAAAATAATGTTTTAAAAGTTAACTTATCACCGAGTGGGGCCTATAGAACACAAAGTGACACTACGGCGGACCAAGACGAATAAGGAGAGACGAATTTGAAATAACTCGTACCGAAAGCTCCAGATGTGCAAACAATTGATTGAAAAAGTTCGGTTTTAGAGTAGGACAAAATACCTAAGCCAGGTAGACTAACAGAACCACATGGCTGTTGCAATACACTAAACACGATACCAGATTCTAAAAACCCAACTCCAATCATAAAACTAGAATAACATCACGCCTGTAATCCCCAAAGGGTTAGTAGACAAAGGAACTAATAGTGCACTTACAACTTACAATACTCCTATCATAATATTCTTTCCACCAGGTACGTGGTATAAAATGGCGTCGTTTTCCCGCACTAACCCGACTGCTGGGTGGGCACCGGCGAGGGGAGCTGACCGTGCTCACTGGACCCACTGGCTGCGGGAAGACCACGCTATGTGCTGAAGTATCATTGGATTTGGCGCAGCAAGGGGTGAGAAAAGTTTCCGCATTTTTACTTACGCAAATATAAAACCTCCATTTTTATATCTTGACTCAACAAATAAACAAACGCCATGCACGAATCATAACGACGGTTTTCATTTACAATATATCCCAAGAGTGGGAACATGAAGGGTGTACGGGTAACAGTGCCCGATAGAAGCCTTTTCGCGAATAATGATTTTCGTGTGATGATGATGAATGCAAATATCATCTGTTTCTGTGAACCCAAGTTTTGTTCTGTTGCGAAAAAGTAGGTTAATTATATTTCTAAAACCAGGTGAACACCTTATGGGGCAGCTTTGAGATCCGCAACTCTCGCTTAGCGCGGACGATGCTGCAGCAGTTCGCCGGGGTCCCTCTAGAGCAGAACCTGCAGGACTTCAACAAGTTTGCCGACGACTTCCAAAAACTTCCCATCTATTACCTGGCATTTCATGGCCAGCAACCCATCAAAGTTGTTATGGAGGTAAGGTGTGATATTCATAATTGTATCTTTAAAATTCCAGTCTGTGTGCATTCGTAATTCTTTTCCTCCTAAATGGCTTTTGATTACGATTTTCTTTTTAAATATTTGAACCTGGTCTCAAATAAGTGTTATTATGGCAACACCAAGGTAACTAAGGAAATTCCATTTCTTCTAATCTGGAAGGACAAAGGGAAACACATGAATATCAAACTCCTCAGCAACACATTCATGTGTGTCTGTATACTGTATAGTTGTTACAGTACACGAGCGCGCGTCTTTCATTTTAATTTAAACCTTATGTCTATGTTTATAAAAGGCACATGACATATTGCGAGCAACTATAAAACAACTGGTCTTTTCCGAACTGAGCAGGCAGTGGAGCACGCACGGTACATGCACGACATCTCACACGTCGTAGTGGACAACGTGCAGTTTATGCTAGGCCTGGGCGAAGACCGCGACGGTGATCGCTACCACCGACAAGATGCAGTCATCGCTGCGTTTCGTACGTTCGCGACCGCAAGACACTGCCATGTCACGCTCGTCATGCATCCCAGAAAGGTTAGTGGAACGATGGTCATTTTAATCAAGTTAAATTTTAGGAACTATAAAACAATATTTCCCGATGACATTCAATGATAAGTTTTTTTGTGAGGGTCATAAAGTGGAAAGTTGTACGAAAATGAACGCAGACATCAACGGGTCATCCGCGCCCGGGTTGCTCCGTTTGCACTTTATAGCACAGAAAATAAAGTCTTTTTTAAATGTCAGCTTAAATACTGGTGTTGAACATTTACGTTCCCGATTATATTAATCAGCAATGTCGTGTTTTTCACAGGAACGCGAATCAGAGGACTTGTCAACAAGCTCTATATTTGGCAGCGCGAAAGCTTCACAAGAAGCAGATAACGTTCTCATAATACAGGTAAAATTCATGTAAATTAGCAATACGAACCAACCTTAGTGCCATAGAATAGACCGTCATTCTTATACAAAGAAAAATCCCAATGCGTACAAATAATAATATACTAGGAATTTTAAAGGAATATTATTTCGTGAGTATTGATTAGGACAATTTTTGATTACAGGACAAACGACTAACAGCAGTGCGGGGCAAAAAGTACTTACAAGTTGCCAAGAATCGGTACAGCGGCGAACTAGGCATTGTTCCCCTGGACTTCGACAAAGATGCGCTCAGCTACCAAGCCAAGAAGAAAACGAAAAACAAAACAGACGAACCCGACAAACTACTGAACCAGTGCTTCAAAGAATATTCAGTCGACGACCCCAATTACATTGACGATTTCGAAGATAAAAAACCACGCGGAGATTTCTCGAGAAAATCACAAACTCGTCACAAAGACCAGCCAAGTAGTTATTTAAGTGATGTTTTGAATTTGAATAGATAGTCTGTAAGCGCAACACTCATTCCTTTACATAATGTAAATAAAATATTGATTTACGCTAATGAATTGGATAAGAATCTTTTATTTACTAATTAGTGTCCTCTATAAACATACCATCACGTCTGGTACCGTCGAAGGGTTAGGCAGAGGTGTACCAGTTTTGTAGTAAAAATTCCTGATCGGAAAACCTAATAACACAGGCAGTCAGCCAAAGGCGGCAAAGTACCTTTACCTACCATTGTTTTTAAAATAACCCAGCTCGTATCTTAAAATGCACATCTCTAACAGTTTTGATGCCTGCTCGGACTATTCGAAGTTTATTCATTATATACTATATTTGAACTAGGGTTGCCAACCTTACTATATAATATAATATCCTACTATTTTAGGTGTCTAACTACTATAGGCCACTCTATCGCATTGGATCGCAGATCTGTAATGGTAGTTGTAGGTAAGATTTGCGTAAATAAATAAATCATTTATTTTAAAAATATATTATAGTAGACGAAACTACTATTTTTTATCAGCCAAGTCACTAAAATCAGTCTCTATTATCTAAAACGGAACACGGTAAAAACTGAATATTGATTTTATCATTTGTACTCCGAAATAATTAAATTAAACACAATCCTGGACCAGGTACTTACTGATCAAAAACATGACAAGTGTAGCAGTCTGCAGCAGTGACTGTAGTGAGTCCAATAGTGACTCCTGTCAATCAAACTTTTCTAATATTCTTAAAGTTGTATTATTTCTTTTATCCGTTCCAGCCACATCAGCATTTACAAAGCGCACATTTTCTGTGATAAACACAAAGTGGAAAGATGAGCGCAACAGAGTCAGTATCGGTCTGATAAAAGCAGAGGTTTTGTAATTTAAAATTAGATTGTAATAATAGTTACCAAGCGTTCCTTTAAATTAAAACCTATTAATAAAAGCTCAAAGCAGCAAAAAATATTCATTTAAGAATTAGTAATATATATATATTTTTAATATACTATATTTTTTTTATTAATTCCCTTTCTACTATATTTTTATGGGTACTGAATTTAAAATAACTATATTTGGTCATAAAAAAGTCGGCAACCCTAGTTTCAACTAACGCAGGTTCAAATTTGTGTTAACAGGGACAACTGCGTAGCCGCGCCAGATAATGGCAATTGCGTTGCTAGTTAGTAGATTGCAGGGTACATGTAGGTTGCTGAACTTGACAGGTACACACGGGGACAGATCAAGCTATACATTTCCAGTATAACATAGCGTCGGTTTATTTAGATTTTCCGTACAATGAGAGATCCGCATAAACTGGCTTAGTATAGCTTGACTGGTCGTGTACGGCTCGATAAAGTCCTCCGGTACTATCGTCCACTCTTCTTTACTGTGGAGTAAAAGAGAATACCAAAGTTTTGAAATAATAAAAAACATGTAAAGTTTACGTTTTTATTTTAATGATGAGCTGTGCGCTACTGTCTATCGTATCACCAGTAATGATATGATAACAATTATAATTATGAGTTACAAAGGAAAACAAACATAGATCTTTGTTATAGGACGGCAACGACGTTTATTAGCCAATCAGATAGCCGTCTTGGGGCCGACGCACTTCTAGCGAAACGCAGTGTCCATTATCAAACAAATATCAACATAGCGCTCCTAAAAATAAATTCGAAAATCCCTCTCGGGTTAATGGAAGTTAATTTATTTCAACTTCCACGATCGTCGATATTTGTTTGCCAGTGATAACAGTGTTACGCTGCGCCTCGCAAAATGTGTGTCGCGGCCCTTAGAACATAAAATGAATAACACCAAAATTTTACGTTATAAAATAGACGAACCATAGTTACCAAAGAACTACTTTATGTATAATTCGAATTATATTTTTTTAATTGTAATAAATTACATTTTCAGTTTTTCTAAGTCTGCACAGTTGATAGCGACTCTATTACCAATAAGACCCTTTTAATTATTCCATATTAGCAGCATAACATAGTTAAATTCATAAGAAACTATCGCAGCATCAGCTACCGAAGTAAGATATAACAGTAATTGCTTATTGCAAAAAGACTATCATAAAAAATATTTCTATTCATGATGTTTCGTATTAATAATATAATATCATAATTTTAACATATACTTAATTGTAGCTTTATTCCACTAAGACCAACTTTGTTACTTTTTTTTTAGTTAGATATAATACAAGCATTTATTAAAAGTATACATTTTGTCTAAGTAAGGGCCTGGGCACACCGAGGACGACAGGGCAGAGCATTTTATAATTTTATTTTATCTTACACATGAATTTACCGTTGGGTAAAGATAGCTCTACCCTACCGCCCCCAGTGTGCGCTGGTCATAATTCATTGTAGTCCAAAAGAAAGTATCCTAAATTACAAGTACAATTTTAGCAGCAGGACTAGTTGCCCATGCGCAGGCGCGAACTATACATAGAAATCACAATATACTTTGGAAGAAAAGAAGTATAGGTTTATTATATTGGCCAAGAGTCGGACTTTGCGCATATCCCTGATGCCTGCACCTTAAGATAAGATCATTACCAAATTAAACTTTAGTTTGAAATAGTGCATCCTTTCCAATGGAGTGATTTCAAGAAAATTTTTACAAGATATACAGAACATCTACATGATCAAACTGTCATTATAGTGGCCATAAATTTCTCTGAACACTGCCGCCCGAATAGTTGTTACATGTTATATAAGTTATAAAAATATAATCTACAATGATGCAACTTATAAATTACAAAATAGGTCCATCTAGTTAGTACATCATATCACATTTTGTTAAATATTTGTTTAAGATAGAAGCCAAAACTTTCATTTATCTAGACACGGTGTCTAAGAGTATTCTAAAATTTTCTGTAGGTATAAATATATTGATATTTTATTTATAAAACATTCCTAAATATGTTACCTAAATTATATCTTAAAATTATATTTGGTTATAATATAGGCGTGTACTTGTGTAGTACTTAAAAAATCATTTGTAACGAGAAGTTGCTATTTCCAGCATTTTATTTGTACACTGTTAAACAAATAGTAATTTAATGATATAATCAATGTTTCTGTACGACTCTGTTAAATATCAAGTCTGTTAATGTATTTATAATGACAAAATAATCAAATGCAAGTTTTGTACAGAACTGAATACAGAATGCCCACAGCCCTCGTCTATTTGATGAGGTGAGAGTGAACAGCTTGGATCAGAGATGCCTCAGTTGTACGATTTTGCCTTCTTTTGCATTTAGGGCAAGGAATATTGGCATTGAGACATTTAGCGTGAAACACACTTGAGCACTCATCACAGCGATAGGTTGTGCTTGTCTCGAAAGGGTACAGTATCTTGGGATCACGACATACTTCGCAAATAAAGCCCTTTTGACTGCATAACCAACATTCAAGAACATGAGTCTTAGCAAAGTTCACCACTTTCTCTAGCTGCAAAGCCAAGGAGCCATTAGGTATGAGAGCCAAGTCTGATATTGTATACAAGTGAAGATGTTCATACAGATACTCTCTTGGCCATACACGTTTCTGTAACTCCTCAATAACTGGTTCTCTACATGTAAATATGTAAGCTCTCAGGAAATTCAGTTGTATTCTAAGTTCCTGTAAATGTGCCATATCTGAAACACCACTGTAAATCTTTGGGTTAAGTTTCTTCATGTCTATCCAGGGGTGATGTTGAAATTCCAACAAAAATAGTGCAGACTTTTTGGAGACTGGGTATCTTTTAAAGTCCCAGTTATGTATTACTCGCGCTGGAATGATAAATACATTGGGGTCCATGCAATTACAACAGTAGTATTCTCCAGTATAAGCACATACTTTTGCTTTAGAGATGGTGCTGCCCAGTAGATCCTGGCACCCCTTACATTGATAGTTCTGATGATCTAACCCCTGTTCCCTTGACAACATACCCAACTGTGATATCATCTTCTGTAATTCTTGAACTGTAAAAGATGTCGACATAGTATTGGGAACTACTTCAAAATCTAAGCCTTGTAACATTGGGTCCTCTGGGGTTACTGTTTCCGCTTTCAAATCACAAATGTCAGTATCTTCTGAATTCAGTTTAAGCTCTTTATGAATATCCTTCATAATATCTCTTAAATTAGGAGTTGTATTATATGTTTCCCCAAAGTTATTTGAATTGTCAACTAAGGATGACAAACTCTTCAACTCAGGTGTTTTTATCATGCTGCTACCATGAGATGAATTGGAATTGATAGAGGCATTCATATCGTCATTGTTGTCAGTGGACCATCCCTTTCCACACAAGGAGTTTCCTGTGACAATGATATCAGAGGGAGCAACAAAATCCTCTGAATTAACAGAGGAAGGTGACATAGAAGCTTCATCTTTCTGTTCCTGACTGGTAGATGGTTTGTCTATTTGTAATGGACTCAATTTTCCTTTAGAGCCAAAACTTTCGATTTTAGTTTCTTTCTTGTGTTTTGGTGATTTCTGCTCTTCCTTTTCCTCTGGTTCTAAGTTTCTACTGGTGATATCTTTTATATCTTTTGAGAGAATGAAGTCCAAAGCCTCGTCTTCATTCAAAGCAAGCATCCGGCCCAGTCCAGTTATGTTTGAAGTATGGGTGGGTGTTGATGCTAACTTTGGTTTCACTTCCTCATCAATAATAGTGCTAGCCACATCCAAAGCAGCACTGATTGGAGCTTGTCTCATCTTAGGCACCCAAATACCAGCTAGCATCAGAACCTGCTCTGGCCAGTAGTTTAGCAAGCTTGAATTAGTGGGTAAATTAAACTGAATGCATGTTTCTATGCCTTCAACAAGTTTTTGAGCCACTTCTAATATTTCAGAATCACATACAAATGCTGACCTGTTGTAGAAAGGCTTCACAGCAGATATGTTCTTGAGGAGGGTAGACATGTAGGAGGACAACAAGCACTCATTCAAGGCAATACGGAGCCATGCCCGGCACTGACCTATTTCAGTATTGATCTGTGGCAGGGACGATATTTGGTCAATGTTTTGTCTATGTGATAACACAAGAATGAGGGGCCAAAAGTTTGGCTGTGGCTGCTGGTCAGACTCTCCTGTTAGTGCATTTTTGGCCTTTTTTAAGAATGTGTCTTTCAACCCATGAAGAAATACTGATTCAAGGGCCATACACAAAGTGTTTGTTGAGTCTGTAGAACCTAACACGCTGTGGAAGTTTTCTTCAAACTGATTGCTGTATTGGATGTCTTTAACACTTTCAGACAAATTATTTATTAGTGCTTCTTTTAACATAGAATCCCGACTTCGGACTGTAAATCCTGAGGCGACGTTCTTGAAGAAAGACATGGTTATAATATTACGCTGTATCTTCAATATAAGATGGTCTTGATATTAAAACAATTAATTACTGCAATTTACATGTTTACCAATTCGTCAACAAAAATGTTAATTGTAAACGTCACTTACTAGTTGTCACATCTAACACTGTGAATGTAAACAATATTTTTTTTCAGCGATTAAATTAAGCACATAAACAAACGATATTTCCTTGTAATCTTATCGCACAAAAACCATCACATCACAACTTGGGTCTGCCTTGATATTTTGCTACGAAATTACGTTCGGAAAAAACTTCTCCATCTCATTTTGCTTTGTTTGACAGTTTAAAAATATTGTAACCAGAAACCCGACTTGAAAAAGCCGTTTAGTCGATCTTATCTGTACTTTAGTGGAATAAATTAAAAGGAAGAGCTTTTCTAGAAATCGTTATAATTGTTATTGAGTTTCTACCTACCGGACCCAATTAATTTGACAAGACGCCTCATCTACAAAAGAATTGGATTTCATCAAGTTTAAAGTCCAGTAGTTTTAGCTAGACTAATCTGCATAGCTATATACAAATGCTTCGATTCGAGAAATCGTATCTCTATCTCTTTTTGACAGTATGAAATTGAGCGAGATGTAGAATTGCAATCAACAACATCATACCATAATCAGGATCGCCGAAGAGTTGCATTTCGATAAAGTTTAATCCATGAGTGAGTGCCATCTGTGTTATAATAATGCTCCTGTGAGCGCCTTGAGCGCACTACTACTTGCGTGACTAAGCTAATTAGACTGAGGCTTGACTACTTACTAAATTCTAGCCTAACCAGCATCAGCACAACACTAGTTGTGTCACAGTCGTGCATGGACTTAAGATAAAAAACTGGATTACTGGACTGAGTACTCGACTAGAATATCCTGACGAGAGAGATATTTGTACAGAGCCCTCTGTCTCTATCTAATAGGGTGACCAAGCATTTTTATAACACAAAAGAAACTTCGTTTTGACAAGAGATAATTTGTGTCCGGTTAGCATATCAACGGTTACTTATAATAGTGAAATAATAATTTATGAGAAAAAAAAAAACATTTTTTTTGGTGAACATGGCCTTTCCATGCTCGTTTTCCGTTTGCTCTGCAGAATTGGTGTTTGGGTATTCAAATGGAGGGAATAAAACTAAAGGTCTGTGAAAAACATTTATTAAAATTAAATATGGCTAAACTTAATTGTTTTGGGGGGAGTCCTATGTCCAGCAGTGGACGTCTTTCGGCTGAAATGATGATGATGATGAATTGTTTTGTGGAGTTTCTGCATTAAGCCAATCTTACCGCCTAAGTTTCTTAAAAATACGAAATAGCCAATGATTTTACTATGTAGCTCTTTCTTTTCGTGTTTTTTCGTGTGGTACTTCATCATACATTGGATAGAATGTGGTGAACTAATTAGATGATTGAGTCTTGTATAAAATATTTCTTTTAAACGCATCAAAATTTTGAAAAAAAATCTCGTTACGGCAAACCTCCGAAGTACGTATGTACGAAAGTACGCACGAAATTTGTACAAACCGTAGTCATCAATCCGGAACTTATAAATGGAAAAATAGTTCATCAAATAGTCCTGAAGAGTTACGAGTCGCTTTCTGAAACCTTATAAAGAGTTAACTTCGGTGTTGTTATCTCGGTGAAACAAAACCCTCTTCCTTCACGTCGTTCCTTGCAAGATACCCGGAACGGCTGGAGCCTGTAGTTGCAAGGCGCCCGTTGGTGCCGTTAAACTGAAGAGAGCTTCGCGCACGAGAACATCTATTAGGCACACTCCACCTGCCTTCTTTCCACGTCCATCGTTATACTGATGATAAAAATGATAAAACCAATATCCTTACCACTGGAAAATGATGGCACTGCATATGCATTTAACGCTCGTCGTAATTTTGTAGAATGCAAAATCCTCTGGCTCAAAATGAAGGCTGCACACTACAGAACTTTTGATTATGGTTTGAAATTCGGGTACCGCATTCAACCATTTTTGCCTTATTTTCTCTTTCGATGGAAAGCTGTAACCAACAAAAATAATGCTATTTCAATAATGCGATACATACATAGGTACAAATTAGCTTCCAAATAATCATACTAATATTTAATTTAACTTAAAATAAATACGATATAAATACGTTGCACGACGCACCGAGAACGCCTGGAAGAGCTATTGGTCGATGAAGCAAATCATGAAGGGACCACTCCCTCTCTCACTGAAGAGAAAACTCATGGACATGTGCATTCTTCCTGCCCTCACCTATGGAGCGCAGACATGGTCACTAACCAAGCGTCAAAAGTCCGCACTCGGGGTCTGTCAGCGAGCAATGGAGCGTAGTATCCTTGGAGTTAAACTTACTGATCGTATAAGGAACTCGATACTGCGTTCCAAAACTCAAATTGCCGATGTAGGTCACACGGCTGCCAAGCTTAAATGGAACTGGGCTGGCCACATCTGTCGCATGCCGGAGGAGCTATGGGCTAAAGTAATAACACAATGGGTCCCAAACAGCAGCAAACGGCAACGCGGCAGGCCCAGAAGGAGATGGCGGGACGAACTCGACTCTTTTAAAAAAGATTGGCAAACAACAGCACTGGATAGGGATAATTGGAAGGAGGAAAGGGAGGCCTTTGCCCTGCAGTGGGACACAAATGGCTGATAATAATAAAATAATAAAATAAATAAATTAGATTAAGTACAGATTGTAAACATATAAGAGAAAATAATTAAACTTTCTCTTAAAACTAAAAACACATTTACGGAACTTATTTTGCTAGTGGTGTATGGTGACTACCGGTGTAATACTTTCTACCATCTTTAACATTTTTATCTGATGGTAATTGAGTGAAAGGGACAAAGGGCTTCCTTATTGCTCTCTCTCGCCTCGGTTATGACAACTTAACAAAAGTAAACCTACGGTGTGGCAGTTAAGGTTCATTTTTCTGTGTTACGAATTTCGCAGAACTCAGTGCTGTTTGTATACTAAGTCCATGAACAAAGGTAAACCTACGGCGTGACAGTTATGGTTAATTTTTGTGTGTTACGAATATCGCAGAACTCAGTCCTGTTTGTATACTAAGTATAAATTATATATTGGCATTAAGTCCGCCTATGTACCACTCTTGTACATGAAGTTTAAATAAATAAATAAATATAAAAGTTTATTTATATTTTGTATATAAGTCCATGCAGTCGTGAGCAGTCTCAATACTACTATAAAGTGTATATAATATAATTAATATTATTTTACTTTTTGGTGTATTATCTATGAGCAAGAGCAAATAACTTCTGTCAGTGTCAGTCCGCTCCTCCGCAGCCGGTCGTATGTTTGTCATTTTAATTGTCAATCGTCTGCATCAATTTTTTTATTAAGGTAGTTTAATCCGTGGAGAAATGAATTTATGTTTATATTGGAGTAGAATATTTTCATTCCTTTTGTTTTTTTTTTACTTTTTAGTTTGAGAATTCGAGTAAACTATTAAGTACTTTATTTTCAAAAACTGATTTAAGGAATAGATTTCATACCTTAAAAAAAAGTACTAAAAAAGGCATGTTTTATCTCTTACATATTATATTACTTTCATATTTTACACGTAATATTTATACTCTCGCTGAAAAATATCCAAGATCAGAAAAAAATGGGCAAGGTATGTACAGACTATAGAATAATTCTAAGTTTATCTTATCTCTTGTTTACATAACAATAGGGAGCCAGGAAGGTTACTACTAATTGTTTGTTTTCTAGAATTACTTCTCTGTCGTAAATGTGGCGCTGACGTGGCCGACTCCTATTACTTGTTCAGTAAACCAAGCCCAGGAGCTCGAAAAACTGAAAAACAAAATATATTTGGACAACAGAATGTAACTGTTCAAACTTTAGTAAACCCATTTGGCATCAATTTCGAAGTGGTCACTGCAGAGAAGGCAAGATGTGATAACATAGGACCCGTAAGTAATAAGGCAGAATGCTTGCTTTAGTAAAAATATGATTTATGGAAGTTAACATAGCAATCATTTTAGAACCAGGGTGCAGACTCGTGGTTTCCTGGGTACAGCTGGCGGATTTGTGCTTGTCATCACTGTGGTCAACATCTAGGTTGGACTTTCGAAAAGACGGATGGTAATGCCCTAAAGCAAAATTCAGAGAATATTAAAACTTTTCACGGACTGATCTTGAAAAACATACTTGGTGAAAATTGTAAGTAATATTATGTTGAGAATTCAGTATGTTAGTCCTTTTTTATTGAAATCTGTACTTATAATCATTGTTTTCTTTTTCAGTCACTGACTCTCTTATAATGATGCCGAACATGTATAAAATGTAATTAAATTAAGTAAGGTCACATTTGTATTGAAGGGAAAATTTGTTCCACCCTGTAAGTATTGTAAATGACTGTTATCTTTATACATTCACTAGAAGTTGAAAAACATTGTAAGGCGATATAATTATAAAAAGACATATTTATGAATTACTTATTTTATTTTAATCTCTTATACCTATGTCCATGTAACAAAAATACCGAAGTAAAATTAACAATATTAAGAAGATACAAATGAAAAACTGAAATTAGTTTTCTTACATGTCATGAAAGAATCTGAAAATGTAACTAATAACATAGAAAAAAAACTAATAGCTAATAATCATAATGACAAAGATCTTTTAAACCACCTCCTTACATTCAGGCGGGAAGTCTGCCAGTATGTGTGAAAGTTTACATACTGGCAGATTTCCTAGTTTCTTTTACATGTGAGCAGCCTGAGCATGTTAAAAGGAAATTTTACCATGTTCAGACTTGTCATGTAAAGTAAACTGAATTCTGTATGTGGACAGCAATACAAGCTTTATATTACAGAAAGTGTTAATCTGAATAATTAAATAGGCTGAAAACCATATATAATACTTTAACCATAGCACAACAGAGATCTGAGCATCGTCTGCTGCTTCCAGTTAAAATTACAGCATGACAAAGTTGTAAAAAAAACACGATTTTCGGAACGGATCAAATTCAACAAAAAAAAAATATATGATGGTATATTAGGCTAATTTTGAACCTATAGGTAGTAGGTTCAAGCAGTCTAAGATGCCATAATATAGATTTTGAAAAAAAAAAAAAAAAAAAACGCGCGCATACAAGTCTCGGTCCATCTGGATTTACACTTCTATCAAGAAATGATGTGGTAGGTTTAAGTAATTTTATTCTACCCGTTTAACAGCAAATGTAGGTCTAACAAGAATAGCATAAAATACTTTCGTGGCTTAAGGAAAAGCCAAAAAAGGCGGCAAGGTACAGAAACGTTTTTTTGGCTGGCTGATATTTAATTTAATCCAATATTTGAGAAGACCACAACCAAAAAAGGGAAGATGTTTAATATTTGCACTATTTCTGTTTATTATTTTTTATTTCTATTTCTTAATAATGACAGACTCAGACTTTAGAAACCAATACATTAACTGAAAACACACCTGGAAGCTGACATATGATCTACTTTTATGTAACAGCAGTAAACCTAGCTACAATATTGCATCATACTTGCAATTCATTTGAAAGCAAAGATTGTTAAAAAAAAAGTACAAATCAGTAGGTTAACTCAAGTCAAATTCTTTTTAATTAAAGACACAAAATTCAATCTTACAAATTGTGTATGTTAATCAAATAAATCGCAAATATATATCTGCAACTTGCATGAAGTTTGCAAGTAGCTTGTATGCCATTGTACAATAACAACCTCTAATTGGTGTATATCACTATGGAATGCAAGCTACTTCTATAGTTTTGTACATGTGATTTTATGATTCACACACATAAAACATCACGCCTGTAATCCCCGAAGGGCAAGGTAGAGGTATATCTAATATACACCCATGTTGTTAGTCCCCTACTAGCCAGTACCTTACCTACCCTAAAACCTGACTCCAGGCTGCTGGCTGCTACACCTCATGCTCATAAATAGAACTTGCTAACAAAACAAAGACCTTATGCTTATATTGAAATATTTTTTTATTGCAATCAATATGAAACAAGAATAATACATACTTGCTAAATGATATAGGACTACTAACATCCTAATTACTTTCCAGTAATTTGCAACATTACATATTATCTTAATACTAACGATTGAAACCTGTTCTGAAAGAATTATTTGGCAGCTCCAGATCACTAAATGGATTTCACTCATGTTTCAGTGTAGCCTACATAGTTATTAGTACAATCTGTTCTTAATAATAACAAATCACAATTTATTGCATAAATCCCCTAATTTAGGGAGTAGCAAACCTTTGATGTAATGACTGTCCGGTAGCTGCAGGGGTTGGCGTAAAATTAATACCAGGTGGAGCCTCACCGTTTGTACTCTCACCATATGTTTTACCTTGAATTACAGCTATCTCCTGTTGCAGTTTAGCATTTAGGATTTGTTTATTCACAAACTTCCTGCCAACCCCACGATTGCCACCACGGCCACGTCCCCTCAAGCGGTTAGATCCTCTGCTACCGTTAGACCGGTTGGATCTGTTAGATCTGTTGGACCGATTGGATCGGTTGGAGCCCATAGATTTAACACTACCAGGCCCTCTCCTTGTGTTATATCCAAACTGATTATTTAGCTGTGCTAGACTCTGTTTGTTCAAATAGCCTGCACTCCCGACGCTGTTACGACGCCTCTTTGCAAAATCATTGGCAACACTGACAGTCAATTGAGAAGGTGAATTACTGAATGAGTTATTCCTGGACCGTGTGAATGTTTGAGATCTTATGATATTGTTCCTAAGGATCTGGCCTTGGCGTCGCTCTTTTAAAATTTGGTCAGATCTCAAACCTACTGCACTGTATCTATTACCAGTACTCAAACCTCGTCCCCGTTTTGATATTCCCCTCTTAGCTACAGCTAGAGGTCGGCGGAGGTTGTTCATCCCTCTTCGTGTCGTAACACCAAGTCTACTGTGAACACTGCCTTGAAGATTTGAGTAGGAATTGGCACGCTGTAGTCTGCCACGCATGCCGCCTGAAAGTAAAAGTTATTGTTTTAGACTGTTTACCCCACTACAGACTTCATGATTTAGGAATTTAGACACCTCACATGCAATTTATCAAATCTTCAAAAATTCACTATATTTGAAGCAAAAACTCAGTGGGTCGTCTTAGGGGCGGCTTTGTAGGAGTTGGACATACGCTCAGGGGCAGTATGAGAAGCAAAGAAAACAAAATCAAAATGCTTAAAAAATCTTTTGACCTTTCGTCAATGTTTTGGTTTATCTTTTCAAAAATCTACCAATTTTATTGCAGTATTGAGTTTACCTTGTCCAAAGGATCTATTAAGGGTCTGAGAAGCATGGCCCTACGACGCGCGATGCACCGTTTCCGAGTTACGGGTTTTCTGATCTATATTTCTAAAATGGTAACTCGGATGAAAAACTTTTGAAATTGTTGCTCTAGTCGAAAATCATGAGATGATGTAAAAAAACTCAAAAACGTAAAATTTGTCGCAAACGGTGCTTCGTATGACAATGCTTCTCGGAAGCTAAATGGTTTCTTTAAACAAAGTTAACCCAATACTGCCATAACATTGGTAAATTGCGAAACAAGAAAGCAAAAAGTTTTCCATAATGCCCTTAAGGCTACACTCCAACTGACGATGATGGTGTGCAGTATAATGGTGCAAAATACCTACCTTGTATGTACTTTATTATACTAAAATAAGTATAAATGTGCGTGTGTTTATGTGTAGCAATAAAACATTTTAAAGTGAGCCACCATCCTGTTGTCAGGTTGTCATTTTAATTCAATTAACTTTTTTAAATTAGATATTAGGAATGAAATGTACGACAATTATACATATACAAACACTATTTAAAAACTTCTTAAATGTTATACAAGCTCTTATATTGTAAAACGCATGAGAGCCACTACCCTGACATCAGAATGGCAGGTTGATTCTAAACTAATCAAACTATTTTGATCAATCAAATAGTAAAGAAATGTATGTCTTGATATTGGTTAAACTTCTTGTCATTTAGTAGTGTAGTGCACACCATAAGAAGCTTTTAACAAATGCAATATTAGATGCTGAAGAGAAGTCCTTATAAAATGGTGAGAAAATCACTAGTTATATGATAAGGTTAATAAACAACTAGTTACCTCGATTCATTCGGCCTCGCCTGACTAGATGGGGCATAACCAACTGTTCTTCCAATCCTGCTCTCCCTTTTGGTGTCAAGCCTCTCAGTTGAGAGCGAGATCTTGAGGCCGACCTGGCGCGGGAGTTCGAGCGGCGCTGCCTGGAGCGAGAGCGGTTGCGAGACTGGGAGCGGGGCCGTGACTGAGACCTGCCGCCTTGACCTGCGCCGGGCCCTCGAGAACGTGACCGGCCACGTCGGGCTCCCGACGGCGTGTTCGGCCTGCTCTGAGAGCGAGTACGAGCTACTCCTCCACGCCCACGACCTCTGCCACCACGGCCCCTGCCACCGCCACGGCCACGGACATTGCCGCCACCTCTTCCACGAGATCTACTTGACCGGTTTTGTTTTATTATTTCATCTGAAATGTGATGAAATCAATAAAATTTTAACAAAAATATTTATGTTGACAAATGGAGTTGGCGGGTGCACAAGTTTTTTCTTTCATTTACCTACATTTTGATTAGAAAATGAATAGTTGATTATACGAAAACAAAGTAAGTTGCTAGGAATGACATACAAATAAATAATATCATCCAAATCATCAGAAATCTTACTAATATCCAAAAATAGACCCGTAATTCAGTATGTTCGAATATTATGTAGATAATTACTTACCTAAAGACATATTTACTGAATCCGCCATGGTTTAGTTTTTATACTATAGATAGTTGTTTTCTGTATTTGTTTTACGATAAATACAGAAATTTTACAACTATGTAGGTTAGCATTTAACATGAAAAATTAAAATGAAGACAAGACTTCAAAAATGCAATGAGAATGACAGATAACATATAAACACAGATAATAACAATATTCGTTTGGTGTGGTGTCCATGGAGTTTTGTCTATGGTCCTAGTGAAGGACTGGCGTGGCGTCCGGCGTCCCAAGACCACGGTTAATCCAAGTGAGCAGGCGGGAAAACAAAGAATTGATAAATGTACGAAGTTTGACATAACATTTATTTGATGCATTTTTCTTGACAAGCAGCGCTACTGGGTTGGGTTTAGAATCGAGTCCCCTGAATTTGAGGATTCTGTCATTGTGGGGTCAAGGGGGTTCACCTGAAGCGACACTGCTCCAGCAGCTAAAATCGCATGGGGCCCATGCGATTTTAGCTGCTTGAGAAGCGTCGAAGTATTTAAAATTATTTTATAAAAATATTTTTAAATCACTAACTAAACTTGAAACGGAACGTACATTTAACTAAATTCTAACGTTTTTGACGTTGTATCTGTCAAAATTATCTCAAAATGCGTAAAATGAATCGCTAGGCCAGCCATTTTATTGACCGTGACAGATATACTTTACTTTACTTTGTCAGTCCGTTGCTTTTTTTTTAATAATAAATGTGTATGTATAAAATTAATAATAAGTAAGTGCATAAAGTTAATATGTGAGCGTTTTATTGAGTGTAAGAGAGAGCGAAGCAAGCTCGGGGCTTGGGGCACCCCGGTTGTTTTTTTTTAAACTATTCAGAAGTAGGAGCGCTCCCTCCCACCACTCCCTCAGCTGTGCCACGTTGAGTAGCTTAGGGAGAGTTTTCTCCCCCCATAAATCAGGTTTATAATTTCAAAAACATATAACCTCATAATGACATTTTTTTTTAAATTTATTTAAAAAAAACACCATGCACCTCTGGCAGGGGGGGTGACTCTACAACCCCTTTCCCCTTCCCCCCACCACCCAATTCAGGGGACTCGATTCTAAACCTTACCCGCGCTACCCTGAACGGCAAACTTAAAGTGGTCCTACTGTACACTCACGCATGCATGTCTAAAAAATTGATTATTCAAGAAAATGAATCTGTTTTTCATCTTTAAAATTACTGAGATATTAAACGTTAAAGTACGGCCCTCCGCAGCAAAATCCGACTAAGCAACCGCACTGACGTGTGACGTCACGTTGCGAGCTGCGGGTACACCTATATACTTTTACTTGTTGCGCTCTCGCGGTTTCGCTATATTCATTGTTTTTCTTATAGTGGATCACTAAAATGCTTAAGAAATATTATATTGTGCCTAAGTGTACCAACTCCAGTGAAAAAACACCCCAAAAAATATTTTTTTCTATCCTTTTACGAAACCCTCTTCCATCGCTTTGTTAATTTAGTAACAATATTATTTAAAGTAACCACTAACTCTAACACTTAAAACAATAAATGCAAACCACTACAAATCAAATTTTATGAACGTAAAGACTCCGTATCACTCGCAATCGGACATGACATTCGCGGCGTCACGTCATCGCAGTAACGCGCGAAGGGATGCAAATTTATAAAAGCAGTGATACTTTACAACGCTATACCTTTGTAAATACTGGCCCAATTTCGATGAAACAAAAACTATTGTTATTTGTACGAGTATGTGCATTAAATGCAGTGATTTTATAGTAATATTTTAATGTGTTGTTGTGACTAATTTTAAGTGTAAAACGTCCACATCCCAGTTAGTACTGGGTTGTGGAGGTCGGATAGGCAGTCGGTCCATGTAAAATACTAATAGTCAAGAATAGAAGCCGACTCCAACATAGTTGGGCAGATAGAGAACAAAACAAACAAATCCATCTAGGTTTAGCACCACTACAAAGCTGCGGCCACCAATTATTGTCAAATGCAAACAAATGGCTAGGCAAAGAGGTCTAAAATTCTGTTATGAGAAAGAAAAATATTAATTCTATGGGTACAGGACGAGACAGAGATAACCGTTAGATTGATCGTCTAAAGTCCCCCACTTACTTACGCGCCGGTTGTAGTTGCAGCTCTTCCGTCCGGTTGCCACTCAGCTATCATTCCAACAGAAAAAAAATATCACGAGGTTTTCCAGTGAAAATTTCTCTGTACAGTGTTTGTGCCCAGGTGAGGGGTGATCGAAGAAAGGATAAACACGAATGTGGGGGTGGGCGGGTAGTCACAAACTGCCCAGACTGTGTCCAAAAATATCCTAGCCAAGTTATTATTGTTTTACTTAGGCGAGTAATTAAGATAAAATACAAAAATAATTTGAACTTATGTGGTTTATTAACAAAATGAAAATAGGTGGAAATAAATAACATTATATATTTTCACGTCATATTAATTTGTACATTATGTATTTCTTCTTAAATATAAATTATTCTTCTAAAAAAGGCAATAACGCACGTAAAATACCAATTGAGTTATAAACGAGTAGCAATGCCGTTATACTGCCAAGAAATACTGTTTCTCTTGACATAATCTAGTTTTAAATATACTTATTATTTTAGTACAAGTAAATTAGTTTTATTTAAATTACAACAAGTATTTAGCACCAACAGGAGAGCATAGTTTATTTATAAGTTACTAATCATAATTTAGTTTATTGGAGTTAAAGAAAATTAAGAAATTTAGATAAGTTCAATATAATCACAAGATGAAACCATTGGAATTGTTTTTCTAAGGAATGGTACTGTCCCCAAACCCATGAATATATAAATTAATGAATAGAATTGCAGTCGCAAAATATACCATAGCCTAAGCTGTAACTTTCTAAGGCATGCTGTGGCCTTCAGGGACTGCGGCCCACTAGCGCGACCCACGCAATATTTGCCGTCGAGAATTATCACAATAGTAACTTGTTTGGCAGTACAACGGCAAATAAAATTGTTTGACAAAATTTATTCATACATAATCATAAAACTAATTGTAACTTCCTCCTGTGCGAATATTCGATACAGTTTTTGATTTATGTTTATAATTGACTAATTATATAATATGTACAGACTAAAAATATTATTACGATATTTTAACATATGAGCTGAGTTTGTAAAGTGAATCACAGTTTAAGTAAATGGTGTTTAACCTGAAGGCCGTTACTGTAGGCATAATAACACTAAGGCCATAATTTGACATAATAGGTAAATATTTAGAGTCGTTAATACAATAACAGGTTTATGAGTAATTATTTGACAAGTTTTTGATATCGGTAATATCAAACTTAAGTACACGTTTACAGTGCTAAAATTGGAAAGGTAACAATTTTTTAAGCAGTAGTGCTGATTTTTGAGAAAATATTTACAGTTACTTAGTAACAGTATTAAAATTGCTCGTAGAACCTGAAATTGTTATGATGTGTTCCATTATACACCGGACACTGCAATTAACTTTTTTTTTTTATGACCCCTCGCATTACAAAGACTCTAGAAGGTTGTTACTGCTTAACCGGACTATACACAAAATTATTGATTGGGAAAGACAACTGCCACAATATGTGAAGCATTTTTACAATGAAACATCGAAAGGAAATGCCACAAAACTTAGGCACCAATAACGTGGTTTGCTTTGTATGATAGTTATTTATTTATAAAAAGCAAGTCCAGGACAGGCTAAGAGAGGAACTCATCATCACCGGGATTTGGGCATCTCTGCACCCATTACTTTTTCAAACGCTTTCACAAACAAAAAGCATTCTGAGTATATTTTTTAACGCAGATTTTCATTTGAAAATATGATAGACCATGGCGTTGATCAACTGCAGGAAGCTATCCCAACCAAAGAGTTTAATTTTCATAATTAGCAAGATGTACTTTATTGCAGATTCAATTGGAAGCAGACAGAAACAAAAGATGCAAGGAGTCACGATGGATCGGATGTCAAACGGAACACATTATATATTAATTTTAAAGTAAAATTTAAATATTTAAATGTAGTTGTGCGAAAATACATGCACTTTTCAACATGGTACTAGTACCATACTAAACAATTTAAAAAATATATAAAATATGCTACAACGTATCGCTAGGTTCAAGTTTAGATAGGACACCGATCATACAAAACAAGTAAAAAATCATGTCAATGTTTAGAGTTTTACAATATTATCGTGCTACAGGAATGAGAGTAAGTTCGACGTCGACGTGAGAGTCGCACAACACTTGGCACCTTTTGAGTATTTACGCATTAACGCTACCATATCATTATATACTTAAACGTACCGGCTTTCTTCCAGAAATAGACTACTATCTATAGGAGGCACACACTTCAGGTCGACGAAAAGGATCTCGAAAAATATAGAAATAAATACAACCTTATTCTAAAAATATACAGTCCCGCCGCGCGTCCCCGTGGAACTCGGAACAGCGGCGCTCGCAGCACCCTAGTCGCTCGCTCTGTGGCGCTACAGTCTCATGTCGCTGGACGCGGCCGCCAGCAGCGGCGTGCAGCGCCACGTGGCGTCGTCCTGCGCGCCCTCGGTCCCGGCCGCGCCCTCCTGCGCGCCGTACCGGTGCAGGCTCAGGAACTTAAGGTTGGCCACGATCGACGAGTTGATCGGCCGCGTCGGGATGTTCACGGTCGTCGCTGAGCGCTCGATTCGTTTCGTCCTGCCCTCCGGCGGCGCCAGTTCGAGCGATTGTCCCCGCCCGATGAGTCTGGACTGACCGAAGCGGGGCGTCAGCCGTCCTATGAGATTTTCCTCCTTCCGTGTGGGTCGCGGCGCCGTCTGCGCCTCCTCTGGCGGTTTCGTCTTTTTCTTCAAAAAGAAGGGCGTCAGGCGTTCGGTGAAGGGCCGCGACGACGTCGAGCCCGCGTCGTGGACGTTCGACGTCGAGCTGGATGTCTTCAGCGGTCGCGTTGAGGTCGCTTGGCTTTTGATCGGATTAGATTTCCGCTGGGCGCAGACCCGAGAGAAGGGTCCGGCGCAGCTCGCCGCTGGCGCGACACTGGCGGCGGGCGTGGGCGGCTCGTCCTCGCACACCTTGAGCACGCAGTAGGCGTCGCGCTGCAGCTCATCCAGCAAGCTGTCGTCGGTGGAGATGTTGTCGGTGCGGCAGCAGTCGTCGTGCGGCGGCAGGCTGAGAGCGGACGCACTGCGCGGCGGGGGCGCGTCGGGCTCGGGGCGCGGCGGCGGGCGCACGCGGGCTGCGTGGCCGCGCGGCGGCACGGCGGGCGGGCTCTCGTCGCGCGCGTGGCTCATGAAGTCTGCCATCAGCTCGTATTCTTTGCAGCGGTAGGCGACGTCGTGTTCGGGTGGCTCGGGCGGCGAAGTCTCCGGGCGCGGGCGGCGCTCGGGCGGGCGCGGCTCCACGTGGACGTACTCGCAGACGGGTGCGGGCAGCGCGGGGTGCGCTCGCGCGGGCGACAGGCGAGCGGGCTTGGGCGGGCGCGCTGGGCGCTCGGCGGACGCGTCGCTGTCCTCGGAGGGCTCGTGCTTGATGCAGGACATGTTAAGGTACCCGCTGCCGGTGGACTTTGTGGACTTCCCGGAGGAGCGCTCGTCCGCGTGGCGCGCCAACTTGAGCGACTCTGTACTAGAGCCGATGTCGAGAGAATTGTGCAGCGGCAGCGTCTTGCCATCCAGGTCGACAGTGGGCGAGGTGTCGCTGCGCCACGGGCGCCACAGGAAGGGCCCGCCGTCCACGCCCGCGGCGCCGGCGAGGTGCAAGTAGTTGTCGTCACCGATAGGCGCCTGCTTGCTGCCGTACTTAGTCTCTCGGGCGAGCGACCGCCGATATAAGCGGTGTCGGTGCTCAAGGTCGAACATGGCCTCCTGTAGTTCACGCAACGTCGCAGCTTCCGCCTCGCGCTCTTCTACGCTTGTACCCTCTGTGAACCCAACAATAATGTAAATATATTAGTATAATATTATGTATAATAAAAAGTATTTAGAAACTGATGTCTAGCGGAGTAAAGTTAGTACAGGTAGTTGTGGTTACCTTGCGGGCGGTGCAGCCGATCATCCAGCCGGTGCGCGTGGCACACGAGCAGCGCGTGCAGGCGCTGCAGGTCGCGCGCGGGGTCCAGGCGCAGCGCCAGCGCCGCCCCGCCGCGCCGCACCTCCCGCGCGCCGGACTCGGTGAGCTCGTAGGCGCCGTCGGGCCCGCCGCAGCCCTCAGCTGCTGCTTCTGTGCGACCGCAACTGCGGATACAAAAACGAGGGTTTATATTATGCACGATAAACGGATATCTAATCGATCTGCATTATCTTTCTACCAAAGATTGTGGCATCCGATGGCGGATTGTGTAAAACGTTTCTGTATTTATTTTTCCCAAAAAATATATGCGAGCTCGGCAGGCTCATACACTCCACTCCAATGAAGTGCTCGGACTATTCTAGTGTATGTCTCACCAGGTCCACTCGGAGTCGGCGTAGTACCCGCGGTGCGGCGGCGTGGCGGGCGAGTGCCGGCACAGCGCGCTCAGCAGACGCATCCACTCCGCGCGCTCCACGCAGTTCGACGCCTGCACGAACAGCACGCGGTCCCGGTGCACTGGAATATACAATTTCCTAATTATACACTTGGACTTGTTTCTATTGATGCAATAGTAGATAGTAGTAATATAAATGCGAAAGTTTGTGAGGATGGATGGATGTTTGTTACTCTTTTACGGAAAAACTACTGAACGGATTTGGATGAAATTTAGCACACAGATAGTTTATATCCTGGATTAACACATAGGATACTTTTTATCCCAGTAGTATGATCCCGTAGGTAAATTATCAAATTCCACGCGGGTGAAGCCGCGGGCATAAGATAGTAGTAGTATATAAATCATTTACAATGATGACGACAAGTTGAGTAGTGTGAGGTTGCGTGTGCACCTACCTATCTGGAAGATGTTGTTGGCCCCCAGCATGGCGCCGGCGGGCGGCCCGTCCACCGCGGCCACGGCCAGCACGCCCGACAGCGCCAGGCGCTGGGCCGTGGCGCGCGCGCCTGTGCGGGACCACGACAACTCGCCGCTGGAAGAACACAGTCTGTATTGCAATTAAGTCGTTATCGCGAGGGAACAGCTAAATAATAACAGCCGTACGGGACGATCCTCAAGGTTGTAAACAACGTATTTCCAGATCGCTCCGTAGATAGGTCGCATTATTAGACCTTTGAGTCATTAAGGGTAATCAGAAGTCTGACAACCAGTCTTATCAAGGGGTATCATATCATGTTACCCAGTGGTGTAGTCAATACATGGTATTTGGCTACATCCGATTAGACTGGATGCTGACTCTAACTTAGTTGGGAAAAATTCTAAGCAGATGATGATTAATAATGATGAACTTTGAAGGCAGGAGGTGTTTACCTGGTAAGTCTAAAATGTCTTCGCTTGGCGTGAGCTTGTGCGGCGCGCGTCCAGCGGCGACGCGGCGAGCCCGCGCCCGCACGGACTCCCTCTGAACGCTTGATCATGGTTCTGTAATGTAATGATGTCTATAAGTATCCGATAACCTCACTACTTAAGTTTTAGGCTTAGGATGTGCATAAAAAAGCTTACTATACAACAAGCGGCCATATTGATTACAGACCTAGGAAATGGTTTGTCTGTTCATTGCGTACTACCGGACTCCACCCTTACGCCCTAAGTAATAAGGTTGAAAAGTGGTCGACTGTCAGTGAACTCGTGAGTACATTAAACCTAGTCAAAACTGACGAAACCTCTTCAAACTCGCGTCACTCGACTACAAAGGCGTACACTGGCTGACAAGAACACATTAATATTAAACTATACATACATACCCCAATCTAATTCCAAGGATGCACAAACAGTTCAAACAATATTAAATCTTTCTTTTAGATGACATTGATGCTGATTCTCTTTGTCCAACATAATCAGCACCATTGTCAATAGAATATAAGTAAAAAAGATACGAATTTCCTATTATACAGCATGTATCAAAAACGGTGTTATACAGACCATCGAACTGAAAAACTTTCTCCATAGGATCAACACCATAATCACGAAAAAATCGCCAGGTGGCCCATACAAAACTTCAATACCTACTTGATTCAAATATAATATGGGATGGCAGATTTTTTTTTTCGCGATTACAATATTGGTCGCCTGGTGAAAGTTGTTCAGTTTAATGACTGAACCACAACGGGTATAAAAGACCCTTTAACGAAGCCGAAAGACACGTTTTTTTCCCGCTATTGCGAAATATTTTTTTTGTTCTGGAGCATACCTGGGAGCCTTCTAGTTACGGAAATATTGGAGGTCAAAGTTACAAGTAAGTCGTAACTTTACTTTAAATACCACCATAGCCCCTGTACTATTCAATTCAATACATCCATCAGCACGTTTTGAGTGCGTTAGATTGAGTTTTACAGTAAAACGTGATTTTTCACCCCCAAAAACTGCACACTCTACGCCAAAATTATGGCAGCAGTTACTTAGTTTGATCTACTGAATGGTTGACGGCTTCGTGAAGGGCCCGTTTACACCCTGTGTGACCACACCATTTCGATACACGCTGTATGTATAAAAACTTACCCTTCTTTCAGCAGCACGGGCGATTCCTGTATGTTGTTGTTTTGTGTGTCCGTACTCGTGGAGATTATTTCGAGGAACTGCTTTATTGCTTGCACCTGTAATGTTACAATAATTCAAGTTGGCGCAACATTGCTTCGTTGTGAGAGCAAAATAATGGGTGGCGAGAAAGCAGACGCGTCTACTAATGGTAGGTTGGCACATCAGAGGTGCCAAGTTGAAGACAAGATAATATACAAGTTGTAACATAATAAACGCAAGACCTTTCGTGTGGTGCCTCAGACCATAAAGCTGAACTACTTTTGTTTTATGACCTTTGAAAATTTGAAACTTTTTTAGTTGATCAGCTTATCGCGTCAGGTCCTATAGAAAGATATATTTTTTTTTTTTTGCGAATTTTAAGAACTCGTAGAACAAATGTTGCTCAGTTTCATGGTCCGAGAGACCACACGGGAGGTCTTGCGTTTATTATGTTACACTTTGTATAGTCACACACACAGGTTTCATTCGAGTTAATAATTAAATACTGCATGCCACTAGATTGTACTATTGACGTGCCATCATTGTTCAGCTGTGAAAAAGGGATAGTGTCTTGAGTCTTGTATAGCTCCATCCATATGGCTTCAAAAGGTCATAGTGTGAACGTAAAAAGGAAGTGTTTACACAGATCTCCAAGGAATAGTATGCAGATTCATGATGTGCGGCATCTATGTTAGGAAATATGAACAAGAATCGAAGCGCGTCCGTATTTTGGTGTAACTGTACTTACATGTCTTGGCGTGCAGAAGCTGCGGTACAGTTCGGCCATGTACTCCTCTTTGCACACCTGTTGGGCCGACCGGCTGCTGACCAGGTTGCCGAGCGACTGGATGGTCTTAGAGATCAGTGTCAACGTCCGGTTTGTTTGGGGGTCCTGTAAGAAACATTCAAATCAGTACTAGGATCAAGGTACTGCGAGATGGAGAAGAACCGCGTATAGTTGCGGATGCTCTTACGTTGTTGATAAGTATGCGTTGCACTTTGCAGTATGGATTATGAACGATGAGGCGATGGTGATAGCTGGTGCCGAGCTGATTATGTCTGCGACGACCTTTAGGGCATCAGCAACATTATTTATCGATACAATAATAAAAGGTGATTTTTACTATCATAAAAAATGTCAGTCGATGAAATTAAATACGCGCGCACTGACTGGACAGTTACCTGTGGTTCCTAAAAAACCTGTGGGTTTTTTTTAAAGGATCATCTCAGACACTAATGTGCATGGTCCTCATACATATTATGACCTGACTAGGATTATGCCTTCAGTTTTAAAGAGACATATGAGTTTGTTTCGGCGTTTCTTTCAAAGAGGTCTGATAGGAAACACCGATTTATCTAGTTTTGAAACATAATCTAAGTTAGATGTAGAAGTGTTTTTTCTTTAACCAACTTCTAGAAATAAATATCATGATACTTACAATTTGTTCAGTGGTGAGATCGAACAGCCTCGGCCCGAGTATGGCGGGCGCGAAGAACCTCAGGAAGATGAAGCCCGACACGACAGAGTACCGCACCTCCGCGTTGCGCGGGAAGTGCCGCGCGGCGCACTGCCGCAGCGCGTCGAACAGGCGGCACATGGCGGCGGGACATGTCGCGTACGATGACGTTATTGCTGCGAATACCTGGTGAACAGAGAAAAGTAAGTAAAATTCTTCTTTCATATCGTGGTTAGAAGATTTTAACCAGTCAGTAGATTGGTAGTGGGACTAACTAGGGCCTCTTGAACAAATGCTTCTTTGGGTGAGACTGAAGTCGATTGATGTACATCCACCAATGAGATCGTACAGCGTACATAGGAACGATCGGTCGACCGTGGATCATTTTTTGAGGCGATCAATGTCAAATCAAATCATTTATCCGTTTCCAAACATGGGGAGTGGGTACACTCATTGTTGTCCATATTCTGCCGCCACATAGCCATGCAAATATTCATCCATTGGAATTGAAATGAATGGTCAATGTCGGACTGGTCGACGACGATCAACTAGATTCTAGGCGTACTTTCAGTTAGTACCAATTGATCCTGTATTAGGACCTACTTACCCTTTCTACGTAGTCTTTCAAGTTGGCCAGGTTGGCAGTCACGGCAGCTGTGGGCTTGACCCTCGCGGGGTCAATCTCGCAGGGCCGTCGCTCGGCCAACACTGCCGCCAACGTTGGCCGCAACACTGACCGCAGGTACGACGCGCCGCTCAATCGCATTGCTTCGTCCATCATCTTTGAGACGAGGGTGTTGCCTCTGAATATTGTTGTTGCGTCACTGGAAGAAAATAAAAGAAAATTAGATTATCAACCCAATATAAAATGTCCAAATTCCATGACAATGCTGGCATACATAGCGGCAACCAGTTATGACTGGAAGCCGACCCCTCCATAGTTGGGGAAAGGCTAGGCAGATGATGACTTCTTTATACTACTGAAGAATTAGTATTATTACCATTAGTATTACTCAATCGAGGTCAACTTGAATGCAATTTTCATGCAATCACCGGAGATATCTTATTTAATGAAGACAAAAACTGGGTAAACACAGAACATATTAAACAGACAGGAAAGGCGTAATGACCGAAGGTGGCGCCAAAGTAAAAACACGTACTGGGACACAGACCTCCCCTGTAAAAGGAAATTAAAAAAATAAATGGTTATATCGAACATAGAAAATAAAATGGCAAATAAATTACAGAATAAACGCTATTGACCGGTAGTGGGACGTAAATCAGCTGAGATGATAAGAGATAAGAGCAAAGATGACGTAGACGCTTACTCATGCACCGGACGCTGTTTACAATCAATTATTATGATTAGGTCGGCGCGAACTGATAGTAGTTTAACATAATTCACGTGTGCCCTCAATAGTAATTATGTATTTGGACCCAATTAATTTATATCATAGTTATTCTGGACGCAATTATTCATTTTCACAACCTTATAAACAATGCTAAATTTGACGACTCACAGCAGCATTTGGTAATAATATATCTTCATTTATAAGCAAATCAAGTATCTTGACTTGGCTCGCGAGGTTGTCGACATGTGGGGTGTGGACTCAACGATCATTGTGCCGATAGTTGTATCAGCCCATGGCTTAATTGCCAAGAGCGTCGACCAATACCTGAGGAGGCTCTCGTTAGGCAGCGGTTCTCCTGGAAACGGCTCGTATTGTTAGCAGGTTCCTCTCTCTGGAGCCCTGACCGCCGGTAGCTTAGACCCTGTTCCCGATACCGGTGCGCTACATTTTTTTATATTTTTAAATGTTTTTTTATATTGTTTTTTCTAAGAAATACTTAAAACGTAATTAATTTGTATAGAAATAAATAAAGGAAATATCTTCATTTCTTTTGATTATACACTCAAATCAGAACAGCTAATTCCCTAAAATAACAGGATTCATAGCACTTAATATAACTGGTGCAATGTGTGACTATATCTGCATAACCTTTCGTAGAATACAGACGCAATATTCATACAAATACCAATATTATAAATGAAAACGCTTGGCAGATGTTCCACCAATATTAATGCGAAGCTATCTCTGTCTAAAATTGGCATATGAATAGATGCAGGCATGAATCCCATACGGGTACGAAATCCGAAGCATAAACTCCGACCTCAATGTGGGGGAAAAAAAACCGGCAAAGTGCGTGTCGGTCACGCACAATGTAAGGTTCCGTAGTTGCCCATGAAAATATGTGTATTTGCCTCCGAACGATGATTTTTATTGTAATAATAAAAAAACAAACTTACATTTGCAGTTGAAAAACCTGTGCTCCCAAACATTCTGTTTAGGAAAATATGTTATCCAAGTACATTTTATAAGTTGGTCGACTATTACTCGTAAACTTGTAAAACCTACTTAGCTGTGATAGTTTTCCTATTAAGTTCGTTATATAAACTACCACCGTGAATTTTCAAACATCCAAACACAACCGTTTAGCTGGTAGAGCGGGGACGCTTGAGTCTAACAAAAATTAGCACTTTAAAGCTTAATATTTCACAAACGAATCCCTTAATCGAAAAATTATTTGAACAAACTCGCAATATTTTTTAAAGACCTATCCAACGACATACGGGGAACGCGAGTATAGGAGATAGCCTAAAAAAATACTTTCGAGATTTTATTTTACCACTTTGTAAGTAATCTGTATAATCATGCCAAATTACAGCTTTCCAATACTACGAGTCTTTGAGCTGCGGACAGACAGACGGACATGGCGAAACTATAAGAGTTCCTTTCCTTGTTGGCTACGGAACCCTAAAAGCTAGTTTCTTTATAACGAATGGTACTCACGTAAGTGCAGAAATCTCAGCATCTGCAAGCTCCTTGACGATAGGTACGATGAGATCATGATGAGTGAATAGCCTTACGAGGGGTTGCGCCGCGTCCGTCTTACTCGACACTATCTCCCCCAGTATGTACACTGCCGATGCTGCTATGGGCTGGAAACAATATAAATGAATTATTAGCTTATTCACTTATTTTTTTCAACTTTCTGCCTAGCAGACGGACTCCTTGACAATTCAAAAGTGCATGTAAATAGTCTGTTTGATATAAATGCTTTGAGTTTAAGTTTTGATTATACCCCATTTACTTGGGGTACATTTTTCAATTCTCATCTATCAGCTGTCTTGTTAGAATTACTCAATTTTCATTCATATCATCCTTCACACAATCTATCCATATTTTCTATGGCCTCTTTCTCCATCTATTCGAACAGATTTTGAAGATTGTCGGCAGATATTTCTTTAAAATATTCTAGTGTCAAGTAACGAACATACCTTCAGGTGAACACTCCTTAGAAACAACTCCTCGAGTCTTCGATAGTGTTGTAGTGGGAAGACGTGGTCCACTGTGTACTGTAGCAGTAGTCGCAGCGAGCCCAGCGTGGCGCTGCCCGCGGCTGATAACCGAGTGCCAGGCGGGGTCGCGCCCCGGGATAGCGCTCCACCCGCACGCGACGTAAGGAAGAACCTGGCGATTTTTTAATATTATTTATTACCATAAACACTTGCAAGTGTAATTTTAAGGATGCCTTTAAGGGCAGCATCCAGCCACCTAGACACAGTTATAGTTCAAATGCTAAACCATCAACATTTGGATGTATTAATAATTCGTCTTCAGAAATAAATTATTTGGTATTGTGGTTGAACGTGCAACAAAAATTATTGAACGTGACATCAAAGTGACTGGAGCGTTGTTACCTTACATCATCAATATCGGATTATCGAAATTTAAATTGTAGGTTTTGTTCTTACCAGGCACGCGAAGGCGTCGGCGAAGGTTGTCGCAGCTGTAACCGCACCTCACCGAGAAAGATCGGCGTCGCAGCGTCATGCCACACCGACACTCTGGCTTCGCAAGCCACCCCCGCCTGGAAACAATAAACAAAACTCAATTTAAGTGATCGATATCACTAATAAACATGTTTCATACAGAAACGGAAAGCTAAGGTTAACTTACCGTTTGTGAGCCATCTTTATCCTTCGGGTCTGCGTCCATAACGAGATCAAAACTAAAAATTTCATCAAATTGTGGATTAACAGTCTTCTTTTTAGGTTTCGTCCGTTTCTCAACTCTTCGCCCGTTCGAATACAATAACGTGACGAGAGCAAACGGGTCACACTGTCCATTCTTAGTGGTTAACTCGGAGCATTCCAGCACTCGGAGCCGAAGCGTGTCGTGTCCTACTCGCGCTGCGCAGTGTCTCTCGGGGTCTGACCAGTAGTCAGCGGCGGTGGGGGTGGGCGAGGCGTCTGACTCGGGCATCGCGTGCATGGGCGGCTTCGTCCGCGCCGCCCACTGCGCCCGATCCTTCAAACTCTCCGATCGCGACAACGACAGAGCCGGCTCCGTCGCCACCGCACTCAGCAGCTTCTTGCTAGTGGAACTCGAGCAAGAACTAAACCTCATACTCTCCTTACAATATTCGGATAATCTTATGAGGTTATTTCCTTTTGTTTTTGTCGAGCAGTTGTCTACTGCACTGGGGTCCGGGTCAGGAGGCTTCGGTTCCATTCGTAACCTCTTTCTGGAGTCTTCGAGAGTGAGTTCGATGTATGCCTTCCCCTGGACCTCCGAGTCTGCGTCGACCGGTCGCAGCGCAAACCAGTGGTCTTTATTGTTATACCGGTGCAGATCTTCTCGTTTGATGGCCACTTTACCGAGCACTTTGTCCTGTTTGAGATGCTTGTCACGATCGAACACGTATATGGAAAGGTATCGAAATCGTCGCGGCACCTCGAATTGGAACTCCTCGCCGAAGAATGGACTGAAATAAAGTAATAAAATTGGTTTATGTTCAGGTATGATTAGTGTTAGAGAATTTGTCAGAGCTATATTTGTTGAATATTATATCCGACAATCGTTATCAAGTTTTCGACTGCGCGATAATTTATGGCTGGGTTGCAGCCTAGTTGTGGACGCGTGGGGTGCCTGTCTTACACGAGTGTCGGTATTGCCACCCACAGCTAAGTGAATAATTTTACGAACTTATGTTTTATTAAACCTTATCAGATTTTGTAATGGTGGTGGCGGTGCCGTAAAATAATAATGTTGAAAATATTTTTTGTTTGCAATTGAAACAAATACATAAGTGCAGAAATAGGTGAGGTGCTAATTCACCTTGAAGGAAGTAGGTAAAGTTTAATTTGCCATTTTGCAGAATCGAGTAATACAAAATGTTCAGACGAAACAATAAAACGACTTAATGAAGTGCGGCGCCTGACGCCTCCAAGAACACGGTTATAAAACGTTATTATAGTTGAATTTAATCTAAATGGAAAACATTCAAATGTTGGACATGATTGCTCTTGGCCCTTAGATTAAGCGCAACAAACAACAAAAAAACAACTCAATTAAATAGAATTCCTATTCGAAAACTTTTATCCTAATAATGTTATAAATTGGTACGACATACACGCGGATGCGTCTGTAATCAAAGAATTTCACAGCACAGTCTTCCACGACTAGACATGAGCTACCAATAACCGAATGTCGGTCGTAACAACTGAATGAAATTAAATTTGGAACAGCGGTTGCATTTCCTTGATTGCGAGTACATACTATGCAATCCCGGAAAAGTAGGGTATTCAAGACGTAGAAGTAGGCAAAAGTTATTCAATTTTCTAGTATGTAAACAACGCCGGTTTCATGATGTAAGACCAAGTTGCACAGTGACGCATGCGTGGGATTGCCTTGTTCGAAGGAGAAAGTTTGACATTCCCGATGAAATCTCATCTCAGAGCCTAATAATAAACCACGTGCCTACACTTGAAAGTGTACGCTTTATGAGAAATGAGCATGGAATGATAATTGTAATGCTATCATTATTTTATGAAAAATGAGAACAGAAAAATACAGGATGGAATTCGGTGAAACTTTTTCTTTTCTTAATAATTGCAAAAAAGAAAAGATTTATACCAATGCATGGGAAATTTCTGCGATCAAATGTAAAGTTTTTGTGAATATACTTTTTAATTTAAAAAATATTTTCTAATTTCATTTATGACACCTATCTGGTTGTGCCA
This sequence comes from Noctua fimbriata, assembly GCA_905163415.1. NCBI lineage: Eukaryota > Metazoa > Arthropoda > Insecta > Lepidoptera > Noctuidae > Noctua > Noctua fimbriata. The sequence continues at coordinate 13,442,261 of LR990922.1, read as the reverse complement.
ATCTCCACGCTCCTGTGTCAGATTTAGGTTTCCTATAAATTAAAATCATTTGTTAAATATCTAATTATAACTGCTGTTGCGTTAAAAAAATTGAATTGTTCTGGCATCCCTAATGAATAACCAATATCTATGCCTACTTTCCGAGCGAGCATTACGTGTAGCTATTTGTAAAACACGATAATAACTCAATAAAGGGGTTTATTGACTCGTTTGGAGTGTACGTAGGTATAAGAAGCTCGCAGTGTATCGGCGGCAGGCTCGCAGGCGCATCCGGCGCCGGCGCAGTATTTATAAACCGGAGGCGGAACCGCACCAGCTGAGCTGGGGCGGCCCAAGCTCACTTGCTATTGCTCATACTTCACGCCTCTAATTTTAATACGTTGAATTGATTAAGTGTGGCCACTTATTCAGTAACCAGGATACGTAGCCAATAGTACTATTGCCTTGGCCATATTTATTACACCTCGTGATGTGCCTTAATCCTCGTAAATATAGGACACGACTGACAGTGCTTTGTTATCTACGCATCCTGGTATTATGCATTATTATATTACTACAATAAATTAATTAAAACATATAACAAAATCAATCAATGAAATTCGCACGGAGCGTTAGTAGGTCGGCTCACGATGACGCATTTTTGAATGAACTCCGGAACACCTTTATTCGTATCACGTTGTTGGTTCGGGAGCACAAAATAGCACATGTTAGAAACCAGAGCAATGCACTTAAGACTGCCGCCACTCCGGCCGGGGACTGCTCAGGCGCAGGCGATGATCATTTTACGTGCCACGAAGTTCCGGGACCAATTTATCACTTAAAAGCTTCCGTTTAATGTTGTAGAGCTACTGACGCGATTTTTATGAGTCTCTCGTCGAACTCTCACTTGTGTCATATTTTTTTGGTTGTCGATCTTTGTTTCGGCGTTTAGGTTTATTTTGGTTTTATTTATTTACGATTTGTATTCTAATATACTGATGATAAGGTGTTTTTTGTGAGTACTAGTTGTTTATAATTAAAATAATAATAAGAAAAAAAAGGTATGAGCCATTTCGGGTTTTTGAAAATTGATAAAAATGGGTAATTACTATAATTACCTTTAATAAAAATGACACATTACCTGTGGAATTTAAATAATTAGCCACACCTACAAGAATTTTATCTTAAATAAATTTAGTTAACACCAGAGCATCGTTATTCCAAGGAGAACACAGTCACAAAGCATACACAAGCGACTAATATGTAGGTACATTATCAGTACATAGTTAGCGAGGCAGATAGTTTGGACAGAGGCACATAGTAAGTGCAGTGATAAGGTATCGCGAGACAAAGAACCCATTAAATTAACTCGACGAGTGACGTGACATTTCCTTCGATATCCGCCAGTCCACTGTGACCTCACCTCGTGGGTCACAAAATCATTATCGCTTCCGTTCATTAACAAGCAAAACAGACTATCATTACAGATAAACAATGAACGTATGGACATTTTCTACTTCAACAGAGGTGTAATCATAACGGAAACTACACATTTTAACTGCTTTATTACTTTTAGGAATTACCAGTTATATTTAAAACGAAATATGTTAGGCATCCGTCCATGAAGAACCGTTCAAAATTATCAACAGGATAAATACATTCATGGCACCGGTTTCAGAGATGCATTGTTTTCCATTAATTAGATTATTAGGTATAGGTAGTATAGCCTGTACGTGAATTTCCAGTTTTGAAAGAATCTGGTGGCGTGGGCCGTTCCCACAACTAATCAAGGGGGAGCGTAACCGGCGGCAGTAATTAAAATCATTGCTGCGCTGCGGCTCATGTGTCTGTCTTTTATTCAATCTAAAAACTGAATGGCAAAGGGGGTGAAGCGGAAGGGACGTTCCGCGTCGGCGCACGCGCACCGGAAGCGCGTCCGGGACGTGGCGCGCCGCAGTGCCGCCCTCCCTTAGGGCACAATAGCGCCTCCCCCGAATTGTACGCGCTATCAAAAGCCGCACCGCAACGCAACCATGAATTAATTGTGACTAATGTTTAATTGATGACAAATCATTCAACACGCGAGGCGACGGTAGAGCAGGTGGCTTTCAATACTATGTTTTTATACAGATTATACGTAGAATGCTCTGTGGTATAATAATTGTACATGCTTATAGATAACTCTATAATACTCTTTGTTTATATATTAACGTTGCTCATAATTATAATGTTATGAATAGTTATTTTTTCAAAGAAATCATAATTTAGCATAATTTGTAGTACTTAAATATCGCGATATTCTAATTCTATTAAGTTTATGAAACAGAAAAATGTTCGCATAGCAAAGTAGTATCCACATTAAAACGGGTCGATACTTGGATTATTTTATTCCTGAGTGACACATGCTCGTGAAAGCGCCGGAAGTAATACATATCATATGCAAGAGATTAGGAGTGTGCGCCAGCGCACTTTCGTGACGACACATTAATGTTTCGAAGAAAGTTATCGTACGTTCGTACCTAGTGCATCAGGCTATGATGTTTTTAAACTATTTTAGAATGAGTGATTATTAGAAGTTTTTTTTAATTAACAATCAAATTATTGTTCTACTACAAAATTTAGTAAAGACAGCCACAAAAACCTACCCATTATGAAAACAAAAAAGATTCACAGTTAGCCTTATATTCCGGTATACTAACATGGAAACAAATATTTGTACGCCCGTACTACAACGTACAACATGCATTAATTAGTTCAATTAAACGTATCTACCACTTAAAATACTTCATTCATGAAGTAGAAAAGCCTTGACCTATTAAATGTATGCTCTCCCTAAATGTTGGTAAACGGTTCCCACACGATAACGGGCGGAAGCGACACCGGACACCGGACAATGGATCCGTTATTATTATGTCAATTCTGGAGCGAATATAACGTCCCCGTTTTGTAGAATTCGTGGAGGGCCAACAGGAAACTTTGAAATAGTAACGGCTAAATCAAGGGCATGTGGAACAAATATTGTGAAACTAGCAAATTACACAAGAATACAGTTGATACGCCCCTTAACGAATCCGCTCTGGGTGAGTCGTTTTTTTGGCATGAAGTATCTATCTATAGTGTTCTAGCTGCGTCCGTATGTGGAGATATAAAATTTATAGCGTCGACACACGAGAATAGCTTGTATCGATTCAACTTCAATACTCTTCAACAAATACTGAACATTAGCACAGTATACGTCATTAGATAGTGTCATAATTTTAGAACTACTATCACATTTGAATAGGGTTCCTTCTGTAGTGCATACAAGTTGGGGAAAAGGTAAGATCGTGGCTATGAAGAGACAGGCCCCCCCTATTTCGTAAAGGATTTGACTGAGAACGGACTTTACTAATAAACTGAACGCGATCACATACATACGCGAATACATCTAAACGGCGTTGAAGAACTGTCTGTGTCACAGTGTCATATTCCATAGCAAATAAGCTGCATTTCCACTAGAGATGTGCGATGTGCAGCGTGGGATAGGCGTAAAACTCACCAATCACAAAGCTAGCTTAGCGCAGGCTGTGAAAAAGAAGCGATATTGTTTCACGCTTCGTACAATTTGGTGGAAACTCAGCCTTATGACACTGATCTTGCAACGGGGTTTAGATGTGTTGATCTCGTCCACTTTCATTTGTAAAATCCGCCCTCCACGAGCTGCGATAGTTTAAAACTCACTTGAGAGTTCTCTCCATGGTGGATGTGCGAAATATTTCCTCTTGGTCGAGCGACAGCACGCAGTATATGTCGCGGTGGCATGCCGCCCCATGGCTGCGACCTGGCAAGTTTTTTGCTTCACCTGGAACAATAACAATTATACATGAAAATCTGATATAAAATAAATTATACAAGGTGTAAACGGACCCTTCACGAGCTATCAACCAAGCTTTCTGTACATTAAACAAGTTACTCTACGCAAAAAATATTGCTGGGGATCGCCTTTTTTTTGTGGTGAAGTATCACGGTTTACGGTAGGACTCAATGTAACGCAATCAAAACATTGTGCTGATGGATCCAGTGAACAGTACAGGGGTCCAGGAGGTATTTAAAGTAAAAATAAGGCATTAAAAACTTTTTTTTTAAACGTACGTGTAACGTTGACCTCCAATATCTCCTTAACTAAAAGTTTTCAGGTATGGCCCAGAACAAAAAAAAAGATCGCAATGACGGGGAGAACAAGTGCCTTTCGGCTTTCTTAAGGGTCTTTTACACCTATTATTGGCCGAAAAAAAATGCCTATGCTATGCTATTCATTCACCCAGTGTTGGAATACATCCTTTCTTTTGACTAACTATAATTCAGATATTATATTCATAATTTTGTAGATATTTAAAGGTAGTTCTAATATTCTTCATCCTGCTCATGCATGTCCAATGGTACTAAGGGTTGATGAAATATTAAAATCATACAAGCTTCCTCCATTCTCCCGAGCCAGTTCCAAAACTCAAACTAAAAAAATGCTGTTGTCTCGCTTCTCAAAAAAAATATCAGAAAGCAAAGCTAAAGAACTGGGTTTATTTATAACCAAGTAAGGCTTTCTAAATTTCGACTAAATGTCTTCACCAGTATTTAGCCTAACCACCTGCAATTACCACAGCCATCATCACGCAAACACTCTTATCTCGCTTTGTTTAACATGATCAATGTTGACATTAAAGTTTACTAATTACTGTGAGTTTCCCATAGTTTGCATCTTATTGCTCGTTTTATAGAGCTTGCGAAGCAAGACCTTGAGTAGTTGTAATTTCAATGGACATTAATTCGGCTTTCTAGTTTTTTAAGATGTTCTGCAATGAGATGGCGACTTGCATAACGTGCTCGAACCAAATATTTTCCCGACCACGATGTATTTTTCGATGGCGATATTCTGTATATCTTCATTGTGCTGTATCCTGAGTTCCTGATCCGGAATCGCAACAACTAACGTAATAGTTAGTACCGTCGATGTCGAAACGTTTACTATTTTAATGGGTAATGTTTCAACAAGTCTGCGTAATATGCGTATAATTGGTAGCTGGTATTAATTAAAAAACACCAGAGCCGAGGTTTTCTTAGGGTTAATTTCACATTCTCTTATAAATTAACACTTATTACTTGTTTTACGTAATAGAAAGAAAAGCTATACATATAAAGGAGGGGTCATATATGGAAGGAGAGAGTTAAATAAAGAAAACCATTGAAAATGAAAATCCACAGATATTTTTTCTTGTTCAGGCAATTTACTGAACTTCAAGACATTCAATTTCTGCTTGATCATAAAAGTAAAACACTCGTCAGTCACTTCTTTTGGATTAAAGCCTGAAATAATGATACACTAAAGATGGCGAGCCCATTGGTTGCGCAACGTGTTGCGACCTCGTCAGTTATCGCTAAATACGGAGACACAAGGTGAGGCGACCATCGGCCCATAAGTAACTACTGCCCTGACACTTGCCTGCAAACCAAACCTGTTTGACATTTTTATGTTCTGCTTGACTTTAGATTCTGGGCTATGAAGAAGATGAATGAAAAAAGATTGCAGAATGTTGAGGTGGGTGCAGTGTGGTGTGATAAGAATGGATAAAGTAAGGAATAAGTATGTTAGAGGTAGTTTGAAAGTTGCGGTTACAGAAAAGTTAAAAGGGATTCGGCTCTCGTGTTATGGGCATGTGATGAGGAGGGACGAATCGCATGATAAAAAGATGGATAGATTGTGTGAGGAATGATATGAAGGAAAAAGGAGTAAATGATAACCGACCCCGAATAACATGGGACAAGGGCAGGAAGACGATGCTTGACTTAAGATTCTTATGATACCGATATGTCCTTATTAATTACTAATCGATAGATCTTCTGTTAAGACAGATGAATCAAGCAAGACAATAGTAACTATTGATTCTAGGAAGGTACATACAAGTCCATGCCAGTAGTTCATAAAATTGCGTTCATACATGCGCTGCACGATTGCATACAAGATGACAAGAAAGGTATTCTCACTGTTTTCTTTAGCCGCGTAGACAATACAATTAGAGTGCCATGAATGGCCCGTTTGTAAGACGAACATTTTGAAATGTTAAGTAGCTGCTAATATAAGCACAGACGTAATAAATAGACTAGAAACTGTGCTAGAATAGTAATGATAAGCTGTACTATTTGGCAAAAATGGCGACTCCCATTAATGGATGTCGATTTACGAAGTGGAAAGTGGCGATAGGCGGTTTGATGTTATTTATTATGCAGTCCTTTCTTGGTAGATAGATGTCTAGAAACAAATTGTCTCTCTGCTCCATAGACATTGTTCTAAACGACACAGTTATATTGAAAATGCTTCTGAACTGTGTACTGGTTTGGCAAAATTACGCTTCTGTGTTTAGACAGATTGCATTTTAGACAGTTTGTAATTTTTTGGCTCTAGCAGATAATAAAGGGGAAAAAAGCCTTAAGAAGGGACGTCTTTTTGGGGTTTGTTACGGTTGTTTTCCAGTTATTCTACTAATCAAGAACAAAGACAACGTGACCGACAATAGACCGGCGCAATGACCGAATAGGACAGAAGATTGACTTCAAAGCGGGTGGTCAATTAGTCACTGAGTCCATTAACCTTCCCTGAGGACCCACAGTTGTTGTTATTTTTCCCATGTCAAGCAAAACATTACGTCAGAATTGAAGCAATTTCCACGGAGATCACACGGTTAAAGGGATTCAGATGATTAATGATCTAGTGGCGTAATAGTCGTGACGAATTAAATGGAACTTATTTCTCGGCGCGCCCACTCATCTAAGCTTATTATAATTTTATTTATTGTGCAAGTTTAATTTACTAATAAATACATAATACGTAAACAACGTCCATGTGACGTGTCACTTACATTCTGTTGTTCTTCTAACAAAGATGACGTAATGCTTACCATGATAATAATAGGGAATTATGTTTTCAAAACAATTTCCTGGTTGAGGAAATCACCAATAGGTGTAATGGCCGTGACCGATACTGATATTGAACAGCAGTGATAGGCACTGCACTTATTATTTAACACTCGTTTACGATAACAATACTGATAATCATTGTTTTTAGGTACACAAAGATACGTCACTCAAGTTTCATAGTACTTTCATGTATTTTTTCTTAAACAAATTGGTCAATTAAAGCGTTGCACGTAATTGTTGTAAATTGAGGCACGCTGCGATAGTTAGGACCGTTAAACAAAGGAAAGACCTTCCTGCGACTCTCACAAATTCGTAATTGTAGTGCTAGAGAAACTCACAACAAACTGTACATAATTGCTGATGCAAAAACAACCGTCATCATCATCAGCATGACAGTAACACACGCCACTAAACTGGATCGTGGGAGACAAACGGGATCCTTTGAATAGCGCCATCAGCGACTGAGGAAACGAATACGCACCAGCTATTTAGCCACAGCCACAATGGCCATCATTAAGATGTTTCCACACGCTCGTATGCGTAGTGCTATTGTTTCGAAATCGAGAGTATTTTACCTCAGCTCGTTGTCAGAGCGCTGGGAACCGTTTCAGTAACAAAGTGATCGATTTCGATATCATTTTAAGCATTAGGTACCGGAAAATAACAAGGTCACAGAGTAGATAGGCCTCGGTTTTCTACAGATAGTAAATGCCTTGGCAGTAGGCTTTAACAATGTCCGGAACAGGCTTCGCATGTTAGCAATCGACGTTCTCTAGAGACGGATGTCGATAATATCGCTCATTTGTACTGCTTGATAGTTTTGGAGTTCTCTCCTATTCTCAAAACATCGAAAAGTAGACTACGGATTATAACTAGGCTAGATTTTTGCAATGGAACGCTAATGATATTCTGGTCGTAAAAACGATAAGATAGAATTAGAAACCCTGGATAGACTTTGGCATAGAAAATAAAATACCTAGTTTATGAAAAAAACTAAAAAACCGGGGGTTTTTAGAATAAATAAACAACATGAAATGTCCTGAACTTTAGTACTTAGTTACATTTCTGGTAGAGGAGGGGACAAAGTCTAAATTACGCTTAATTTTCCAAGTTTCCCGGGAACAAACAGCTCATGTACAATTATTTAATTCTGCGTATGCGTTCACAGGTCGTCGGCCCGTTGTTCTTAATGTATGAGTTTTTTAGAGATGATGTGTTTTCTCAGAAGATTAATTTTGTTGAATGATTGTTCAACTTGTACTACGTGGAGGCAGTAATAGATTCAATTCCTATAACTATGGGTTTATTAAAGACTACTTGACTATTATTAAGTTAGTTCGTATTTTTTTTTAATCAACTCAAATACCTACTTAGGGACGTGGGAGGAAACCTACGTTCGTAGTATAATATCCAGCGGCCCAAGACGTTCACCCACGCTACATAGGTAGGATACAATCGTTTCGCAGGTGGGCTGCGAAGTAGAACGCACTTTTTCGCAAAAACGTAATCCGATCCAAGCCACCAATTTCGCAACAGTGAATTTACTTTACATACTCAACACAACAGTAAGTACTTTGGCTTTGAGAAAATACGATTTTCTTTTATCTTGAAAGTTAAAAGTGAAAGACGATATCTACATTGTACTCGACTGGAGTGTGCATGTGTAGGTACTGTAATTACAACGGTGGGTATACTTTCTCATCTCCGTGTGTGTGAAATCGCACACAACCTTTGGCGTGCGTGCTGTGTTCCTAATGGTTTACCTATTGTTATTAAGGCCCTTTGCACACCACGTTTTTTTTATGCGCTGACGACGCGCGTAGAACGCGATCAGAACGCTCAGCAAACACAAGACTGAAGTCACGTTGTTACCTTTGCTCACGATCCTTGTATCGCTATAAACACGCTGATACATCGCAACAAACGCGTGTTTGTAGCGATGCATCGCGCAGAAAGCCGCCGCCATTTGGAACCACATTATTACAATGGGGTCGCTCCAGACAACTCTGCTTACGATTGAAACGTGCTGTAAGCGCGTGTTTGGATCGATACAAACGCATGTTAAATTTACGTTTGTATCGACTCAAACGTGTTGATAACGCGCAGAGGACGCGATAATCAAAAACGCGCATCGTCAGCGCATAAAAAAATGTGGTGTGCAAAGGCCCTAATGGCATACGTGCATGAACATTACACAATTGCTTGTAGGTAGTGAACACGGCGCCAAGCATCAGCCTGTACACCAGTTCAAGAGATATCACTCCATATTCCTTCAAGTGATGGCGACACAGATCATTCATGAATATTTTAAAAGAGCAATGAACTTAGATAAGCCTGATAGTTGTATTAGTAGGTAGTATTTACTTCGTTTCCAGAAATGTTTCGAATAAAAAATCGCTTGGCAAGTAAGTTGCTATCTGATAGTAGTTAAATGATAAATCCCCAATGTCCGTCGCACAAAAATATAATAAAGCATGTCTATGGAAATCTTTACTTGATTAATGAATGGATAACACAATATGTAATCATGATAATATTACAGGTATCTACAAGGCAGTAAAGCAATTACCATTTACTATCGTATTAAATAAGCAATCTTATCAATGCTAATTCGTATTTATGATGTACGAATGTGTTTGATTGAATGAAAATATGATATTGGCAAGTGGCGTGGCTCACATGTGGTACCTACTCCACACAGACGGCGATAACGGTGACGATAAACGAGCGCGTTTTTCATTAACGGATCGACGAGTTTCCATGAATGGGTGCGTTGAATGGAAAACGCTTGGTTTGCCCCATTCACAGCGCGGCGTCGCTACCGGCGCCGCCCGCCCCTCACTAGCGCGTTGTTGAACCGAGATAACTATGTACGATGTACAAGGCGACACTCGACGCCCGACGCCGCCATCGCGTCGCGCCGCTCCCATTTGTTTCTAATAAGAATCCTGCTAATCATTATTCGCCTAAACAACATTGCCACGTTATGACGCTGAAACTCCGTTCCACAGATATTAAAATACAGCTTGAACTATTTAGAAAATATATAAAACTGATTAGCTTCCTGTACATGGAAGCAGAATTAGGTTAAAGTTTACACACTAAACAGTATGTTCGGAGAGACGATTCAACCTACATTTGCGTTTTATGATCATAGTAGTGCTTAAAAGTTAAGTAGGTTTCTCAAGATGGTTATCGTTTAATTATCAACAATGGAATCACGTTTTGTAAAAGCGTTTTTTTTTTTTGTTTTCTTAACTTTTCTATAAATCAGAGTAATTTTCCGTTATTAGTTCAATTCAAAAGAGGGCTCTAGATAGCACACCAGCAGTGGGTAATTCAGGGCTTCTATAAAAAAATAATTGAAATAGAAAAGTATGGGAAACTCTCCATCCCTTTAGTCTCAATTGGGAAAGAGGGACAGTTGATAAAATCAACCAATCACTCCTATTTCTGAGCTAGCCGCAGAGGGTACCTAATAATAACATACATAATCTATTGTCCACTATCAGTCGAATACATTTAGGTGTATGTATCATCAACCAGCCAGTGTTTATCATGTCTGTTACAAACAAATTGTATTATTTAACGCCTTATATTACACAAGTAGATAGCAACACGATATCGCCACTTGTAAATAAACATAGCTCCGAAGAATTGCTACTCGTCGGCCGAGCAGGCGACAGGCAGCACAGTGAAATACACACTGCTAATCAGAAACTTCTGTTTACCCAAGAAATAAGACACTATACGTACTTAGGTACGTGCATGACTCATATTCACATGTTAATATAGTGTTGTACAAAAACAACGTTTATATTACACACAGTCGAGACGCCCGCGCCGAGTCTTGAGACGAACTTCGAAGAGTGAAAATGATGCTTTATGTCGACGAGCCTCAAAAGGCGCAGGTAACCGATTCCTGAGTCATGCCACGCATAAAATAAATAATAGGATTCAATTAGCAGTTGCCCTTTCGGGTTCGGCTAAGTGTTGGTAGGAACAAAGGTGTTCGATGGCGTATGGGTAGATAAGGCGCAGGCGCAACGGAAGTTGCCATAACTAATGTGCTATAGTTGTGACATTATCGCTTGTTCTGGACTGCAGACACAAGAGCGATTGTAAGGACCGAGACGAGACGCCATCGCCCACGGCCATAAACGAGGCAATCTACTAAGTACAAAACTAATTAAGACATTCATAGAAAAATAAGGAATCCTTTTAGTTATATCTCATATCCTTAAATGATGCTCTATGCTAAAGTTCCCACCCACTGCTGAGACACAGGCCCCCTCCCAACCCACCAGTGCGGGTTGGTGGAGTCATGTCTTTGAATTAGATTCTAGTTAGGATGTGCTTCCTTTTTCATTGTTATGAGGACAGTGGTAATGAAATTAATACACAAAGTAAAAGTGCCTGCCCTGCAACAAATTGATATTTTACCACAGGGTTGTGTTACATGTTATTGCAATGGTTAGGGCTCAACCGCTACTAGAACAGCAAGAGCTTCACGTTCGACTTGCTCATGTAGGCTATGACTCTTTCCTCACCATTAATATTTTTTGTCAATACACCATCACTATTGTAGTTACTCGCGTCGGTGTGTATTTCATATAGATTAAAATAATCGGGACACAAGGATACTGATGCAGAAACTGAGCATTCTTTTAATTTATTAAAAGCTGTATCAGTCTCTTAAGACCACACCAATGAAGGTGCTTTTTTGCTTTGTGAGGTTAGTTTGTTGAATGGTGAAGCCAAATAACTAAAATTTGGTAGAAACCCAAGAATCGAGGAAATTCTTTTCTATTAACCAGGACAGGATAATTTTAGGATAATAGCGTCTACTTTTTCAGGGTCAGCATGTAACATTGGTACATTTGTCCATGCATATACATGTTTTAAAGTTGATTTTTGGATTTGATCGAGTTGTTCTTCTAAACTTATTTACATATAGTTTTCACAATAATTTCGAGAATTCGGTTTTAGTTTCTGTATATTAGATTAATTGGTTGGTAAAGTCAGGTTTTGTCAAGTCAAAAAAAAAAAATGGTAAGTTTCGGAAATGTTTCAACCAACATCAAATTACAGTATCTTACACTTTCTTAATCCTAATTTTGAATATTTATTAAATTAAATTTAGTGTACAGTCGATTTTTTGATGCACAGGCATGGAATATTGGATCAGTGGAGATAACTAAAATAAAAGAACTTTTATAATGATCAAGTTATTCTTAAATTTTTGCATTACTGTGCACAACAATGAATGGTTTCAAACTCTCATAAAGTAAAATATAATAATTGAGGGTTAAAGTGTGCTTCATAAATACAAATATTATAGAGGAAAGTTTTGTAACTAGGAACTATGTCTACCATACCCAGCTAACTATTTCTAGGCCTTAAATAAGTAAACAAAGACATGAAACTAAGAATATAACAAAAGCAACATAGATGGAGGCGAAAGCATCGACGGGTCGCGCCCCGGAAGGCATACTGCACCCTTATCGTGGCAGACACACTTCGTGTTATCGTAGATTTATGCGCCCGCGCCGCCGGCACAAATCAATCATGTCATATATTTCTAGCTACTTATGGAAATGCATTACTTAGCTCACGTCATCCGATTGTGCAGTGTACATAAGGCATCTAAGTGCACATTATGTCAAAATCACAATTCTTATGCTCATGGCTATTCATATTTTATACAAGAATTTTTACATAGCTCGAAAGGCAATTTCAGCTTGGAATGCCAATTTAGTGCTGTATCACAAATGATTTAGTAACATGGATGCCCTGATGCGGTGTGCTCACACCGGAATGGATGGATCCTGGTTATAATGGCTACCTTATACCAAAATTCTGCTCTTGTTCAAATTAAATTTTCATCAACACGCTAAGAAGATGAGGGGTCTCATTGTTTTCAATCAGCGATAAGACCACCATTGTAACTATAGAATCAGCAATGTTATAACTGATCAAATTGAGATCTCAGTTGGATCTTAGTCTTTCTGCCTGATCAAAGACTTTATTACTCAAGAACAGCTTGTTTAATTTTATTAATCAATTGTTTTTTCACTGGCTATTTCATAATTATGTAATTGTATTAGTATATGCAAGTAGGGCACATAAGAAACATCTACATTAAGTAACTATAAACTTTCAACAAATAAAATATTACTTGAAATTGAATAATAAAGTGAATTTTAGCTTAATTAATTGAAAAATTGGACTTGTTCGTAGGTTTTCCCAGTATTTAAAAAAAAACAACATAATATTTAACTGGTTGAACACCCAATTAAAGCCAGTACAATATTTTGTATATTTAAATTATAGTTATGATAAAGAAATATGATACTATCTTAAAACTTGATGTGTTAGACTTACAAACAGATTAATAAATAAAGTGAGTGCAAGTGACCATAGCTGATATAACCTAATCTTAATCAGTAAAATGAGACTTATGTCAATTTAAATACATAATCAAGCTTTTAAGTATTTGCCACTGATAATGTAATCAAATTAAAAAAATAAACAGAAACAAAACAAACATGAGATACATAATGGATGAGTACATAATGTGAATGAGCATGTGTAGAAACACTCTCATTGTACTGAGTAGTAAAACAATCTCCATACTAAAATCTTGACTACAATACTTATTGAAAAGTGCAAGTATCTTTCGCCAAAGAAAGCAAACAGGTGGTGAGCTCAAGCATCAAGTTCATCTAATAATGAATTAAATGGTGAGAGCACACAGCAATATCTAATCTAATATGATCTAGGCACGATATTCATTGTATTCACGGCAATTCATCAAATTCATTCATAAAGTTTGTGTGAACTGTCAAAACAGCACAGGACGATAACAAAGAACAACACTGCTGAATAAATGTGAAAGAGATCACATCCGTCGCATGGTGTGCACTTGAAACTATCACTTTAATTTACTCCTATGGTGATATTCATTCACATCTGGCTCAGAAAATTAAAGAGTTCTTTGGTACCACCTGTTCACCACAATGACAACAATATTTTTCTTACAACACGGCAGGCGTCAAATAAAGACTATTTATTTGTAAAATGATTTTCAAACACTTACTAGATATTAACAGTAAAGAAAGCTGGTAAAACAATACGTACCGATCTTTATTTTCAATCTTTCTTCAACTCGCACTTTACGCATATCGTCCGCCATGTTAAATCCATAACTGTTTATCTCTTTCATCCGCTGTTATCTCTTTCGGAACGAGCCCGTTCGGCCGGCTTGTCCCGCCACTTCCGGAGTGTCGTAATGGTCTACTTGAGCCTGTTTTCGAATTAGCTGGGTAATTGAAATCCATACACAAAGTTCACTCTAAGAATCCACATTTTCGACGATGTTTTGAATATACATTTATTACACACAGTAAACCGAATGAATTCACGCTTGCATTGCGCATGTGCTCAATACATACATGCACTGAGTACTCTTCTATCAATGAATGAACGCACTTAGTCCAACTTCATAGTCCTTTTCTTGTTTTCAAAGGAATTTTGTTACTAAACACTTATCTCACATTTGGAATCATTGACTCTATGCAACACAACATGATCATGAAAATGTTTTGAAAACTTCATTTCTCAATGAATAAAAACTATGAATGGGCAATTACGTCACGTCAAGACGTTCAACGTTGCGCCTGCGCGGCCACGGGTGAATTCGTTCCAACTTCGAACACCATCGCCTCGTTCGCTGCTCTCGTCCCTAATTTCGAGAGAGAGATAGAAATATAGATACATCTCGTCTGTGCGGGTTGCATAGATTATATATTTCATCGTAATTTTTAAAATGGCAACTTTAACGAGTAAATAATATAGAATAGTATAGTAATTTATTAAAATATATACGAAAAAGGTAGCTAATATTTCAAAAAGTGGTGTCGTTTTTTTGTTTAAACTCAATGTAATATTACTGTACAGTCCACAAAGTGCACCTGGCCCCTGAATGACGGCGGACTTTGCTGGCGTTTTGTCGACTTTGCCACCCTCTCACTGTCCCATTTCAGGGCAAAAGCCAGGAGGCCTTTGTCCACTGGTCGGCGAATAATTTTCACGATAACCAATAATTGAAAATAACAGACCGACCCCCTTGATCAGATGAGTTTCTTGTGGCACCAAGCCGCATTTCCATTAGGAAATAACTACTGACTGACTGCGGTTTTGTTGTTAGGATTTTTGCTGATTTTTGTCATCTCTTGGCAGCGAGTGAAGTCTTGCGTTAATTTGAGTAAACAATTTCTGACATAGAATTGAGGTTGTTAGTCCTACTAAATGTTAATTACTAGTACCATGGATATATTTTGCACCTCACTTTTGTCAGTGTGGTTGTCAAATCTGCCAGTGTCAACAATGTTATGTCAACGTCAACGGTGTTTATTTACAGGTTATTAGGACAATGTGTTTTGAAAATATTCTATTGTAGATTCCATCAATTTATCAATTGAACACACAATTATAAACTTGTGATAAAAATGAATGATAATTACGCACATGTAGACAACAATGTATTTTACGTTACTGAAAATATCATGGGTCCTTGCGATCAGAGTGCGGAATATGAGCAATTGTTGAATGATTTTAATTCTATCTATGACGAAAGTTGCAGTTGCAAAGAAATTTGTTCCCAAGCAACATGTAAGTGCCTTCAGAAATCTTGTGGCGATAACTATTTTGCCTACCAGAAAGATGGTCAGTTGAAGTTCAAACTTAAACCTAAGTCAAAATCATATCCAATTTTGGAGTGCAATGATAGTTGTACTTGTTCCATTGAGTGTGGAAATAGAGTTGTGCAGAAAGGACCTGTGGAAGGCCTAGAGATTAGGCTTTGTGACAAAGGTTTTGGTCTTTTTGTAAAATGGTCCCTACCTTCCGGGACATTCTTATGTGAATATGCAGGAGAAATAATAACTCCAAACCAGGCTTCTGTAAGACATCATAATAATAAGATGCAGGGAAAAAGTAATTATATATTCTATCTAAGAGAACTGTCTGGTGACCAATCTACAGTTACAATAATTGATCCAAGTATGTTTGGTAATATTGGGAGATATTTAAATCATAGTTGTGAGCCTAATTGCCAAATTTTACCAGTTAGATGTGGAAGTCCTATTCCAAAGTTGGCAATATTTACTTGTAGAGATATTTTACCTGATGAGGAGGTTACTTTTCACTATGGTTCAAATGAGAACAGTAATCCTGTATCTGAGACTGATCTTACTAGATGTTTGTGTAAAGCTAAGACTTGTAGTGAATTCATGCCTTTTCAAAAGTATTAATAGCCACAAAACAGAGATTTCTTTATTTTATGTATAACTAGCCATCCGCCCGGCTTTGCACGGGTGCAACATATATTTGTAAACCTTCCTCTTGAATCACTATCTATTACTGAAAACCGCATCAAATCCATTGCGTAGTTTTAAAGATCTAAGCATACATAGGGACAGACAGCGGGAAGCGACTTTGTTTTATATTACGTAGTGAGGTTTCATATTAATGTGGTATACATATCAGTGGCGAAGGTTACATAGAACTGGATTCCTACCGGCTTCCCTTTGAAAAATGGCAATCGGTATTCTATAGACAAATAATATAATCACATTAAAGATATGTATTCCGGCTTACCTCTTACAAAAATTGACCCTTTGCTACTGATACACATAAATCTTCTGCAACAAATAATTACGAAAATTGCATGAAAATCCATTGCCTAGTTTATAACAAAGCAGTCTTCTTCTTCTCTGTATCGCTGGCATGATAATTTTTTATAATTTCTTGGCCCAGAACTTTGCCACTTCAGCTGCATGTCTTTGGGCTAAGAGGGCAGAGTAGGAGGTGGGTGTGGTTCTGGAGCTGTGTCACAAACTATGCTCCACCTCCTATCCTGCCCTCTGAGACCAAAACAAAGCGGTTATACAGACAGATATGAAAAGCAACTTTGATGTATAATATCTACAACAACATTTTGAGACATTCTGATTTCTGTCAAATATCAATTTATTTAACAATAAATGCTGTAATTAATCAATTGTGAAGTTTAGAAAAATCTAATCAGACAGACAGACACAAAAATCTTTCAGGTAAAACGGGGTGAATAGAGATGGTGAGTCGAAACAAATCTTTGAAAGGGATCTCAACATTAATTTATATGGTATGATGCCAACTAGGTCTCTAAATTAATTAAATAAATTAAATAGAGTACTTCTTTTACTATTGTTTCTATCCAATCTGTTTTACAGAACTTTAAAATCTATAAATATGTATTTATTGATTTAAATAGATTTTGTGTGTGACTTTACTTAACTCTCTCTTTTGTTGGTATGCTATGCTATGCCATGGACCTATAGGGGTCATTGCAAAATGTAAAAATAGTGTTGGAATGGTTCTATAGAGATTTGTTGGTTAATTTATATGCTAAATATCTTGTTTATTTTAATGATGGATTTAGTCTTAAAAGGACACAACTCATGAATTATTAATTATTTTAACTAAAACTGTAAATAACAAAACAAGCACACATTTTTTTAAATAATACATAGTTATCAAATAAATAAAAATCTTTAGACATGAAATTGATTTTGATTTCATATACCCTGAGAAAACTGTTTTACTTTTATGTATTTTTTTGATTGCTAGTCCTCTAAACTCCTCTATTGGGTATCGGTCGTCCTCCGTTCTTACCATTTCTAGCAATCCTACGCTTCGTTCTTCCAGTTCTTAAGAAGTCCATCCTGAAAAAACCGGCCAAGTGCGAGTCGGAATCTCGCATGAAGGGTTCCGTACCATCGTAGTAGGCGAGCCCCCTTTAATTTTTAATTTATTTTTATCATTTGTTGTTATAGCTTTCTTATAGTTGTTCCTGTAATCTATAGGTAAAGAACTATTTTTGTATATGTTTTCAAAATTTTCGGCCCTGTAGTTTCGGAATTAAGGGGGGAATGGCCTATTTTCTTAAATAACGTCAAAACTATTTATCTTAAACTTATAAAAAAAATATGTTTCAGATGCTCCCAATGAGCCCTTTCATTTGATATGTGACACGATAAAGTTTACGATACTTTTTTTTTATTTTCGACTTTATCCCCCAAAAGTGACCCCATCTTAAAAAATCAATTATTTACATTACACGTCCGTCTTTGGGTCACCGATTTACATAATTATATGTACCAAATTTCAACTTAATCGATCCAGTAGTTTCGGAGTAAACTGGCTGTGACAGACGGACAGACCGACGCGCGAGTGATCCCATAAGGGTTCCGTTTTTTCCATTTGAGGTCCAGAACCCTAAAAACTAAATTAATGAGTGACTTTATCTCAGAAAATCCTGACAATCATTATATGGCCAGGCACTTTACAGGTCTCTTATTTATGACGTGGAGTGCTAAGGCAAGAGCGAAAAAAGCATGAACAGTCTAAAAAGCAAGCAACTACCAGCTTCTGAGTAATGGGTTCGTTCTATTCGTATGTTGATAGCAGTAGTATTTAGGAAAGTAGCGTCTCGTAGAGTAGTGCTTCATTTTTTTGTTTCGTCGTGTAGTTATATTAAACAGCAAAGTACCTGATGCTTGTTGCAACAGGTCAGGACAATTGATTTTATCAGGTAATGGTCTGCTTCCGGATGCAGCTGGATATCAGTATTTTACATGGGGCGACTGCATATCTGACGTCCACAAACCAGTTACTTGATAAAATACGATATTCATCAGTAAGGCTTGTTTGTCGACTTTCGGGCCACTATAGACCCCCTATATCGGTTATTACTAAGAAGAGGTATGAAAAACAGGATATTAAAAATGCAAAGTGTATGAAAAAACATATTATGGATTATGGAGAGGGCAGACTTCTCGTCATCCGAGGAGGACATAAACAGCTTTTTTGTGAACGTTGGAGCAAAGTTGGCTAATAAAATCTCAATTTCCAAATCTACAACACCTTGCATACCAGTGATCCATCAACAGACTCCTTTAAACTCGCTTGTCCTTCCTACCAATGAACAAGAAATTTGCTACCTCATTAAAGGCCTGAAGGATAATTGTGTAGTGCGAATAATCATTAAGAGATACGCAAACTTTCGCGAATCATAACCTGACACTGATCTGCAAAAACGTAAGAAAATTGGAATTTCGCGGGCTACCCTGTGCTTCCACCTATTTAAATGGTTATGCCACACTATTGAATTAGGACATACCTGTAATGATAGTGATGATGAGTTAATAAATAATATACTATTGGTCTAACCGGCGGTCAACCTTTTAAACCGATTAATCGGTCCCTGGTTTTATAACATCTCGAAGATGTTTTGTTGCTTGATAACTAAGTTAACAAAAATAGAGGGATGGATGTCAGCCTCAGGCTTTACAACATACAGTGAATACTCGTCGTGTATAACGTTTTCATTGGTCCGTAATCCGCCACGCAATCCCAGTGCAGTGTGGCGAATAGGCGGGTTTTCAATTTTGTGATTTTAGGACATACGGTTTCTTCTCGATGTTTTGAGAGCTCCGCTCAGACGAACAAGTCACAAGAAAAACCCGCTAACAGAGATTTGTAGACACAATATCAGTCGGCGCTAAGCGCTAAGGCTCAGACTGATGTACCTACCTACTGAATACGTGGTAACCGTGAATTTGAAAACCGTGTAATTCTTTGTGAAGAGTAGGTATCCACTAAGAATTTCCACCTGAGGGTGAAATGGCGGGTTGAATTTTCTGTGTAACTTTATATTCTCTGGGTCGATTGCTTGTATTATACATATAGTGTATTATCTATGGTCGATTGACTCGAAAATTGGTGTACACACTCTTCAATTGAAATTATGAGACACGTGTATCACAGTTTTTTCAAAATCATCCCCCAACAGAGTCAAAGAGGGAGTGAGATGTTTATTATGTTTGTTTCTGAATAAGAAAATCATTTGTTTCATGTAGGCCACATGGGCGAAGCCGCGGGCAGAAGCTAGTTTAAAATAAACGTAATTACAACTGCCAAATTGCTACATAATGCGATGCGTCGGCTGCTTGAACTCGGTACTTACCGCGCGATTTTGTGATAGGCTCCTTAAGGTGGTAGCGTCAGGGTAGCCCGCGAAATTCAAAGAATCTTGGGTTTTTTGAAATTTGCAGGTCAGTGTCAGGTTGTATGTTGATGAAAAATGAGTCGCGCAAGTAACACGTATGTACTTACAGAATTACATTCTTAAATCATCAATACAACCCTCTAAGTTCATTTTACCCCATTGAATGACTCTTTCATAAAATAGTTATTGAATCTAGGCATTATAGTTGCGTTGCCATCCCAGGGACAAACCCAAAATAATATATTTTCAATTGGTTCTGCACTCATTTTCTTTTTTTAATGGCATCTCGTAGGTCCACCTATGAGGCTGACTTCTGCTTAACCGGACTATGGTGTATCTGGCATGCATGGCACCTATTTATACACTTTTAAATCCTTCATACCGGAATTAAATAACGACTCTGTATGATTCGTTTTAGGGTTCCGTACCTCAGTCGGCAAAAACAGAACTCTTAGGCTTAGAGGATCGCTTTGTTGTCCGTCTGTCTGTCTGTTCGTCTATCAATACCATTTTCTCAGGAACGCGTGGACGTATCAAGCTGTAATTAATATCAACATCAAAATACTCAGGTCTGCTACTCCTCGGAGCTGTGAAAATCAAACTTGTAAGTCAACGCGATCAAAAGATATGACCGTCTTTTCTTCGCATATCTTGCGATTTCACAAGAAAAAAAAAAAAGTATTTTATTACTTTAAATAATTGTACAAGAAACACTTATCTAAGCACTATGCAGTGTTACACCTAGGGAAAAGAGTGGTTTCGATGGGCTCTGGCACCCAATGTAAGATTTAACTTGTGTTTAGGGTGCTAGTGTCCTCGCCTATGGTTTGAACATGTAACATTAGTTATAAGTCGAACATAGTTTATCATCATTAAATTACAATATTATTTAATAACTAGCTAATGCAACCAAGATGTGGCCTATTTACATATCTCTGTGTGGCTGTGTATATGTGTGGGTGTGTATATGTGTGTGAGGGATAGATAGATATGGTGAAAACTTGTGTTTTTGTAAGTCTGTATAAATATAATTATAAACAAACATATTGACTACATTAGTTTAAGCAATCGATATTTGTAGTAAATCTTCAGTTTTTTTGTAAGACACTGTCTAAAGCCACTTTTTCACCCTGGTTTTGCATCCATTTAGACACATGGGAGCAATGAAGCAAAGTTTATTAATTTTATTATGTATAAATGGTTTGACAGTATACCAAAATGACGCTGAGCAAGGGCCGTTCTACATCCGTGAGTTGAGCATACTTCGAAGTGTCTACGCTTTTTGGTAGCATTCGGATCGTATACCACAAAGGGATGCTTGCGCAAAATAGTACTAAGGACAAAGAGCTGTCTCACAGTGAGAACCTGACATTCGGTGTAGAGAGCCGTGGTGGGATACCTAAAAGGCATAACCTTCAGAACAGCTCTCTGTGCTCGTTCCAGAGGCAGATTGTCTTGGGAGTCCCACCCCACACTGTGATGCATTAGTTTATTATGCTTTGACACAGGGCATAATAAACAGTTTTAACCGTAAGTCTGTCCGCGGAGTGTCTTAGCTTTTTAAAAATAAATATACACTTGCGGACTCTCGATATGAGATTACTAAGGTGAGGTTTCCAGCTCAGAGAACTATCTACGTAGACTCCGAGATACTTGACAGACTCACACCTTTTGAGTTGAGGACAACCACATTGTGCCGAAGAAAGACGGATGGAACAGGTATGAGCTCTGAGCACCATTGAATCCTGAGGAGGGAGTTTGGTGGATGGTAAGGAGAAAGGTAAGTATACCGTTTTATTTGAATTTAAGGTTAGGATATTA
This sequence comes from Noctua fimbriata, assembly GCA_905163415.1. Lineage (NCBI taxonomy): Eukaryota > Metazoa > Arthropoda > Insecta > Lepidoptera > Noctuidae > Noctua > Noctua fimbriata. Next base: position 13,420,402 of record LR990922.1, on the reverse strand, counting down.
TTTGACAGCCATTTCATCACTGAGTTTAGAGCAAGTTCCGCGTATTTTACTGTTCAAGAGAATCAAAACCTTAGGGTACTTTCCTTTGGGCTGCGAGACTGTTCGAAAGAGATACCGTGGCCCTGGAACACAAAGGGCAAAGAAGGAACATGGATGGGTTTTAGTCAGTACAAGTCTTCACACACACTTCCTTCCGCTCCGGCTAGAGCGAGGGGGGGGGGGTCATTTGATGATTTCCCACACGAAAAAAAAAAGAAAGGGTACTTCCCGTTGACCTAGAATCATGAAATATCGCAAGAAGCAATATCTTACAGCACAGGGAAATAATCTAAAAACCGTAAATATATAGTTTAATAATAAAGTAAAAAATCTAAATTATATGTATAAAAAAAATAAAGTAAAATACCTACAAGTTTATACGGAACCCGCCTCCGGTGCGGGAGTCCAACTGGTACTTGGCCGGTTTTTAATCTTGTACCTAATGCTATTTTTTCTTGATGAGCTCCTTCACAATGAGCTTTACCAATAATAAAGCACGATTAAGCGATGTAGCCAAAACTAAAATATTATTATTAAAAATCGATTAGTGAAAATCGGTCCGTGTACCAGCCGCGGGTCGTACGGCTGTTTTATTTTACGTAAACAGCAACAGGTTTTGTTTTTGCTCTGGGATTTCTTATCATACGTACGTAAATAAATTTTGGTTCGCTTTATCTACTTACTTTTCCTCATGCTGAGAATTATGTTCAAAACACTTTGGATACGCAGAAGTAAGAAATAAATATTTTTTTCTTGAGTAGGTAGTTATGCTATGAATAATTTCGTAAGTACCATCTGTACCATGTAGTACCAAGCACGACTGCTGCGCTTTAGGTCCTGGTTTCAATCCTCACCAAGTCGCCCTCAAGTCCAGCAAAGTTTTATTGGGATTTACCACAAATAGATATTTCTGAGTAGCAGTCTGGAATCTGGATTCGAAATCGTTTAACGACAAATGATGCGCCCCCGCATGAGTACTAAGTGTAGGTAGGTACTGTACTACACACCTCTGGGTGTCCAAAAAACCAAAGGGTCGATGGTATTTCTAAGTTTTTCTCCGTCAAGTAGTGTTGCTGAGTTCCTCTTTCAAGGTTAAAATTTGGGTGCATGAACAAGAGATATTCAGATGGAGGTGTCAATATCAGAAAAAAGACGGTGATTACGACATTACTAGATGTTGACGTTGTCTCTCTGGGAGCACCCATTCCCCGCTGTGTTTAACTTCACACTTAATGTTTTTTCTGTGAGATATAATGAGTTCTTCAAAGCTTAAAAGCCTAAACATTGAATGTTGTGTTATTTATATTGAGTTCTAGCTGATGGAACCTTGGTTCTCACCATAGTACAGTGACAAATGATGGGACACTTGATATCGTATCCTGCCTGTCCCGTTGCTTGCATATCACAGGAGCTGATGGAAGCTACTGAAGTGCCAAACTCATCGCCAAATTTTGGGCTGACACAATTTTAATTGTCATGGACACGCCAAGAAGAAGTGACGAAGACAAACGCTTTCCACAAATCCACGCTCTGTATTAACTTAGTATCGCTATGGTGTGTAAGTGTTTACAAATAATGCACTGTTCTCTTTCGCATTCTTATGTGTCCTCAGTCGGCACTGTTACTGCTAATCCGCTACGTGAGATTGCCTTAATCGCTTCTAAAATGACATCCACAGTTCGCAGGAAGTGATGCGGTTGACTATTCTCAGTCAAGGCCAGGCAGGAATAATAAATGATTCAACTTTATTTTCCATTGCAGTTGTTTTACCTTACTTTTATTGAATGAAGTTGATTATCACAAGAAAACCATTAAAGTAAGTGTCCGTTTATTCCAGCCGTTCATTTGGGGATAAAAATCTGATATCCGGGATTGAAATTGAAGCAAACACTTTGAGAACAGTTGTCCGATTGACCCGAAGATCCACGAATACCTACGTCGCGGGAAGCCCGCGGCTCGGCGGTCAACACAGATATGTGCACAATATGTGTGTACTACTTAAGCCGTTCGCAGTAGCGTCCTATCGAGTTTCGCGGCGGACGACGACGAACACGCACGCTCCTCACTCGCGCTCCAGTGACCATAGACCCATTGCTGAGGGTGAACGTGGAACGTGCCAGAGCTTGAGGGACAATTGGTGCAATCATCTCGTTGAGCGTAAACAAACGAGTAAGTATGGGCTGCCTTTATGTAACAACGTATCGGCTGAGTAGTTACCGGTGTTTGAAAATATCAATATTTTGGTGTTGTTTGTGAGTAGGTAAACGATTGATTCCGCGATTAACAGTTTTACAACTGTCCGTACGGGGACCGGTCCTCGACTTGAATCATTTCGGATTTATATGCATAGTTGCTAGCACGATTTATATGTAGTTCTATGATTTGTGTTTCTATCAATCCATTAATCAGATGCCTTCAGTACAATATTTTAGCTTGCAGTATATGGGGTCATCTATATAAAAACCTCCTTCCGATGCACAACTTTTTAAATTTATGTTGTTGGGCGTCTAAAGATTTTTTTAGGAAACTTCCTATACTTACTTGATTGATTTCTGCCACCGGGGATTTCTTTTCTTAGTTGTATTGAAAAATAAGAAACAACCATTTTACGTAGATGTTAGTTCCACCTATTTACACGTTTGTGAGGTGTTAGATGTGTACCTATGTTTGTATTAAATGTATACCTAATCTATAGGTGTTATAGTAAGTTCTTAACTCGTTTCTGATGGCACCATCAGCCAGTGGATGTCAAACATCAATTAAATTTTAACCGCTTCTGGTTTATTGGTCTCGTTGTGTGCACGAAACATATTAGTTTCGCATTGTAAATTATCGTAAGGTTTTGTAATCGATTTCATAACTTGGAATTTTTGCCAGTTTTGTAAGATATTATCCTTAGAATTGCTACTGTCACGGATGTATTTTAACAATAGATCGAATGTTTGGCAACTAATAAATCTTCTGCCAGACGTTATCGATGCCGGTTTTTCACTGGTTCTGCCTCGAGAAATCTATTTGCCGATGCGATTCCCGTGCGGTGTTCGTCTCGCTGTGATTGAACCCCGAGGCAGAACCAGGCATCATTACCTATGTCACAAGTTGTTGTATAACGACCGGCACCTACATGTGTAAGCAGGTCTTTGCCAAGGTTTGTTATTATTGCAAAATTCTCCTCCAACCCATTGTATCAACAGTCAAGTGGAAGTTGTTGTGCTTTAGCAGCGGACGTTGATGGACTATAAAACATGACACGATGCGCTGTTACAAAGATAATAACAGTAATGCAACAGCATTCAAAAAAATTCGCATCCGTATTGTCGTGTTAACACACTTCCATGTTGCCGAATTTCTGGTAATTATTGTTCCAACTGTGCCCGCAGCTAAAAAATCGCCTTTGCAGTAGGTACTATCACTACGCGGATAGAGATTATATTTACCCAATTTAAGTTATTTATTTGCGTTTCAAGATAAAAAGTCATAAAATAACAACTGGAGATGCAAGGTCGAGGCCGTCGAGGCCTCTAGATGTCGCTTTGTCATATGATGTAATCATGTACCGCTATGCTTTTTGCATAAGGTAACTCGCGTTGATATGAAAGATACCCTGGTTATGCCTCTGGGTAATCGGAGCCTACATTAGCGTCTGTACGTTAATCATTAAGTACTTACGTCTCGACATTCTCGATTGACTGGATTATCTATTTTCCCTAATCCATCGCCCTTCGCCCCGACCTTTTGACTGGTTCTGCTTCGAGTAATCATTTTGCCGTCGGAAATACCATACAGTCAGTAATCAATTTACAAAATAAACATCATCATCATCTGCCTAGCCTTTTCCCAACTATGTTAGGGTCGGCTTCCAGTCTAACCGGATGCAGCTGAATACCAGTATTTTACATGCCTGTCTGACCCCCACAACTCAGTTAGTACTAGGTAATATGATACCCCTTGGAAAGACTGGTTGTCAGACTTTTTGGGCCACTCACTACTTGTAACGGCTGTTAAAGATCTACAAATGACAGCCGATACCAACGGCTTAACGTGCTTTCCGAGGCACGGGGGAAACTCGGTATATAATTAGTGGTCACTCATCCACAGACCAACCTAGTCAAGCACGGCTTAACTTAAAGATCAATCCGAGCGGCTGCTATTATTTAGCCTCGAGCTCCTCCTCTACAAAATAAACATCATAAAACCTAAATCCCTCCTCTCCAATTTTTGTATTTTTCCGACTTCTAAAAAAGGAAGAAGTCTTTTTTATTTCATGTTTGTACAGCGATTTCTAAGTGGAAAAATAAGTTTACATTCGGAAGTCGGTGGCAAAAAAATCAATGAAGCAAACAAAAGTCACTGTCTTTCAAAATTAAAGTAATTTTCCACTTGTTTGGTGTTTTTTTTTATTTCAAAAAAGTTTTTTGTTCATAGACTAGCAAAATGATGATCTAAAGTTGAATAGCTCATCTTCACACTATTCCCACGTGATTCCCACCTGTAGATCTTCTCGAACCTGTTCCATGTTTGACCTCCTTGCTTTCCACCTCGGAACTCAAGTTATTTATGGTCAAATGATGATTATAGCCATACTTTTTTTAAATTTTTTTGTGTTGTTAGTTACTATGCGCCGTAGTCGCTTCATCTAAAACCAGTCTGCGATTCTACGGATTGTTTTCATAATATTTTATTATTGCTTGCTTCATCGCTAGATGGAACATTGATTTTTATAGCTGTCGATCGGGTATTATTTTTATTAGTATATATTTGTAATATTACTTGATTTCTGGTCAAAACCGGTAGTTACCGTTACGGTTAACGACTGCGTCTGATGTCACTTGACTATTTATAATATTACGGTAACAACTAGCAAGGAGTCTAGCAGATAGACTCAGCCAACGCCAGTTACAGTCTAAGAGATAGGTGCGCAAGTGTGCTGGTGTGCATGCCACAATGCAGATGTTCTTTCCACATTTCTAGCTCTTGTGATACAGGAAATCCTAGTACAAGAGCCAGGGTAACACTGATGTTTGAGCAATCACTTGTCAATAAAGATTATATTTATTTGTTAGCAAATCAAAAATGCATTTGATATGTCATTAGTTCAATACATAATTCATAGTTATATTATTATTCCTTTTGGTAAGTGGAAGTTTTGAGAAAATCCGAGTAGGAATTGCTACATTTCATGTATGTTGAGCATTTCTTGCCTCGCTCACCGCCATTTCTTCGCATAGTTGTGGTGAACATCCATAATATCCAAAAATATTCCCACAACTGGTTGGCTTGGTCTTTCTTTGGCCGACAAGACGATTTTCGTTCTGTACAACTTTGTTTGTCAGCTAAAATGAAGTCTGTGTAATTGGATGAATATCTACTTTGTTGCTATCGCTTCAGACTTCTTGAGTCATTGAGTAACTTATTTTGAAATGGTTTTTATGTTAACAGGAAAACAATATATTTCGTTTCTTGGAACCTGTTCACACTTCGTTAAGCTAAGCTTCGTTAAATATTGATGTGCACGATTTGCTATTTTTTATCCTACCGGGGTTTGGAAAAACCAGAAAGAGGATGTGCTTTAACTTGATTTATTATGATGAGATCACGTCATCTTGTAATCAGTTAGCTCATTCGCCGTTCCTAGTTTTATTTGTTCTGTCTCTTAAATTCGGGGGAAATTTAGTTAGGGGGGATTCAATCCTAAATGAAAAGGTAGACCATCATCATCGGCTTAGCCTTTTCCCAACTATGTTGGGGTCGGCTTCCAGTCTTGCCGGATGCAGACTACCAGTATGTTAAATGGAGCGATTGCCTATATGCACAACCCAGTTAGTATTAGGTAATACGAAATCCCTTGGTAAGACTGTTTGCCGACTTTCGGATCAATAACTACCTGTAACGACTGTCAAAGACAGCTGGGACCAAACAACGGCTTAACGTGCTTTCCGAGGCACGGAGGAAAGCAAATTAGGAACATCTTTTGAAACACTTTTATTCCCTAACGACAGAACTTATTTTGGAAGATACGAAACCACGATGACTTATCAAAGCCAATCGAGTGAGTTTTTCGAAGTTTTCGGGGCGATTCGAACCCTCCCCCCTCCAAGCTACGGCCCTGCTCATTGACATCGGCTGTTAAAATGTTTCATTAGGTACAGTGTCTGTTTCTATGTGTACCTATCTCTGTGTCAAATTTTGTATAGAATTCCATATTTACTTGACCTTCACACACGACTGGCTTTTATCAATAGGTAGGGAGCTCGTGCCTCGTACGTATGTGACACTGGCTGGACATAACACAGTTAGTTTAGTTTTATCTATAGTACCTACATACACTAATAAAACTGTTTGTCTTTCGAAGAAGTGTTGTTTTAAACGTTATTTTTAACGAATGATATCTACTTGTATTACTTACAAAGAACTTAAAGGAAATAACCCAGGTTTGTTTCCCCACTGCGCCGATTAAATGTTGCAAAAGTCGATAAAAAACTTACCAATTCATTTTATCTTATTTACCAACTTATACATTATAGGTAAGTAGCTCATTTACTTAGAAATAAATTGTTATTGTTTGTGTCAGGGTTCACTGGAAGTCAGCTAATTAGATTAACACAATAATAATAGGTAATTAATCATTAAATAATAACTACTTCTGTTTATCGAATAGACCTACTAATCGGCCATTAATTCCGTAAAATAGTAAACTTTTAATTAATTATTTAATTAATGAAGGTGCTTTTGAGATTTAAATACTAATACTTAATGCATTAAAAAAAGACACAACTATAAAGGTTTTAAAACTCGGATTACTCCCAAGCAGAGATACGAGCAGAGATAGAGGAGAGTAGGCGTTCATTGACAACCACTTGGTTGAAATCCATATCGCGTCTCTGGTCTCTTCTATCATTGGTCGAATCTACCTGTATATGTACTTACCTACCTACAACGATTTTTATTACCCTGCTGCAACCATCGATTGTCTTTAGAATAATGTGAAAATATTGTTCCTTCCTCTACAGAGAATCATCATGAACCGCTTATTAGCGGTGTTGGGGTGCCTGTGCGCAGTGGCTGCGCTGGCGCACTCGGCCGCAGTGCCCACGCAGGACACCATGGTCGTCGCTAAGTTGGATGATACCGTGAGTTTTTGTAAACGTTATTTACTTAGGCTCTTCTGTCTCCGGCCACTTTAATTCTGACATGGCCCTGAAAATTTTGATTTGAATATCGAGTACCTAGGCCAACTAGCGTTTCCCCTTATAACCAATTAAGTTATACTAATCTATGGGCTGAGTTTTAACCAGGGCTCATGACCAGGCTGGTACATTTCCTCCTAATGCGCTTTTGTGACATCATTTTTGTCGCATGGCGACAACACAATACAGGGTGTAAACAGACCCTTCACATAGCTGTCAACCAATTAAGCACTTACACCCTCTATACGGTGTTAGGGACAACGTTACAAAAACTTTTAGCTACGACATTCATCGGTCAGTTTAAAAAAAAACTGTTCCATAATTATAAAAGTGCCATGCCTCACAGTCAAAACGTTCGCAACAGCTGACTTGATTGTCTTTTCATGCATCCCTTAACAAAAATTTTGTATCACCCAGATCACGACATCTACACTTACACCATCCGTAGAAGACAATACAACTGAAGAGCCGAGTCCACCAATCAAGCTGACGGAAATGGACGTGGTGTCCGATGTGTCGCTCCGGTATGCGCACACGACCGTGGTTGCCAAAGTGCGCAACCCCGCCAAGAAGGCGCAGGAAGCAAACTTCAGGGTGCTGCTGCCTGAAACTGCCTTTATCAGCGGATTCGTCATGTAAGCATTCAAAATTCTTTAAAATTTTCACATAACATAACTGCACTCCATCATCGGTGTACGTAGGTACCCAGACCCACGTATGTCCAAAAAGAAGAACTCTAGCCATCATCATCTGCCTAGCCTTTTCCCAAATATGTTGGGGTCGGCTTCCAGTCTAACCGGATGCAGCTAAATGCCAGTATTTTACATGGAGCAACTGCCTATCTGACCTCCACAACTCAGTTAGTACTGGGTAACACCATAGGCAATACGATACCCCTTGGTAAGACTGATTGTCGGACTTTCGGGCCACTGGCTAGGTACTTAACGACTGAAGAAAAAAAAGAACTCTAGTCAATCCTAATAAATACAAGACCAACTGCCAAACCACTTGATAATAATCATAAACTTAACGGGATTTATCAATAAAACTGTGAAAAGTAAAGTAATGATTAGCGACCGTTTATGATAAATTTTTGACGTTTAAACGTGTCTTAACTTTAACCAGCGTTTATTAGTAAACCCTTATACATTCTGTTTTCGCCAGTTTTGTTAAAGTCCGTTGATTGGACGAGCCTATTGCCAACAACGGGACACATATCCAGAATCCGGTCAATTTCCCCGACCTCCACCGTAATCAAACCCAAATCGCTTGCGGCCACTAGATCAATTGGGAAAATTTTGATGACCGCAATATGATTGAGTTCTCTAAGCCTGATAAAATCTCATTTTAATCACCATTTTAACAGGACTCTGGACGGCAAATCCTACAAGGCCTACGTGAAGGAAAAGGAAGAGGCCAAGCAAATTTATCAGAATGCCGTCAACCAGGGAATCGGCGCTGCTCATATTTCTGCCAAGTAAGTCGATGTAGCTTATTTTCCTTATCTGTCATATTTTAAGTGAAGGTAAACCACAGTACGAAAGTCACGTGTTTTCGCATTATTCACGCACTTTAACTACATGTTTATTTTATGTTCAAAGCATTACACATATGTATAAGATTTTAAACTGTCATGGTCAGTAACAAACGGGATATTTACCATGTTTACTGTTTGTTTTGAGTTTCCATTATTAGTGTAAATACCGAAAAAGTGCAGAAAGAAAGTTCGCGAGCAGACACGTAAGTACTAAGTGCCAAAAACGAACAAGAAAGAGGGTAGACCGATTTGTCTGCTCATAAAAACTCACCCGCAGTTACTTCAGTTTATCCGTGATCATGGTGCTAGCAACAGCGCCGAAATATCAGGAACTCAAAACAAACAGTAAATATGGTGAATATCCCGTTTTTAGTGTTAAAGATAACATTACACACATGTATTTTAAACAGTATTTCCGTTTACTTAGGCATAAACGATTGATCTTTGGTCAACGATCTAGTATGATCTGTTACTTGTTTAAATAGCAAAAAATCTTGAGTTATTATAACACCTCATTGTTCTCAAAATCGAAATCTCAGTGCGCCATCTTATTTGCTCTTCAGACAAGACATCTGTTAAAAACAATAACACTACACTTCAAGTCTTCAACCAACTTATGGGTGCAGGCGGGAAAACACAGAAACAAAAGAAATGTACCAAGTTTGATACATCGATTCATTTTTCTTGTCAAGCAGCGCCACCATGAACTGCAAACTTAAAATGGTCGTTTTTACATTGCTTATTGCACCCAGAAAAGTAGCGACAAATGACAAACGCAAGTTCACCGAATATGGCACAAGACACTCACGGTCATACATGTCACAAAATTGAAAGTGTTGTACCTACCGCCTATTATATGTAAATGTAGTATCTACATAATATGTATACAGCTGAGCCGTTATGTGCCAATGTTTAAGCAGCCATTGTTTGGAAACAATCAGCTTTTGTCAACAGTTTATGTGGAAGAGTTGATGTATTGAGGAAATCTTTAAAAACAAACTTTCTTTAGTCCAGCTGAACTTCTAAATGGACTTGACCTTAAAAAACCTTTTTTTGCCTCAATACAAGTATATGTATATAGCCCCGTCTTCATCGCGAAAACAAAGTTGACCCATATTTTTCCAACAACATGTTTTTGTGTTGTTAGAAACATTGTTGCTGGCAACATGTAAAAAAAAATGTATTTAGGGTAAACAAAAGATGCACAACAAAACTAGTGTTTCAGCAGTATAAATGGTGTGCAACTGTTTCTAATCTTCTTTCTTTATCGTGTGGTTAGCGCCTTACCTAACTGTTTCTAATGACTACGCAGGCGAAGCTGCGGAAGGTAACCGTCACATAGTTTAGTTTATTTATTAATAAAAATCAAAGTTACATGTCTGGTTTATAAAAAAATATAAAAACAAAAACCATTGGTGTGATTCTCTGATTTTTCGGATTCATGTGCGTATAGTATAGTTATAACTTGCTTATCGGTGAAGGAAAACATCGTGCCAGCATGCCTGAGAGATATTTCTTGACGACAAGTAAAACCAAGTCAGAGGCCCATGGGCGGCATAAAAACTCTGACACCAAGTTAGGCACTAACCACGCGATAAAGAAGAGAACAGCACAGCACAACAACAGTGAAAGCATTGAACACATCCTTTTCCTCCATGAACCACAAAAACTTTCCCGACTCGACGACTTTACGACTCGTTGTGTCATTTTACGACCGGTATTTTAAATATCATTTTAATTTCAGAGCGCGCGACTCCAACCACTTCACAGTATCCGTAAACGTTGAAGCTTCCTCCAACGCTGTATTCAACCTGACATACGAAGAGCTGTTGGTACGTCGCAACGGCGTCTACAACCACGCCATCAACCTCCACCCGGGTGCGCTCGTACCCAAACTGACCGTCACCGTTAACATCAAGGAGACAGAAAAACTGGTGGAGCTGAGGGTTCCGGAGATCAGGACTGGAAACGAGATCGATGCTTCTGTAGATGATCCTCGTAAGTATAGGATGGGCTTTATAGTATGTAGCAGCTTAGTGGTACCACTACACAGGGTCAACTGAAATTAAATATATTTTTTGAACTTCAAAGATGTGATGGGTGTCGATGACTCGAAAAAGATCTTCAAATCAGTTTTTTTTTGTTGTTTCTCGTTTAGGTTGTATCCTAAAGAAACAACGTGGAGTTTCGTTAGCTAATTTAATTTGACCTTGTGATTGCGATCGATGACATTTACTTCCGATTGAACTACTTCTATCGAAATCTAGTTCTTTGCACTATTTTTTATTTTTTGTCTGTTTGTAATAAAAGCCATTATTCATAAGTAAAGTTTAATTTTCAGAAAACTTGAAGGCAACAATCGTGAAAACTCACGATGACCGCGAGGCGACCATCACGTTCACACCGGATCTGCAGGAACAAGAAAGACTCATTCAAATATACACGGTAAATAGAGGAGTTACAGTCTACAATTGTATTTTTGTCTTATTCTCAGTAGCTCGGGGAATTCAATGTGGAATAGTTCCAGATCGTAGCATACAATCGTTAGATTGCCAAGTTCAGCAGACTTATCCTCAAAACACTCGATGTTCATTTTCAATCTCTGAATCGAATTTGTGTCGATTGCAATTAAATTCTGAATTCGTTGCATGTTGAGAGTAAGCCTTTAGATTATGATGTGAGGAAATGTGAGTATACTTTACGTACATGGTGTAATCCCCGTTGTGACACACACTTTTGCCTTGAATTCAGCAATTGATTATTCGTTTGGGGGCTCTGAAATGTTTCGCAGGCGATTTAAAAATATCGGCTAGTTCATACAGAAGTACAATGCAATAAAACTGTATCGGATAGCCCATTAAAACAAAATTAGACGAAAAATTTCTGTGCTGGCGGGGGTCTTTAATGATGTGCTAAAATCGTTCGCGTGGATGTCTCTCGCCTATATTTATATGCCTACATTACCCTTCAGGCGTGATGTAATCATGTTACTAATGTTTTTTTATTTATCAATTAATATTAAAGTAAGTGGTATATTTACAGCAAAAGGCTAAAGATTCTGCTGCCGCGGCCAGCGCTTCGAGCCACTACTCGTGGTCGTACTCTCAGCCTGAAGAGGTGGTGACCGAGGGTGTGCTGGGACAGTTCGTGGTACAGTACGATGTGGCGCGCCCTAAGGACGGCGAGATACTGGTGAGTCCTCCTTCATTCACGATTAAATTTTACCAATCATATGTTATACCTAATAATAGCCGATTATCCGTCTCATACAGAATTACAGAGAAGGCCAGATTTGTCGCTGGGCACAAATTACTGACGCGGTTCCAGGCACTTGACCATGATAGATAATGTACTGAAATGTCTGTCCGAATATGCTCTGGTTTCCCTTCAAAACGCACAACGCAAAATACGCGCTTTGACGCGGAGTTGTGGACACCGGCCCGTTATACAATACAATACAACAATCTGTCCGAAAACACTGTTTTAAGCTTTCACGGTTTACAACTAAACTTGTGCTGAGCTTGTTGCTTGTACTTGTATATCGGGAGCTCAAAACAATGAACAATCATGGAAGATATCCCGTAAGTGACAGTACAAGTTTAATCTGTCCGAAGTCAGTCCGCAATTAAAGTAGTTCGTACCACTTGGACTAAACCTAAAATCATTCACTACTCAGCGTTATTTATTGGAATATGTTTCTTTAGAAACTGCTTGATATTGTAGATCGTGTGCGGTTGAGAAATTTCGATAATACTTTACTTAATCCATAGGTAAACGACGGCTACTTCGTCCACTTCTTCGCTCCGACGGAGTTGCCTCCCCTGAACAAGATCGTGGTGTTCGTACTGGACACCTCCGGCTCCATGATGGACCGCAAGATTGTGCAGCTGCGGGAAGCTATGCAGACCATCCTGTCCGAGCTCAATGAGGGAGACTACTTCAGTATCGTCGAGTTTGCGTCCACTGTCACGGTACGTATCTTAAAAAAACAACTCACAGTAACATGCTTAAAGACGACTGCTGAGCTAGAGGTCCTGGGTTCGATTCCCGGGTCGGAAAAAGTGTTATTGCGTTTTATCATCAGGAATTTCTCGGAAGCAGGCGCGGAGTCTGGATTACTTCCCGGATGATGGCAAAGGTTTGATTAGATGGGACTTAAACATAACTGGCGAAATGTAGCTGCACTATTATTACACCTCTGCCTAACCCTTCGGGGATTACAGGCGTAATGTTATTCATAAAGTCTGCAAAACAGTTTGTCGGCAGTTGTTCTCGTTTTACAGTCTAAGCTAAGGCTGACATCTACGAGTATACCGTAGTTTTTAAGCGACTGTGATTATTCACTTAAGCGTTTCATACGAATGTAAACATTGATCATTTTCGTATGAAATACTATTATTGTACTTAGATGAAGTACAGTCAAAGTCATGTTTATAGATGTCAACCTAAAAGTTTTTGGCGTAATACTCACACTACGAGATAGAAGTACAAAAGATTTGCTTGGAGGTTATAACTTGTAACAAGAAAGAAACGTGAAAGCATAACTAATAAATCACTAATCCATGACGAGAAAATTAAAATCGATCGAGGCACGCGATTCAAAGTTAATAAAGTTTACACGTTATTTCAAATTGCGCAAAGACATACTGAACAAAACTGATAATGCTTTGTGCTTCTAACTACTTTGACCCACACCCACCGACCTATTTTCATGATATACAGCTAAAATGACTTTATTTGTCCATACAATAAAAACTTTATATGTTGTAGGTGCACGACCTCAAAGAAGCGGACGGCGAGCCTCCCAAGACGAACTCTTACTCGTACTTCGACTACCACGACAAGAAAGCGACCCTGGTCCCCCCGTCCAAGGCTACCAAGGAGAACATCTCCAAGGCCAAACTTATTGTCAGCTGGCTTCAAGCTAATGGAGGTAAGTTCAAGACTTATATCCTTTAGATCTATGACACGATGACGACGGCATCAGACAAAATAAAAGAAGAATATAGAAAAAAACTCGAGTAATCTTGAAAATCTTTGTTCTGTATGGTGTCCGGACGTAAAGAATAGCACCATCCCATATCTTCCCGTGGGTGTCGTAAGAGGCGACTAAGGGACTTACCAGAGAATGGGCAGCAGCGTTCTCTGTGTTTTATAACAACCATACTGCGATCGCCAACCCGCCTGCCAAGCGTGGCGATTATGGCAAAACCCCCCTTCTTGGGGGAGGCTTATGTCCAGCAGTGGACGTCTTTCGGCTGAAATGATGAATGATGATGATGAATCTTGAAAATAATATAAAATGGGGATCTCAGTCCTAAATAATTTAAATTGCCTTAGTGCTTTTCTTATTCACAATAATAGTAGATTATAGAACAAGTGTAAAAAAAGGGAATTTAATTCGAGGGACTAAGTTGGATCCCGAGAGCAATGAACGGTTCTAGAGTATAATCCCAAGCGTAACAGGGGATTCTAGATTAGAATCCTGAGCGGAGCGAGGGCTACAAGCACCGAGATGATTTTTTTTTACGAGTTGTGTACTCTACTTTTTGCCATTGAGTGCGAGAAAATAAATAGTAGTAAAGTATTTACATTTATCATATTTTATTATAATAGGGTAGTTGACACCATTAAACAATAATTCCAAAACACAACTTCTCTAAAAAATACTTCATTTTAGACCGGAAAACCCGATTAATTTTTTAATTAATTGCAAAAATAGATTTTTAGTTGCTTTGAAATCAATAAATAGTTGAGTCTTTGAGTTGATTGACGTCATAGCGTGCTATTGCCATTCAAAATTTAAGGGGGAATCACGTTTTGACAGCTCTTAAAAAGTATGTCAATTGATTGGTTTGTCAACTACCCTATTATAATCGGTAATAAGAGAACAAAGAATTAAAAAACAAACAAAAAATATAAAAAAATAAAACGAAACGTTCATATAAACATTAAAAATGTATAGTGAAATTAGAACAAATTAGGACAGTGTCATATTCTTGTCAGCACGTTTTATTTGTTTTTTGTACATAATTCGTATAATTGGTGCTTGTTCCAAATTCAAAATGTTTTAATTCACTCAGTGACTAAAAAAGACTTTTATTCACTGTTATCGAACAATCAAATGCCCTTTTTCGAGTGGCACTGGTATAACTATTTGAACGATATAGCAACAGTAGCAGCTAATTATGCCACGTTTGTATAATATAATAATAATAATATAAATCATTTATTTTCTCTACACAAGTTACTTAATGCTAGGGTTACAGAGGCGCAAGAACATGAAATTAACTTTGTGAGAGACTGGTGCCTGAAGTAGATCTCTATAAGAACCTGTATTACAAATCACCAGGGCCCTCCCGCAGCTACAAGCCTATGTCCTACTTTAAATGTGACAGTTTTGCATGGTAGGAAGAGTGCAGGAAACTAAGTTAAAAAAAAAAGTATTGTGGAAATATTAGAACGCGTTTGAGTAGCTGGAGAGTGTGTATGGACAAAATGTGATTAGGTGTATATGCGTAGACGCTGCTTGAGTGACTGTGTGCGAGGATGGTTTATAGAATATTTAGTGCGAGCATGATTGAAGGAAGACTGCGGTTAGTCACGTTACCCCCCCCGCCTTTGAAGATGCGAAGGACAGATTTAAAAAAAAGTCATGGAATATAAGCGTGATAGTACATTATGTCACGTACTTGTATTTTTATGTACCTAACAGGTTTTGTGTAAACAAAACATCACGTTCAAACTATTTATGTAACCTGTTTATAATACTTTATAATCTTTGACCTTATTATCTGAAGAAAGTGAGATTAAATAAAGTCAACATTCAAGAGTTTGTATTAAATAATAGTACATGGCATTATCTTCGCATGACCTGCTCCGACGCACTGGATAACGAATATGGTATTCATAATTTAGATAATTATGTAACGCTGTTTGGGACTTCCATAATCATGCACTAGGAATTGGCATGAAGGCAATAACAGCGTGAACTCTAAAGTTCTTGGTTGCACCGCGGAAACTGTACATTTCTAATGACCAGTATGAATCACCACAAGTTCAAACTCAAAGCATTTATTTCTATTAGACCATTACAGGCAATTTTAAATGTCAAAAAAACAAAAAAATCGCGAAGCTACAGTCACAGTCACAAGGCATAATAACTTGTGAAAGTACTTGCCCATTCCAAAGCATAGATCTCTATGGAGAAGAATGGGCAAGAAATCCATGAACACTTTTTAAAAAGCATTGTTACAAAATCTTGGTTGCATCAGTTCCTTTTAAGAAGCGCCTTTCAGAAAGACAGATGTCAATTAGCATTAGGCCCAGTTTCCACCAAAGTGGAGAAGAAACGTGCGGGAATGGGCCACTCACTTTGGTTGAAATCCTTTTCGCAGCTACCGCTCTGCTCTGCGTCTCCAGACCCCAAGTAGTATTTGACTTTACGTCAAAGGGTACAAGAGCCTTTTTTTTTTTTGTTTTCTTGGTAAACCTTCAAAAGGCGACCGTTCTTTGGGGATAAGACCGGGGAGTGTGGGAATTTTACCGCACTAAAACCACCCCGGTGGTCACCATCCGCACATGAGAGGTGGCACCGTTTCCTCTTAAAAGACCTGTCCGGAGCCCCCTCTGTGCATGCCTGCTAAGGCACATCCCTGGGGAAAGGGTACAAGAGCCTACATAACGTTTACCGCAACCTATTCTCCACGTCGCGATCTAACCTCGCATGTCTTAGTACAAGCGAATATAACCGTTGCTAACACAGTTTCAACCTCACAGGGACGAACATCGGCAAAGCCTTGGACGTGGCTGTGGAGCTCATCAACAAGGGAGTAGACTGGACGGTGCCCCCTCCTGCTGATACCGGTAACGGCACTGAGGCGTCTGTCACCACTGAAGCTACCACTCAAGCTCCTACCACTGTAGCTGTTAAAGCTGAGGTTGCTGAAACTAAAGGTAAGCTATCATTTTATTTTGACGTCAATAGTTAAACAAAATTTTCGTCGAATTCTTTGTCTTTGATTCTTTTAAATCCTGAAGGTGATACCTACTAATAAATGATGCTCTAATAACTGTCGTCCTCATGAATAGTTCTTTTTTTGTTTCAGTGTTTAAATTATTTGTCAACCAACCTTAGTAAAAATTAAATTACTGACTAAATACAGGAGTAGGTACTATATATGATTTAATAGCATTGAAAGTAGACCAGATTAAATTGTGGATAGGAAAAATAGATATTCGTTTATACGTTACCATTTTTCGTCAAATAACTTATTCAAAAGTACATATTTAGACAAATCTTTTAACTTACTTACTTTTCCTTGCAGAACCCAAAAACCTGGAGCCAATCATCATCTTCCTGACTGACGGCGACCCGACCGTCGGCGAGACCGACCCCAAGCGCATCATCACCCGCGTGCAGGAAACCAACTCCGGACCCAAGAAGGCGACCATCTTCTCACTGGCTTTTGGTAAGTTGCCAACAACCGAATTTTAGGCGGCCTTCCCATTAAAGATGTGCTAAAGCAGGGGTCTCCAACATAATTTTATAGAGGGCCAAGTTTAGTTTAGTAACCATAGCGGGCCAAAAGAAATGCAAACTGACCTCTAAATTTAAATAAAACAAGTTTCGCCGGACCCGCCCCACCTCACCTACCCGCGAATGCAGACCTCATCATCGCAGTCTAGCATTAGCGGGTGGGTGAGGTGGAGCGGGTAGGTAAGTATGGCGCAGGAATAACTGACTGGCCGGTAGGTGGCCCGGGGGCCGTATGTTGGACGGGCCTGTGCTAAAGCGTAGCGGTATGTAGGCACTAACAACAGGATCGTTTGATTCTCTAGCAGTTCAAAGTTTAGCTTAGCTCTGGAGGTCGACGAAAATAAGTTTTCACATAAGCGCCAGATGCAGCTTTTTTGTCATTTTTTGTCCACTAGGTACAGTATGCTTTAGATTCGATTAGCCATCAGTGATTCAGTGCATGTAAATGTTATGGTTGCTTTTATTTCTAATTATAAAGTTGCAAATACATTTACTTTACAAAACATTCAAAATGTTGATACTTTAGAAATTGTCAAACAAAAGTCTGAAGTCTTCAACGGTTACGGAATGTAATATTAACTTTGCACGCTTACAGGCGAGGACGCAGACCGCAAGTTCCTGCGCAAGCTGTCCCTGCGCAACGGCGGCTTCATGCGGCACATCTACGAGGCGGCGGACGCGGCGCTGCAACTGCGCGACTTCTACCGACAGATCTCGTCGCCGCTGCTCGCTGACCTCAAGTTCACGTACCCGGAGGGACAGGTAACAACAAGTTTTACTGTCTTATTAACGAACAAGCATTTTTTTGTTTTATTATCAGCATATTACTGCGCCACTGCAAGGTGAAGACCTTACTTCAAACAGAGAAGGCACGAGCTTTTACCTCCAAGTTTACTCGAGACGGATTAACGATTTTCTTATCTAGACATTTGTAATAAGAACCTAATTGTGATCGAAATACAGTTATTTATACAATGGATACTAATATCTTTATACTGAGGAATTAAAGTAGTTTTTCCGTAATCACATAAATTGGTAAAAAAATGTGAACAAAATTTAGCATTCCATAATTCAGATGTACTCAACATTGTCTAATATCCCAGGTCCGATCAGACTCGCTGACAAAGCACTCGTTCCGCACGTATTACGCGGGCTCCGAGCTGGTGGTGGCAGGACAGGTGCTGGATGACGTTCCCGAGCTGCGGCCCACCATCGGCGCCTTCTGCGGAGTGGGAGACGGATATGGCAGGGTAAGTGAATTTCTGGTTCAATCCGACCCTTAATCCAATTGATTATGGGTCAGCACAGCATGTCTTCTTAAATTTCTGTAGTCAGACTTGAGTCGGATCCTATTATTTATTCATAATAGCATATTAATGATACTTTTTCGAGTGAATTTTACCTAAGTACTTCAACTACTACTTCTAAGTTTAAGTTTGGCCATTAGATGTGATATATTTTAAATAAATTTTAGTATCTATTGTGAATTTGCCGTTATTCAGTTGATATAAACGAAATTGAATACGAAAGTTTCTTCCATTATCTGGTTACAAGACAGGTCAACAGGTTACAAGATCATAAACTAACATCCAAACAAACTAATTCCAGAAACGCTACGAAATCGTACCACTGGTCCCCATCGAGAAGAAGAAGAAGGGCTACTTACCTCTGGAGCGTCTCTGGTCATACCTGACGATCAAACAGCTGCTGGACGAACGCGACGCCGCCGACGGCAGCGACGCTGATGACAAAGAGAACACTCCGGAGAAGAAGGCTCTCGCTCTTGCACTAAAGGTATGGGAATTAAATGCTCCTAGTAAATCCATGAAACATTGCATAAGACTGAACTGTTTAAGGTGTACAATGCATACGTAAAAGGATTGCACGCGATCACCATCGCCTCAACTCGAGCCGTTAACAGATTCTTTCTATGAATCTCAACGCCTCGGCTTGGGATCAGCTTGTAAACAGTACTCACCGAGCTTAGAACGGTTTCAGACTAGCATATTTTTCTGCTCGTATCGGCTTACACGCGCGCCACGTTTTGCGCTCCAAAAAACCGGACGCGCTTACACGCGCTTATTCGAGCATGTTCGCTTGAATCGGTGGGTTCAGTCACTAACAATATATCAGTATCCCTCGCAGCTCGCGTTTATACGAGCTTATAAGCGCGCCAAAACTCGTGCGCTTACACGCGCTTTTAAAAACGAGCTAATATGCGCCGAAAATACGTTCCGTGCTTATATTGGGTTGACGACGAGCCGATGAGGTAGCCTATAGACGGGTGCGTTGACTTTAAATTTCTGACCGTGATATCTTACAAGGCGAATATTGAAAGCTTTTCAGAATGTATTCATTGTGTGTTAACATTTCCAGTACGAGTTCGTAACGCCCCTGACATCGCTGGTGGTGGTGAAACCCAACGCCACGAACGCAGTCAACGCCGAGTCTGTCGACAAACCAGGTGATTACCTTGTTTAATGTTATTTCTGCCTACCCAACTGTACGTTCCCAACTTCCCATTGCGAAACGTTCATATACAAACATGTTGTTTGGTAAGATAAAAGATCTTGACTAAGAGAAGAGAGATATAGTGATTTCAACATGTCTTTTATGGGGAAGTTTCAGTGGGAACGCAGAGGAATTGGGAAAGTAAAATTTATTTATCTATCCCTCGCTACGGTATTAGTAATTTTACCTAATCATAAAATCTTTATATTCACAGCTGGTCCTGGCGGATACCCCAGCAGTTTTCGTAAGTGTATTTAAATGTTAAAATTAAACATTTGCTTATTGTTATTAAATCTCCAAGAGTCAATGAACTTTTGGTTGTAATATCCGAAAGATAATACCGCCGCACCGCCGCCGCACACACCGAGGTACGTGCCCGTTTTCACGAATGCTACTCGCCTAGTCAGTAAAGGTCATATTCGGTTCGATCCGTGCGTAACTCGATAATGAGTCGGTTAATACTTACAAGATTTTATTTGACCTTTTCTAACTAGGCGTGTTAGTGAAAATGGCCACCGATATCGCAGAAACCCATCTTATAAATGAAAAGTACAAGCATAGATTTGAATACAACGAATCTTAGAAAATTATCAAGTTTTTTGAAAACTTGAGCTCAATGTCGTACCTACCTACATAAAACAATTCAAATGCATTCATTGCAACTGCTTCTTTCGGACCTTTTTTTAGTAAAAACGCGGGCAATCAAAAATAGAATTAAGATTGCAAAATTAGTAATTAAATATGTAAATAATCTAAGATTGTGTATTCAAGTAAAGTGTTATTCCTTACATAAACAGTGGCTAATAGACAGACAGGGCGTTGATCAATATGATATTTCACTGTATAATTTTGGGATCACATAGCGATTTCGTACAGCATTTGTTTTTAACTGTATGAATATGGTGAGATGTTGACGTGTCCTACTGATCAATGCTCTGTACACCAGAAAGGGTACTGACCTTTTCAGCTATGCAAAATACATAAGGGTGCATTTCCACTAATGCGTACAGGGGGATATGTGTAAAACTAACCAATAATATTTTAGGGCTAAACTTCCTCATTCCCAATAAAAAAGGGAGGATCCCCCGACCAGATTGGTGATGTATCTGGAAGGCTTGTCGGGGTTTTCTATTATGTTTTTATTCGCGCAGAACTCATAACATGGTAATACAGGATTTTGATTTTAGTGCTTCACTTGCGTCATAGATGTCGCTAGTGTTCTTTTTGTCAACTTGTTTTGTTTATGTCCGCTACAATTTCGGGTTTTCTTTCACAGCTTGACCTAAACTAGTATTGTAATTGGTTAGTTTTACGAACATCCCTCGCTGCACGAAAGAAACGCAGCCTAACGGTGTATTACTATCATTTTATGTAGCTTTGTCAGTGAGCCTAGCAGGCCGTCCAATGGCGAGCCACGCTAGCCAAGCGCTCAGCATCTCTGGCGGCGCGTACGGCCCCCCGGGTGCCCCTGCGTATGCCTACCCCAGTGCTGCTTTTGGAGGCGGCGGCTTTGCCAGTAAGTGCTTCAATTAACATGCATGAGCTTACGGTTCCATACTGAAGACGATGGAAATTTGAAATATCTCAAAAAAATGTTGTTGAATTTAGAATGTTTGGCTCACCGGCGAAAGGTTTCAAATTCAACAGCACTCTCGATGTCCCTTAATGCATTTCAAATTCTCACCGTCAATGTAACAGTTATAAACACACTTCATTGGGTGCCATTGAGTTTGGTTTCATTTGGTAATGTCAGCAACGAAAGTCGTTTAACACAAAAAATTGTGATAACACAAACCTAAAAACCAGTGTATCAAATAATTTTTTTGTAATTTAAATGTTATGTGAAAGTCTGTTCCTGTTGCTGATCGTACCATAGAACATAGAATCTGTCTGCACTCATTGAACCATGAGAACTCATTAATCATTTCTCTCTCTCTCTCTCTCTCTACTCACGTATCCTTCTATCAATTGAACGTCTTCTTAATTACTCGAATTAGTAGTTTCAAGAACCTTTGAAAAAAAAAAAATATTCAACTTAGTTTCTTTCTTTTCCTAAATTATAATTTCCTATTATTTCTGTGAGTTCGTGACAATCTATCTTCATTTGTAAGGGCAAAAGGTGAAGGAGTAGAGTTGCTACTCGTAAAACGATGGTGGTAATTTGAAATGCCATAAGGGACATTTACCGCCTCGTTGGATTCGCAACGTTCTGCTCATCGCTGAAACTTCAAAATAACTCAACAAGCTCATTGTCCCTTACGACATATCAAATTACTGCTGTCGACACTGTAAATACTTAACTAGTATTTTAATGAAGTATTGTCATGCACCAGGCCCGGATAGCTTGTCGCTGCCTGTAGACTTCTTGCAGGAAGCGGAAGTAGACGAATATGATATACCTCAAGAAGGTGAGACATCCATCATACGTGTTCATAACATAGAAAAGCGCAATAGAAAGTTTTATGTGATTAAATTGTGCACTCAAAATATTCGTCACTAATCAACTGACAAACCTTTAAAAGCAAAAGTCATCCACCACTTCTTAGTGTTGTATCTGGGAAGAAGTGGTGGAACAAATTCCCCAGCAAGTTTTGTGGTCAGTGAATACGGTATAGGTACGTCTAGGATATTATCTTAACAATTCTATTACATGTAAGTAGGTAGGTAGGTAAATCCGATGCATATGATTTTCGTCAGCATGATATAAATCGAATCAGCAGTCACAGCATGAGAGGTCTAATGCAGAGCAAGCCCTGGCGTAAGTCGCATTTCGCAAATATTCGTATTTTCAACATTGGTGATCATCCAAAATTCCATTGGCTGTCGTTACGTAGTTGTGGCCTTCTCAGATATCGATATCACGATGGTTGTGACCCTGTCTCTCCATTTCATAGTAACCGATCGTTTGATCTGTCATTGCAGTGTGCAGATGCGGTCGCTTTTGGTTTTGCACCTTTTTCGAGCGAAGAACCGCTTTTTCGCCTGCTCTTGTAGGCATTGGGTTACAGAGTCATTGCAAGTATCCAATCCACCGCATTTCATGCCATAATAAACTGAACTTTATAGTTCGGAACGGCGGCGACGGCGCGTTGATAGGTACCTCTTTTTACCGTCGGGTGAACAATTGTTTCCATAACGTTATTGTATTTCGGCTTGAGGGTTTTATTCGGTCCGCTAAAGGTTGGTTTTGCTTCATGATGACCTTGGCTAGCATGCATAAGGACCGCAGTCAAAATTGCTATACATTCATACAATAAAAGGCTTTATTGTAAAATTTCTCATCGTGTGAAAGTTGTCCAGTAAAAAACAATAAAATACATAAAACTGGTTTATTATAATCGACCTGAAGTTCTGATTCACCTGGACGACATTCAATTTAATGACTATTATCAATGTGTGCTAGATTCCGGAAGTGCTGGAGGTTACATTCCAATGTCCAGTGCTGGAGGATACGTTCCAATGTCCAGTGGCGGAAGCCACTACAATAGTTACCCTGCCTACCCTACGTCTGCTGACTTCAATGTTCAGGGTTCCCTGTTTATCCCTGCTCCAAGTTACTCCTATTTTGGTAAGCGGTCAGATGATGACGTTACCGATTATTTTGGTAAGTTTATAATAAGTACAGTAAAAAAAAGGAAATCATCGACACAGCGAAGAAGAAGCAATATTTAAATTGTTAACCCATATACAACGTGTACCAGAAGGGTGTGGTCAGAGACCATGACCATAGACCATGACCATAGATCATGTCTGTAGCACATCTGGTACACGCTGTATTATAAAGGTTAACACGTATAATAGTTAGCCAGTCTAAACGGCTAAGCTTTTAACCTTGCTACGTGCCTTTATGTCAGAGCTGTAACCTGTAACACCTTTCGTAGTTTAATTTTTACTACTGGCGTGTGGCAAAAAGGTCAAGTTCTATCTCTTTTTGGGTCATTCCAGACCCAAAAAGTGGTGAAGTGCTTATGTTGAGCGTTACACTTCACATATCTGTCTTGAACTTGTGCCTCCGTTTGAAGCAATGTTACCAATCAAAACTCGTTGTGTACGTACGGTCATCGCATGAACATGTCCGTTTGATTCATCAACTACTTTCCAAAATATCAGTACGTCAGCTTAGTGAATCAGGCGTTTAATGACGGGTTCCGTAGCTTCTATTATACTATGGCCGATACTATTTTGAAGTCTAAGCGGGTAAGACTGTAAGGAATGGTGGAACTAAGTATGAAAACTTCTTTATCGAAATTCAAATTTTCTTACATTTTTGCAATTTGCGGGTCAGTTTCAGGCTTTATGTAAAACAAAATATGATTCGCGACCGTAACACGTATGTACGAGTATGTAGTTACAGAATTATAACCATTAAAATCATCAATACAACCCTCTAAGTTCATTTAATCCCATTCAATGGGATTATATGAACTTAGAGGGTTGTATTGATGAGTTTAATGGCTATAACTCTGTACAGCCATATTTGTTACGTCCGCGAATCATATCTTAATCAACATACAGCCTGACACTGACCTGTAAATTGCAAAAAAACGTAAGAAAAATTAAATTTTGGGGGCTACCCTGGCGCTTCCACCATAAAAGCTTGTTACCATTTCAGGATAAATTCGAAAACAAAATATAACCTTTCCCTAAACCTACAACAAACAAGTGTAACTTTATTACTTTTATTGTGTTAGGTAGGTAGGTTAGGGACGCCAAATAAATCGGGATAAGGGTAGGAGAATGATGACGTAGGTAGGTACCTATATCCGATGCATTAACTTTAATTATCAGCATGGTATGAATCAAATCCGCAGTTGCTTTGAAGGTGTTGAATAAATTAACCAAAGGCAAACCAGCAGGCAATTCGTTGCGTAGGTCTGCGAAAATATCCCTAATGACTTATAACGTTGGTGAATTGGTAATCATCCAAAACATTATTCCATTGGTTGTTCGGACGTGACTGAGGCCCTCTCTCATACCCTCATGCAGATAAGACATGCGTTGTATCAACATCACGCGCTTTTTCGCCTGTACTTGTTGTCGTTGGTTTTGGGTTACCGAGTCATTGCAAGTTTATCCTACGGCATGGCGGCGGCGGCGGCGCGGCGGCGTCTTTACGTTCAAACGAACGGTAGTTTCCATAAGTTTATTGTGGTTGCAGCTTTTATTTCGTTTTATTCCACAAAAAATCACCTGAACAACTTTTATCAATGTGTGCTAGGTCCCGCAAGTGCTGCAGGATACGGTCCATCGAACACTAGGGCCGCCATCAGTTATTCCGCTCTATTAAGGCCTGCCTACGCGTTTTCGGGCAAAGGTTCTGCGAGTTTTTCTGGTTCGAGGTTTGCCAGCGAGGACTCGGATTCTTTTGGTAAGTTTTAATAATCACAATAACAGTAGTTGCAGTCAGGACAGCCATGGAAACTCATGTCCAGGAGGGAGATTTTCAGCTGGTGGAACGAATGGGAACTGATGGAGGCTACTGAAGCCGCCAAACAACACGCAAAGAAGAAGTAGTAGCTGTATCAATTTAACAGCCTTATAGCTATGACCTCGAAGCGCTGAGCTTTTATATCACAGCTGCAGTGGCGGCTTTCGTAGTTTAATTGTTACTACACCTACCACTACTGTAGTAACAACTCATTTCATCGTTGCCATTTCTAAATCAGTAAAGTGGTCTACACAATTATGCTATATTACTGACGCCTTTGGATGCAGTATTGGCCAATCAAAACATCATCATCATCTCCTGAGCATATCGTTTGATCGGTTAACTGTGGGTATTACTACACTCGAAATGTCAGTTGAATGTGAACCGGACTTGTATTGTTGACTTTGACTGATGCAATAGTAATAATATTCATATCCTTACTACTATAAAAAATTAATGACCTATTCAGTTTACCTATACTTATGAATATTTACCAACCTAACCACCTTTTGAAGAGTCAGCGGGTAAGATATGCCAGAATTTACTTTTCCTACGGAACCCTAAAAACGTACAATGTTTATTATGTTTATTTATAGTTATAAAATTGATCTAAAAGTAATAAAATATTAGTCCACAGAATTGATATCCGTATCCGGTATTTCGTCAGACCGTTTTATAGAACCTTAAAATATATTTATTAAATTTGAGAAGAATTATATATAATATTATGTCGATGAGACGTCTATTACAGTGCACAATTTAAAGCATTAAACATTACACCATATTTCTAGTCCTCGAAAGGGTAAAGAAGATCCTTCGTAATAAGACCGCCTACTTGAGTACTTGGTCGCAACCGCAACATGTGACCGGACCTGGGTTCGATTACCGGGCAAGGCCCGTACTCCACCAAAACGGAGACGAGAGGAGAAGTCCGGGAATCAACCAACCAAATATTATTGGGTTTTTCAATAAGGAATTTCTCAGTATCGGTCGGCTTTGAATTTGTGCCCGGTTGAGAATAGGCTAGGCTCTATTACAAATTACTTTCCTTTTCATGTTTACTCATTATCTTAGTGACATGTTTATATCATGTAAGTGTTCAAGATTAGTTTTTGTTAATCCTGAACCTTTTAAGGGGTCATTGTGTTCGACATTATAAGCAACTTTTACCAAGGGACCAACCCTGCAATCGAAAAATAAAATCAGTTGTCCTGCATTAATCATCAAAATCTAGGAGACACTTTTTTTCGCGATTTTGGTATTTGTCCGTTCAAGTAATTTATTCATAATAATGAGTGCCCAAGCCTTAAAAGGTTGAGAGTAAACAAAAGCAAAATGTGTATTTAATTTTAAACCTACATATTAACACATTATTATGTACGCTCCATAGATTCATTCTTGTCAACACCGGTGCCTCCCCGCGCGCCCACATTTGCGTCAACATCAGTGACACCCCCTATTTCGACCACGTCTCGGCCCAGTCTGTCTGAGCTGCACCTGGACGGCTTCACTTGGGTCGAACCCCTGCTGGATGACAGCGCGGAGAACATCGTGCTACCCACCAATGATACATCCGTCACCTTGAAACTTTCCAAAGACTCAGCTGTAAGTACACATAGACTATGAACAAGACTGTTTCTTAGAGTCAACGCAGAACCGGAAGAGCTGTGACCATTTTCCAACAGTTGTGTGTTACCTACACACTAATTAGTAATGGTAATTAACTAAACCCTATTTAAATTATAGTCGTCCTCCCAAATTATTTATTGCAGCTTTTGGATATTGACTACATATACCCGCATACCAGTTAATATTATACTTAGTCATAATATTACCGAGAATTCGCTAACAAAAGATATCTTTTACGTTTTCAGGCGCCGAAAGAGGCGAGCGGTGACGCGGAGTGCGCGAGCGCAGTCGAGGGCGGCGCGGGAGTGTGCGTGTACCTCTCGCGGTGCGACGCCGCAAAGGACATCACCGTGGACTTGTACAGAACAACCTACTGCACCGTCAGTGAAGGGTACGTTGTATACAGATTCTTCTTCTTAGCGTATGGCAAAAAGTTCAAACATGCTTGGCCCAAAATACAGCCACGCAAACTTCACGTTTTTACTATTGTTTTTGGGCCATTGACTGCGGAGAGACTCCTCATTCGCACTTGAGATCTGGGCCGTTATGAAACCCCATCTATAGAGATTGTTTGACTTGGGTTCGAAGTCTATACGCCTTATCTCATCAGTGATGGTTTATACAAAAATGTACGTGTTCCGAATTAAGAATGATGTAATCAAGGTAACCGTCATAGCCAAAGAATTCTCAGGGAAGGAATAGCCATTGGAGCGTAAAACTTCTTCTGGTTAAGTTTTACGCTTTCTTCTGGTTAGACCTCTAAAGGTCAAACGAAAATCAGGTGTATGGTCGCTAGTCGCGCGAATTTCCGCTGAATGCGGGGTGAAGGGTCCTTCGTCTGGGCCCGCGCATTCAGCGGTGATAGGTCGATAGGCTCGTAGTGGCATCACTACGATCGGTCATCGGTCGATCGTAATTCGTAGTGATGTCTGGTGGAGGCCTAACACCTTATGTTCAAGATTGGACTTTTAAGTAAACCGAATAGTATGATGTATCACATTTTACAATACAATATAAAATACAATGATGACTATACCACAAGCCGGTGGCGGCTGCTAGACTAATATTTAGGGTTGTCATAAAACTGTTATGTAACCAATTTATTTTCTACTTTCAGATATGCGGGAGTGTGCTGTCCACAAAAGAAAGTCGACTTAACACATTAATACATAGGTACCTACGATGTTAAGTATATAAGATAGATAGAATGAAATCATGACAATAAGTGTTGTTTGAGATTACAGACATGGCATGCATAAAGTTAAATGTAATGTTTTCGTATTTTGTATATATCAATCAGAAATGTACCTAGTAAGAGCAAGTAATTAAATGCTAGAAACAACAGACTGTTAGGAACACAGATATAAGTATATCTATATCTATGGTTGAGAAGCATAAAGAGTATGTTATAAAAAGAAAAATATGCTTTCTTGTAGATAT
The DNA here is from genome assembly GCA_905163415.1 of Noctua fimbriata. Lineage (NCBI taxonomy): Eukaryota > Metazoa > Arthropoda > Insecta > Lepidoptera > Noctuidae > Noctua > Noctua fimbriata. Next base: position 13,392,092 of record LR990922.1, on the reverse strand, counting down.
TTCAGAGACAAACGTATCAAATTTGTAACTAGGAGTAGTTAGGTACTATGTAGTTAAATAAAGTTGTTTAAAATTAGTTTTGAGCAAAAAAAGTAAATGCCGAAAACTTAAGGTGCTAGATTATTTCAATAGTGCCATTATTAGAATAAACATGACCTACTGTTGTGAGATGTACCTAGTTTTCGTTTTTATACAATTGAATCTTAAATAAAGATAAGATTATTTTTCAATGGAATGTTTTATTATTTTAAAACCATTCTCTACATTCCCATAACATTACCCTCTTCCATCACTATTATAGGATCAAATCCCATGTTAGGTTTCCATTTCCTGTAGCGGTAGCGGGTCAGTGAAACAAGGATATATACTCGTACTAGTTCTTCGGCCAAACGGAGTTATTGAACTCGAGCACTAAATGCGAAAGTGCATGTTATGCATGTACAGGGTTACTGGTAACTCGATGTATTCCAGTATTGCAGGGTTAAAATGCAACAAATTACGCCACTTAATGTTCTACCGAAATACAGTAGTTTTTGAGTTAATTAGATTTTTAGTTTTTTTTTGTGAAAAATCCCAGATTAAATCCGATTTAAAAATGGTTTACGGCGCGACTGGACAGAAATTTAAGTTATAGCAGTAGCAAAAGTTCAAAAATGCCTTAAACTCAAAGGCAAAGATCACTAAGCAATTTTTTTTTTACTTTTTACTTACTGAAACCGAAAAAAACACGCCAAACTCGATCAAAAGTCAAAGTCATGTTGAACGTATTTTTTTACTATCGCGATGTTGTGCACTCGCAGGAGGAGATTTGTGGAGAGAAAATTCTGGGATATTGCACTACGATAATGCGCCTTCGCATAAGGCCATCATAGTGAAAGAATTTTTGATCAAAATCTCAACAAATATCATCGAGCAAACACCTTATTCACCAGATATGGATCCAGTCGACTTCTTTCTTTATCCTAAACTCAAGTTCCCACTTCGTGGCACCCGTTTTCATTCGGTACAAGACATAAAGGAGAATTCGCGGCGAGAACTGAACTCAATTCCGGCTAAAGCGTTTAAAAAATGTTTTGATGATTGGATTATTCGTTAGTGTAAGTGTATCGTTTCTGAAGGAGCATACTTTGAAGGCGATAAAATAACTTTGGATGAATACCTAACATTTTGTGTATTGCTGCCCCCGTAGCATGACCGCCGTAGACAAAAACGACAGAAGAACGGAAGAATCGACAAAATGACAGATAGTGCAAAGAAATCTGTCATTGCGTCGACACTATCTGTCATTTTGTCGATTCTTCCGTCAAAGAAATTCTTGTCTACGGTGGTCAAGCTGGTCGTTTGCGGGTACTTTCTTGACAGAGTAGTATTTAAGTTCCATGTAGTAGGGGGCAGCTTATAACCATCAACCGGGCACATATCCAGACTCCGTGTCTGCTACCGAGAAAACCCTGATGGAATAACCCAATACCACATTGCCCGACCTGGGAATCGAACCCAGGACCTCATGCTCAGCAGTCGCGACCACTAGACCAACGACGAGGCATTCTAGCTGGCTACTTTATTTCGAAGTTCCTTGCGTGGCTTAGACCGCTTAGACGAAAACCAACTAGGGATATGATAAACGAACATTAAGTTGTCGTTTTTGTTTTGGATGTCATAGGTATTGTAATGGTGAACGGGATGAAGCAAAAGGAGTAAAGTAAGAACCGTATTAGGCGTTCTGTCTGTAGTTTCTTTCTGCATACCAGTGGCGAAGGTTCCATACAACTCGATTCCTACCGACTTCCCTTTGAAAAATGGCACAGTCAGTATTCTATAGACAAATAATATAATCACATTAAAGATATGTACTCCGGCTTACCTGTTGAAAAAATTGACCCTTCGCTACTGCTGCATACCCCCATGGAAAAAAGGCGTCAGTTAACGTATCTTCTTCATATATACAAAGTGGAGCAGGACGATTGACAATCTTTCAAACCACGTAAAGAGTGTCATGTTCTTTACCCGTATAAAAAAAATCAATTAAATCCAATGAATACTTTAGCCACAGGAAATTATTTTTCATTTTCTTATTTTACAACATGATGTAGATCTGAGTCCGTAATAATAGGTCAACATTGTAAGGTCAAGAACCTGTGCAAAACGTACGATTCTATGCTCTACGTCTCAATATGCTTGAAAGACAGAGAAAGGTGTCATACGATTCCACTCTAACGCGCCCCGCCCAGTTACACAAAATACTACAATTAGAAAGAAAAAGAAATATTACTTACGCAAATTATGCATTAGTGGTGCATAGACCATTGCGTATGTGTGTGTGAGCGGATTTTTTTGGCAAAAAGTCTCGGACTCGGTAACTACGTCAGTCAGTGCATAGCGGCGCCCTTTGAGGAGAGCACACGCCAAATTTTTTTATCACGAGTGGAACCGCGCGCGCATTTTCGTGATTTTTTTGAAAAATTTAAGATTAAAGACGATTTGTGATAGTTGGATTAGTGCATAGGTTAGTGTGACTTATTGTTAAGTGTTAGTGTAATATTAGTTAGTTAATCTTGTATTTAATAGGTAGCTAGTTTCGTGATTTAGGTTAGGTTTGAAGTTTTGTAGTTTAATTATGCCTCAAATAAGGTACCCAGCTGCCGAGTACACCGACATGGTACTTACGTAAGGAAAATGTAACCAAAATGCAGCTTTACCATTGCATACATATCGGAGAGATAGGGTGACACACGAACGTTTGATGGTGTAAATTCTGATTGTGATGTGATATTATGTGATCAATTATTCAATCAGTGATCTTTTAATTAACAACGTGCAACTTAGTGACTTTATGCCGCTAATTTGTTGTTCTCCGACTACAATACCTACCTTCGACCACCTACAGCCATCGCCGCGCCCCGCACCGCGCCGCGCCCCGCACCGCGCCGCGCCCCGCACCGCGCCGCGCCCCGCACCGCGCCGCGCCCCGCACCGCGCCGCGCCCCGCACCGCGCCGCGCCCCGCACCGCGCCGCGCCCCGCACCGCGCCTCGCCCCGCACCGCGCTGCGCAACCGGTCAGTGACTTTTCTTAGATAAAGCGTGTTTGCTTTTTATGCAGTTGACTCTGCTATTTACTTTGTTTGAAAATTGCTATTTTAAAATTTTCCATTATCTACTAATTTTCGTGTTTTAAAATCTTTAGAAGGACTAGTACTGTTCTCGTTTTAATTTAATGTCGTGGTTCCAGAAACACTTTGTATATAAATTCCTGATCTGAGATATAGCTTGCCACAAAACTTGACCTACCTATTGTATCCATATGATATAGACTCATATAATATGCGACTTCGATTAGATATTATTTAACCATTACTCATAAAATATAATTACACCAAAAAATTGTACTTAAAAAGTACCTCATTGTCGTCGTAATGCTGAATTCTTAAAAAAATTTATAACCAAAACTCCGAATTCGCTAATGTATGGACGAAAATAAAGATCCTACCTACCTATAGTACCTACTTTGACGTATACAACATTTTTTTTAGTATATGCGATACCTGAATATAGTTTGTTCAGAATAAGTGACTGAATCGATTCCAATAATTTTTAAAGCATGTTATATTTTTTCCCAAAAATATTTAAAAAAGTTAAAAGTTGGACACCGAGCGACTTCGAGTACCTATCGCACTAATTTAGGTAACTACTGCCAAATTATTATTATCAATGAATTCAAGACGACGCTGGAGGCGCGCGCTGCGTGGTGACAACGTTTTTGGGCGGACAACTAGGTAACAGAATAAGCTTATAACTTTGAGATTTTTCATGCTACAGTTTTGAAATTTTGTACATAGATTGTTTACATAAAAATAATATAATAATATACTTTATTGAGACAATTCCTTACAATATGCTTACTATCAAGCTAAATTTCACGATATTTAAAGGCGCATTGTTTATAATTTTAATAATTATCCCTAAAATATAATCATATAAATATGTACACACGACGGCACATGAAGTTGTACATTTCATAACAAACGGGGCTGGCTTATATTTATGCTTTTGCGGTTGCACAACGACATGCTTTGCTTTCGCTTTGCTTGGTAGTATAGATGCAGGTCTACCTTACTGCTTCCTTCAGAAGTGGTAAGGTGGCGAGGTCTTGAGGGTGAGCGCTACAGTCATGTAGATCCTAAGGGCAAGTCTACGGGGTTCACCTTCACGTGGTTGCCGCCCTGTTATTGGTCTAATTCCGTAAGAAATTGACGCAACAGAAACCACCAGGCGCTTTTCAACCTAACCATGACCCTCTGTGACCGAGTGGTTGTGGGCTCGGCCGTCACTAAACCCAGCTGGCGACGAGTAGGTAATCTGGTCACCTGCGCTAGGACCTGCGCAGTTGAGCGCCGTAAGCGGGGATGAAGGAGTCCTGGAGGGTTGAGCCAAGCGGCGCTGGTGGTAATGCGTCCGTGAGGCAACACGCCCTCTTTGGTCTGGATTTCAAGCGAAGCGGTGGCCCTACCCAATAGCCAGGACTAGGGAAATGGCCATAGTGTCCCGTTAGAGGGCCACGGCGAGGGGCGGGAGGTCCGCGGAGATCGTTCTTGGACGGCCGATGCGGTGGGTGAAGGTCATGCTGACGGTGTAAGTCAGGGTTGATCAGTTCAGAAGGGACGGGCTTTCAGTCCCCTTTTTTTTTTTTTATTTTTCTTTTTTTTTTCGCACACTTGCACCGGGGATCATGGGAACTAGTGCGCCTTCCACGATCCCCGGCTAGTGCCGGCCCGCTTCTGCGGGCCTCCTCAGTTCCGCGGGGGGAGTGAGGTGTACACCCCCCGCGACTTCCAATAGGGGCGCGCGTGGAACACTACGCGCCACCGCCTCGGGTCCAGTTATATGAAGGGACGGCGGACGTCCCCAAGTCCACCGTCCCTCTGCACCCGTTTAGGGGGGCTGGAAGAGGGCGTTGTCCGCCCTCCGCCGACGCCCGGTACGTCTGCTGCGGGTCGGGAGAGTGGTCTCGGCCTCCCTCATCCTTTCCGCAGCCTCCTTCTGTGAGATGACGGTTTCACAGAAGGAGATCACCGCATCCCACGACTCCGCGCTCCCGACCATCGAACGAGCGACGGCCGGCAGCGACAGGTCGGTTCCGACTTCTGTTATGAGGGCACGGCGCGGCTCCTCCCATGCGGCACACTCTGCCAGCGTATGCCGCGCCGTGTCCTCCAAGCAGTGGACGCAGTGATGACACCGGGCGTCCGGCTCCCTGTTTATGCGACACAGGTACTTCCCGAAGCAACCATGCCCCGAGAAAACCTGCGTCGCCCGAAACGACAGGGAGCCGTGCCTCCGCTCGAGCCATTCCTCGAGCACCGGTCGGATCGCCTCGATGGTAGCGAGACCGGCGGTAGGGCGCAAAAGCCTGTTCCGCCACTCCGCCACCAGGACCTCGCGGAGCTGGGACCGACGCAGATCGATCTCTCGCTGCATCGGCTCACCGCCCCGCGTCCGCGCCTCCTCGCGCCACCGGTACAGCGACGCGAGGACCCTCGCCTCTAGGTCCCAGGGTGGCGACCCGGCCAGTGCACAAGCCGCCTCGTAGGAGATTGTGCGATACCCCCTGATAGACCTGACGGCCATCGCCCTCTGCGGTTTTCGCAGTATCGCGATGCTTCCAGCCGTCAGGTCAGTGGCCCACACCGGGGCCCCGTACAGGGCCATGGATCGCAGGACCCCTAGGTACAATCTCCTACAGGCGGTGCTCGGGCCCCCCAGATTGGGAAGCAGCGTTGCGAGCGCGCCCGCCGCACCCATCAACTTGGGCACCAGCCGCCGGAAGTGGGGGCCGAAGTCCCAACGGCTGTCGAGCACCAATCCTAGATACTTCATGGTGGACTCGACAGCAATTTGGGTCCCCCCGACCACAATATGTGATCCCGGTGGCGGCGCCCGCCGGGGGCCATGAAAGACCATGGCCTCCGACTTGTTGAGGGCCACCTCCAGGCCCAGGCGCCGTATGCGGCTCACAACCTGCGAGACCGCAACTGTCGCTAGCAACGCTGCCTCCCTGTACGAGCTCCCCCGGGCCGTGACCAGCGTGTCGTCGGCGTAACACACCAGGGCCACCCCCGGTTGGAGCTCGCCTCTCAGCACCCAGTCGTACCCGATGTTCCACAGGGGTGGGCCAACGACTGAACCCTGTGGAACACCGCACGACATGTTGCGCCGGCCTCCGCCGTCGCGTCCCCTGTAGGTGACACACCTTTCCGCTAAATAAGCCCCAACGATGCGACGGAGGTACGGGGGCACCCTGTGGTAGCACAGCGCCTCCCGAATACAGCTCCAGGGCAGGGTGTTAAAAGCGTTGGAGATGTCCAAGGACACCGCCAACATCACCCCACCCCGGGACACCGCTTCCTCCGCCAGGACTCTTACCCGCATTATGGCGTCCACAGTGGAGCGCCCATGCCGAAAGCCAAACTGGCTATCGTCCAGATCCGGCCCCTCTCTGTACAAGTGGCCAGCGAGGCGGGCAGCAATGATCCGTTCGAAAAGCTTACCCACCTCGTCCAGCAGCACTATGGGCCGGTAAGCGGACGGCGAGTCCGCTGGGCGCCCCGCCTTCCTGAGCAGGACCAAACGACCCGTTTTCCACTGACTAGGGAATTGGCCCCGCTCAAGACAAGCTGAGTAGAGTCCTCTCAGCTGGGGCTCTAGCTCTTTCAGAGCGAGGGCAAGCGCGCCGCCGGGAACTCCGTCGGGCCCCGGGGCAACGGTTTTGGCCCGAAGCCGCGTTATTGCCGCCCTCATCTCTGGTTGTGTCACCTCAGGGACGCTGACGTCCTCGTCATCCTCTGACTCCGTGGCTGTGGGCAAAGCCATCGGCGGCGGTATGTGCTCCTCTCTAGCAGGAAAGAGAGTTGCGACCACTTCCTCCAGCAGCTGAGGCTGCAGACTCTCAGTGAGTGGGGGCGCCCAGGCACGAAGTTTCCCTCGGACCGCACGATAAGGGCGCCCCCACGGATTTACGTCTAGTGTCGACAACATCTCTTCCCTAGCTCGGGTCTTCGCCTCGCCGACGGCCAGCCACAGAGCCTCCTTCGCCGCGCGGTACACCTCATACAGCGCGGCCTCTTCTTCCGGAACCCGACGACGTCTCCTCCGATATCGGGTGTACTGGCGTCTCACCTCCACGCACGCCACGCGCAGCTGCGCGATATCGGCGGACCACCAGTACAGCTGGCGCCTTGTGGGTTGGCTGACACGGGGCATAGACGCATCGCAAATTTGCGTCATTGCCCCGCGGAACCACTGAGCTTCGACGTCGACGGGTTCGTTTGACGGTGTTTCCCGGACCCAGGCCTGCAGGATTGCGGTATCCTCGAGAAGTTCCCTGTCGATTCTTTTGTACGACCAGCGAGGACCGTCCATTTGCGGGGCCGACGGGCGACCACCGCCCGCAGTCTGGGTGGAGACGTCAAATCGAATGTATCGATGATCCGACAGCGTTTCCACCCCTACGGCAACTCGCCAGTCTTGTATACGGCCTGCAACAGCGGAGCTTGCGAACGACACGTCCACTATGGACCCGCCCCGCTGGCGCACGCACGTGTACACCGAGCCCCGATTCAGGACGGTCAGGCCGGTTTCGACCGCCCACTCCTCCAACACCTCACCCCTAGGATCGGTGACCGGGGATCCCCAAGCCGCAGACTTGGCGTTGAGATCCCCGAGCAACAGCACCGGGCGAGGGTGGAACCGGCTCACGACCGCACCTAGCTCGACAAGGAACTCCTCGAAGTCAGCGAGACTCTTGTTGGGAGAGAAATATGCCCCAATTGTGACTATGCCGTCCACGAGGGCGGCCACCCAACCGTGTCCTCGGGACGGACTGACAAGAGTCGCGCCAATGATGGCCACCAAACCATCCAGGTCCCCCGCCCAGTTATCGCGGGAGGGGACAAAATACGGCTCGGCGACCACAGCCACGTGGATCAACCACTCCGCCATGCTCTGGAGCAATAGATCCTGAGCTCTGGCGGCGTGGTTGATGTTAGCTTGGAGGAAACGGAATTGTGCCATTAATGGCATTCCATTTCCTCGGCTCCTCCTTCCCTGGGTCGGGAGTCAGGCTTTTGGGGGGGCGCAGTTCCTCCGACAGCCCTAGACCTCCTTTTCTTTGACTTGGGTGCCTTGCAGGCCTTCCCGCCAAGTCTGTGCTCCGTAGGCTTTCCTGCAGCTGCGCATAGGCTGCAGTTTGGCACTCCGGAGCACTGGGCCGCCTTGTGGCCGGGTTGACCGCAGCGGAAACACAGTTCGCTGCGATCAATTTGTGCAGTGCACTGTGCCCGGACGTGGCCCTTTTCCAGACACCGGAAGCACTGCACAGCCCGTCTTGGCAGGAGTTTGACCCTGGCAGCCACCCAACCCACCAGCAGTCGTCCGCCATCTGCAGCCTTGTTCGCAGCCGCTACCGGGCACCGCACCCAGACCGTGCCCAGCCCGTCCGCGCCGCTGCGAATTTCGCCTGCCACCACATTCTCAGGCGGACATCCACCGATTTGGGCAATGGCCGCCACTACTTCCTCCGGGGTAACCGAGTCGTCCAGTCCATTCACGCGCAATTCAGCCGTGACAGTGGGCCTGGACACTCGGGCGTCTTCTGGCTTGAGGACTTCCCGGAGCTTGGCGGCCAAATTGTCCGCCCTCTCTTGTCTCGCAGCACCCGACACTTGAAGCACCTTGGCACCCGTGGCTGCCGTTCTGAAAACGAAGCCAGCCGGGGTGCCAAATTCGCAAAACTTCAGCTTTTGCCTCATTTCCGCCAGGAGCGACTTGTAGGTCACTCCCCTGTTGGCGGCTTCGGGCTGCAGTGTAATAACTACAGTATCTGAGCGTGGGGTAGTGACCTTGGGCGGCCTCGTGGCCTCTGTTCGAGTCGGACCCTGGCGGGGTGGCTGCGACACCCTCTTTTTGCGGCCCCTCTTCACCACCGTCGTCCACGCCTCCTGGGTGGAAGGCGCGGTACCCGGGAGCGTGGTCTCTTGGGTAGAAGGGGGCGCGTTCGTACCCGCTGCTTTCTTCTTGCGGCGGCTACCTTTACCCGCCGTCACGTGGGTGGGAGAAGCCGCCACCGGGAGCTCGGATGTTTGGAGAGGGGGCTTGGACGCACCATCCACAGGCTTCTTGGGCCCTGCCACGGAGTTCTTAGCCCCCTCTGCAGGTTTCTGAGCTACCTGCGCGGGCCTCGTTCTGGCAGACTCTTCCGTCCTGCGCCTATCCGCCGCAAGCGGGGGCCGAAAGATTTCAGCTGGCGGGAGTCGAGACTCAATTGCCTCCAGGCGGGCACTCACCATGCCACCACACTGCACCATGCAGATTCTCGCCACCCTCTCTATATCATAGTCCGACAAGCTTAGAGATGATGGCGCCGCAGGTGCAGTCGCCGACGTGGGAGCTGCCTGCTGCTGCCCGACACTTCGCTGAGAGGCAAACTCTCGCCTGAGGTCCTCCAGCTCGGATCGGAGACGGCTGTTCTCCCTCCCCAGCCTCGCCGTCTCTTCCGAGGTCGTGCGGCCATGGAGAGCCTCCACTGCCTCCCTGATCCCCTCTGCCGCCTCTTTGAGGGCGCGCGTGAACGAGCCCTTCAGGTTGCCGGACTTGGTCGCAACCTTCAGGACAACGTCCACGCCGTCCATCACCTGGCGGTTGAGAGCCTCTGCTGTTAGGCTCTCTCCATTGGCCGCCTGGGCAGACCGCCGCTCTCGGGCCTGACGGGCCATTTCGGCAACCTCATCGGCCGCGATTGCTCTGTTCTGAGCACGCTTCGCGGCGTTGGCCTCCGCCTTTGTGCCCACAAGAGAGACGGTGACCCCTCCCAGCTCGTCGATCGAGACCGCGGATGAGACGCGATCCGAATCACTCGCTCCGCTGGCCATCGGCGTATCGGGGCGCTTCAGGAAGCGGCCCCGGGTGTCACGTGACGCTGCCGGAGTTTTTGTTCCGGAAGCTGTCCCGCGACCTCTGCCCCTCCTGGCTGTCGGCACCTTCGCGGCCGGCAGGTACTCCTCGCTTGAGGACAGACCCGCCGTGCATGAGTCCGACTCACAGACACGCGGCCGCTTCCCCCAAAACTTGGAGGGAGCGGCCGCAACTGCTTGCGAAACGGTGGGTGTGTTGTCGAAGGTAGACGACATACCACCCACCCCCTCCAAAACCACGCAAGGCTCCGCTGGAGCCTCCGCTCCCGGCCTCAGTGACGCAGTGCCAGAGTCCGACACTGCGTCCGACGCGTGGCGCTCGACCCGTCCTCGGTCATTTCTCTTAAAACTAAAAGAGATGAGGTCTTCAAATGACCTCGATCTCGAGGAGCCTCCTCGGCTCTCGTTGCCATTGGCAAGCGGGGCTTTCAGTCCCCTATGCCAACCCGATCAAGCACCCGACGTCGCACTGTAAGCCAGCCTCACGCCCCTATATCTCGAAGGTAGTCCTAACGTTCGAGCTAGTTTGTAGCAAGACATTACCAGGTGCGGGCTCCATGGAGGGTGGGAAGCCGGAGAGATGAAATTTTACAAACACAGATATGGACAACTCTAGCCCATCTGACACCACACACACACAAACACCTAACACACACAAACACCTAACACGCACACAACAACCACACATACACATACACCGACACACACTTACACGCCCCACACACACCCTCAGACACACTACACACACACTCACCGGAGTGGAGGCGAAAGCCAAGGGCTTGCAGCACCTCTCTAGCCCCCGGTCGCTCTGCTGCCAACGCAGCGAGCTCCAGTGCGGGTACCGGTCCGGCAGTGGCGAGAACCGCTGCCAAAACCAAAACCAAGTCCCGTATCAAACGGAGGACACCGGCACTGCTCGGGACCAGTACCGCTCCTTCCTCTTTTTCCTCTTTTTCGCGCCCCCCACGACGGTTCACTCCGGTGGCCGGGCTCCCCTCATACATCCTCCTCCGCCTATCGCTGCACAAGCCGCTCCCCCCCAGCTGGCCGTCTCTGGTCAACCGGTGGAGACAGGCATTACAGGTGACGCGTTCGCGCTCGCCTGGCAGGTTCAGAGGAGTAGGCACATAAGCAGGAAGGAGGAACATACTCCGGCAACACTAAGCCACCGCGATGACTCGTCAGGCCAAGCTGCTCCGGCTTCTTCAGCTCCTAAGACGAAGAGGAAGAACAGGCCGTCCAAGAAGTAGCGGCTTCAGATACAGTGGAAGCGTAAGTCTCCCAAAACAAACAGGCTAATGCCGCGGGTCGGGTAATACCGACCAGCGGTAATGTCAACTTCTCCGCAGGCAAACGGTCGGCACCAGCCGACCAGGGCTAAGCCAACCAGCAGCCAGCGGCGCGAAGGGACGAGCCCCCTCTAAGATACAGCGACCCGTTCGGAAGGATCAGGCCGCGGCCAAGCAGGCTCTCAACTAGACTTCATCACCTCGAGGAGAGCGTAAGCGGCCGCGTCTTAATAAATCCAAACGGGACGCTAACCGAAGCTACACCCAAGAAGAAAGCTCCGATCTCGACGTTGCAGTCACCTGTGGTCGTACGGGGCTTATCAGCAGGGAGGCGTCGAACCAGGTTCTCGCGGCAATCTAGAGGAGGATAGTCGCAGAGGTTCACCCATACAGGGCTCACCTGCTCCGACCTTCAGAGCGAAGCTGGTGTTCAGCGGCGGGGCCCTCAAACTGTGGTGCGGCAGCGACCACACCTTAGCGTGGCTAGGGACTCTGGTCTCCGAGCTAGCTCCCACCATTGGCACCGCGCTAGTGATCAGGAGGCAGGTAGAGATCCAGCGTCGGATTAGGTGTGGTATACTCATCCCCGACGAGCAGGGAATCTTCGTGGAGCCGTCCAACATTGGGCGTGCTCTGTGCTACCAGAACCCCTGGATAGACGTCAGGGGATGGGTATTGCTGGGCGCCAACAAACAGGCCGACGCATGGTATGTGGTGGTCGGGGTCCCTGAGGACCAAATTCCGACCCTGATGAAAGCCGAACGCCGTCTCTCATTTGGTGTAGGGACGGTGTACGTTAAGTTCCAGGGTCCGAACGGCAGATTTGTCGACGTCCCTCAGGGATATCCGGCCGCTGAAACCAGCGCCGTGACACGGGAGGAGGAGGCAACTCCGCCCACAACAAAGGCCACGTGTGCCTGCAGTAGCAGCGCCGGCCGCCCCTGCCATCGCCAGCGTGCTACCACAGCCAAACCGCGACGGCTCAGCTGCGGAAGTGGCTGGAGGTTCAACATACAGCCATTGCCCTAAGCCAGGAGCCGTGGATTAGGGGTGGCCGAATACAAGGTTTCTCCAATCTTGGGGGGTAAGGTCCTAGTTAGTACAGGTCACGATAAGCCAAGATCGTGCATTTATACCACACATAACATAGAAACACAGCCACTAACAGATTTCTGTTACAGGGATATCTCTGCAGCTAGGCTACTGATACAGCGTGGGACACAGAAGCAGCTGTGGTCTTCGTCTCCGCTTACATGCCCGAGGCAGAGGACCCGCCCCTCATGACCTCACCCGCCTCGTGACATACAGCGAGAGCACAGGGCTGGAGGTTGTCATACGCGCCGACGCAAACGCTCATCATCCTCTATGGGGCATGGACAAGCAAAACGCAAGTGGTAAGGCTCTAGTAGATTACTTGTTCACAACTAACTTAACCCTACTGAATACAGGTTCTGAACCAGCCTTCGTAAACAGACGTACCCAAACAATCATCGACCTCACTCTGGCAACGGAGGGCGCAGCGGCCATCATCACCGGCTGGCAGTTCTCTAAGGAGGCCTCCTGCTCGGACCACAGGTGGATCCGCTTCGACATACAGGCATGTGTGACTCCAATACTGCCACGGCACAACCCGCGTAACACTGACCGTGCTGCCTATACACGCACCCTCGAAACCAAGCTTGCGCCAACAAACTACTGGATGACCTACGAGGACACGCCACAGATCGACGAGCGTATAAGTCATCTCACGAAATCAATGCTAGACAGCTACCAATCATCCTGCCCGGAATCCACTCCGCTCACAACACCACGGAAGCAACCATGGTGGGGAGCGGATCTGGAACACAAGCGCGGGAAGGTAAGGGCAGCCCTAAACAGAGCCATGGGACCTGTATTACGCGGCCAAATCCAGCTACAAAAATGCATTAGATTCAGAAGTTCCACCGGGTGGCTGAAATACTGTGGCAACATCGAATCCTGCCAAAAGGAAACAGGGTAAGGAAAATACTGGCACAGCAGAGCCCGTCTGGGCCCGGTGTTCTGAAACCCGACAACACACTTACCACCTCACCAGAAGAGGCGACGCACACAAAGTGATAACACTGGAGAAACTCCAGTGGGCGATCAGGTGCTTCCATCCCTTCAAGGCGGCCGGTCCGGACGGAGTCTTTCCCGCCTTATTGCAGTGGGGAGGGGCCTCTGTCGCCAGTAGACTGTTACCCATAATGAGAGCGTACCTGGCCTTTAGATACGTTCCAAAGGGATGGAGGGAAGTGAAAGTTATATTCATTCCTAAGCCAGGTAAGAGTGACTATACCAACGCGAAATCCCACCGATCGATCAGCCTAACCTCCTTCCTCCTTAAAACCATGGAGAGAATTTGCAAGAGAGAGCTAAGGGATGGCGTTTTAAAAACGATCCCACTCCATGCTAACCAGTGGTACACTGTTTTATAGACAAAAGTTTTATAGAATTTCGTTTCATATAATTTTTTTCTCGTATCATCATTTCATAGAGTACTCAATACGCAATATATTTACTTCGAAAAAAATTAAATCGTAGATTTTTGTTACTAATAAATTTAATGATTCTATATTCATATCATAGAATAACAAATCAAATATTCTTTATACACATATTGTTTAGTTAAGAGCCCTCTTACATTTCGGCGCTTCGCGAATTTAGGTATTTTATGCACCGAGCGGTCGGCGAGCTACACGACCGATTCTTTCTTTCATTTTTGTTCACTCGCTTGGACCATGATACTGTGAGTATTGCGTCTAAACGGTCTTGATCCAACGTAACACAAGTTTTCTTAGCATGAAGTTACGGTGGTATTTCGGTGGACGGAAAAACTTTTCATGTGACATTTTAATGTTATTTAATTCGTTTTAAGATTTCTTTTGACCCGTTTTATATTTTTATTTATTAAGAATCTTAAAGTGTTAAATTAATTAGATATAAATAAACATTTAAATTTTTACGCAGTAACCGATCGTTGATAACCGACATCCCTAGCATAGTAGTCTGAAAATCGTGCTCCATACTCATAGAAAACGAAATAATTGTGATACTATCGATACTATGAAAGTACTTTTATGAGATATTTTAAAGGACAATATTATAGTCCACGCTATTCGTATCATTTAAACGTTTCATTTGCTATTACATATTTAAATTCGTTCAGGTAATTTCAAAATTTCAAATTTCGCATCAAAATCCGTTGCGTAGTTTTAAAAATCTAAGCATATATAGGGACAGACAGCGGGAAGCGACTTTGTTTTATACGTAAATAAATAAATACTACGGTTGCAATATGTTTAAATAAATAAAATACACCAATGTAACTAATAATTATTCTTTTATTTTTATTTACAACGATCAAAGACGGCGGTCGTAGTTTACGAAGTTCTAGCACGCACACAAAAGCAGAGTCTATACGGCAATCGACGCACACTATGATAGTATCGATAGGACGAAGCGCGCGAAATTATCTGACATAGACCCTAGTCAATCGCTCGCGCCGTAGTGAGCGAAGATAGCCGGCGCAGTGAAATATATAGTACTTTTAATTAATGAATTAAAAAATAACAGAAGCTATTTAAAAAATAAAAAAAATAGTATAGTTCAAGCAAAACTGAAGAATATTTTGGTATAAATATTACGTCAAAATGATGCACAATTTCGGAGATATCGCGGCATGTTTCGAAGCCTTTTCGGTCGATAATTGAATTAGGTCCAGTTTTTTTTTCTTTACATGTAAGGCATATAACGAAAATGTATTCTAATAATATTAAAGTATAGGATATAAGTGAGACGAAAAAAAATTTTTTGATGGTCTATATTCAATAGAATCTACACATTACAGTCCAAAAATCAGGTCTCCGTGCGTTTTTGCATAAACATGCATCGGGAGAATGATGATTACTAAATAAATATAAAAGTTATCTTAAGTTCGGTTTATTATAATTGTAGTAGAGATAACGACCTATTTTTAACGAATAATTGTTATTTTAAGCAACTAACGAAAAACATACAATTTCAACGAGGAAACCTTGCGATTTCGCGTTTTTTTGTAATACGTCTCTTAATATAAAACTTGTTACCAAGAAAAACATTTTATCGAGTGACAGTTGTGTGAGTGACAGTGACGTACGTACTGTGTTTATTTTGTGGTTCATAAATTAATGTTGAAGTGCCCTAATTTTATTACTGCGACCAATTTCGTCACAATTTGGTCACAGTTCTAACCTAACCTAACCTATTTGGTCGGAGTAAACTGAACGTTTCAACGTCAAGGTAAATATCTAAATGTTGTAATAAGGCGTAATCGACGGGTAGCCCCGCTAGACGGGGCTGCTATTTCTGTATGCAGTGTTTAAAGTAACCTAACTATCCTGTCCGGAGTCGGTGTGCCCCAAATCCTGAGCTCGCTTCACTCGCTCTTGCATCATAAGTTTTCCTTGCCACAATGCCTTGTTTATGTTGATGTTGTGAGTAGTGTATACAAAACAACATAAAAAATAGGAGCACGATAGACGCATTCGACTGTGTGTATATTTATTTATAAAATTATGGATAGCATAACGTCTACTTTTACATTTTCGTTGAAATAAAATACCATGGAAAAATACACTGAACAAACAATATTCGTTAAAAAATAATTCTAGTTTGATAAGTTTGTTAAAAAAAGGGGTTTATAAAATTCATTGAATTCTATTTCTGTGAAATAATGTTTCAGTCAAGTAAATAGTCGTTAAAACAATAATATTGGAACTAAAAATACATCATCATCATCATCAACATCATTTCAGCCGAAAGGCGTCCACTGCTGGACATAGGCCTCCCCCAAGTGTCGCCACATTGACCGGTGACTCCCCGTGCGACTCGCATCCAGCGCATCCCTGCAACCTTCACCAGGTCACCGGTCCACCTAGTGGGAGGCCTTCCAACGCAGAGTCTTCCGGTTCGCGGTCGGTCGCCACTCCAGAACTTTTCGACCACATCGGCCATCCGTTCTGCGAACAATGTGCCCTGCCCACTGCCACTTAAGTTTGGCTATTCTTCGGGCTACGTCGGTAACCTGGGTCTCTTGCGGATGTCCTCATTTCTGATTTGATCACGCAAGGAAACTCCAAGCATAGCCCTCTTCATTGCCCTTTGGGTGACTTTAAGCCTTCTGATAAGGCCCATTGCGAGCGACCACGTTTCGGTCCCGTATGTAATCACTGGCAACACACACTGGTCATAGATCTTCGTCTTGAGACACTGCAGTAAGTTGGACGAGAAGATACCACGTAACTTCCCGAACGCTGCCCAGCCGAGTCGAATTCGACGATTGACCTCTTTCTCGAAGTTAGGCCTACCTAACTGGATCGTTTGTCCCAGGTAGACATAGTCGTCTACAACTTCGAGTGTAGAGTCTTCGATCTTGATAGAAGTGGGTGTTACATGGGCATTCAACATGATTTTGGTTTTGTCCATGTTCATTTTAAGACCCACTCTTTCGGAAGCTCTACTAAGGTCATCAAGCATTGTACTGAGGTTCTCCATGGTCTCAGCCATGACCACTATATCGTCGGCAAATCGAAGGTGAGAGATGTACTCGCCATTGACGTTGATGCCTAGCCCTCTCCAGTCCACCTTGAAGACATCCTCCAGTGCAGCGGTGAACAGTTTCGGAGAAATGACGTCTCCCTGTCTCAAACTCCGTCTCCTGTCTCTCGCTGCAGAAGGATAGGTTCCGAGGTCTGGTCCTGAAGTCGGACTGACATGGTGGCGTTATCGTACAAACACTTCAACACCTCGATGTACCGATAGTCGATTTGGCACCGTTGGAGAGACTGCAGTACAGCCCAAGTCTCGATCGAATCGGAGGCTTTCTCGTAGTCCACAAACGCTAAGCGGAGAGGCAGGTTATACTCTTCGGTCTTCTATATAACCGGTTTTCACCTTGAACATTTGCTTCTTGGTTGACATGATGAAGTCAATCTCATTTTTACCAGCTGCACCATCGGGACTCTGTCAGGTTCACTTCCTGTGCTCACGCTTTTTGAAGAAGGAGTTCATCATATAGAGGCCCTCCTTCTCCATAAAACTAGCCATTTGGTGACCCCGGTGGTTCCGACGTCCAACGCCAAATTGCCCCATCTTCAGCTCAGCCTCTTCTCGTTTGCCCAGTTTCGCGTTGAAGTCCCCCATGACAACGGTGAAATGAGTTTTGAAAACATGCAGGGCTTTAGAAATATCCTCATACACGGTCTCCACTTCGTCGTCGGTGTGTGCCGAGGTCGGGGCGTAGCCCTGCACGACCTTCAGCAAATATCTTGATGATATTCTGAGTATATGGTACGCCACCCTGGTCGACACACTCTAGATCTTCACTACGTTATTCACGAGGGACTTGTGGACGATAAACCCAACACCACCCTGGGACTGCCGGTTACCCTCTAAGAAATAGAGCAGGTTGCCGGATTTCAGGATTATCGTGTCCTCACCCTCTCTTCGGACTTCAGATAATCCCACAATACTCCATCGCAGACTGCTCAATTCCTCTTCGAGTTCCGTTATCTTCTCGTCGGTCCGGAGTGTACGCGTGTTGTATGTTGCCAGGTCAAGGCGTCGGTAACCACGACCGCTACCATAGTCGAGGGTAGACGGGCTGCCGGGTACTAGGGGCCATTTTTGTGTTGCGCTCATCATTGGGGGGGTTTTGCCATAATCGCCACGCTTTGCAGGCGGGTTGGCGATCGCAGTATGGTTGTTATAAAAAACAGAGAACGCTGCTGCCCATTCTCTGGTAAGTCCCTTAGTCACCCTCTTACGACACCCACGGGAAGATATAGGATGGTGCTATTCTTTACGTCCGGACACCATACGGAACCGTCCGGACACCATATGACACTACAAAAACCAAATATTAAATGAAACATTTTCGGCGAAACGAAATTCTATGAGATTTCTGTCTGCGAAACAAGGGGCACCATGCTAATCAGCATGCATATAGCTTGGGTAAGTCCACTGAATCCGCTCTCCATCTAGTGTTCGGCCGGATAGAAGAAGCGATACATCAGAAGGGCACCTGCCTGGGCACTTTCATAGACATCGAAGGAGCCTTCGATAAAACAAACTTCTCCAGCATTAGCACCGCCCTCTCTCGACACGGAGTAAAACAGGTATTGACTGGCTGGATTACTAACATGTTTAGTAAACGAGTGGTTCGTCTTGCAGAGAAACAGCAGATGGCCATGATAGCCAGAGGCTGCCCCCAAGGAGGTGTACTCTCCCCCCTCCTCTGGAATCTGGTGATAAATGATCTTATCACTAAACTCCACGCTAACCAATTCTATACAATAGGGTACGCCGACGACCTCGCCATCCTCATTTCGGGGAAAGTGACGGGGACAATCTGCAATCTCACTCAACAGGCGCTACGCATCGTTGAACGGTGTCACAGAGAAATCGAGCTCTCAGTGAACCCCACGAAAACGGAACTAGTCATGTTTACTCAAAAACGATATCGTCTACCCAAACTTTTCGATACAGAACTCCAGTCAGCCGACGAGGTCAAATACCTGGGAGTCATCCTGGACAGTAAGTTAAACTGGAGTAGTCATCTAGACAACAAAATAAACAGGGCCTGCATCACCTTTTGGCAATGCAGAAGGATGATAGGTAAGAAGTGGGGCCTATCCCCTAAAATTATACTTTGGTTATACTGCGCAGTAATCCGACCCATGAATCCCATGATTACCTACTGGGCAGTGGTCTGGTGGCCCCGCACCAGATTAGCCACAGCCTCCATCAAACTGCAACGCATGCAAAGGCTTGCCTGCATTGCGACCACAGGTTGCATGAGGACTACTCCGACCGCAGCCCTCGAAGCCATGTTGGGACTCCCACCGCTCCATCTGTTCATACAACAGGAAGCGATGATGACGGCAGTACGCCTTAAAACACTTCAACTCTGGGGTAAGAAGGTAACACAGCACACCGCGGTACTGGAGGGAGTCTATAATTAGTTCCCCCTGGCAAAAGCAATAAACGATCGGATACCTAAACCGTTCGTATTCGATAAAAACTACAAAATCCAACTCCATGAGGACCACCGCTGCGAGGCTGCAGAACTTCGGATCTTCACGGATGGATCTAAAACAGGCACTGGAGCTGGAGTCTTTTCGGAGGAGCTCAACATCCATATAGCCACACCACTAGGGGCCCACAACACGGTATTTCAGGCAGAATGCATGGGCATTTCCCTGGCGGTATCAGCCATCTTAGCCAGGGGGATTGTGGACCACTCTATTCGCATACTCTCTGACAGCATGGCTGTACTGCTAGCACTAAACAACCATATAATCAACTCTGGGTTAATACACGAGTGTCATCAACGCCTGAACCAGGTTGGTAATCTCAATAATATAACCATCCAATGGATCAAAGGACACAGCGATTCCCGAGGCAATGATGCAGCGGACGAACTCGCTAGAAGGGGGTCGAGCATGGCAGCAGTGGGACCCGAACCCATCGTGCCACTCCCTTTTGGGTATCTACGCACAATGGTAAGGAAACGAACCAGTGAACAACACCACAAGCTGTGGCTGGACCATGGCGAGTGCAGGCAGACCAAGGAAGCACTTCCTACTATCGATGGCCGCCTCACCAAACGGGTGCTTCGGCTGACCAAATTACAGCTGTGTACACTTACAGCCGCCACCACTGGACACTGTTCTTTTAATAAACACCTCTTTGTCATAGGAGTCACAGACAACCCCCTGTGCCGAGCCTGCATGGAGGAAGACGAAACAGCAGCCCACGTGCTTCTGCATTGCCCAGTGGTTGCAACATACAGGGCAAAGTACTTCGGTAACCCAGGTACTCTCCGCGAGATTGTCAGCAATATCGAGCTCTGCTGGCCTTTCTCGGGGAGTTATGATGGATCGAATAAATTTCCCACCCGCACGCAAAATACGCGCTTTGACGTGGAGTTGCGGACACTAGCCCGTTATACAATACAATACAACAATAATAAACTAAGTAAACGAGTCACGGTTGTTTTATTTCTCAGGAACTACCCAACTGATCAAGTGTATTTCTTTTTACTTGAGGTACTTTTTAAGTACATATTTTTGGTGTAATTATATTTTATGAGTAATGGTTAAATAATAAAATATTATAGAACAACCGCCATCTTGATGTGTTTTTAATTATTAATAATTAATTGATATCATTTAATTGGCTAAGGTACACCCGCCATTTTGACTCTCACTAGTGCACGTCACTGCATGCCAGCCATTTCTGTCTGAACAGCGCCTTGGAAACATCACACACGAACTCCATTTTAAAAAAATCGACTATGATTCACGATATTTCACATCTCTATTATTGACGTTTCATTTGTAACTTAATTTCGTTTGACAGATTTTTATCAATATTGGTCGAATACATCGTTTTGCGGATTTCTACAAGGAATATTTTATAAACGGTAGGAAATAACCGTAAAGGTATGGTAAATTTGGCCGACGCGTTTATGATAAATACGGTGGCGGACGGAGCTATGAATTTGTTGCGTCAAATTGTAAGTTCCGACTTCAGCTCTGAAATTTAGATGTTTCTTCGTATCTGATGCAAGGGCTCATTGTTTGCTGTCAAAATTAATGACTGCCTAATTTTGTTTCCACAGGGTATTTTCAAGTCTACACAAACTCTTCAACCACCACCACCTCAAGTTATAGTAAGGATGCCGCTTTGGCAACTAGCGCAAGAGGCGGGGCCGTTTGTGCGGCTCGCCGGGCTCAGCGGCGCTGCTGCTGTAGTGCTCGGCGCAATGGGCGCTCACCGCAACTTCCCCGAGCCCGAAACCAAAGAAGACTTGAGGAAAATCTTTGACACAGCCAACAGATTTCATTTCTTACATACCCTAGCACTAGTCACAGTTCCTCTTTGCCGGAGACCGTTTATAGTAAGTTGAATAGATGTTGCTTCCTCTTTACACTCTAAGCAATTTGCAAATTATGACATTGAACTTTGTAATTACTGTGTGAATGACAAGTCAGAATTTAAAAAGTCTATCAATTAGGAAGATTACGTTAATATTGTTATCACAATTCAATTCTTGTTCATTGTAATTCTTATTCTTAGTTCATATAAGGTAAATAAGATTGGTAGGAAGTAAAACTGCCACACATGACTGCCATACATAACTTTTATATATTGCACAATATTTTATTTTTATTTCACATTTAAATCTTTAATTTCTTCTGAACAGTAAGCAACTTCATGAATTAACTATATTTCCAGGCTGGAGCATTCTTCATTGCTGGGATGACACTATTCTGTGGCACGTGCTACTACCACGCCTTCACTGGTGACCGCTGCTTCCGCAGGCTCACTCCCGTTGGTGGTTCCTGTCTCATCCTCGGTTGGGTTGCAATGGTGCTGTAAACCCTTGTAACTATTCCTAGATGTGTGTTTGTTGTTAGATGGTCAAGTGTACATTCTAGTTCTTTAGGTTTATATTTTAGACTATTGCACAGTTACTTTTACTATTAATTAGTAACTAGAACTACAATTTAGAATTTTATTATGGCTAATTCCAGTGTTGACTTTGATCCCTGTATGCACAATATATCCCAAATATGCTGTTATATTTATAGATAACATTGTTATTGAACCTAACCAATAAGACAGTCATATTTTTTCATGTCTTGAGTATAATAATTAGATTTATGATATTATTTTATTAATGAAATATGTGGGTTCAAAGAAAAGTAACGTAATCAACTTCTAGAACAATGTTTATGGATTTGTTGTATTCTTGTGAATAGTTTGGTGGCAGTGTAAAGTAATATAAAGGTTAATAATTGTTCACAATTTGTCTTGTGTTTTATTTATATTGCAATGTGTTGCTGGAGATCATGAAATATAAAAATGCCAAATAATCAGTTAAGTGATATCTGCTTCCTTTTTCTATGAGTTTAAATATCTTCAACAGGTGGAGTGTGAAGGTTGGCTGGATTTAATTCTAGCATCCTTATCATTATCGTCTCTATAAGATTTAAGCTGTTGGATATAGGAGTAAAAAGGTGAAAAATGAAACCCAGTGTTGATCAATATTGTTTACTTACATGGTTTTATTGAAATTGTTACATATTAAATTTTGCACTTTTTCTTTACTCATTTATGATACTTAAAACATACACCGTTTGGTAATAAATGCTATTATAATTCTTAGGACTCTCAAACAAGTTTTAGTGGTCCTTCAAATAGCTTAAATATAAATGTGCCGATCTAATCAGAAATAATAAACTGCAGGTGGTATTCGAGGAATAACTCGCGATGTGAAAGTGAATGGCCATTCTATTATTATTATGTAGGGTCAGCAGAGTTGGCAGCATGGATGGTCAGTCCCGTGGCTAGCGGCGCGACACCGACTCGTACAGTCTCGTCTCCATACAGTGAAGCCAACAAAATCCATCCATGTTACATATTTACCATAAGCTTTATATTGAGAGTCAGCAGATCTCCGATATACAGAGAAAGTAATATAGTATAAAGTTATCACATTAAATTAACACAAAATATAATATAAACATATTTCTGTAATCTAAAAAGAATCCAAAGAAAAACAAAACTATAGAACGCACAGCACTTTTAAGTGTCTGTCACATTAGGTTAATAAAAATCACTTTGATTGCACATAAACAGCAGTCGTCCGGAGCGTGCGCACCGTCAATATAACACATATTATAGGTTTCACTAACCGCATTCACACGTGTATACAAACAACTCGGTCGGGGTTGATACGTAATCACAGCAGTGGGGAGAGGACGCGAGGGCGCTCACGACAAGTGGAACGAGTGCTGGCCCTCGGAGGCGGCGAGGCGCAGCTTGCCGCGCATGACGTCGGCGCTGGTGTAATCGGGCAGCTTTAGGTAGTTGACGCACGTCATCACGGACGGCAGGTACTCGTCCGGGTCCAGCGATGACTCCAGCGACTTGCGCACCACCGTCAGCGGCGGATTCAGCGCCTTGAAACCTGCGGGAAATGCCATCATCATCAAACTGCCAACTTCACCAAGCACAACTGCATTATCAGACAACTGGATAGGTTAAAGTAAGCCATTCTTTCTCAGTCATATATTTACCTCCAGTGGGTAGCCTTGGGCTTCCAGTCACGAACTGCAAGAACAGACGCTGCTCCTCGCGGTTATATGAGGCGAGTATGTCAATTAGCATGCGAATGGCGCGCGACTCCGCGTTGTAGCCGTGGTCGGGACGGATGCACTCCGTCAACATGCGGGGCTCCCAGCGCTGGTCGCGACCTCCTGGAAGACAATAGTTTTATAATATTGTTTGTTAGAGGCGTTCTGATTGTGAATCGCGAGCGTTTATCTTTGATGTCTGTATTGCGTGTCTTTAATGTCGTAGACATACAAGATTAAATTGTGATGATTGACGCGTGGTCGTGAAGAACAATGTCAATGATAAAGACATTTATTTGGAATCTTGTATCATTATAGTAAAAAAATCTTACCGGACGGACTGCCACAGAATACTTGTTCTAATTCTTCAGGATAAAATATTTTGAGGTTGGCTAGTGGGAATACTGACTCAAAGCCTTCTCGGAATGCTTCCATTTGTTTGGTAACACCTGTTGGAAAAGAAAATTCATCATGAGCATGAGTGTTTATTTATGTACTTGCTGAGAAGCATCTTGCGAATCTAAATCTTTATCTAAAATTATATCCTGAGATATTGGATAATATTATGTATTTTAGTTTGGCATATAACCAAATATTTGTTCACCTATCTGTCTACCAGTCAAGCCATTTATGACAGTTCCTTCTTAGAATTCATGAACCGGCCAATAGTCTACCATATCATGGTCAATTTATTAACTACTAGCTTTTGCTCGCGGCTTCGCTCCCGTTATGCATGGAAATGAACTCACGGGAACGTTTTAAGTGTAGCCTATAATACTCTAGAATAATGGAGCTTCCCGGTTATGAAATAATTTTTTGAATCGGATCAGTAGTTCCGAATATTTCCCCCTGTATACAAACTTGCAAACAAATTTTACCTCTTTATAATATTAGTATGGCTTCCAGTTGTACTATCATGCCCACTTGATCTGAACAAAATCCATACCACATGTGGCTGTTGCAATGTCAAAATTACTACTTCAAATATGTCACTGACAGGACTGACTGATCTGGCGCAGGTTTGTGAGTTCAATTGATTGATCTCTTATGAATGGTAGTGGTAGGCTTGCAAAAACAACAGATTGTTACGCTATTTCTCCCAAGCTGAAGTGGCGAAGGGCGGAAGTTTTGAGAGAACGATTTATGAAATTTAGACATTCAAAAATTGAGTTTTTTTTTAAATGTTGTACGTAGGTTGAATATTACCTTCATAAAGCATCCAGTGGGTAACGAGATCAATGTAGTTGTGCAGGTTGTGCGCGGTGACGGGCAGGTCGCGGCCGCCGCGCCGTAGCTCCGTGCAGCCGTCGCCCGGCAGTATGAAGTCCAGCCCCAACTCTTCGATGGGGCAACCGTCCAGCTCTAGGGCGCTTATCTGTTTCATAATACACACAATATGCTTTAATGATCATTAAAATGGGAACACAGACCTGTTGTCTCTCTATCGAGAGGTATTAGCATTACAAGTGATACACTTGTAATGCTTGCTTTACAAGTGATATACTTTTAATGCTTGCATAAACTACGTTCTCAGAACTTCAGGGGGAAAACCAAAAAAGAAAAAAAAAATTGATGACGGAATGGTCAATGCACAGGAGTTTGAATTCGATATCCGCACTATATTACAATAACAAATAATAGTTTAGTGAGTGTATGTTTCTGTTAAGGATCAAATAGTACAAATAAATATTACAGTCTCTCTTTTTTGAAGTTGCAGCTAATTTGGTTTTTGCACAATGTAAGGTCTCAGTGAAATATAATATATTAAATAAAGGATAATAATATATATAATATGTACTTATAGTTAAAGAGCAAGCGCAAGTTTATTAATCACGTGCAATATAATTATTACAACAAGCCAGCGACCATTTCACTGGTTAGTGTAGTTTGGTTCGGACCAACTGACTCTTGGGTGGATCTTTTTTTATCTTTTGTAAATTAAAATAAGCATTTAAGTTTCGGTAGTCTTTTCTATTACTATGCGTAAAGTAAATAATGTACCAGCTGTGTCTTCTGCTCGGGCGAGTGTCGTGTGTCGGCGGCCAGCAGGCGCGCGCGCTCGGCCACGCGGCGCAGGCGGCACAGCGAGCGCCACAGCTCGGGCGCCACGTGCCGCACGTCGCTCAGCGACAGCATCTTCTCCTCGCTCACCAGCCAGCGGTACATCGACACTGACAGTGGTATGTCCACCTAAAGGACAACCATGGGTTGACAAGATTGAGTATACAGTAGTTATCACACTAGTGTAGTAGACAAAACCGGGATGAAATTACTGACCGACGGGAGGACAACTTTGAAAATGCACAGAGTTTGTGATACAAGAGAAATACAAAAAAAAACTTGTTTTCGATGAACTGTAATACAATTACATTATTCATACATTGAAAACGAGATCTTTCTAGCAGTAAGTTAAAGTAAAGTACCAAACTTACCATTCTAGAGTCCATGACAGCTTTAGCCATAAACTTCCCCAGGAACCGGAACTTGGCCTTAACCCGTGAGACGTGGGAGGCGCGTGCGTTGCGGCCCACGGCCTGTGGGAACAGGCCGCACGGCCACGACACGTACGTGGCGTCGGGCGCCGGCGACGGGATCGACGTTTCCTTCTCCAGTTCTGACGGCTCGGGGGAGCGCTCCTCGTCTAGATTGAGAGCATCACGGACTGAGGACGCCAGACGTGCGGCCGCGTCAGATGACCGGTCAGTCACTACTGGCGGCTGACTCTTCACGATCTCCCCACCGAAAGATGTCGGTTTCTGCTTGAAGTTCTCCGAGCCATGCCACAGGTCGAGATCGGCACGCTGCAGTTCTTGCGAGACGAGCGCGTAGAACTCGAGCGTAGGCCCGAGGCCGGTGCCGACCTCGTTCTCGTACTGTATCTCGAGCAGCGCCTTGGAGTGCGCGAACTCGTGCATGACGTGCTCGGCCTGGCGCAGCACGTTGTGGCGCTGCACGGTGCGCTTGCGCCGGTCCAGGCGCGGCGCCACGCGCTCGTCCGCGCCGCCCGCCGCGCCGCCCGCGCCGCGCTCCCCGCCGGCCTCCAGCAGGCGCTGCAGCGCGCGGTCGCGGTCGAACGACACCACGTAGAACAGCAGGTGCCGGCACTCGAACGGCAGCACGAACGGACTGCACATACATCACCAATTGTCACATCTTAATACCTTTACATACTTCACTTTCAGTAACGAGCCAAAAAACATAACTCTCTGTTTTGGGCAGTCATGTAAAAAATTATAACTTACCAAGCGTAAGCTATCTTTTTCAGCCACGGTGGGAGATTTCCGGTCATTATGACGAGCGGATCTTGAAGCTGGCGATTGGCTTTGGCAGCGAGCTACAACAAATATCAACGATTAGTAAAGAGAGCACAGAAAATCGTCTGCGTCGGACATTTAGCATGTATGCGCAATGACATAAATAATTTGATATAAAGCATAATCAGTTCATATTTTTATTGCTAGAACACAGACCACCTCTCTGTGAGAGAAACTGGGCTGTAATCTACCACGCATTCCACGTGCGGGCTGATAGATGTCACATGTCTTCAAAGTTCTCGAGAAAGGCCATGTCACACTGTACTGGGATCGGTCTATCATTACTGACAGGACTATTGTCGCCAAAAACCTGACATAGTAGTGATAGACCGATCAGCGCGCCGCGTAATGATAGTCGATGTTACCATCCCGCATGACGAGAACCTCGTGAAAGCTGAGAAAGAGAAACAAATAAAATATCTCGACTTGACACACGAGGTTGTCGACATGTGGAATGTGAACTGGGCTATCATTGTGCCGATCGTCATGACGCCCAATGGCCTTATAGCCAATAGCCTCGACGACCATCTTTCGAGGCTCTCCTTAGGCGGTTGGACCAAGGGCCTGATTCAGAAGGCAGTACTCCTCGATACGGCTCGCATTGTGAGGAGGTTCCTGTCTCTGGAGCCCTAACCACCGGTAACTTGGACCCTGCTCCCGATACCGGCGGACCACTATTTTTTATATTTTTAACCTTAGCATTGATGAATTCCTGGTTGGGCACGAGCGGGCGCAGGTCGGGCAGGCAGGCAGCGCGGTACAGCGAGTGCCAGTGGCGGCACAGCGCGTGCAGGGCGCGCAGCAGGCTCAGCGCGGGGAGGGAAGCGTCGCGTACCTCGCCCGCTGTGCCGAGCCCGGCCGCGCGCACCATGTTCACCAGGGGTGATGAGCGGAGTGGGACCATGCCCTCTGTAACATGCACCAGGAACATTAACGAACGTCTACGTGGACATAAACACGTGGTAAAGTTCACGGTAGTCGTGGTCATAGAACGCAAGACTAAGATGACACGAGACCCAATGTAACGGGTGTAAAAATGCTTTTAACGAAGCCTAGAGTAACTTATTCTTCCCGTATTTGCGATTATTTTTAACGTTGCCGACGTTGTATAACATTTCTAGTAATTTTTGAGAACAGAGATTAAATTGAAAACAGTACATAAGAACGATTTCATAAAAATGTAGCGAAGTAACATACCATTCCACAAGAGATCAGGTTTGCGGCGCGAGGACAGCTTGGTGGGCTGCCCCTTGCCCTTGCGCGAGGCCGTGGTGTCGGCGCGCGGCTGCTCGCCGGCCTCCACCGCGCGGTAGTAGATCGTGTGTGTCTGCACCCAGATGCCCGCGTTTGCTGGAATAAACAAATTTTCACTTTACTAAGTCATAGGATAAGCTATGAGTGGGACATATTTTGTTATCGATTTGAGAAAACAATGTTTTTCTATATTTATTACTAGCCACCCGCCCCGGATTCGCACGGGGGCAGCATTGATAATATACTTACACCTTCCTCTTGATTCACTCTATCTATTGCTGAAAATAGCATTAAAATCCGTTGCGTAGTTTAAAAGATCTAAGCGTACAAACAGCGGGAGCGGGTCGCTCCCGCTTTCTTATCGACTTCCTTATACACTTTTATTTAAATTAGCGTGTACGAACACACTAATCCGAAAAAAAAAAACCGAAACCACCCAACCGATTTCAATGAAATTTTGTGCATGTGTGTGGTTGGTTCCAGCTTGAAAGATAAGATATTTTCGGACCCGATAGGTGGAGCCGTGCGTAGCAGGGGTGGGTTGCAAGTTATTATATAAATCTAGTGCTTCTAGCCTAATAGACAGATGAGTTTCTGGGAAGTTTGTATCGCCACTTCTTATATTGAATAATTTGAATAATACAATGCATGAAATTTTTTAAATTAGTTTTATAAGTATCCGAAATTTGTATGCCTATTATGTTAAACATAGCGATCCTGACATTCGAATTAGATCTTACAGTAAAAACCTAGAAATGGCGAATTGCCTTTAGGTAGTGTCTCATGTAATATTAACGGCCAAAAATAGCTTCTTGGTTGAGCCCACAAATATAGATATATCTAGATAACGCAAGTATCACGAACCGAATGGACACCGAGCGTGCCATTTTTTACTACCTACTACTATGTATATATATTACATACATATATGTAGTAAGTAGTAAAATAAATGGTATCTAATGTAATTATATGACATACAAACAAGTTACTACACAAAATAGACTACGTATTTGTTCAGCCAAAATAAATGACTTGATTTTGCCACTTCGTCTCTGGAACTAAAGACTAGAAAGTGTTGAAAGACGGGTGTTTTCGTCGAATTTTTGTACATTCAAAAAATGTTGATTAAGAGAATAATTTGAATAATTGACATTTGATTTGTTAAAATGTTTTATTATAGTGGTCAAGGACCACATGCAGTGTAGTTGAAAACGAGTTTTATAATTTTTTAACGTATTTTGATTTAGTACATTTTTATTACACTCTGTTTTTGCCTAGTTTTAAACAGAATAGTAATATTTATTATTCTTAGGAATAATAAACACACATCACACACATTTACACACACTATGTATTTTTTTAAAATTAAATACCGCGAAATCGGAAAAAAATAAATTATAAGAAGCCGCTTCCACACTTTAGTACAATTGCCAGAAAAAAAATGTACTTTAGGTAAATATGCATCCAATTATCCGATCCGTAGTTATTACCCACGACCCCAAGAACTTAACACAAAAATATAATCGCTAGAGTAGATATAGAAGTATAGTGTGACAACTTACCTAGCGGTGTCTCTGTATCTGTGTCGGCGTCAGTCTGCTCGCCGAACTGGCGCACGGCTTGGTAAACGGTCATGTTGTATGGCAAAACTGTGTCACCGATGAGGAACTCCAGTTTGTGGTCAGAACTGAAATAAATTAATACAGTGTTGTAGAGCATAGGCAATGCTTGTAGCCTTTGACTATAATGTTGGAAAAGCCATTTTCTGGAGAAGAACTTATGATGGTGGGATATGAACAGTTGGGAATTATTGCTTAGGCAACACGATGAGAACAACTTTTGTTATTAAAAGACGGAGCTAGCTACCCTTTATACTAACATTCCTTGTATTCTTTTCATCCAATGGTCGAATACACTTAGAAGTTCTGTTCCTTTCATGTTAGTTTTCATGTGTGAAAAAATATGAGTGTGACTTTCTAATTTCTGTATATCTATCTAATGTGGAAAAGGAAGAGAGAGCCGCCTAGCAGTGGGACAATGCAGGTTCCATACAACTCGATTCCTACCGGCTTCCTTTGAAAAATTCCACAGTCAGTATTCTATATGTACACAAAAAATATAATCACATTAAAGATATTTACTCCGGCTTACCTCTTACAAAAATGTACCCTTCGCTACTGCAGGCTATTTAATAAGTTAGTCTATCTTATCTAAAAGGTGGTACTAAAATGTAACTTACTCAGTAGGATGGTGCGGCGGCGTGGCCAGCGAGTCGTCGACGTCATCATCGGAGGCGGCGTCGTCGTCGGAGTGAGGCCCGCCGCCCGACTCCGAGCGCGCGCGCCCGCTCGCGTAGCCGCGCTGGGCTAGGTACCTGTCGAGGAATCCTCATGCTTTAGGCTGGACTCTACTATTAAATGCTGTGGTTGACATCTGGCGTTTTCTTGATTTCGAAAAGTATTTTGTAATTAGCCTTGATGTGGTATTTTCCATGGACTGACGAACTTACAAATTTTATCCCCTTCTTTAACCCATATAGAACGAATTTTCAAAAATCCTTCCTGAGTTGTACACCATCGTTACGTAAGTATTTTTTTACACTCAGTCGGTTATGCTATACAAAGTCTGTCAGTGAAATTTAATTTAAATTATTTTTGGCGTCTTGGTACACAGACGTCATAAAGTTACTCAAACTTAATTTAAAAACTAACAACGCATCGAAATCCGTTGCGTAGTTTACAAAAACAACGTGGTCACACAGTCAGAAACGAAAACAAGTTTCAATTTGTATTATGTAAAAATGTTCTGTTTGTGTTACATACCTCTCAATGGCTTGAACTAAAGCTAGCGGATCAATCCGCACGACGCCGCCCTTCCATTGCTTCAAATTCGAGCAACTTGGGTGACGTTTGAGATCACACTGTAAACAAAAATAGATATTACTATCAAATACTATGCAAAACACTGAAAATTGTTGTTTATTTTTTAATTGTAGCGTATAATAAGTCGGCAGCGAGCAGGTAATGTATTAATCATCAGTCGTTTAATTTAATTTAGATAGGGAAAAGCGTTTTTGCCTAAAGCCTGGCGCTACTATTTTTCACAAAAACACCTGATGAAGAAACTAAAATACACCGGATTTCTAACATCAGAAAGACCTGTTTGAATTTTACTCCATTATAAATTCACTGGTCCACGTTTAGAGTATATCCTGACTATGAGTAAATGCGTGTTGAAGAGTTTGAGCTGGACCTTCGATTTTTATTTCTATGGGTCTACATAGCTAGCAAATACGATGAAAAGTAGTAATTTAAATCTTTATTCCGTAAGCAATACGGCATTATGTCTACATTAACGAGTATACTGACCATGAGCTGATGCGTGTTGAAGAACTTGAGCGCAGAGGTAGCGGGGCGCGCGGGCAGGTCGTGCACGCGCACAGGGAACTGCTCCAGGTGCGACACGCACGCGTTCACCTTGCTCACCAGCGCGCCCAGCGCCGCGCCGCCTGCGCCACCCGAGCTGCTGCCCGCGCCCAGCACGCCCAGCGCGCCCACTGCCGAGCTCCACTCCGCACTGGGGAAACAACACTTCATTACTTACTATTCAATACAGGTTCAGATTATATTAGCTAGCGAAACTCGAAAGACGTTTTGGAATCCTTGTCAGAACACGATATAACAAACCGAAAACTGTTGATTTTTTGTTTTATTACCGTAAGTAGTGTGGTTTTCTTCAAGTACGTTCATTTTTATTTTATGCTTTATCGTGTTTTGAATATCGATACCTATCAAACAGTTATTTTTTGCTTGTTCAATTGTTACACGCCTACAAAGTGTCACTTATTAAATTTAGTTACGGTTGCATTTTTAGTAGGATGCGAGTGGCCAGGACTGTGTTAAGTGACGTGTAATGGAGGAGACCAGCTACATTCAGCTTTGTATTTACGGGGTGAAACGAGAGAGAGAGAGAATTCTTATCGGTCTGGTATACTCACTCGACAGTGAGCGGCATGTCAGCGAAGACATGCAAGAAGAGCCTCAGTCGGTCCTCAGCGGCAGCCACGTAATCGTCGCGGCCTTCGCCATCGCCCTCTCGCGCTTCGGCGCCTTCGCCCTCGGGTTCCACGCCCGTCAGGAACTGTAGCAGAGCGCCTAGCACGCCAGAGTGGTTCACCTGCGGAGTTAATGGTGGGAATGAAGAAGATGAAGTTATCGATATCTGTCGATACATTTGAAAGATCGCTCGACTTTCACACACAATTGGGTTATATGCAGGGTGGAAGGGACACCATTATCTGCTGTTTCATACATTTGATCGTGTAGCTATTGCACTTTTGTAGGAAACAGCTGTTTTTTTTTTTTAATAACTGTTGAGAAAATGGGGGCCTCAGAATGATGTACTGAATACGTGGTAACCGTTTTCGCGTTGGTGTCCTTTCCACCCCGTCTTCGGCAGGTAGTTCGCATGACACAGAACGTTACACAGTTTTAATTAATTTAACCTTTTTGTTTAACACTAGTCACACGATAATATAGAGGTATTTTTTTAATTGCTTTTAGGTAGAAAATGCTATTTCCATGCTGTACCAGTTGACGTCATCGCGTTAACGCTGGCTTTCGTCACTTCTTTTGCCTATTATTTTTACGCTATATCTTTTTTTTGTTCCGTCAAATATTTTGTCTTTATACCTCGAAGGGCGACACATCGTGATGCAGCAGCGTGTCGCGCAGCGTGTGCAGCGCGGCGCGGCGGTGGTGCGCGTGCGGCAGCGCGGCCGCCAGCGCCGCCAGCTGCTCCAGCGCGCCGCCGCAGCCGCCCAGCGCGCCCCACGAGCGCACCACGCGGGCTGCCGTCCATTGTATCCACTCGCGTACCTTCTCCCTGAGGACATTACAAATCCGTTAAGTACCATTCGGAACCGACGCATCTGCGCGGTTTTCACTCGCCAGACCACGCGGCAGTAAAAATGCACCACTCCTCATCAAAATGTGTCTGTAAATTGAAAGTGAGAAGTCACGGGATAATACTAACTTGTTCTGCACGGTGAGGTTGGCCGCGGTGTGCGGCGAGGCGAGCAGGCCGGAGTCCTTGTGCGCGTGCGGGGAGCGGCCCCAGCGCGACGGGTTCAGCGACGACAGGAACGACGACGTCTTGGACGCGCCGCCAACGCGCGTTGCCGAGCGCGCGCCCACGGACACGCCTGAACCTGAGGAATGAAAATGATCCGTTTTTATTTTGTTTTTGCTTTGCCTTTTGCGGGAAGAATAGACAGATTAGTAAAGTGAGCCATTGATGTCAACGCACATTTATAAGCACTGCACGGGGGCATCGCCTCGATGCAGTTTTACTAGCTGGTCCCGAATGGAGGCGATGCCTATATGATGCTTCTAACTGTGCGTTACAGTATGGAGTTTCGTATAAAGAATCTCGAATCAGCACAACAAGGCGATCGAGGTATTTTACATACCATGTGGCTGCGTATGCGACTGTGCATGCGCGGCATGCGCAGCGTGCGCCGGGTGCGCCAGGTGCGCGTGCGGCGGCGCATGCGCGGGCGCGTGTGCGGGTGCGTGCGCGGGCGCAGGCTCGTCGCGGCGCCGCGCGTGGCGCGTGCCGGCGCCGCCCGAGCGCTTCACCGCGCGCTTGCGCTTCAACATCTCAGCCAGTTGTAGGGGACTTCCCGACCTGACACACAAGTTAATTTGTTAATTATGTCTGATGCTATCTTCTAAAGCACAATAGAACCTTTGCTTTGTGGAAAAGGGAATCCATCTTGGCTAGACTTCATTGAAGGCAGTATTACAGTATGGAGCTTTTAAAAAGCAAACTTTAATACATGAATTATTTCGTTTGAAGAATAAGTAGATAGTTAGATACTATCATTATACATGATTATTAGCTTTACCTGTGCACTGAAGTAGCAGACATCTGTGCGTGTGTCGACGCTGACGCTTGTCCAGGCTCAGAGCCGCTTCCATCGCTACCAGTAGCTGGTAAAATATAAAATAAAAACTACAATACATGACATTTCAAAGTGAACATATTGATATCATGAAATGCAGTCCTCACTTAGTTAATACCACCGCTAGGACATTCCTTTGAACTATATGATATGACTTATACTATGCTATACCTTTATATAAATAACTACTTACGCATAGTACTGGCAACGAATGATCCCGAGGCGGAGAACGCGAGAGAGAGATTGTTCTGATGTTCCAGTGATGTAGCCGATGTGGACGCAGGCGGAGAAGACCCGCCCGAGCGGACGCTACCGCCGCCTGGTGACTGTGGAAGAAAATACACATTCGTAAAACTTGTATCATTTGACAGCACCAAGCTCTGCCGTCAAGAAAAGTTAAGTTGGCAGGTGTGATGTTGTTGTGATGACATGGTTCATATTGTATCCTTCTAGTAGTAAAAAACGACAAACAAAAATTATAAAGACTGGTGACAAAAATGAGTAAGTAACAAGATATCCAAAAATTGGGGCGATGCTTGGGGTCTCCAGAAGAGTATTTTTGAACTTTCAATGGCAATCCCAAAGAGTTAAGCAAGGTCTATGTCTAGCAATTGATATCATTCGGCTGAATGATGTCAAAACAGTTATCAACAATTAAGGTTTGCTTACCTTGAGCGGATGATGCCGTGGAGGCTGTGCGGGCGGCACCCGCTCAGCCAGCTGCGCCACCTGATGCAGCACGCCCTCGCGGCGGAACTGCACGCCCATCTCGTCCGGCAGCCTTTGCATGAGGATCTCGGCCAACTGCAGAGATCCCACCACGATGCGCAGGTCGCTTGACGCCATCATACCGGCGATGTGTGAGGATATCACCTGGAGGAAACAAACGTGTGGATTGTGGTATTTTGGCGGTAGTGTCAAAACCTACTTTAGATTCTTGATCATGATTGGTTATCCAGAACTACAGTTGATAATACAAATAAAAGGCTTTGAGGGAAAGATTAAAAAACATTACTAAGGCGACATGCTGAGTTAGCTTCCATTTGAGGTAGGCTATCTTCCTACACTCGGGAAGATCCCACCATAGATGTACGATATACCTATATTTACTTTCCAAATTTCTTTAAATTTATTATTTTTCAATACAGAATCCATTAGATAATATCTTGGAATTTATCAAGTGGGTCATTCCATACCTGCATCTTGAGCACTTGTCGGAGCAGAGACGCGTCGGCGTAGTAGACCGCGCGCAGTATGGCCTTGAGCGCCTGCGAGCGCACGGCGGGCCCGGCCGAGCTCCAGTACACCTCGTGCAGCACGGCCAGCAGCGCGCGCGCCAGCCCGGGGTGCGAGCGGACCATGGCGATGCGGGGGTCTGGCGGACGGAACTGCTCATTAGTACATAGTGTGCGACATAGTACATTTTTCATACTAAAAACCTACTTTATCGCGTTAATTTAAACTACAGTTTGTATAGAATACTTGAACAATCTTCTACATAGAGATTTACGCTTTGGAATGAGCCACTATAGTACTTTCACAGTTATGTTACTAGTTACTGTAGTGGCTATTCAAAAGTGCCTGTAAATGGTCTATTTGACATAAATGCGGAGTTTGAGTTTTATATTTCCCATTTTTGTCACCCGACGCCGCTTTTTGGCATCAGTTCTGATCAAGTGATTGACTAAACGATCATTGCAGGGTACTTACACCTGGCACCCTGTGTTCGTTAACCTACAACGGGGGCTTTCCACATTAACCGAAATGCTTCGAGAATCAATACATGTCTATTTGGACTCGCCTTGCAATCAATTGATTGTAAAATTCTTTACAAAATTTTTTTTCAAACCGTGTTTGTTAGAATCGACATGAGCCTTCCATGTGAAATAACTCGAAAAGAGATCATTTTACTCATCATTAGGAATTTGATGACTTAACATGAAATCAGGAAGAAAAACATAATAATTTGTATTATATTGACCAGGAGCGGGCGCGTGCGACGAGGCAGGCTGGTCGGAGGGCGCGGGCGCGGGCGCGACGCGCTGCACGGGCCGCGCGGTCCCTGTGTGGTCGTTGAGCTGCTGCATGGCCGTCAGGTCCACGGTGTACGAGCGGCCTAACGTCGTCAGGCACACTTCTTCCTCACCGGCTGATGCACCGGCTTCAAGGGCTCGGCTCTCGGCCCACGAGTATGACCGCCATACACCTGTGTAACCAAGATAAATTAGTACACTTTTAGTACACTAAACATCATCATCTGCCTAGCGTTTTGCCATTGGGGTCGGCTTCCAGCCTAGAGAGGCTGAATAACGTGTATTTTACGTGAAACTACTACATAAAATAAGTGGTAACAATTTGATTAATTTAGAGGTAAAAAGTAAATAATAATTGATCGAAAAATATGTACAGAAAACTAAAATTTTCGCTATACATATATTCTACAAGCAGGATGCCCTCAGGCTCGGTGGAGCGACAATCTTCGCAGGTGGCTGATAGCAACTGGATGAGAGTTCCAGAGAATCGAGTTAAGTGGCGTGCGATTCAAGAGGCCTATGTCCAGCAGTGGACTGTTGTAGGCTGATGATGATTCTACAACAATATGAGTAAACATATAACTTACCTCGATCATCCCGCCACTGCCAGTGCGCGGTACGCTCAGAGGAGGCGGACCAGGGTCTGTCGAGATGAGAGTCCACCGCAAAGATACCGTCAGTCGGCAGACGCGGCATCAGCTCACCGATCAGGCAAGTTATCTCGTATAACTCTTGCGGGAGACGAGGGATTAATTCCACTTGCTGTAAAACATTATGAAGTTAGGAGGTGCGAAATGGACGTGGGACAAAAAATAATAAGAATTTAGAATTCTTCTCACTCTGAGTTCAAGTGCTCAGTGGGCGGATTATGATAATAATGAAGTGAACAACAGTCCAACCATTTTATTGGGACAGTGCGTAAGAGGCAGATAGCTGCGGGTCACTTTGTTGGCGCCCGTCAGTTGGAGAATTTTTGTTGAATGTGTTTCGAGACGGCTTTGACTCGAAACCAAATCATGCTGTACATATTTGGCTGTGCGACTCGAACGGGCACTTAGTATCCCTGAGGTATTCTTTAGATGAGTAGCGGGACTAGTTATGTAGTGATGTACCTCCTGGTGCAGGCTGGAGCCGGTGAGCAGACACAGCAGCGTGTCAGCGATGGAGCGCTGGTGCAGCGCCAGCGCCAGCTGCGGGCACGCCGCGCACATCACCCACAGCAGGCGCAGCACCGTGATGAACGTGGCGCCCGAGATCAGGGGAGGCTGCACTACCAGCTGTGGAACAAATCATTTATCAGAATACTTCATAGCCTTCTTGCAATTTATTTTATCGCAACTGGTTTGTAAATGGTGAAGGAAAAGATTGTGGGGATCCTGAGAGCAGTGCGGCATTTAAAGCTCGTCCAAGACGAAGACACCTGTAAGGTCCCGTAGTAGTTGGCACCTTACACTTGCAGTTTAAGTAAGAAGTGGCAAGTAAGTACTTGGAATTAGGTGAGTTGACGTGTAAACACACACAGATTTGGTAACACTAAGTTTATTACATGTACCGATCACAACTAAGTTAGAGTAGGTTGGATGCTAATCCCCCGTATTCGCGTGAATAGTAATTTGATGAAAAGAAATTTTTCAACTAACTTAAAATTATATTAAACACTGTTTTCGAAAGAGAAAAGTAGGTTGCTGCATTTGTAGCCTGATAGTGTGTTCGTAAACCGTACAAAACCTTTATACCCCCAGAACATACTTTACTAGCACTACTAGAGTCTAGCTAGAGCAATAACGACTTGCTCTAAGTTAGGTTTGCATGACATATAATTTGACATTTGTGAGCAGGTGATATGAAAAATGAATGACTCACCAACTGTTGCAGATTTGTAAGTAATTCCGGGGTAGCAATCTCTTGGAGGCGTGCCGGGTCGTGTTGGAAACTGTCCACGAGCCGAGAGAACGCCAAGCACACGCATTCCACGGATTTCTTGTCTTGTTGGGTAAGTCTGGAACAAAGTAAACGGGTTATCGAAGAGACCTTATTGACTTCGGAACCCTAAAAACCTGTTTTGTTGCTACTGCCACAATTATTTGGAAAACTTTGAAACATCTGGCGGATGGAATAGTTATCAAATATGGCTTGCATTGTTTGTCTTTGCGGGAATTTGCGGGATTTGAATTTGAATTTGAATCTATACTAATATTATAAAGCTGAAGAGTTTGTTTGTTTGTTTGCTTGAACGCGCTAATCTCAGGAACTACTGGTCCGAATTGAAAAATTCTTTTAGTGATTGATAGCCCATTTATCGAGGAAAGTTATAGGCTACACAACATCACGCTACGACCAAAACGAGCAGAGTATTTATGAAAAAGATTGCAAAAAAGGGGAAAATACGAACGCAGACGAAGTTGCGCGGGTCAGCTAGTACTCAATACATGTGATAAGCTCATGACAAAGATATTAGTTCGTTTTCGAAATTATTAGGGTAAACCTGAAGTTACCGAAATTACTCATAACATAACATCACACCTGTAATCCCCGAAGGGTTAGGCAGAGATGTACCTAATAGTTCACCCACATTTCGCCAGTTATTTTTAAGTTCCATGTAATAAGGTGCGAGCCTATTGCTATCAATTGGGCACAAATCCAGACTCTGTGACTGAGAAATTCCTGATGGAAAAACCCAATAACACTTTACCCGACCTGGAAATCGAACCCAGGACCTCATGCTCAGCAGTTGCGCTTGCAACCACAAGACCAACGACTCGAGGCAGTCCGTAACCATTCAATAAACCAATAATCGAGCCCCTGTTATTCCACTGGAAAGCAAA
Source organism: Noctua fimbriata (assembly GCA_905163415.1). Lineage (NCBI taxonomy): Eukaryota > Metazoa > Arthropoda > Insecta > Lepidoptera > Noctuidae > Noctua > Noctua fimbriata. The sequence goes on along the minus strand of LR990922.1, from coordinate 13,353,243 downwards.
GATCTGCTGTTCATATTTAAACTGTCAGTTTTTGTGTCTGTCTGTGCTATTTTAAACCATGCAATACATTTTGATGCATTTTTTACAGACATTCATAGAGTTTATTTGTAAATTACATTAACATTGAGAGATGTTGGAAAGAATGGAGGGAGGCTTGTGCCCAACAGTGGGACAATTCGGGCTAGAAAAAATAATGAGCAATATTATAACAATAAAAACGTCTCGATGTTTTGTTAAGCCCTGAAACTGTAAGGAGGGGCTGGTATAATAAAGAATAATCTAAAGTTAGTTCTTACCTATTAGCCAGTAGTTGTAGAGAGTCCCTCACTAGATGGAACTCGTCAGGTGTGAGATTTTGGCAACAGTTCGCTGTGATGGACAGAGCGGCGCGTTGCGCGTTGATGGAGAAGAAGTCCAGGTATGTCAGGCATGCTGAGACGCCGCGCTGTAATGATACATGACGTCAGAGGAGCAAGACACTACAAGGTAGGATGTTCCGTCGTTGGATAGAGAAGTTAGTCAAGCCAGCGTCTCAGTATAATACTCTGCAAACGTGAGGCAGGATTGTGATATCAGTCTAGTTAACTTCTGTAACTTGTAGTCCTCCCTTTCGATGCTGGAGGTAGATAGCTTGACAAGTCTGTATTTCATGTGATTGCCGTGCTAGATGGTTACCAATATTACACACCATTCTTCAGTGAAGAAGAGTCGAAAGAAAGAAACTTCAATTACCTAGTGCCAAGTCAATATATCTCATTTTTTTTTGTACTTTGCTGTTGAGATGAGTTAGCAACTAGATTTTAAGAATGATTTGAATTACAAAAATTGAACTTCAGTTATTTTCTCACTATTTTGCTTGTTAGATGCTGAGTTATATTGTGCTGCTAATGGGCACGGTCATGCTTACCGCTTGCAGTATAGCTTTGGAGTGACGGCGCGACAGCATGTCGAGCGCGGTGAGGCTCTGCTCGGCCACGTCCATGCACGTGATGGCCTGCAGCTTGTCCAGGAACGCGGGCACGGCCAGCGCCACGGCGCCGCTGCTGCGCGGCAGGGCTTCTAGCATGTACGTCAGGGCACGGCAGGCGTGGTTCATCTGAGGGACGAGAAATAGTTATAAGTTCCGTTGGATTCTCGCTATATGAACTTTTGTAGAATAGAGATATGGTATATTTTGTATTGGCTAAATTAAGCAAAATGTTTTCACAAAAATACTAAGTATGCTGTAAGCAGAAAAGGTTGAGTGGTCGAATAGGAATCACATAGAGGATAGAAAGATCACTATTCATCATCTTTTCCTGCCCTTATCCCAATTTATTTGGTGTCGGCGTAGTATGTCTTCTTCTTCCATACGTCACTGAAGATCACTTTTCATGGTAAGCAAATTCTAGTTGGCTCTTTGTCGAGGGAAGCAAAGCTCAGTCGGTTGCTGTGTAGATACTTGTGGGAGACTTTTGTCTGAAGCCTTTGTTTTCAATTGGTGTTCTATCCATTTAAACGAATATCAACTTTATGCTCGCGTATATTGATGACTTTTCACTTTTATACATATTGTGCTGGTAAAGATGATTTGACATAAAAACATATTTGTTTGCATGTATGGAAAGGAAAACTTGAACGCAGTATAGTTGTACTCACCATGTCAAAGTTATGCTCAGCGGCGAGTAGGTTGACGAGCGCGGGCACGACCTGGCGCACGGGGAAGCCGGCCAGCGTGTCCTCGTTGCCCATCACCAGCAGCTGGCACATCTCGATGACGGCCTGGAGCTGCTGCCCTTCGTCGCCGGTCGCTTGTAGACCGGCCAATAATTGGGCTGCTTTTGATGCGGCTGTGGAAGAGGTTACTGTTATTGCCTGTGTTAGATCATCACGTCATGTAGATGATAAAAGATTCTCGACTAGTTTAAGGATTCAAATCTTAACGACTTTCCATTATAGTGCTACAATGTTCTTGGCGGCGTTAGTTCCGATTAAGGCCACGCCCCAAAAGAACCATACTGCTCTAAATATCATAAGCGTGTGACACTAGAAATGTAACAAGATTTTGTTACTTCATTTATTATGTTGATATTCATTTTATTTTTGTGTATCATTTCTAGTGCATAACGACGCGCCGAAAATTCGTCCCCCACACGTCTCCAAACACTGTTACTTTACTTTGGCACACACCACACACAAGTGGTCAAGAGACTGTTTATGACTTTAAATACCAAAGTTTTATTATACCAATGCGTAAACCTGCAGAATGTGTAACTCACCCGAGTTGGCAGTGACGGTCCTATGCAGCAGGTGCTGCATGCGCGGGCCGAGCGCGCCGAGCAGGTGCGGCGGCAGGCCCCTGGCCTCCAGCAGCGCCTGCAGGCGCCCCACCTCGCCCTCCTCGGAGGAGGACTCCTCTGCGCCGGCGCCTGTGGACCCGCTTCCGCCCACGCCGCTACCTCCGCCTGCGCATTCTTCTGACGATGACGACGCTGTAAAAAAAATATGTTGTATGCTACTGTTGGTTTGTTTGGTCTATCTTCTTTACAATTATATCAAGATCGTTTAAAAGCTATCATCGTTGGGGTCGGCTTGCAGTCTAACCGGATGCAGCTGAATACCAGTATTTTACATGGAGCGACTGCCTATCTGACCTCCACAACCCAGTTAGTACTGGGTAATACGATACCCCTTGGTAAGACTGGTTGTCAGAATTTTTGGGCCACTGACTACCTAACGACTGTCAAAGATCTACAAATGACACACGGGACCAACGGCTTAACGTGCTTTCCGAGGCACGGAGGAAACTCCGTATGTAATGGGTGGTCACCCATCCACAGACTAACCTCGGCAAGCACGGCTTAACCTAAAGATCGACCCGATTGGCTTTTATTATTTAGCCACAACCACGAGCCTAAAAGCTATGTTTTGTCTATTTTATATTCTTAGGGATAGGACAACTAATATGTAGTTGCACAACTCATCATTTCTAATGTGATAGTTATGTTGAGCTATTCACGATGTATAGCGCCATCTCTTTTTCGCACTAAAACAATGATAGCTGCTGAACTTTTTTAATAGGTAACGGAACATGAATTTGTTGAGATGGTTGAAAAATTAAAAGAGAGCACACATTTTAACACAGCAGGGAAGACTGCAGTCTACAGACTTGTCCTCATCATACGAGTATTTGGTTACTTAAGACGTCTTTTAGCAATCAGAGCGACACTTACCTTTGCCCTTGGGCTTAGCATCGTTGGCTGCGTTGTCAGGCATTGAAGCGGACGCTGAGGTCGGCGGTGTGGAAGACGTGGATGCCACGGCACCCTGCGAAAAAAACATAAATGATTAATAACCTGGTCTTTATAGTGTTTGTAGTTCTTTCAATGTCTTTTTAATAAACAAAGACTGTACAAAAGTAAGTTATCATTTAAATAAAAAACAATCTTTTTTAGAAGGATATATGAGCCATTATTTAAGAAAGCCAGTATAAATTAAATCAATAACTAGTTCGAAAAACCATTACTTTTCTTGTACGTCGTTTTTGTTTACCAAATGGACATGCAAAAGTGATAAATAAATACAGATGGATAGGGTTTTTCATCAGGAATTTCTCAGTAGCAACAAGCGATTTGTGTCCGATTGATTGATGGCAATACTATTACACGGCATAATCATAACTAGAATGCGGAAAATGCGCGAAAATGTGGGTATACTACATTACATATTATTTACGTATTCTCTAAAAAAAATTAGTTTAATAAGTATGTTATATTTACCGTTGTTAGAGGCTGGGGGTGAGACCGGCTGGACGCACCTCCAGTACTGGCGCACGAACCCAGACTGCTTTTACCTGCGATAACAAAACAATTTTATTCACTAACATATCTTTGTACAGATAGATAACGTACGCCAGGAACTAGGCCACCAATAAAATGGACCAATCAAAATAAATCTGCAATGGGTGCCCAGTTAATGAATGCACTCGGCTGTCGACTGACAAAACTAGATGGAAAGATCGAGCGAACAAGACGCGTGCGACACGATGAAGATATTAATTTATCGTAACTCGTAGTTACATGGTCTATTGGACACTGAATATGTAACACAATGAACATAAAAAATTGACTCTTAGAGTTAGTCATAAAATGCTATTTAACCAACGGAATACTAACATACGTAATTCAACCACAGAAGAGCATATTTTGTAGTCAATAGCCGTACTTTTATAATGGCATTTATTTTTTCACTATCACTTGTGCACAGGTAAATATGAATAGGATGTTTTGTTTTGGCGTAATAGCGTGCTGTCGGCTTACGCAAACCTTGTCATATTATCAAACGATGCTAATGGCGACGTCAAAAATGACGCGATAACGACGGCGACGTAATAAACAAATGATAAAGACGCGAGACATCTAATCGATTGACAAGTAACGAGTTTCATGTGACAAAGTCCAGAAGAGGTAAATGTTTTTATGTGCAATAGTTTTTCATAAGTAATCAGCTGCATTCAACGTTTTATCGATTGGAGCGTCAGACTCGACGTCAGCGTCGACAATGACCTGCAGATTGCCAAAAAAACGTAAGAAAACTTGAATTTCGCGACTTTAATGCCTACTGCTAAAATAAATAGCAAGAAGAAGTGAGTAGAGCTAGCAACTAAAACTGTTTTGTACGTTTCTTGAGTGGGAAAATATTCGATAGCTAGTAGCTTCCCCGTCACGTGCCATTGTGTTGCATAGAAGACTCTGGCGCATTTGGTAGTTACCTCGTTTGTCTCGGCGCGTAGACGCTGGCTGCGGCTGCGGCATGTCGCGAGCTCTCGCCCGCCGCCCGCCTGCCGCGCTGCTGCCTGCGCCCTCGCTTCCCGATACCTGACGACAAAACAAATTCTGTGAGTACTAGCTCTAAACTCGCAGCCACTCAACTACCAGCCTGTATCTCCGAAGAGAAATTACCTATAGAAGAGGGACGTTGGATTTGGTCTTAAACTCATCATCATCAATCAGTCTACAGCAGTTCACTACTGGACATATGACTACAATAGCACACCATTTGACTAGTTCATGGGCTATATTTATCTAATTACCAGCTTCACTGCGAAAATCGTCTCTTCAACTAGCCTCAGGGAGTTCTACCATTATCTTCGGTTCTTATGCTAACGCATTTCAGGTTAAAGCACCTCTATTAGCAGTCATCAATATTCATCCTTTCTACTTCTTTCATACATCGTTTTTCGGTCATTCTGCCTCAACACTCAGACTCGAAAGCGTATTATTAAAGTTATACTGATCAGTTGGTCACTACAAGACAAAAGCAGCAATTTTATGAGACTAATGTTACTAGCAAATAGAATATTATTTGTGTCCATAAACAACTGCAAAGCCAGCGAGTTGGAAGTACTTTCTTATCTAAGAAGTGTAACCTTAGCATTTATGTTTTGAACTTATCACTGTATTGTACAGTATTCGATAATTAATGTAATTTAATTTACAATAATTCGGACAAATCTATCACATAGAAAATAGGTCAAGTATTGTTTCAGGAAAATAAATATCCCTATTATTAACTGAACTTTGAGGAAACTTTGAGGAAACCTTGTAAACATGAAAGCAAAAATAAAATACATTATGACACAAGTATTATAATATCAACCAAATTGTACAAGTAATATAAACTGAATTTAATTTATTTACATTAATATGTAGTATCGTGTGCGTGGGTCTAAAGATCAGCAAGGTTACCCTTTTAAATAGGAGTACGAAACATGATCGATATGGATATGTTGTAGATACCTGTCTTTTAGACGCAGTGTCTTGTCGCTGACGCTGCGAAGTGCTGGCTCCCCTCGTCAGGCAAGCACCCAGGGTCGCCCCCGTCGCAGCTGCGATGCTCTGCGCACAACACAACTCTCACTTACACGATCACAACACGTCGCACATATTTACCACCAAGCAATGCACATATGAATTATTCATAATATAATCTATCATGAATAGGTATGTTTTATTTTCGCGAAGATATCAGCTCTGACGTCGTCGCCGAGACCGAGCGATCGCACGACTAACACTGATAATGGTATTCGATACAATGTACTATTGAGATTGGTTGAACGACATTGCTATGTTTCCGGTTAAAAACAATCGTGGTATTTTTGGTAATTAATAACATTGCACATACTATCATTAAGCACGACATAATTAGGATCATTCACACTACTTTGTAAGTAGTTTTAAGAATCGCTCCATTAGCTAAATTATAAAGTAAGAATAAAGAAGTTTACCCTTCGCGCGTTAGTTTGACGCAAATAAGGAAGATCTCGTGGAACTATTAATAATTTGCTCGACGAGCTGTGTGCTTTGGACGAACTTGCCTCTGTAAACAAAAACGTACACGCATTACATAAAATGCTTATTACGAATGAACAACAATCGTGATTAGTAATGCTCGATAACGGTAATCACCTTGGATATCTTTGTCTGGTAGAGGGGGAGTGCTGGGGGTACTCGGGAAACTGGCGAGGCTCTCGGAGGCACTGCTGATGCGGCCGGCTACTGTTTGACTGTGTACCGCGTCGCCGGGCGGGTTGACTGCAATATCAATATGCATTATCTGCGATGAATGACTGCGCTTGATACACGTGATAACACCACCTGATAAGCTACGCCTCGAGACCTACATTATGTTGTAATACGTTTAAATAGACAAGTACTTCATTAATTCATAGCTCTCATTTAAAATATAAGCTATTCTCAAAACTCGCTAATAGATTTACACGTAAACTATCTTATATCATTATCTGGCTGTAATTAATAAAAGGTAATGAGTATAAATTACCTGAATCACTAATGACCGTAGAGGTTGGGGGTCCAAGGTGGCTGTGCCTGTTCCGCAACAGGTATGTGCACGAAGTGAGTGTGGACGATGGAAGATCGACTTTGTCGAGTTCGTGCTTGGATGACCTTCCGGTACTGCTAGTATCTGTCTCGTCTTTACTGTGAGAATCTATTTTAAATTTCTTTCGGCACTCGTCTACGTTAAGCAGACAACTGCTCTTCCTGCTCGATAGAGAGCGATGTGTTGATCGCTTTCTCTTCTTCCCTTTTCGGCGACTAGCTGTCGGACTGTATACAGAGTAATCCGAGTCCAGTAACTCTGTGACAGTGGACGAGCTGTACGGCGAATAAGCAAAATCTCTCTCGTCAAGTGGTAGTAATCCTCCCTCCGGCTGCGGAGCTTGAGCGGAAGTGGCTGTAGCGTTCTGATTCAGGGGCAGCTGTGTTAATGATTGTGGTTTAAAATTATTCGGTATTTGCTCACAAGCACTCTCGCTGGATCTAAGAGCAGTCCGTGAGCGTGTGCAGTATGCGACGCACTCCTCTGCACTTGTGTTCGATATAGTCTTGCGTTTTTTCCTGTCATGCGAGGAAGTCCGTCCGCGTTTCGGATGAACACTGGATTTGTGGGCGTCTCCGCCCTTGAATTCGGTGGTATCACAGCGTGTCTCGTATACGTCTGTGCCGTAGGACCAGCGCTCTGTGATGGAATAGTCGGACCTGGGCAGAGTGTTGATAAGGCGCGAGCTCCGGCGCAGCTCGACGTGCGCGTAGGGCTCGTCGGACACGCGGCTGCTGGAGTGTCGGCTGGTGGAGCGCGGCAGCGGCGACGTCACGTTGCGTCTACTCCGACGGCTGGGACTCGCTCGACGCACCTGACGCAACCACCGACCGCCCACCACCCTGCTAGGAGAAGACCTGTCACACAACACACACTTCGCCATTATACTAATTTAACCATCAACATTCCCTACACTGTCAATTACAAGGAATATTTATAAGGGTCTATTTGTACATTTAAAGTATTACTGAAATTTGAGATTGAGATTATCATCCCTAACTATACCTTATAGTACAATAAAAGGACAATGGGCAAAAATGTATGGAAGCTGGTACTCCCCTCCAATTGCTATAACTCAGAATGGACAAACATTTCAACAAAGCTGTCATATAAATGTTGTTCCAGTTAAAAAGGCCTGTCCAACGACGTCTATGTCATTGCTATAGGAGGGGTGTACCAATCTGCCCATTGCCCTTTGGCCGCCTGCATTAGTTTTGTAGGTCTATTGGTCTATAAGTCATTTGGCAGAAGCTATGGCAGAAAAATATATGACTTTCACCTAAGAACCTAGGTAACCAACACCCACTGATTTGTTTTAGGAATATAATTGTACACAAATTCTGAACTTGGCATGGTCAGCTATTATAATAAGTAGGTATCCCCACTGGAATAGCTGATGGGGGCAGTAAGACTGCTAGGTTGAAGTAAGATTGGGTGGCCCATGTCTGTAGAATATGCATCAGGTCACGCAGCGGGTACCAGAAAGAAAGACAAAGTATTTACTAGACCCACACAGCACAAAACGAAAAAAAATTGTTGAACTAACACTAAAACACAAATTATATAAAAAAGTAAAAATAAGAAAAAGATAAAACAAATTAAATTGGTCCTGTACGAGGCCGAAAGGATGTTTATCGCAGCATGTTTTTACAGAAAACGGGCGGAAGTCGCAGTGGGTGCCAGAAGAGGGCGTCGTCGCAAAGAGAAGAATGGAAGGTTATGGGGAAAACCTCTACCTAGCAGTGGGACAATATAGAAAAAAAGTAAGTTAAAAAAAACTATCCCAAACAACCATGTAAACAAAAACTTTGCCATAAGTAAGATGAAGGCAAGGAGTTCCAAGGATTCTTCCTGGCAACAATAGAAAAGACACAAAAGCTCTTCAAAGCATTGCGCGATTCCTATTCCAAAATGTCTTTTCTTTTATTTATACAATAGAACAATACCAGAATCTACCATTTCCAAAAATAGAAGACCATATTGATTGTCTTCTGGACTTATCGCATATTGAAAACCAATTCCTCATGTGAAATGTAAAAGACTGACAATTGAATTGGATTTGAAGGATTGAAAAAGGCTGCAAAATGCAACACTGGCCGTTGTTGCTACAGTCTCATGGACATCTCATCCTGATTACCTAATATAAAGAACGGTCACTAGCCAAGCAGTTTTTGCGCCCGGACAGAAATGGCATGCGACTGGTAGCGGGGACCATCACTGGACCCTGCTCACTGAACAAACACTTTCACACCCTAGGCATCACTGACAGTCCCCTGTGCAGAGCGTGCATGGAGACGGAGGAAACGGTAGATCAAGTACTCCTCGAGTGCACCGGCGTAGCCAAGATCCGCAAGGAAACTCTTGGAACACCATGATCCATTGAGGATGTCCTGAGAAGACTGGGAAGATTGATCTGCTTCTGGTGGGCTGGTTGGAATAAGGCCACCATGGCTCTCGTAAAATGGTCCACTTTAAGGACTAAGCTTTTCCCCATCTTCCTGTATGGAGTAGAAACTTGGACAATCCTGGCCCGAGAAAGGCAAAGGATTGATGCATTTGAAATGTGGTGTTGGAGACGAATGCTGAGAATACCTTGGACGGCGAAACGCACCAATGCATCGATCCTGACCCAGCTCCGATTAAAAACTCGCTTGTCCACGTTATGCCGACAACTATTCTTTCGTACTTCGGTCTCACAGTGCGCAGAGTCGACGAAAGTTTGGAAAAACTGATTGTGGTTGGGAACACCGAAAGCAAAAGATCGCGTGGTCGTTCACCAACAAGATGGACCGAACAAATTAACGACTCGGCATCCTAATTTTACACGGTTGTAAGAGACGCGCTGGACAGAAAGGAGGTGGGGGCAGATCATCCGCTCCAGATGCAACTCTGATGCTGACCACGATCCTCAGACATGTGGGATCGACCCCAGAGAGAAAGAGAAGGACTAAGCGCGAAAACCAAAACCCTAACACAGAACATGGTCACTAGATATATTCTGTTTTTGTCTAGGCCCACCATCATACATTTTAAAGAGTATGTGCTCAAATTTCCCAATATCCTGGCATAAACACATCTCCAATGTTCATCACTATGACAATATGCAAATATTGTCATAGTTACTATAAATCAAAGACAGTAAATCCATACTAATAAATAAAATTGAAGTGTCTGTTTATAATCTCAAAATAACAGCTTTATACTGAATGCATATGAAAGTATTATACAGTACTTATAACTTATAACAAAAAAACATTTATTTTTATTTTCGTCTGTCTGTCTGTTTGTTTGTTCCGGCTAATCTCCGAAACGGCTGGACCGATTGTGACGGGACTTTAACTGACAGATAGCTGATGTTATAAGGAGTTAATAAAGTTATGTTTGTTCCGGCTAATCTCCGAAACGGCTGGACCGATTGTGACGGGACTTTTACTGACAGATAGCTGATGTTATAAGGAGTTAATAAAGTTATTTTTATTTTAGAAAAAGAAATAAGGTTTGGTGCACAAAAATTAAAACCCTTGAGTTCATTAACAAAATCCGATTCAAAATAGGGGACGAATATTTTTATAATAATATCACACGAAAGAAGGTCGCGATCAACAGCTAGTTGATGATAAAAGTATATTTGTTATTGCTGCTCTGCTTTGCCTGGAACAGTCCCAGTCAGCATTATGCATAAGTATGACATTTAATTTTATTAGGACATCATGTTGCAAGACCATCAGATATTAGTATTATTCATTTATGCAAATACAAGAATGAGATTGTAGCTTAGATTTTTATAAATAAGAAGTAAAAGTACCCTCTCAAAGCAGCAACAGGTGCTTAGATCTATTAAATTTTATAATTTCACTAATCTTAAGCAGTAGATGTAGTGTTTGTGGTTGGTTGGTTGTGGTTGGTTTGGTGTTTTTAATGACAAAGCCCATAATAGTCAAAATAATTATGAAGATTAGTACAACTGATGACACTGAAGGAGCTCGTGGCTAAATAATAACAGCGGCTCGAGTCGATCTGTGGGTTAAGCCGTGCTTGCCTAGGTTGATCTGTGGATGGGTGACCACCCATTGCATACCGAGTTTCCTCCGTGCCTCGGAAAGCACGTTAAGCCATTGGCCCCGGCTGTCATTTGTAGATCTTTGTGAGTCGTTAGGTAGTCAGTGAAAAAAAAATGGTGAAATGATGAATATAATATGAAAAATATATATGATGATTTGATGTATATGATATGATGATATGAATGTGTGTGTGTGAATGTGTGTGTGTGTGTTGTGTGTGTGTGTTGTTTGTGTGTGTAGTTTGTGTTGTGTGTGTTGTGTGTGTGTGTGTCTGTGTGTTTTGCGATATCACCCCAGTGACATGTAAATATATCAATTTCGTCCTGAATATAATTGATGGTGCAATTGAGTTGCATTCTTTAAGTAAGCAATTTATTTTACACAGGCATTACAAGCCAATACTTTTGTGATATTTTTCAGTGTTTTCAGGCAAATCAACTCAGATTGCAATCACAGAAGAATAAAAATTCCCCTAAATTTAAAAATGATAATAACACAAGATGATGAAATACAAAAAAATAATATTAGGAATCTTTCAGTGATTGAAATAAAATCTGCTGTATGATATGCATTTAAGTGAATTTTTTTTTTGTTTGCTCTGACACTTAAACCTAGTATACGTATGAATAATATGATAATGATAATAAAAATTGTCTTCACACCATGATTATGATGGATGAATTTTTGCTTGTAATTTTGCTGTAAAAAATACTTTTATATTTATTTTTGAGTGCAGAGTTGCAGACCAAACGTTCAGTTTATTGTATTTGATAGATTTATCCAATTACATAAAAAAAATTGTATTTAGGTATTATTGTAACACAATTATTCTTGTTAAGGCCAAAGGTAGACAATTTTCAACCATTAACAAATCTTTGTCAATTTTGAATGGTAACAATCAACATTTCTAATGTTTCATTGCAGTCTTGAAAACCATTTGTTACCATAAGGACAGATTCGCTTTACGAGAACTTTAACGAGAATTTGGCAATTCGCGTTAGGTCAGATTCGCTTGAAGACAGATGTACAGTCGGATCAAAAGTAATTTTATTCATTAATACGAAACATCTGAGAAAATAAAAAAAAACCTTACAGGCATTGTTACTAACCAAAAATAAATTCCCTGTACTAAGTTTTAATCCTATTTTTTTTTTCTATATTAACCAAATTCGCTAAATATTTTAAACATTCTAAAGTTGAGTCCTTGTAACACATTTTTGACATTTTTTTCAATCTTTTCATCCTTTTTTAATTACTTTAGATTTCGTCTTTTCCCTTGATTGTAAAGACTTAAAACTTAATTTTCTTTCTCGTATTTCAGATTCTTTTTTTAGCAACTAAAGAAAATATATAAGGCTGGTCTGGGTTGTTTATTGAACGGCGTATTTTTGAATTCAGTCTATGTTGGTATCCCTCCACCCCATTTGTTGTTCTGATCTTTTCTCCGTAATAAGAAAATTGATCAGAAGTGACTTCATTTAGCCAAAAAAAAAATTGAAAAATAGTTTTGAAACTTAACAAATTCCTCTGTAGCAGGACCAGCTTCTATATAAGATAAGTAAGCCTCAGGGATTAAATTTAGAGGTAGCAGTTCTAATTGAGAAAACATTCTTAAAAAAAATATGTCAGATACTCCACCAATTATCTAGTCTCAAACTAGGCAGCGATTGTATTATGAGTACTAGATAATGGATAAAAATTAACGACCATAACTCGAGTACATATTCATTACACAAATATTGCCCCCATGGTGTAATAATCTGTTGTAAAGCGAATATGTCCTTATGCGAACAAAGGAACTTTATGCTGCGGTCTGTACATATTCTGTCTTTAAGCGAATCTGACCAGCCTGGAACATCAATGGCATTGCACCCAACACAAATGAACTAGAAGTATTCCTAAAAGAGAACAAGATTGACATATGCCTGATATCAGAATCACACACAACCGTAAGAAGTGAAATACGTATACCAGGGTTCTGCGTGTACCTTACCTCTCATCCGGACGGTCGAGCACATGGAGGCAGCGCTATCGTAATAAAAAACACCATCAAACACTGCCTACTGGAACCTTTTGTGACAGAACACCTACAATCCACGGCTATAAGAGTAGAAGATCGATCAGGCCTTATTAACATCTCGGCGGTATATTGCCCTCCTAGGCACAAAATCAATGAGGAAATGTTTACTGAGTTCTTTAAGAAGCAAGGCAACAGATTTATAGCAGGTGGCGACTGGACCGCCAAACATACGGATTGGGGTTCTAGACTCACCGTAACCAGGGGCCGTGAACTAAAAAAATGTATCGATGCAAATAACATGTCAACTCTGTCCACAGGTGAACCTACATACTGGCCTACGGATGTTAACAAAATACCTGACCTCCTTGACTTCTTTGTCACAAAAAACATATGCCACAAATCCACCGAAGTGGAATCTAGCCTAGACGGGTCTTCAGACCACACCCCAATCATACTAAGATTGAGTAAATCAACTGCAAAATGTAACCCAAACTATGACATGCTCTACAACTACAAAACCGATTGGGATAACTTTAGAGAGTACCTTGAAGATAACATTAATCTCAACGTACCTCTGAAGTCCCCTGAAGACGTAGACGACGCGTGCTTGTACTTCACCAATCTTTTACAAGTGGCAGCGTGGATCAGCACCCCTGAGTTAAAACATTCTGCTCATAGTACTCCTACCTCATCCGAAGTCCGAAGAAAAATCGCAGAGAAGAGACGATTTCGTAGAATCTGGCAGTCATCACATAATGAACGGGACAAAACCCGTCTCAACCGTGCCATTAAGGAACTCAAAGACCTTCTTGCGAAATCTAATAATGATGCCCTACAACACAGGCTAGAGAGAATAACCCCTGAAGCTAAAGGAATTCACTCCCTATGGAAAGCAACCAAGAATTTAGCACAACCTCAGCAACGCTTACCCCCTATCAGATCACACAATTCATGGGCTCGTTCAGATGAAGAAAAAGCTGAAGCTTTCGCCACTCACCTTGCCAATGTCTTCAAGCTGAACGAATCTGCAGGGCCTGATGATCCTGAAATAGATGCCATTCTCAACCAGGACTTGCAACTTTGTGCCCCACTGCGACCAACATCCCCACGGGAACTGTCTAGATTGATATCTAAGATGAATTCCAAAAAGGCACCCGGATTCGATCTGATTACTCCGAAAATTCTTAAGGAGCTGCCTAGAAGGGGAGTAGTCTTTCTTACTATCCTCATTAATGCCTCTCTCAGATCCTCTCATGTACCTGCTCTCTGGAAAATATCACAAATTGTAATGATCAATAAGCCTGGAAAGCCGGAAAATGAAGTTTCATCCTACCGCCCTATTAGCCTTACTCCAGTACTATCTAAGTTGTGGGAAAGAGTTGTCCTGAACAGGCTGAAACCTCACCTACAAGAAAACCAAGTTGTACCTGATCACCAATTCGGATTTCGCGAGCAACACCACCGTAGAACAGGTACACCGAGTCTACCGTACCATAAGACAGTGCCTAGAAAAGAAGAAGTATTGCTCGGCAGCGTTTCTCGATGTCCAACAAGCCTTTGACCGAGTATGGCATAAAGGACTATTATGCAAGGTAAAGTTGCTCCTGCTCCTGTTAGTGATAGGCAATTTCAAGTAAAGGTACGAGACGCTAGATCCTCTCTCGCCAGGTGCCTTGCAGGGGTACCCCAGGGCTCCGTCCTGGGCCCAGTTTTATATAATATATTTACTAGCGACCTCCCTCAGTGCTCTGACGTATTTGTAGCAACCTACGCTGATGATGCCGCATTCCTGGCCTGTAATCAGGATGCCAACATAGCGAGCAGCATGCTGCAAAATCAACTTGACAGGACCCATGACTGGCTAAACAAATGGCGTATAAAGGCAAGCGTACCCAAATCGCATCACATCACCTTTGCACTCAGACATGGAAATTGCGCCCCGGTCAAATTGGGTCAGGACATTCTACCACAGTCAACATGCGTGAAGTACCTGGGATTCTACTTGGATCGTAGGTTGACATGGAAGGATCACCTAAAGAAGAAAAGATCAGAAATAAACTACCGATTCAAGAACTTGCTCTGGCTACTAGGCAGACAATCTTCACTCACCCTGAGTAACAAACTGAGAGTTTATTGTTCCATCATAAAACCAATATGGACATATGGGATTCAATTATGGTCTTCCGCAAGTAAATCAAACATCATGTGCATTCAAAGAAGTCAAAACAATATCCTGAGGGTCCTGGCAGGGGCGCCCTGGTACGCTCGCAACTCAGAAATCCACGAGCACTTGGAAATTCCAACGATCCTAGAAGAAGCGAAGCGCTACCTAGAGAATTACAAAGATAGATTAACCATCCATCCAAATCCCCTTTCACATTCACTATTGATGCCAAATTGTACTAAGAGACTCAAGAAAGCTGATATTGTGCTGCCTGATTAAGTAGAATTAGGACACTGGTCCTGATTCTATAAAAAAAAGTGATGAATCTTTCCACACATCTGATCATAGTCAAGGATGACTGATAGCAGATGAGAACAGAAAAAAAAAAAAAAAAAAAAAAAATCTGGCGTAAAGCGAATCTGTCCTTATGTTGAAAACCTGTTATTTCTGAAGTAATAACTTTGTTTTTATACAATAGAGAATCTAGAATTTTCTATTAACTCTTTAAAAATACCATATCCCAATCTCAAGAAGCTACAAATCAGTACATAAACATAACTGTTTCAACAAACCCTATTTGGAAATGGTCCACCCTAGATAAGAGCACAGTGATATTAGTGTAAAGTCATTTATTGAACGCAGGAAACCACAAATATAAAATTAGGACAGTGGTGATGCTTGTGTATATCATGTCATGATAAGATAATGTTGAGTATTGATATCACAGAATTAGGCAATACAAGGTTGTGTGCCCAAAAACAATCAGCTGATCGAGCCTAACAGTGTGTACAAATGATTATTGTTTATTTTGTAAATTGTTTCCTGTTCCGTGGCATTCTCGCAGTTGACCACTTTTTATGTACCTCTTCCGCAGTATGTGATATGGTGACTATCTATATGATGGAACAGTGCTACAATTAGGAGTTATAATAGTATTATAGTAGTTACCCGCTGGACTCTCTCGTGAGTGCAGAGTGCGACGACGGTGTGATGTGTTGCTCGGCCATAGACGACGCTGAGGGACACACGCGGCTGCTTGTGTGGGGCCTGCGCAGGCCGCCCGCGCGCGCTACCTGCCCGGCACCATGCCAGGGCGAGCGCTACTACGCTGTCTCCGCATCCACTGCGCTACACTGACTCACTACCACATCACCAGTCCACACAAGTCTCACCGTCCGCACTTGCTGTCCGTATTCAACACGTATCACCACACGACAAATGACACACCGTGAAGCTATCTGGAACAAAAGATGAAATACACAGTCAGCGATCGAACAATGCTGCGTTACATAAACATTTTAACAATTAGCACTACCTGTCACCGAAGCAGGCAAATTGAACAAACTAATAATCGGGCACTAATATACTGACAAATAAACACGATGATTACTAAGAATTTCCAGACTTTCAAGCAACACGTTTTGTAGAAATTATTGTAATGGATGACACATCAAGGACAGAGCTACGATTTTCGAGTTATTTTTCAATCCATTCCACACAGCTGGCTGGCTGTCATGTACAGTATTGCCATGAAAAAAACTGAACTACTACCATTTATTTTCTCTCGGGTAGACTGAATGGTAGCTTTTGTCATGGTAAAAAAAAAAATGTTATAGCATTTTAAAATAAAGTAAATTACAGCGTCAACACATTTAAATTATGAATTCAATAAAAATCCAACGGAAAATAACATTTTGCTACAACTACAGCTTGAGATTTGAGGCATCTCAAGTGTCTCGAGTAGTCTTAGACGCCCTTTTTATTTATGTAATGAAATATCCGTCCAAAAGATACATCTTTTTTCTCGTCTTATCTGATTACTTAGGTAGGGTTAATACGTAGAACAATTTAAATTTGAACAAGTATTTTAAGTTAAATTCACAGGTTAAGTGAGTAATATTTATTTTTATTTTGTGTTCCGAATCTTTAAAAAGTTTGATTTAACGTGTCCTAGCTTCACATTTCCTAACTAATTTGTTAAATTATATTGATCCATTGAAACTTAAAAAAATACCAAAGTAGAAATTTAGAACAGGGCAACATTTTAGTAGTTATCGGAATTGTGTAGAGTGCGAGTGAGTAGGAGAGATAACAACAACAAAGCGAATGAAGGAGACAGATTTTCATATTCATTTATATTTTGAGTTTGTTAAAAATGCCCATAGAATTGAGGGCAGAAAACTTCCGCTGAATGTGTGAGTAGTATAGCATTATTATTCATGAATTCAGAACATTGGTACAGTTTTTATATTTATATTTGTTTACCTAAATGAAATGGCTAATATAACGTGGTCATAAAACAAGTTTAGCGTGAGCGTCTATTAAATAATCTGTGTTTTGAAAGATTTTAAAATAGGTAGGAGGACCACCACCTTCGCGTAGATTAGCGTACGAGTATGACCCAAATAGGGACGTCTATTGTAAGGAACAGATGTTCCGACAATACCTACTCCACGTGAATAGCTCGATGATACAAAGTGGGTGTCACTCGGTGAGAACGTCCCGAACGTTCTCACAGAGTGACACCCGCTTTAACTCGTCGACTTGCTATGCAATAATGCAAATGAAAAGTCTTGTAATCTTTTCCGTATGATATCCGTGGTGGATACGCCCAAAGAGTTTTTGAGAAGGCAACATAGGTAGGTAGACATTTAATTTAAATTTGGTACCTAGGTATTGGCATCCCAGCCCACACACCCTAGGCTAATGGTTAGAAGGAAAGCAGAATGTTATTAAACATAAAGAAGCGTTAACGCTACCTAAGTTTCCCACAATACCTACCTAGTCTCGCCGCCTTTAAGCAGAGAGAGGAAATTAAATCACCAGACCTCCAGGTTGTACAATATCGATTCAATAGCCTCGCAGGGCAATGTCACCCTGCGCGCGTGAAATATCTATCTAGGTACCAAGGTACCTACGGGCTACGTGCTAGACTTTGTTGGTACGGATTCGGCCATTTTTCAACGAAAGAAAAATACCTACTATTGTAACGTAAAGTGCGCACTATCCTTAGGGACCATTGGGATGGGGACTAAGGTAGAAAATCTTTTACTTTCTACTGGTTTATTTTTAGGTCAAAGCGCTGTTTTTCCTACCTACTTATAGTAAAATTTTGTCAAGCGGAACAACTTCAATAAGGTGGGCGTCGTAGACACATAGAGGGGCTGGTTGTGGACATGCAGAGTAGGTACGTGCTACTGACATAGATTTTTCTGCTAGTTTCCACCTACTTATTGCAAACAAAGGTAACCTAATCAGGTAAGTACCTACTTCTACATGCAAGGTTTATTGCACTCAATAACAGATTTGTTGCTATTATGTTGTTAAGATCATAGAAAATCCTTAAAAACTAGTAAGGCCAGAGGTAACGAGTGATTTAGAGTTGAATAGTTGATCACAAATGCAGATCAGATGGAACTTGGATCTGTTCGTCCGATCTGAAAATAATGTCTAGGGTATTTAAACCCTCGCCTCTATCCATAAGGATTTAATGACACGGAAAAATGGCAAAGTGCCCAAGGTGGTTGCTGATTACCATAATGTATTGATGTTTCCTTTATTATTAATTTCATAGCATACATTAAAATATAGTATTTTTGGCATAACGACCAAATCAGTTGTATGCTCATTACAAATCGTGCATCGCAAGTGGCAACACCAGTTTTAAAACGATCAAGGATGTCATTGTCTGGTGCATGACCTTTTAGTCCTCTAATCTACATAATTAATCATAGACAACAATTAATGCTACAATACTAACAATTCGAATGGTTTTATGGTCACTTTCACCATTTAAAGTGTGCTTTATAGGTGAGTGGGTAAAGATGCAAGTATATGAGCTATCTTGGTTCCGTAGGCGGGGCAAAGGGCCAGGGCAGTGGTGAACGACCGCGCTCGGTGTCCGCCGTCCGGTTGGACGGGCGCGGCCGCTCCTCGCTAATATGGAATAAGCTTGAAAATCATTATGTATGTGGAAACCCGATGCAACTACGTGGACGTGTCATACATAGTAAACAGGCACAGTCTTTGTTATAACGGTAGGTGATTAGTAGCGGACTCACTGCTGGAGTTTGGTGATCAACTGCGCACAGAACTGTGATGTGCAAGCCCGTTGCTTGCTGAATGTATAACTGGACCCAGAACCAGTTCGCGTGAAGTCTCATAGAAGAAAGTCTTTAACTTAAGTCCTAACAAAAAGTTCTAAATTCTAAATCCCCACCTCCGGTTGTGGTAGGAATAGGACTCATTTGGACCTCAAGGCAATCAAACTGACTGACTGTCTGGTTGGCAGTCTTAAAACGATAAACAATTGTGTTTAAAATGTGCGGAAGATGCTGTGAAAACAGTACCTATATTGACTTGGTAGTTCTTTAATCTCTAGGCTTGGCATAAATGCTTTCTAATAAATATAAAACTTTCCTCTCGCAGGTCTGCTGGAAGAAATTACTAACAGTGCCTTTGTGCTCTTCTATCTTAATGTAATGTCCTGTTAAGTATTTTGTGTGTACATAAATAAATAAATGCACAAGGAAATGGATGGGCCGAGTCTAAAATTAAATTCCTGCAAATATGACTAAAGTTGGTCGCTTAGTCAGTACCTACATGACAAGGAAATAATGAAGGTGGCTAACCGAGAGACATTAATTTATTAATATGACAATGTGCTATATATTGAACTAAACTAGTCAGGAAATAAACAAAACAAACGTCGCGTGCCCATAAAACATGGGAAATAATAAAATGTCTCACCGTCCACGCCGGAAAATGAGCAACGTTATGTTTTAACTCACAAATCTATTTTGGTCAGTAGGTAGATAAGCTAAGCTTACATTAAGTATCCAAGTAATATATAAATAAATCACAATTAGAACGGTAAAAGTAATTCTAACCAACCAAGCAACAACAGCACTTGTTCGAAATAAACCTGTCTAGGTAGGTAGTTATAATTCAATCGCATCTCAAGGAACTTGCTGTGTGGCGAGACAAAATCACCAGGTGCAGTTGCCAGGTAGCTAAACAAAAATTAATACAAGTTTACCTTCTTTTGAACTTGTGAGCTTTTTCATCTCTCAGGTACACGAACTCCCGGGATGCACCTCGGAGATCTCAGTCACGTGACGCCTTGTTATTGAACTGCGCGCGAGTTGACCAAATAAAAAAAAAACAACGCAAAACGCCGTCGACGCCACTCGGCGCAGTAACTAATTTGTTATTCCAACATGACCTTCCTTGACTCTGAACGTTTATCCTCTCCTCGGCTAACAAAAACGTTACCGGCTCATTGTCTTAAAACGTAACATTGGCTCGTATACCTACTGTAAATGTCACGGATGGATTGTTACATTTTTATTGTTTGGATGCGTAGGTACCTACTTATGTATAATATTATGTATTTTATTTGTTACTAGGTGCTGTACGGTTGATATAAAATAATCAGTTATGCTATTAAGATGAAACTAATTCTGATTACTCGACACGACGACACTGCTTGGATATAGTTTTGCGAATTTTTATTCCGAATTAGTTTTTGATTGATTGTTGATCGTTTATGCGAATATGTGCTTTGGTTGTGGTTCGGTAAGGCTTATTTTGGTGTGATTTCGGATGCGTATTGAGGGGCTATGCTACAAGGCCGCGGGTCGACAACCGCCGGCTGCAGCCACGTGCGAAACCAGCTCACCTCGACAACAACGTTGTCGAGCCCGCGGACAGCGGACCACAGACTGAAACTGAGCAACACAACACGCATGATACATTTTGGTAAGTATAGATCTAGACAAGATTAAATTTTCTATTTGTAAGTTTCACTTTTTTAATCTCATCAAAATACTTAAGTACAGTGTTGTTTTTACTTTGTCTGCCAAATCCTAACAATGTTTTTCATGATTTATTCTAGTATGCACTATGCTGTGTGTGTGGTGTCAACTCGGTTTAAGTCTAAGCAGCGTTGACACGATCAGAGTATGCTTGGACCGAGTGGACTCGGATACCTACTCGGACGCAACTCGCATTGTGGCAACCCATATGGGTTGGTATGGTTGCCACAATACGAGTCCACTCAGTCCCAGCATATCTGATCGTGTCAACTCGGCTAAGTCTAAAGTAGAATAGAAGAAACAACATGAAAAACGCTTCTTTTTCAAATACAAAATGTGTTATTTCGAAACGTCATCATTTAGTAATAATAAAGTGAACAAAATGCATACTACGATCAGCTGTTTCAAAATGAATTGTGGTAGCTTGGTGGCCCGTAACCCAGGTAAAAGATCCGGTTGCATTTTTTTAAAGGACAAGTGCACCTTTGCTTTCTATGATTCAGACAGATGAGGGTTTTGCAAAAACTTCACAATAGAAGTTCCTGACAACAGTTAAGTATGCAGGTACGCTTACATATTTTATTGTTGGCAGAGAGGAACGTGGTCCAGGTATTAATAACAAGAACAGCAAATTATTAATGTCCTTATCAATTCTAATGAGAGCATCATTTAATTAGACAACAGGTTAAAGTAAGGAAAAGAAATCCGCTGCGAAGTTCAAATTCACACATCGAGCGCATTTTATTAAAGAAATTCGTATCAAAATTGCAAAAATTGATAATGGACGAATGCATTGAATAGCCAGCAAGAGTGCAACTAAATCAATGTGCAGCAAGAATTAGGGTGCACGGTGCACCCTTGGGGAGTCAACGACCGGCACAGTGTGGCGCCGGCGCCCCCGGAACCAAACATACGCGACTTCTCCGGCGCCCTAACGGTTCAACGAACCCTCAACGAACCCCCTGTAAAACCTATAGCGAGCCAGACAGATCAACTCCCGTTCATAAACAATCGATAGGCGGCACAGACAGGTATGTAGCTGTGTACCTACCTAATATGAAACGCACTGACTAGACATGTGGGATAGCTATAGCCGGCGCGGCAGCGTGACAGTCACAGGGGAGTCACGCGATCTTTGTTTTCATGGAGACGGAACAGTTATGGGGAACGGACGTTGTTTGAGTAGATGAAAGTAAGCACTGTGCGAATGCTTGTTGGAGGCCTTAGTGAGTCCCGATAGTTTACAATGCACAACGCTTAAAAGTGAGAAGAACCCACCGAGATTCAGTGGGACGGTTGCATGTAAAAAGTTGTGACTATTTCTGTACAGCCAGTTGCCGACTGTACGACAAATAAACGGCGTCGTTCGCCATGTCGTCGAGCGGTCCCAACAAGTTTGTGTGAATGTGTGTCGCAAGTACTGCGACCATCCATGTCAGCAAACATGAGTCTTACCAAGTTGCAGCCATGTTATAAAGCGACGATGTAATGCACATGAAGCGTGGAGGTATTAGTGAAGGAGCACGAGCCACAGGCTACAGCCGCTAGCCGAGGCGAGAGGTACGAAACTCGGCGCGTAAGCGTCGACGGCCATACCACGCGCGACTGAAATAAACTGCGCTCAATGAAATCGATTTGTGCATAATAAAGTTCAGTTACAAGCGAATCATTCGGACATTTGCAACGGACATATTCATATTTCATTGTATTCGACTTTCTGATTTGACCGTGCACAGTTAGAAATGGAAGACGGTAAATCGAAAAAAAACTACGTAGACTGAGGTTCTACCACGTAGACGCACATTCGACCCATTTAACTCTCACTTATGAAATGCAAACTTTGCACTAAGCATGCAATGCAGAGTTTACCTAAGAAAAGAACATTGTTTTCTTAACGTAGAACATTGCGAAAACGTTCATCTGGTAGCCGTGCACCTAATAGTATATCATCAATATAACAAATACGATCATCTTTGATCTTGGGGCTTGGGAACTAGAAATCTAAAACAAAACAGGATAAAGCAACGTTAACTCGTTTGCTCTCCACTAGCAGAGAAAATTAAGCGAATGACGGCTGTAGTGTGTATATCTGAAAAACTATAAATATCGCTTTCGGCTCGATACGAGCGGAGAAAGCTATGGTGTTGCAACCGCGTCGGCCGACGTGTAGCCAAAAGGTTTCGTGACGACAATCTGTGCCTCTTGCATAATTTTCCGCGTTCACCACGATCACGATCAACCTCTGCGCGGCTTAACTTCGAATATAAACGATTTCTCCAGTTGGGAAAAGTAAAGATTGACTGCTCTCACCGAACTTATTTTTTCATAAAAACAGACGCGGCGCGGCCCACTTTTAATTAAAACATAAATATTACGAATGAGAGCATTTACAGAGAAGTGATTTTACGCGCGTTTGCTTGAAATTATGCGTTGCTTGCGCCGGAACCCGCAGATGACATGGGCGCACGCAACACTGCGGACAGATAGTTCCTTTAACACAATGGCGTCACCAGCTTTTGAGCTGGATTAAGATGAGAAAAAAGGTTTTTAAGGGTTAAATTTACTATCTACGGATGCAGCTGAAGGTCTTCTAAGAATCTTAAATGCAATAGCCACCTTAAAAAACATTAGCACCACGAATTCGGCAGATAGAAGTTACTCATTTTATCGAGTTATTTGAACAAGTCTAGGAACAAAAAGAAAATGTAAACTCTCCACTCTACAAAACTTAGCTTTTCATAAGTCTATTCAGAAATTGATGTTACTTAATTGATTTAGGGAGACAATTTTAAGAATAAAAGATCTAAGGCCCGTAACTCGGGTAGTCGGGTCGCTTGTCGAAGGGGATGGCGAAGTAGACCGAGACGTAAATATACAAGTCCGTGATCAGTCCTGTCGTACTGTATGGATCGGAATGCTGGGCTGTGAAGAAGATGGATGAAAAAGATTGCATGTAGCGAAGATGAGAATATTGAGGTGGATGTGAGGTGTGACAAGAATGGATAAGGTAAGGAACGAGTATGTTACAGAAAAGTTGAAAGTGAATCAACTGTCTTGGTATGGACATGTGATGAGGAGGGACGAATCGCATGTGACTAAAAGAGTGATGAATATAAATGTTCAAGGGTGGAGAGGGAGAGGAAGACCAAAGAAACGATGGATGGATGAATGATATGAGTCGGTTGACAGAGCAGAATAGAAGAAAAAAACGTGTTGCGCCGACCCCAATAAACATGGGACAAGGGCAGGAAGATGATGATGTATAGGAGTAACATGGGCGACTTATAGAAAGATAAGATTCAAGAGAAAGTAGGCTGCAAGAGCGAGGGAAGCGAGCACGAAAATTTTAACATCATGTCTTGAATTAATACAGATAATGTAATTTGAGATCAAAATGTCTACATCCTCCATTTTTTGCAACCTTATGTAAGACATAATTGCCTATTAAGGCCTCGGGGCAAAGGGTTCTTAATTTATTTCAACCTCTGTCTATATCCGCCTGTCTATAAAGCATAGGTGTCGCCAGGGGGAAAGGGGGGGGCCCCTTTCCCCCTGGCGACACCTATGCTTTAATACTTTGACGGCGAAACGACATGTGAAACGTACCGATACCTGCGACGGAGCACGAGGCGTCGCACGCGGCTTCACATGCACGTCCCCGTAAACAACATCGCCATATTTTTGTGTTTTCGCGTATGACAACGCGCGGGTCGCTGCACGTGCTGCCTCTCCGTAAAGGAAAAAAAATTTCGAAGCGCACCGCGTCTCCGTAAATGAGCCCTCAGGGTACACAGCTGCCACTTCCAGGATGTTTAATATTCAAATACCTGTTTAAAATATATAATTATTTGAGTACATAATCTATTTTGACGAAAAAAAATGAGGACGATGAACAAAAGTGTGTCAGCGAAAAGAATGAGTTCAAGTGTACGGCCGTTTACGCAACTCGCGCAAGTAGGCCAATATTGTATCTGATTCTGCGGGCTTTATACCCAGCGAGGTACTTGCCACACGTTACAATATTATCAAGCATGGGCGACAAGATATTATTAGCTACAACATCCGTAATTACAGCATTGAAAATGGGATGTTTCTCTTCTAAATAGATCTCATCTTTCCCAAGTGAAGTAGCAAACGATTATTTTTTGTATTTTTTTTTCATATACTGATCATTTCATTTCTTTGTCTTTCGAGTACTGCCGACAGTTCAATGATATTTTGCAATATAGTGCAATGCCGTACTCGATGTAGAACGACAGGTACAACAACCGAACATTGAAATCTGCCCGCTGAAGCTGGAGCTCCCAGCAACAGGTGAATAATTTGTTATCACCGCTCACTCCTGAAGGTAAGATTCCTCCCACAGATAAGTACGTCATTATGAAGACAGAGGGTGTTTTGTTACACTCAGACGTAGAACGCGGACGTATTCCTGCATGTCGGATGTCATGTCAGTAGCAGACAGGTGTTGTGCGCCTATTTCTGTAGCGGTGTGAAGTTACGTAAGTATCCACGTGCTGCCTACACACAACAAACCAATGGACCGTGTGTAAATAACACAGATTCACAGATATTTTGTTTATTTTATTTCCATAATATTATGAATTTAATTTCATGTTATGTAATATTACTAATTTATTTAAATTGCGTAACAGACTAACAGCGCCAGTGTTATATGTATAGTGTTGGTTTGAATTTTAAGAAGGTAAACAATTGCAAGATGTTTCTTCGAACAACAGCAATGAAAATTAACAATGCATTGAAATTATGAAACTACCTGTCCAGTTTCCATGCAAAATGCTAAGCTGAGCTACGAAGATTTAGATTTTTAGCAAATCCTTTGAAGGAACTGTGAGTTTGGCTGGAGAAAACTAAAAATGCATTTTGTTTTTACAAAAACGAGCCCAGTCAGTTCGTTTCGACTGTCTTAATCGTTGGGACTAGGAAGTATTCAATCGAACAAGATAGTGGAGAAATGTCCAGCGCGGCACGATTAACAAAGCAAACTCACGTACAGAAATAGTTTGAAATGTTGCAACAAATTGTTCAAGATATGACATTGTACTTGCGGTCGGACTGGACACTAATGTTGTTGATTGAGGAGGTTCTGTACCGCGATCATCAATAGCCCATTATGTTTTAACCGCTAAATCAAACAAGTGTTATGTATGAGTTATAACCTTGTCCTCATTTACACGTATCGATTGTTGAGCAGTTGTTTAATGGTATTAAAACCACTAACAACCGTTTGCTTCCTGTAGTACAGACAAAAGTAAAAGTCTGGTGCACTACACTGCAAATATTCAATTGGAGAGTAAGAATTATCACAATACACCCGACAACAAAGATTAAGCTCCACATGATAACGCACATTCCATTTTGTAACAAAGGAAAAAGGTCTACGCAGACTACGCAGTTGCAACTGTGCTGAGTCCCTTCGTAACCCTGCAGGGTTGACATATTGTATGACAAAAGAACGGCGCTAATTAATATTTATAATTTCAGAAACTGTTTGTTATGTCCCTGTATTGGAATCTAATCTTTCAAAAAATGTTATCATCAAAATAAATACGTTTGCCGGCTACAGCGATTGTGTATGAACGATAAGAGCTCCAATCTTTACCTATATTTTATATCAATGTCAGTGGGTTAGACGTTCACAATAACAGGAATAATCATTTAAATGAAAGAATTGTTGGTAATGCATAAGTGGCACTGCTGCATTGTAACAGACGGTAATGAGAGGTGTCGGGGAGCCGAGTCCGGGCCGCCCCGCCGCCGCCGGATCGATACGACGCGGCTGCCACCGCCACTGCCCTGCCACCTTGTACCCCTGCCAATTCACCAGACCCCGCTCAGCTCCAGACAGAGGAACCAAACTGTATAACTAAAGGGGAATAACGGACGAATTACGTTGGATACACATACATAAAAAGCTGGACTAACATAAATTTACGAAGACATATTTCATTCAGAACTAACCGACAAAGCCATTATAATGCTGCACTTATAACTTGTTTTCAATATTAATCATTATTATCTCGAGGGGCCTGTCTGTAAACAGAGACCAAGATACGCAAGAATACTCACTTAGCATAATGAATGCTGACATAAGATACTTAAATGTAATGAAACCGTGGTTTACGTCGACATAGTCAGTTACAACGTGGCGCTCTGGCTATTTTAGGTATACTGCTGTAAATTCGGTCCACACTCACCAGAGGTAAACAAAATGGCTGCACCGCTGACGATAAGTTATCGCCTCGTTTAATGTGTCAAGATACGTCGGCGAGCGTAACGCAGAATGGGAAGTGGGCGCACACTGGCGAAATGCGTCTTGCCTATCATTCGATGACAACAGTCGAGTGCTTGAGTTCGATAATATTAAACGGTTGCTGTAAAAATTCAATAACGACCAAAACTGTTTTAATCAAATCCGTCGAGCGCACCAAAACAGGAGATAGTATGTTAACAGACAAAAGCTATGGCACAGCCGATCCGGAATCCAGGCCAAAAAATTGTCCTTGTGTGTATGACCAAATGTTTGCCAAACTTAGTAGAAGGACATCTTACTGTATCTATATTAACAAGGAAAGCGACGTGCGTGATACTGAGATGAGAATACGTAAAAAGAAAACAATTAGGCAACACTTCAGTTAGCATTTCTTTTTTCTAACCAATTTCTGCAAGAGATTTCTTAATCGTCTTGACAGTATTCTTTTAGCGATCCCGGCATCCACTATTCTCCGATGCCTTATACTTTTCTGGATATATTCTGCAACCGTGTCTCGCCCGCTCCCATTTTAGCCTGGTAGACTTGTTGCCTACATCGATCGGCGATACCGGTCTCGAAGTGTATCTTTACAAATCCGGTCTGCTTTATTTTTAATATCATGCGCATGGCCCTGTGCAAGTGTGCATCTATGACTTTGGATTTCTGAGACTTGGTAAAGACCAAATAAGATCATCGGAAGAAGCCGATAGATGTGCCATTAGTCATCTCGATGTGTTCACTGCTAGTTATACAAGAGGTTTATTATTTTTTAAAGAGGTTACTGTTTTCACTGACTACTATTTTTCTAAGAAATCTGTCAAATATGAAAAATAATGTTTTGGACAATTTTTTATAGCTTCAGGAGACTTATAAAACGATGTCGAGAAGGAGTACTTAAAAAACTAGTAACGCCAATTACCCAACCCTCAACGATGCTGAAAGTTAGCTATGTACTGAAAAAATGACGGAAGGAGCCATGTAGCTAAAATCGTCATCATCACTTAGTCGACTACTTAATAAATTGACAGATACCACCACCACATAAGGGACTTTTCTATCTTCCTAAGTTGATAGGCTGCTTGACTTCACCCAAATAGCAAAACAGATCAGTTTATTGCAGCTACCAAGAATAAACTGATCTGTATTGCTATTTGGGTGAAGTAGGTCCGAAAATGGCCATTCTCGTCAACTTGTCTATAGAACATTGGCCAGTGCTTTCCACTTATAGGGGTTTGCTTATTACCTATTTTTATAAATTAAATAGCTGGCATGGATTCAATATAAACAAGTTATTATTATAAGGGACAAATTTTTCTAAAGTGTCACGTTTACGAGATATACATGGCTGGCACTTTGAAAATAAAATAAAATGGCGGACGATAAGCAGGCTAGGCACCATACTAAAATATTTATACCCCTTAATGGAGATTTTAGAAAAACGGTGATTGTTACTACGTATTTTTTCAGGGGACTATAATATTTTTTTTGTGGAATTAAGTGTACGCACGACGCAAGCTGTGCAAAACCAAATTAAGCTGATCTCTTATTGTACGGGAAGCTCATACAAAGCGAGGTCAGGTTATACTGGATTTGTATACCTCGATGTGTCGCCGTGTGTACAAATTAAATTAGCTGGTGAAACATCACTGACGTTATAGAAATCTATGATTAAATTGTATCCAGACTTTCAAAACTTGTAATTTCAAAGTAACAAGGTACTGCTGAAGTGCTGACTACTACAGTAACTACTACCTACTTGAAATGATGAGTTTAGAAAAAGTTATTTCTTTTATCCTGTGGTGGTAATTCTTAATTTTTAGTCTAATAACAAAAAGACTTATTATTAACGAGGCTGTTACCCACGACCTTCGTCCACATGAAATTATTATTATAAAAATATTACTTCCCTACTTGAATCAGATTTTGTTAACAATTTCAAGGGTTTTAATTTTTTCGCACAGAACCCTAATTCTTTTCTAAAATAAATGTAGCCTAAGTTACTCCTTATAACCAGTTATCTGCCAGTAAAAGTTCCGTCAAAATCTATCCAGCCGTTTCGGACCCTGAACAGTTTTTTTTTTTTAGTAGCCTGTACTGTCCCACTGCAAAAGCCTCCCCCAATTCCTTCCATGTGCTCTTAAAGACAGATATAAATTTTAAAAATATGTTTTTTTGTTATAAGTATCTAACTAATATATACTTTCATATGCATTTAGTAAAACGCTATTATTTTGAAATTCTCACTTCAATTTTATTTATTCATTGATTGTATAGATGGATGTAACATAAACAACAAAAGTTGCAGAATATTATTGCACATACCTACATGGTTTTATGCTACTGGAATCATGACATGTGTGACACACATACTGCTGGCAGTGGCACCAGCAACATTATTTCAACAACAATAAAAACATGCTACTGTGCAACCATTGCTGCATTGTTTACAATCAATATCAAGCTGAATACAAGGTGTTTGTCTGTAATTAGGTTTGTATAAATCCAAACGTAATAAAGTTACATTGTCAGTATATAGTGGGTGTAAAAGTACCCTTAAGAAAACTGAAAGGCACTTGTTCTCCCTGTCATTGCGATATTTTTTGTTCTAGATCATACCTACTAGTTACAGATGTATTGGGGGTCAAAGTTAAAACCTTTTACACAAGTTTTTTTTAATACATGTTTTTAATGTTATAACTTTACTTTAAATACCTCCACGACTCCCATACTATTCAATGAATCCATCAGCAATATGTTTTGAGTGTGTTACATTGAGGCAGTCCTACCATAAAACATTGATTTTTCACTACAAAAAAAAACTTCGCAGCAATCATTTTTGCATAGCCATACGAAGTTTGATGGCTTCATGAAGAGTCCGTTTACACCCTGTATTGTCACTGTCAAATCATCATAACAAAGAAGTAAATGATAGCATGGCAGCAGGATACTAGATGAAAAACATGTTGCGCCAACCCCAAGTACTGTTATTCTCGGAATAGGAACATATCCTTTAAATGCTATGCAAATACATTTAAATAAGCAATTTATTTTTACACAGGCAATACAAGCCAATATAGTTCTGATATTCATGTTATGCATAGCATGCTCAAAGAATTTAGCAGCCAGTTCCAATTTGATTGCTTTTCTTTTGTCTATTAATAGAGAAATTGTGCCAATTTGTGAAAAGATTGAGCAAGTGAAGTGAGTTCTAAAATTTTTGCACTTCACCTCAGGTAGGTTCGATTTTTTTTTTTGACCTGCCATATAAAAATAGGAGTTATGTGTGTCTTTGTAGACTTATGCAGAAAACTTTCCAGAATTAAGGGGATGCAAAGGTGAGTGATGCAAGCGGAAAATTTCAAAAGTCCCCTTGGATAGGTTGGTTCTCTAGTCGTTTGAGATTTAAGAAGAGGTTTGAACCCAACAGCCGTGAATACAAGACAATACAATGGATTTTATCAAAATGGCTGAACGGTGCGCTAAGTAAATCTACAGGATGACAGTTATAACTCATCAGTACTACATACATAACAAGAAGTGGCCATCCTAATTTCCAAATTTGCATGTGAAACTCTGATTGTCTGTTTTTTATTACCTATGCACATCTAACATACTGAACCCATTGTTAATTTAACAGAGACGAAGCTTGGGACCTAGGGAAGGCTATGGGCGGGGCACTTTTTATCCTGGGCAGTAAGCTACATGATAACCATGTGTATTATTAAAGATGAATTCTAAAACACTTGCAGACAAAGCCACAGGTACCAAATCAAAACACCCTCCAAACACCCTCACAAACACCAGCAGTTAGCCCATCAACCAACAAAGGGCATGGTCCATCTTGTTACCATCGCACAAATTACTATTGTGCAGCTCATGCTAACAAAAAAAAACAATAGGTAAATGAGAATAGGGCTGGCCGTCACAGGACCCATATTGACTAAACTTTTATGAGTCAGCCTATACCATAAAATAAAATTATACTAACTAGCATGTCACAACTGTATGATCTGACCCTTATAATTTTAGTGAGAGGTCAAACCTTATTTTAATTGAAATATAAAGTCACCTCTACTCATTTAATCTTATTATTTTATAAATATTATTATCAGTACATACCAAAGAAAACTTTTCAAAAATTTAAGAGTTATCAGAAAATTGATTGTTATTATATACATCTACATTGATTGATTCAGTAAGTTAATTAATTCAATAAAAACAAAACAAAGGATTACTCATGGCAAACAACTAATTGACATATTTTAGTTTTCCCATTGTCTTAGCAACCAAATTATGTTGAAATCTTCAGTAACATACTGAACAAAAAGCCAAATCTTTTGTCTAAAACGATTTCCATTTTGTTCAAGTACAATATTCTCCATGTTGCAAGAAGATAGATGCAATGTGTACATGTAGGTAGGTACATCTAATAAAATTGAGTAAGGTCACACAATAATTCTGTACCGATTAATGAGGAAGGTTTTTAAAGCCAGGAAATTTATCATCAAATTTATTACCAATAATATGTATTCTCCACGACACAAACGTAGGTATCCGTACAATTATAAGGAAACGAAATCAATAACTAAGTTTTCAATCACTTTTACAATAATCAAAATACTTACGTTTTCATGAAGTCCCGTTGCAGCAATGAAATGGGCACAAAAACTTAGCCTGGTGGCCTAAATCAACACATTGTAATGTACCTCAAGTAAGACGCAGAATAAAATCACTAACGCAGTCCATTTATCGAGAGTGATGTTTGACAAAACTTCAAATCGATTAATTTTTCTATACTACATGAATTTTCAAGAATGTTAATAATTTCACATTCAGATCACAAAATGTCACTGGCTTAGGATGAAATGACACTATTTAATTTTGATTCATACTGATTTTCACCGATTTTTAAGCGCTTGGAGAACAAAAACAGCTGGTTCCTCATTTATGTTTTTTTTCTGCCACATACAGCAAAGCAAGCAAAAGCATTGGATACCTTTTTATGTTCAAAAACCGACTAAAACCGGAAATTTTACGGTAAAAATAAAGATTGGTTTTTCATTGTAAATTTTATTATCTAAATTATTTGACAATAAAAAAAAGTAATCTATTATTTGGTAATAAATAATCTAAAAGAAACATTGGCTGTTTACTTAAAATGTCTTCTTCTTTCGTGTCGATGGTACGACTTGTTTAAATATCTTGGGCCCAGTATGTGGCCACGTTAATCACGGCGTCAGTGGCGTTTATTAGGTCCTCTAAAGTGCAGGCGTTGGGACACTTCGGATACTTCAGCAAGTGGGGCATCGTTTGGTCGGGAGTACCGCATTCACACTGTGTGTCGGAAGGATCTTCAATTCCTCATTTTGCCAAATTGTGTGTACAGCGGCCTACCTGCACCCAAGTAATCCAATCTCAATCGAATAATGTGCTTTCCAAAGAGGCCACTGTAGATCACCTCCCGGAGGCAAATATCCTGGGGCTACGCGAAATCGAGAGTTGGTGAATGCTTCTCTTCCCACAGTTTGCTTCTAAGGTTGGCTTTGACAACATTCATGAATAAGATGTATTTTATTTTTGTAGTATTCGACGAAATTGGTGTTATATTTGGAAACAAAATCTCATCTAATGCATGACCTCCTCCTTTGTTGAAGTCAATTAATGAAAACCTTACATTCTGTTTTTTAACGAAAAAGGGAGAAATTTCTAGGGGGAACACCTTTTATCCTTTTGATTTACCCAATAGACAACAGCAATTAAGACAGGATCATAAACATTCATGGTGAATTGATGAGTATGAGTAAAAAAAAGACACGAAAAGAAGATCACCCACGATAGTTGTGAGCTTTGAGCTGTGAGCCTTATATCTGTTGGGGATTCTCAGTGAATAAGAATGATACACCAAGACCAAAGACCAAGGCTACTTATCGTGGGTTTTAGGGGGAAACAAAATATAAAGTACCTTGTCATCATTTATGTATCTATTTATTTAAATTCACAATAGTCAAAGAAATCCATTGAAGTCTTTGCACATTTCATAGTTTTTATCTTCATCTGTTTGTTGAAGAATTCCTATGTAGTCGTCTTCTTTAGATAGGCACAAGTTTTTAAGGATTTCCGAAGGTGAAGGCATGCTCTTATCTTGTATAGGTATGGAGTCTATCAAATCGTCTATATTTTGGTTGAACATGCCACCATCACCCTTGTCCGACGTAGCAGTAGGTATATTTTCTGGATTGGGAGACTTACTAAAGACTCCATTTTCATTAAAAGATTCAGCAATTAATGAAAAATGTTCGGATTCCATGTCTTCCAGTGATAACTTTGCTCCAGTGCGTACTAACTCAGCATTTGCTTCAGAAACATCGTTGTAATTTAAATTTTCAGTCACTTTAATCTCTTTATTATCGGATGACTTTGTATTTGGTTCATTATGTTTCTGTTTCAGTTTTTCCACAAGTTCCCCTGTTTGTCTTACTACTGTCCCAGGTGGTTGTGCTTGACATTTGTGAGTTCTCTGTGATACCTGAAATAACAAATACATCGATTTGTAAAATACATATGTGTGCATGTTAAATTAAGTTAGGTACTTTTCGAATAATAACTAAGATGTGGCGGGCCGAGCTGGAGCAAACCGAAGACCAAAGTTTCACATTAGCCCTGAATCGATAGCCGTTGGCTAACAGTGGGATGTTGAAGGATGAAGGCTAGCAGTAACTAAAAGTTATAATACTTACTTTGTAACGAAAACTTTTTTGGCAAGCTGTACATTTGTATGGCATGACACCTGTATGTATGCGCCTGTGCACGAGATACGAAACTCGTTGACGAAAACATTTACCTGTAAATTAACATAAGATTCTCTTTAGACAGTTGATTTTTAAGTACTCATTCTTCTTAGTAAATGAGGAAGGTCACTGAGAAACTAATGGCGCTGGCATAGTTAGTTCCAAACATCGCGCTTGGTTGAAAATTTGATTATGTAATTTTATAACCGACTTCAAAAAAGGAAGAGGTTCTCAATTCTCTTAGAGAATTTTCTCTGATTATCTGAGAATCTTTTATATTTTTTTAAATAGCTTGACCTCGTTGGTCAGATTCTGAATTTGGGACGTAGCTGGAGACGCCATCGACATATTAGATCTATGAGCGTACCTTCCCCATTGCAAATTTATGGTGTTTTTACCACAAGTTTCGCAAGAGAAGGGCTTTTCTCCCGTATGGATACGCTGATGATTGTGAAGCGTTGACAGCTCTTTAAAAGCGCGTCCGCAGTAAGTACATGTATGAGGTTTCTCATCGTTGTGATAGAGAAGATGCTTATGATACGACTGTTGAAATGTAAACGTTTTGTTGCATTGTGCGCACGCGTATGGAGTTTCACCTGTAATAAAAAAGAGTTTAAGTTCAAAATTCAAACATTTTTCTTAACGTAAGTTTTTCTTTCAACACTGGACTCTACAATGGTTTTGTAAGCTAAAAATAAGCAAAATAATCATAATTTTAGGAATGATTTGAGGCGTTATCGTTAGAGTTAGCCAATGTGAATAGTTATTTTACCGAAAATGTAAAAGTCAACCTTGTTATTGCCTTACTATTATGTATTCTGTGCTTTTATTAACGAGAATTCCTCGTATATTAATACTTCACTAAGGTGGATGCTATCTTACTATCATTTTGACAAATAAATCAATACGAGGTCGACTATAACATGTAGCGACAATGGCTTAGAAGTACATAATCAATTTCTTCTGCTTCCTAAATAAAATTTAAATTATTCTGTTAGTACGAATTACCTCAACAACTAACACCAATTATTATTTTAACCTGTATGGAGACGTTTATGTTTCTTCAGGAAATATTTGGTCGTGAAACATTTACGGCACACTTCACATTGCCATTGTTTATTATCATTTCTTTCCAAGTGAGACAATTTTTCATCCTGTTGCTCTGAGTTTCCTCCAGTAGTTTTATCTGTATTCCCTTCAGAATGTGAATTTCCTGACAAAAAACCAAAGTGTGCTACCCTCAAATGAACCATTAAAGAACCTCTCATTTTAAAGTTTTTGGGGCACAAATGACAGTGATAGCGTGTAAAAGTTTGATTGGAATTTTCGTCAATATTGTGAATCAAACACCTGTGCATTCTCAAAATGTTGGCATCGATAAACTGTAAGCCACAGATGTTACAAGTCGTGTTTGTTTGTACTATTGTCGCTTCCGTTTTTACAAACATTGCTTCACCACCTTGAACACATTCTTTACTTCTTGATATATCTAAAACAGGAACTGTGTTTACTGATACCACTGGTAATTTCGGATAAATTTTCACGAATTTAACAGGAGCGTTTGTTGCAGATGACGTAGTTTTATTTTTAACCACCGACGTTTTAGGTTTCTTCTGCTGCGCCGTGGATGGATTTTCCGTGTTACATTTTTCATTTAAACCCTTTAGTTTTTCTTTCTCTTTGCCTCCTTTTGTTGTCAACAGTTTCACATGGCTGAACAAGTGTATCGTAAGTTTATCCAATCCAAATACTTCTTCCTGACATACTGGACACAGCATTTTATTTGTTGACACATGTATTAATCTATCTCTTAATGACTGCACTGATTCAAAAACACCAACATGTGCACAAATTGGACAGGGTAAAGAAGCTGCATCAGCACTCATTTTAATAAGAAAAAAATAACTCCCTCAATTATGAGGTTAATGAAAACTAAACAGGCAGCGTTAGCACGCCACATGCGAGCACGATAGCGCAAAACTAAAGCTCTGATGAGTTATTTTTGGATGCTACCATTGACGCTACGTACCTAATCTTTTGGCGGCTTTTCAAGATATTTTATAAAACAAATTTCTTAATTTTGTGAAGCTGTTAAGATACTCATCTCGTTTATAAAATGAAATCCTGGGTTCGGTTCCCAGGTAGAAATAAGTGTGATTGGGTTTTTCCATCAGAATCAAATTCTAAATGAGAGCTTGATGTCTGGTTTTGGACTCATTGTCTGGGAATCAAATGTAACAGGCGACATGTAGTATCCCACCTACATACACCTCCAAGTGAACTGTCGAGATTAGTGAGAGAGGCTTAATGTTTAAGAGGTGTACTTCATTTTGAGGGGCAAAGCAATGGAAATGCTAAGCTAAACCCAATTGTGGCACAGAACTGAGAATAAACTGAAAAAATGCATTCGTGGTCTTATTGATATAATTTAATCTTTCTAAAAATAATTATCGGAATTTTACGGTTATTCGTATTTCATAGAATTAAAAAAAAAGTTTCATCAAAAACAAAACTTCAAAAAACGTCGTCTGCACGTCATTTGTTATTGTTTGAAAAATGGCGGTGAATTTGTTTGTTATTGTTATTGGTGATGATGCCTAGTGATTTAAAATACATTTTATGATATCGATTTAACAATATCTAGTTACTTGGTTAATACCCTTTTGACTGGCTGTTAATTTATTTTGTACAATTCTATAATTTATATTTTTTACAAAAATGGCAGAAGGAGAAAAGCCTGCTGGCTATATGGCTCAACTTTTAGATGCTTTGGGATGGAATCAAGGCACCAGAATTCCATTAGCAGATACAAAGAACCAGGAACTGGAAACTGTATTAATTGAACGGTATGTTATGCCCTAAACATGAGAGTATCCCAATGTTAAATTAGTATTTATTAAAGGAAATACATTGATTAAAAGTACACAGTATTTTTATATAAAGAAACAAAATCAAAACGTTCTTATATCTGAATCCTAGCAACCACATTTTAAATAGCATAGACATATTTGTCTGCCATAGACATCACATCCTGGGAAGTTTTTGAAGAATATTATGATAATATATTCTTTAATGCTAATGCTGAACTTAAACTATGAAGCCTGGGGCCAAACAGTGGTTTGGTTAACATATCAGCCAACTGCTGCTCCGAAGAAACGTGCATTACGTTGAAGTCTCCATTGCTAACACATTCTCTTACAAAAAAATGTTTCAGCTTGATATGTTTGGTGCGCTTGTGATATTCATACTTTGGGTTGTGCGCAAGTTTTACAGCTGATTCTTTGTCCAGATTCAGCACTGGTTTCTCAATTTTAATCAAGTTGTTAAGGCGATTCAACCATAAAATCTCTTGTGCAGATTCGCTTGCTGCTATACAGCAAGCGAATCTGCACAAGAGATCTCCGCTTCAGTCGAATACATGGAGACTGTCGTTTGCTTTTGGCTTCTCCAGCTAATAGCAGCTCCAGAGAATAAGCACACCATTCCAGATGTCGCCCTTCCAATAGTTTGGTCTCCTGCATGATCTGTGTCGCTGTAGAAAACTAAGCGTGGTGATGACTTTTCCGTATAGGTTAGCCCATTCTGTTGGGTCCCTTTTAAGTACCGGAAGATACATTTTACCAGCTTGATATCCTTCTTAGTGGGTGCTCCGAGGTTTTGAGATGCAACACCCAGAGCATATGAAATATCAGGCCTTGTGCCTACTGATAAATATGCCAAAGCACCCACAGCTTGTCTATATGGGATATTCACGTTGACATCCTCTTCCTCTGCCATCTCATTTTCTTTGATGATAGGCGTTGGTGCTGGCAATTGGACATTCTATATTTTACTAACTCTTTCTTTGTGTAGGCTTTTTGACATAGTGTAATGGTCTTGTCCTTACGGACATTAATTTCCATTCCAAGGAAGTATGACGCAGGTTTCGTAGTTATCTTAACCCTTGTTTTCAATTCCTTGATAAATTCGTCTCCTGCTCTGGTATTATATGCTACAAGTCCGTCGTCAACCTAAAGACCAATAATGACTTTAGATTGTTCTCTGATTCGAACATATAAGCATGGATCCACTTCCATCTGTTGGAAATCAGATGTTTTTAAGAATTCGGCAATGCAAGTGTTCCAGCAGCGCAGTGCTTGTTTTAGACCAAAGAGGCTGCGTTTCAGCTTGCAGACTCGTTTGGTGCCATCCGGATAGCCATCAGGCTGTTTCATGTAGATATCTTCCGTTACTGTGCCGTTTAGAAAGGCGGTTGAAACATCGAACTGATGTACCTAGTTTTAGATTTTGTCGCGCAGCTATAGCAAGCAATGCTCGAACGGTGCTCAGACGAACCACTGGACTGAATTTTTTATCATAATCATATTATCAAAGGTTTACTCCCAGAAACCAACCTTTGATAACCATTCTTGCTTTATACCTATCAACTGTACCATCAGGATTCATTTTTACTTTATACACCAATTTGCAAGGAAGGGCTTTTCGTTCTTTTGGATAAATCAACCAGATCCCAGGTTTGGTTGTCATGCAGTGAAGTTGTTTCACTGTGCATGGCATCTTGCCATTTTGCTTTTTAAGGAGATTCTATCGCTTCTTTGAAGGTCTCAGGCTCTTTAGGCTTGTGAAGATTTTCGATTTCTTCAGCTGCTGCCAAAATAAAAGCATCGTAGCGCTTAGGAGCTGTGATCTTTGACCTGTCTCTCAAAGACCTCGTTTGAACGGTCACATTTTCTTCTGCATCAGCATCAGGTTCATCATCATTGACATCGGTAAAAGATCAGAAAAGAGATTCGTATTCACTTTCATTACTTATTGGTTCCATTTGTCGAACGTCGTCAGTGCCTATCGACCAAACTTTGTTGCAGCGTTTCATCTTGATCATCTGCCTCGAAATCACTATCATGTTGCTGATCTTCTCCTTCATGATTGTCAAGCTTAATATACACTCGCTGGCGTGTTGTTTTTTGCGATGACGTTTTATTAGGTTGTTCTTGTGAAAACTCTAAATCGGTGAGCAGTCTGTAGATTGCATTTTTATTCGATTCATCGTAGAACATAGTCTTCAATACCCTAATATCTTTTGAAGTTAAGATGCTGTTCTTCGAGGGTATGAAGATCCTGAAAGCTTTAGATGTTTCAGAGTATCGCGCAGACACGCCAGGAATTGCCTTTGGTGCAAATTTGTGACCGTTACTACCTTTCATCAGAACGTAAGTCTTGCAACCGAACACGTATAAATGATTAATACATGGCTTTCTCCCATCGCTCGAATGGAGTTTGGTTCTTAATGGCGCTGTTTATACTCCTATTTGATAGGTAGTTTGCAGTGAACACTGCTTCGCCCCAGAATTTTAATGGCGCCTGTGCGTCAATCATTATTGCTCTCGCTTTGTCCACAAGGGTACGATTCTTTCTTTCAGCAACTCCGTTTTGGTTTGGGGTATAGAGTGCGGTGAGACGTCTCTGTATCCCGCAACGTTTTAGATAAGCCTTGAATTCTTTGTTCACATACTCGGTACAAGAGATCTGGCTTTTTGACAGAGCCAGCTCACGAAACTGAAGACCGACGATGGCAGGATCGTATCCGCCAAACCGGAGCTGCTGAGGGAGATCGAGAGTTTTTATGGGCAGTTGTACACTTCCACCGGTAAACCCGTTGCAACTCTAGCTAACGACCCAAGAGCTAGACTGACCCGACACTATACCGAAGACATTCCGGATGTCAGCCTGTACGAAATTAGGATGGCTCTTAAACAGCTTAAAAACAACAAGGCACCGGGTGATGACGGAATTACGGCCGATTTCCTGAAGGCGGGTGGAAAACCGGTACTTAAGGCCCTTCAGAAGCTGTTTGATTCCGTCATACTCGAGGGGAAAACGCCGCAGGCATGGTGCAGGGGTGTGGTGGTACTCTTCTTCAAAAAGGGCGACAATGCCCGGCTGAAGAACTATAGGCCCATCTCACTTCTAAGCCATGTCTACAAGTTGTTCTCAAGAGTCATCACGAATCGTCTCACGCGCAGGTTTGACGATTTTCAGCCTCCCGAACAAGCCGGATTCCGAAAAGGCTTTAGCACCGGAGACCACATACATACGCTGCGGCAGGTTATACAGAAGACCGAAGAGTATAACATGCCTCTCTGCTTAGCGTTTGTGGACTACGAGAAAGCCTTCGATTCGATCGAGACTTGGGCTGTACTGCAGTCTCTCCAATGGTGCCAAATCGACTATCGGTACATCGAGGTGTTGAAGTGTTTGTACAAAAACGCCACCATGTCAGTCCGACTTCAGGACCAGACCTCGGAACCTATCCTTCTGCAGCGAGGTGTGAGACAGGGAGACGTCATATCTCCGAAAATGTTCACCGCTGCACTGGAGGATATCTTCAAGGTTCTGGACTGGAGAGGGCTAGGCATCAACGTCAACGGCGAGTACATCTCTCACCTTCGATTTGCCGACGATATAGTGGTCATGGCTGAGACCATGGAGCACCTCAGTACAATGCTCGATGACCTTAGTAGAGCTTCCGAAAGAGTGGGTCTTAAAATGAACATGGACAAAACCAAAATCATGTTGAATACCGATGTAACACCCACTCCTATCAAGATCGGAGACTCTACACTCGAAGTTGTAGACGATTATGTCTACCTTGGACAAACGATCCAGTTAGGTAGGTCTAACTTCGAGAAAGAGGTCAATCGTCGAATCCGCCTCGGCTGGGCAGCGTTCGGGAAGTTGCGTGGTATCTTCTCGTCCAACTAACCGCAGTGTCTCAAGACGAAAGTCTATGACCAGTGTGTGTTGCCAGTGATCTATGCTCGAAGTTTCCCTTCTGGATCAAATCAGAAATGAGGGCATCCGCAAGAGAACCAAGGTAACCGACGTAGCCCGAAGAATAGCCAAACTTAAGTGGCAGTGGGCAGGGCACATTGCTCGCAGAATGGATGGCCGATGGGGCCGAAAAGTTCTGGAGTGGCGACCGCGAACCGGAAGACGCTGCGTTGGAAGCCCTCCCACTAGGTGGACCGATGACCTGGTGAAGGTTGCAGGGATCCGCTGGATGCGAGTCGCACGGGACCGGTCAATGTGGCGACACTTGGGGGAGACCTATGTCCGGCAGTGGCCGTCTTTCGGCTGAAATGATGATGAATGATGATACTCGGTACCATTATCTGATTATAAGAAATTGATTTTGTTCCCAGTGTGCGTTTCCGCTAACTCCTTGAACTCTTTAAACTTTTCTAAGACTTCGTTCTTGCTTTTAATCATGTAAACTCGACTGTATCGACTGTAGTCGTGTATAAAAGTACCGAAGTACTTGTTTCAGCTTACTGTGGGCGTTCTGATAGGTCCACATACATCCCTATGAACGATTTCTAAGCGTTCTATTGTTCGTTGAGTTGTTTTCTCACGAGGGGCAGGTGCTCGATGAAGTTTTGCTTGGATACAGATTTCAGACTCTGCCAAGGTTTCAGAAGCATAAAAGTTCAAGCCGATCAAATTCTCGTTGTTGGGTGCATGTTTCAGATCTTTGGCATTCATGTGACCAAGTCTTCTGGCCAGTCGTACATATTTGATGAATTCGCTTTCTTTTTAGCAATTGTCGAAACAGTGTCATCATTATGATTGGCCAGATTGTTACGCTCATGTTTATTTGGTTTGATGTAATAAAGACCATCTCCTTGTTTAAAAGCGGTGAGAGTTATTCCATCCTTTGGATTGTTCACCGTCGCTTTAGTCTTTGTGAAGAGGACAGAACAGCCAGCATCGGTCATCTTACTAACAGATAGCAAGTTGGTGCACAGACTAGGTACGTATAAAGTGTCTTGTAGCTTTGTAAGGGCTATGCCATTACTATTCTTTGTTACAAAGGAGACTGTACCTTTTCCGATTATCTCTGCAGTTTGTTCATTAGTTGCAAAGTTCAATTTTCTGGATGTTCTCTCTATAGTCTTAAATAAGTCTCTTTTATAAGTCATGTGAGACGTACAACCGCTATCCAAAAGCCAAATGCTGTTTCCAAATTTTTCGTTAAGTGTAAGGAGGCACTGCATAGCAAAATTGTTCTTATGAGAACCGTTATTATATATATTAGGCTTCTCACTGTTTTTCTTCCACCAATTGGTACAAATTTTGTGAGTCTTACGTTTGAAGATATTACCACTACGGTTGCAAATTTTTCAGGACGTGTATAGGGCTTCTTCCTGAAAGGAGGATTCAGGTTCGTCGTTATTAGTCATGTTTTGGCTATGACGTGCTTCACATTCTTCTATTATTTTAGTTTGAAGCTCTTCTGGCTTCGGAAGAGTGTCTCGCGATTGTATAGCGACATTGAAGTTCTCGAATTCATTTGAGAGACTGTACAACATCATGATTGTTAACAAGTTCTTATTAATAGCTACGTCTATGTCTGCCAATTTGTCAACTATGTCCATAAACTTGTTTAGATGAGTTTTTACATCGTGTCCTTCTAATTTTGTTAGGATCAGATGCTTTAATAAGGATGCCTTTCGCGCAGGTCCCTTACTGGCGTACGTGTCTTTAAATTTTTCCCATATTGCTTTAGCAGTATTGCATTTTTTAATTTGTTTAAACTCAGAAGGAGGATTATAAGTATGAGTTCAGGTCTCGCCTGTCTATCGCCTTCTTTATCAACCACTGCAGTATCAGTCTCGATGTATTTCCATAAATTGTGCCGTACGAGTACAGCTTTAGGCTGTATCACCCAAGTGTCGT
The DNA here is from genome assembly GCA_905163415.1 of Noctua fimbriata. Taxonomy (NCBI): domain Eukaryota; kingdom Metazoa; phylum Arthropoda; class Insecta; order Lepidoptera; family Noctuidae; genus Noctua; species Noctua fimbriata. Next base: position 13,310,505 of record LR990922.1, on the reverse strand, counting down.
AGTTCTCTCTATTTAGAGGGTTAATTTTCGTGCTCGACTTTTCGGGAAGGTACTCAAAATTTATTAATACGTACACGCTCTGCTACCATGTTAAATTAATATTTATTAAAGGAAATACATTGATTAAAAGTACACAGTATTTTTATATAAAGAAACAAAATCAAAACGTTCCTATTATAACTGAATACTAGCAACCACATTTTAAATAGCATCTATAGACATATTTGTCTACCATAGACACTTCACACCCAATAAGTACAGTAATCAAATTTTATAATATTTGCGCATATATTTTTCAGGCAAGCTGAGTTACAGCGCCTGAAAGAGGCCTTACTTTTACAAAAACAAAAATGCGATGATCTCAACAATTACAAGGACCATGTCCTCACAGAATATCAGGAGAATACTGTAAGTGCATACTCTGAATACATAGATCTTCGACAGTCGTTAGTAGCCCGAAAGTTGTCAGTGGCCCGAAAGTCTGAAAACCAGTCTTACCAAGGGGTATCGTATTATTCAGTACTAGCTGGGTTGTGGAGGTCAGATAGGCAGTCGCCCCATGTAAAATACTGGTATTCAGCTGCATCCGGTTAGACTGGAAGCCGACCCCAACATAGTAGGGAAAAGGCTAGGCAGATGATGACTGTAAGTGCATGCTACAATTTCAGAACTTAATTAAATTCTTGATATTTATTATGACCCAAATGCATAGAATAACGTTTTGTATTAAACCCATTTGTATGTTTGTTTTCAGCGTCTACTATTTGCGCACAAGCAGCAGATGGAGCAGCAAGTCAAACTGAAGCAGTTAAGTGTGAATGAGGCAGACTCACTTGAACGAACTGTGATTGAGACCAACAAGCAGACCAGGGACATCGAAACTAGAATTGACAGGTTTCAAAGTAATGCCTGACTGCTTAGTCTATGTTATCTCTCTTTTTAGTTTAAAATACATTCATATATGGAACACCACACTGTGCTCCAGAACTCAAATTGCTGATGTAGCTCAGAAAGCTGTCAAACTAAAATGGGACTGGGCAGGCCATGCCTGTTGGATGCCAGTAAAGCTGTGGGTCCACATATGCCCATATGACAGTTCAGACTAACAAAAAAAAATGTATAAATGCACCCTTAAAGAACCCGAATGGTACTTGTTCTTCCCGTCATCGTGATACTTTTTTTGTTCTGAACCATACCTGGGCACCTTCAAGTTATGGATATATTGGAGGTCAAACATCCAACTTTTTCAAAAGATTTTTTTTTAGTACTAGATTTTAATGTTATAGCTTTACTTTAAATACCTCCATGACCCCTGTACTATTCAATGTATCCATCAGCACAACATTTTGAGTGCATTACATAACATTGCACTTTTGAGTTTTTTTCGGCTGTTTCTTCTCAGAGTAGTCAGGTACGAAACACTGACCCCATCTAGTTTTAAAACAAAACATGATGTGACTTGTAAAAGGGTGTTGTAAAACCAATTTACTAAACTAAATATAATTTATTAAGTCCTACCATAAATTGTGATATTTTAACCCAAAAAATACAGTAGCTTCCCAGCAATAATTTTAGCATAGAGTTAGTTTGATCTACATAATTCTTGGTTGACGGCTTCGTGAAGGTTCCTTTTACACCTTGTATAAAATATTGTTAATATTGTTATGAAAAACACCTATATTAAAGTCCTAGATTGTATATGGCCCATGCATGAACGGGTATTATGAATTTAGTACACGATTCTAGAGGCAGAAGCATTGAATGTTTGTAATATTTATTAAAAAAAGGAGGCTGATGCCTGCATATTGACCATGTCATAGTTATAGTTATGGGAGTTTTGTGAGAAATAGCAGATTTTCTTAAAAACCAATTAAAGGACTTGAGTTTGTATGTCCAGAAGTTACAACCTGTATAGTGTGCTTCTGACCTCAGTTCTGTAGGAACTCTGATTAGACAGATGGCACTAAACATGCCTAACAGCAGGAAATAATTTCATAGCAATAGCAGAAGTTTACATGCTAACATAGTTATTTGTAATTTTGTTTCAGAACTGATCTCTGACCACTTGAAAAAGGCTGATTCTATGAAGTCTGAGGTGTGTGGTGAGCGTGGAGCCCTGGCAGAATGGCGAGCGGCCCTCGAGAGATTCGCTTGTGACATTACGGCTATTGAACAGTTTACTAAGCTAGATATTTCCAAAGCAAAGGTAATTAGTAGGTATTAGTAAATTGAAAACTGCTTACCCTCATGGGAAAAAGGCGTGAGTATATATGTTAATTGCTTTATCACAATCATATAATACTGCTTAAAGGGAACAATAAACATGAAAAAATGTTTTAGAAAATTCATTACATACTAATAACAGCCGCTCGGGTCGATCTTTAGGTTAAGCCGTGCTTGCCTAGGTTGGTCTGTGGATGGGTGACCACCCATTACATACCGAGTTTCCTCCGTGCCTCGGAAAGCACGTTAAGCCGTTGGTCCCGCCGGGTGTCTTTTGTAGATCTTTGACAGTCTGACAACCAGTCTTACCAAGGGGATCGTATTACCCAGTACTAACTGGGTTGTGGAGGTCAGATAGGCAGTCGCTCCATGTAAAATACTGGTATTCAGCTGCATCCGGTTAGACTGCAAGCCGACCCCAACATAGTAGGCTAGGCCGATGATGATTCATATTAAGGGTATAGTCATATGAAAGGATATGCTGCAGAATATCAAACTGAACAACTTTCTCCTTGGGTTCAATATCGTAAATGAGAAAAAAATATCAGCTGTCCCATAAATTTGGGTCGAGTAGGTGTTGAAATTTTGTATGGGACTGCTAATAATATTAATGGTCATTTTTAAAGACCTATCCATAGACACCCCGGACGTATAGGTTTGATGATTTTTTAAAATTTTATTTTAGTTTCATTTCCATGTATGGGGATCCCCCCTTAAACTTTTATTTTTTTTATTTCTGTATAAAATCGTAAAGCGGTTCACAGAATACATCTACCTACCAAGTTTTAACTGTGTAGTCCTAATAGTTTCGGAATAAAGTGACTGCGACATACGGACAGACAGACAGACATGACGAATCTACATATAAGGCTTCCATTTTTTGCCATTCGGCTACGGAACCCTAAAAAGGCTAATTGTAAAATAAAATAGGTATTCTATATTATGTGCACCATATTAATTCAGATTTCAATGTAGATTTTATATTATTATTTTGATTATACTTTTACATTCATTGCATAGTTCCCGTACTCAGTAATATACCTACTACTAAGTTATCTGCAACAGGCGTTGGAGACGAAGCGGCAGAAGCTGAAACTGGAACATGATCGCATGCACGAACGGCTGGTGCAGCTGGTGTCCAACCTCAGCGCCGAGGAACGCGCTTGCGACAGGATCTCTGTTCAGGTAACTAACACTTTCATCCTTGTTAATTATATTAATTTTCAAAAAAAAATATTACCAAATATGTTTTGATGTTCGTGTTTATTTTTTAATTAGTAGCTCGCAAAGTGAGCTTAGTTATACATTTTATTATGCGTGCTGTGGTCTCCTGTAAGTGAAGGAGTACTCACAACGGCCAATCAAGCTGTACAAACCCAGTTAATGCGGATCTCTCATTGTACAGAAAATCTATACAATGCGAGGCCAAGTTATACTGGAAATGTACAGCTTCATGTGCCGCCGTGTGTACACCTACGTGATACTTTTGTCGTCCATTATTTATTTCGTGTGTTTGTGTACATCCTTTGTTGGAGATCCAAATAAATAATTAATTCCTAATATAACTATGAATGAGTTTGTTTGTCACGCCTTCGCGCCTTGGCAGCTGAATAGATTGCAATGATTGATGAGTTTTCTATGAAATCTGGGGGGTAAGACCTATAGGATTGAAATATATATCTTAAATTAAATAGAATATTATAATTAGGACTTCAATTTATACTAAAACATGAAGTACCTACCTAAGGCGTGAATTATACAGAAACGGCGTAAAGTGAAGGCGCGGCGCAGGTGCAGCACAGGCGTGTAACGAAACGAAAGAACAGCGTGCCTGCTCCGCCCCGCTTGAGTGTAAATTTACGACACGTCGCCTTCGTACATTTTGTATGAAAACGTTTTGAAGCGGCATCATGCCTGCGCCGCGCCTGCCCCGCGCCTTCACCTTACGCCGTTTCTGTATAATTCACGCCTAAGTCATATTCAAGCTAATAAGAAACCTAGTTTAACAATAACAATGGGGTTCCTTAGACACCCTTAACAGTCCATTAATACTAGGACTTCACCGATTTAATTTGGATTAATTACTGTGTACTTAGCTTTAGCACAAAGTTTTCAACATGATCTTTTTTTAAAACAAATGCCTGTTGTAGTCGAAATCTTCGAAAAAATACAGGAAATTCCAACATTTTCAGTCGGCCCTAACTCTGGTCTCCGGCGCCGGTACTCCTCGCAATTGGATGAATTCGGGTACTTATTATGACTTTGGATTTGAAACAGATTTCAATTCTGTTGGACTTACGCCCATCTGACAAAACCCTTTGGCACACAGGTATACCATGACCTGTGTGACATAGTTAACAGTAGTACCCGGGATAGGACTTTCTATCTTCACAGTACTCCTCCGTGGTATAATTTTCAACATGAGGCCGAAAGCGGGCAGAATCTAGTACCACTAAAACTCCTAAACAGGGTAAACTATTGACTTAGGACTTCAGGAAGTAATCGGGTGGGCTGCGGGACTGTTCGAAAGAGATACCGCGTCCCTGGAACACAAAGGGCAAAGAAGGAACATGGATGGGTTTTAGTCAGTACAAGTCTGACACTCCCTTCCGCTCCGCCTAGAGCGGGGGGGGTCATTTGATGATTTCCCATACAAAAAAAAAAAAAAAAAGGGTGTAATCGGGTACACTAAAGAAAACCAAAACAAAAAGGCGCTGGTTTAAAAACTAGACTGTCGTATAGTTTGATTAGAAATAAAAATGCATTTTTATTATTCAGAGAAGAACTAGACGAATTTATGAGAGTTTTGTCCACAACAGCCAGCAGTAGACACTATTTATGGGCCGATATGATAATAATAAAAACATTTTTTGTTTAGAGATACCAACCTGTAGTAATAGACTTATCTCGCAGATAACTCTGATAGCGCAATGCAGCGGATTCTAGTTCTTAATTTGTCCTTTTGTCAACTTGATTATGTTCGCTACACTATAGTGTTGCTGATGAATGTCAACAGGTGGTCCAGGGCATGGAGGAGAGGAAACAAATCATGAACATGTGGACATCCGCCGTAGAGAACTTGAGGCTGCGCGACAAAGATATCAGGCAGATTCGAGAGGTAAACAGTTCATTAGAATTTTCGAGATTTGAGATTGATGATGGCCCAGTGCTACCGGCCCCGACATAGGATGTCTCCGTAGTATAAAAAAAAGTTTGTATAGTTTATTTCATCTCCACTGCTCATGCCAGTGTAAATACAGGCCTTTCTTCGGTCGCAACGGTATTCTATACCGTCGGGTTATGAGGTAGAGAGGAGAGAGATATATCTTTTGTAATTACGGCTGGCGCACACACTATTGTCTACTGTAATATCCTCTTCGTCGATGACCAATTTCCACTGAGATTTGCCATGGCCGAATTATGATCCCGTCTGTTGTTACTACAGATGTCCATAACCTGCAGTGAGTTTTCACCATCAGGCCACATACTTATCTCCCACTCAGTAACGAATCTTGTTTCAGGACTATGCAATATTGGAGGAGGAAGCGAACAAGCTAGCAGAGCGGTGCCGCGAGCAGCAAGCGTTCTGCAACCAACATCGCGACAACAACAACGAGGCTAGGCAAGAGAACATGACGTTGGCCAACCGGCTCAGCCAAATCCGCATGAGGCACCAACGTTTGCTGGATAATAATGCTTCGCTTGAAAGCGAGGTAGCCCCCCATGTCTTACTGGCCCACATAAATATTATCTTTAAGGGTCGCTTTATGTCTGTGGACGGAGATTGGCATTTCAATTTTGATGTAGCAATCGACCTATTCAGTAGTCGAATCACCGTTAGTAAGGAAGATGTGAAAAGAGCCATCACCAAGCAGTAATCTGCGCATTATTCACATTTAAGTCATAGACCAAATCATTTCAGCATTTTTTGTTCTTACGGGTTATAAAAAATCCCAGGGAAATCCGCCTCGGGAGAACGGAAGATTTATTCGGAGTTTCGGACTCTTACTGACTAAAACGCGACTGTTCCTTCTACCACCATGAGCCATTTTTTTCTTCCATTATCCTCTGCCAATCGTCACGCTGTCATTTACTCCTTTTTCCTTTATATCATTCCTAACACAATCCATCCAACTTTTCTTTGGTCTTCCTCTCCATCTCCATCCATCAACATTTATATTGAGTAGACTATTTAATATAACTTGATATTTGTGTATTCTAGGCTAAAAGTCTACAGCGGGAGCTGGCTAACATGCAAAGTGTCCTGGAGAGGCTGCACGCCGAGAACCGCTCCATCATAGACGAGCAGTCCCACAAGGACAGGGCGCTGCGGGCCACTGAACACAGGGTAGTTTACACGATAACACATTCTTCATCTTCTCGAATCGATGACTTAAATGTTAGCGACCTGGACAGCTATGTCATATTCCTCCTTTAAGACCGGAAGGTAAGCGGTTGTGTACGACGAGCAGTAGAGAAGGTGCGGCACAGCCTGTCTGGGCTCCTCACTCACATTATAATCATAATCATAATTTATTTGTTACCACAGGTAAAAAGTACAGATCTTATGTTTGATGAACAGAGCGCTATGTTATGCCAGGAGGCGTACAACTATGGTGTGCAAATCTAGCTGAGGATTACAAATTATTTACTATAATATTTGAAAATCATGCATAATTATGGTATTAAATTAGAAAATAAATTGAACAATTACATATTATTTAAGGCGATGTCTTGAGGTGCAAAACTCAGAAATTCACAACAAAAACAAAAACACATCGTGTGTACGGCTATGTGACTAGGTGTCCCTAGTAGTACTTAAATTATTTGAGATGGTGCTAAAGCTGCTCTACCTAGATATTAACCGACTTAAAAAAGGGTGGTTTTCAATTCGACGCTTATATTTATTATTATTTCTAGGAACCATCATTCAAAGACGTAATAAAAAAAAAAACATCTTCGAATAGGTAGTTTGAAATTTCATGAATTTGAAACTCGTTTTTCACTCGTTTTCGGACATTTTTTTTTGGCTTTCACATAATGGAACGACGCCTCGCCACTCCAAAATTGTTACAATAACCAATAATGAGTTATTTTTTTAAGATCTAAGACACTTGCGCGACTGGGCACTTGCGTGAGAATTTCCGGATTTTCTATAATGGGTGTCATTTAATGGAAAACAATTGACGATATTCCTACGTCCTTTTACCTCGACCGCTCGGCGGTCACTAAGGAAATAATTATGGCAAACGTTTCTGTATATCAACTGTAATTTTATGGGTGTTTTGGAATGCTAATAATTTTCAGTGTACGTTAATATTAATGATTTTTTTAATTATGTCGTATAATTCAACGGTGGCCCTTCGATAAAATCGAATAATAACAAAAATCTGTTGACAGAAACTACTTATTTTTGGAGAGCAAAAATCGAGAAATTTGACGATATTATCGTAACTAAAAAAAAAACTAACGTAAACTTTTTGAAAAAATCTTTTATTTTCTTAATCCGAATTAAGAAAATAAAAGATTTTTTCAAAAAGTAGCGAGCCAACTTTGAAGACAAGGATATAAAGGAATTTATTGGCCGATAGATTTTGCGATTTCGCCTTAATTGCCTCGGTTGGAGTGCGGAAACACACCTCGGGACTCGCATTGAGCGCGAAAGACAACGCCAGATTTACGCACCAAGAGCGAGTTTTATGAACTTTAAAAAATACGTAGTTGTTAGCATATAACCAATATTGTGGTGCACTAAAAATAATTGCAATTCATTAATAACTTTAGTCAAAAAAACATTGTAAATCTGCGCGAATATTTCGGCGGCTGTCAATGTGATCGGACTAGGGCTTTAATGCTCCAATTATGTCAGACCTAGATTCAAATGTCAAAGTTATATAATGTCAATATTAATATTTGTCACAATTTATCTCAAATCTCAATATTTGTTATTCTAAATGAATTCGTCATTTAGGTATTCGTCAATAGTATAATAAAATTTGTCAATTTAAGAACATTTTTTTTTTCGTAAACTGTGTAAAATTTAATTCTTTTATGGCATCTGGAATTTCATTATAAACGCGCGGAGCCATACCAAAGATACTTTTTGTTACTAATGCAGTTTTACTCAAAGCATTTTTGTACTGACTACTTTTAACATTTCGTACCATTGTAATTTTTTCAAAAAGGTTGAGATTTGTTTTGACGAAGATACTAATTTCTAATATGTATAACGCCGGTAGCGTATTTTTAATGATTTAAAGTACGGTGGACAGCTGTCATCTGTTTTCAGACCACACATGGCTTTATTGCACCTTTTTTATGCCTTGAATAGTAGTACATTATCCGGGGAATTACCCCAAAAAATAATTCCGTATCGCGAGGCTACTAGCCCGTGATAGGCAACAAGTAACGCGTCTATATTTACTTACTTTTCTAGCCAACTGAAAAAGTGCTAGGCAGTTTTTTTTTTATATAGCTGTTCTATATGTGCTTTCCAAATAATTTTATTGTCAATATGGATACCTAAAAACACACCAATTTTTACTTCTTCTATTTCGTTGCCATTGTATGTACGTAACATAAATTTTTGGAGCTTTAATTCTTTGGTGGACATGTATACTTTGGTTTTCTTGATGTTGATTATTAAATTATTCATATTAAGCCAATTAATTATGGCAGTAAGAGTATTATCAATGTCAGGTTGATAAGTATTTCCCAACTAGCAAAAAAGTTATATAATATTAGAACTATACAACTAAAAGACCGTAGAAGTTTTATAACAGTTTTGCAGCAACTAAACAGTGGTAAAGTAGTATTCAGTTCGACGCATTAGTTATATAATTTAATTTATAATTTAAGTCATATTAATGTGTCTAGTAAACGTCATCTCAATCATTTATATGACGGTCATATAACGTTAAGTCGAGTAAACGTTTCAGTCAGAAAATAGTGATGAGTTGCCATGTTTTGTAAATTTAGAACCTTTTATTCAACACTTAAGTAACAAACTGTTATGTAATGATTTTATAGTTAACTATTATAGAATCATCATAATAGGTCGTATCTTCCACCTTTAAGTATTTTTTAGGTTGAAACGTTATTATAATATAACTTATGAACTCTAATTGCAACCGTCATGGTGGACGCCATAGATCATATAAAAAACATGTATAAAACCAATAGTTATATAGATGTCTAAATGCAGTCGCCAAATGTCTATTGGCAATATGGCGGAAACTATTGATGACAATTATGTATTTTATTTTTATAAATAATATTGAAACACCAATATTATGGAGGCCCATTAAAATATTAACAAAGATAATCATATATATCATCGAAAATTTTAAATTCCCAATAATAAGTCACCGCTCGTCATCTTCCACCACAATAAGCTTTCTTTACAATAAATTAATAAATAATATTAAAACATTTGACTTATACTTTTTTTATAAGTTTTATAACAACACAATAAATTGTCACACAAATTGTCTAGCTTGTACCACAGGCCGATCACCAGCATAACAAAACGTCTTATCGATGATATAGTTATGTTAGAGTATTACTAGAAACTATTACAAACCTTACCAGTTAAACTTACAATGTCTACGTGATTTTTACTCAACGTTATTGTCGCTGATGCGACTGCAAAACGACCCTTACGTAATTAAAATGTTGTATAATCTGCGCCCAAACCCCCGTTATATTTACGTATAAAAAACTATTATAAAACCATTTTCTTATGGCTGAAAGTTAAATAAAAAACGTTATTGTACCATTTATATGACATGATTTTGCTACTTGGGTTAGGTCCTTATATTTTACAATGGCAGTGCTATTGTCAGCCAACAAAATCATTTGTTGTTGTGTCACTTTTGGAAAATCATTTATGTAAATGAGAAATAAAGTTGGCCGAAGCACGCTACCTTGAGATACTCCTTATTTTATATTCCTGAAATTCGACACATACGTTCGTTCCGTTTTGGTTTTCGCGCACACTCTTGTGATTTCGTACATTGCAATCTATTACTTAGATATGATTCTAGTAATTTTAAAATGTTCCCTCTGATGCCATAGCAATGCAATTTGTCTAGAAGTATTTTGTGATCAACAAAATCAAAGGATTTAGTCATGTCTGTGTAAATAGCACAGATTCCTTTTCAGAGAGTTTTTTTATCAACAGCAGACATAACATTATTTAAAATGTCGAAAATAGCCATGTTAATTATTTTATTTCTTCGGAAACCGTTTTGTTCTTTGCACAAAATATTATATTTGCGAAGACAACGAGTTATAAATAACTTTTTCAAAGATTTTGGACATAACAGGAATTTTGGCTATTGGCCGGTAATTTTTTATATGCGTCTTGTCTTCATTTTTGTGGAGCGGTTTTATTATGACTTTTCTCAAGCCTTCGAGATAGATGCCCTCGGTAATACCTATATTAATAAAATATGTGCTGGGGCAGGTGCTATAAGCTCAATTACATATTAAATTACTTTTGTAGATATACCGTCAGTACCAACAGATCTAGTATTTTTAAGCATCTTTGTGGCTAAAATAATATCGGATTTTAGAACAGGCTGCATAAACATTGATTGCATTGTCAAACTGTCTAACTTATTGTTTATTTTAATGTCATTTATTATATTATTCTCAATGTCATCTATAAAGTAGTCATTAAATGCATTTGCTGTGTCATTCGGTTTTGTGTAAGCCAAATTCCCTGTTTTTAGTGTCAGTATCTGTTCTCTAGGCGGGTTAGTTTTAGATTTATTGACTATCTGCCATGTGGCTTTGGATTTATTTTGCGATTTATTATTTTTGCCTTCTGAGTTAGTCTAACAATTTTTTTATACTGCGTAGTGTATTTTTTTTCAAGTCACTTTTAGCTTTTTTTGTTGGGTGTTGTCTGTAAGCCCACAATAACCGTCTCTGTCTTTTACTACATGTTTTTATGCCATGAGAAATCCATTTAACCTGTTTGTTAGTGTTTATAGTTATTATTTTCTCTGGAAAACAAAGATTGTTAAACAATGAGAAAATATCAAAAATGGTCATAAAGGCTACATTAAAATTACTACTTTCGTAGACTTTGAAAGATAAATTTTGTATACATGATTTAAATTTATCAAGGTTGTCTTTGGAGTATTTTTATTGACCGTTTTCTAAAATTTTAAGCGACACGTTTTATTAACAGGTATTTTAAGTATTTGTGCATAATATATAATTAATTAACAATAATTTCCGTTTTCCATGCTTTTCTTAGATTATGTGCAAAGTTATCAATGCACGTTTTACTACGAGGCCTAGTAGGTTGGTTTAGAGCAAGAGTCAAGTTAAGTAGGAAGTGTTCCAAATCCAGAGGAATCTTATTTCTTAACAGTACATTAATGTTAAGATCACCGCACAGCACAATTTTTTTGTTCGATAATACACAAACTTTTTTTTATTACAATGTCAAGTTTTTCATAAAATGTCAAGTAATTATATTTTGGTACTCTATACACACATTTATCAATAAATGAATAGGATGTCAATTCTATAGCACAAATTTCAAACACGCCTGATACAGACTATTTGGCAACATCTGGTAGTTCCCTGTACTGGGGCCCCTGTCTTACAAGAATACAAGTTCCTCCCCGATTTGTGCTTTGTGAAAAAAGAGCGGCTAGGTGGAGATTCGGTCCAGATGTTATGAAATGTTCTGTTAAACAGAGTACATCTACAGTTGTCTCTTGATTTTCCAAGTTTTGTAATTGTACAGTTAACAAGTCTGATTTGTTTAACAATCCAGCAATGTTTTGATGCACTACATTAATACGACTGAAGAAAAAGTGTCCCGTGTCTTCTGATTCAGTTACTGTCTTCATTTGGTAGTTAGGTTGGTGAAAGTTAGTGTTTGATGATTGTATGTCCATAGTCATTTTGATTATATCCTTAAAAATCGATTGCATTCCAAAGTAATATATTAAACCCGTGCGTTTGTGTTCTATATATGGGATAATAACACATTTCGAACACTCCCTTACGAGTGCCTAACCTTTTATTCTCTGTGTATATACGTGTGCATTATTGTTCAGTAATACTGTAATTCTTAACTTTTTCAGATCAGCGAACTTAAAGAAAAATTTACGGACTCCTTGGACAAATCGAAGTCATCAGAAAAGAGGGCTAAGGAGCTTGAAGATATGCTCAATGTAAGACATTGCTTATTTATTTATTTTGACAGCAAATGGTTTAGTTGTAGAGCTTAGTAGTAAAGGGGAATCTGGGAGAGTACTACCACGGTACCTATTGTATTTTTTTAATTGTTTTGGTCAGAAGTGGATGTGTGAGTTACAATACACCTGAGACATTTTCAGGTTTACATACATATGTTTAGGTTGGCAACCCATCTGCTAACACTTGATGCAAATTTTCGTTGGCGTTGATGACCACTTACAATCAGGTGGGCTGCCATTCCATACATGTAAAAGATGTCCAAAATCGTGGTTTGCCAACGCATATTACTAGTATTTGTAAATTTAGGAAAAGTGAGTTATGCCCTAAACCAGACAGTTTAAAGCTGAAGATTCTTTCGATCGCGAACACATGCTTTTGCTGCACACTAGACGTAGATATATAGGGTGACTTTTTCAAATTTTTTTTTTATCCGAAACTTGAGGAATAATGAAAAATACTCAAAAGGAGTCTCAAGCCCGATTTTGATAAAAACTAAAACTACATCATTGGATTTTTGAAAATTGAATATTCCTAGCCAGGAATCGGACCATACGGATAAAACATAAAATTTTACATTTTCCTTAAATTTGCCGCATACTTCCCAGATTTTGATCCTTATTAGCGACACTATCGAATGGTTTGAATAATACAGTATGTGTGTTTTTTTTTTCAAAACCAACAGGTTCGATAGGAATATTGATTTTTCCTAAATCCAATGATGCAGAGAAATTTGACGGTTTGTGGTAACTTGATGTGCTGGTGACTGAACAGTGTACAATCAACAAGACAACAGCTGTTCGTCTAGATAAATTGCACTTAATTAAACATTTTTCAACAACAGTTTTCATCAAAATCTCCTTTGATCATTTTTCGCTATTCCTCATAGTTTCGGATTTGGCCATCCACGCCAATTTGAAAAATTCACCCGTATATAATACGCTCAGTGCTGCTTATATTATGGCGCTTGAAAATATACTTTTTATCTATACATATAAAATTCAAAGTCTTGACTGATATATGAACGCACAGCCCAAACCGCTGTTCCTAGAGACATTAAATTTGGACGGTGTATACTTTGTCAAGAGTAAATATCCGCTAAGAAAGGATTTTTCGAAATTCCACCCATAAGTGGTTGAAATGGGGTGTTGAATTTAATTTTCTGTGAAACTTTTTATTCTCGGGGTCGATTGACTTGAAAATTAGTGTACATACTCTTCAGATAAAATTATGAGATACGTGTATCACAGTTTTTTTTTTAAATCATCCCCCAATATAAAATTCAAAGTCCTGACTGAATGATATAACAACACACGGCCCAAACCGCTGTTCCTAGAGACATGAAATTCGGTGGGTGTATTCTTCGTGAAGAGTGAGTATCCACTATGAAAGAGTTTTTTTTTATTCCACTCCTCAGAAGGGGGGTTGAATCTTCTGTGAAACTTAATATTTTCTGGGTCGATTGACTCGATAATTGGTGTACACTCTTCAATTAAAATTATAGAATAGAATTTCTCTTTATTCGAGTATCCATGACTCAAAAACTGTTAGTAAAACTTACGACTATGAAAAAAAGAATAAAAAAATGTTAGTAAGCACTGATAAAAACAAAACAACACAAGACATAACGGTGGATCACTGCAGCGACAACCCATGAGTGATAGCACAACAGCGACCCACATAAATACAGTCCAGGCGACTGGCTATCATGTTTAAGATACTGTTGGTGCTGCCCCACAGCCTGCGCACCAGGGATCGCACCTTTTACGCATTGTTGCGTAGAAACAATCCACATGCGCATCCGCGAACATCCCGATGCACTACAGAAGCGGGGCAGCCCCACCAGCATCCCAAACGCGTTATTATACTGAACGCGGAGAGCACTATAAGATCTTTGCGTACATCTAGCCCACAGGAGATGTGTATCAGTTTTTCCTAAATCATCCCCCAACAGAGTCAAACAGGGCTTCGGAGCTCACGTAGACGGGAGCATGACGCGCAGTGTTGCGCGGGGCGTGCGGGGTGCAGGATTATTTACCTTATTAGAAAGTAGGTAGGATTTTTCTGAGTAGACGTGCCTGTAAATAGGTTTATTCCACCGATTTTCGCGTTGGCTCGTGATACGCGATATTGATATTAAATATTATATAAAAGTATTATGTCTATAAATAGATTCCTAATTAATCATTTGATTGATGTAACCGGTGTCCAATCTCAAACCCAGATATCAACACTTCACATATGTAATTTAATTGATATTACTATTAACTAATATTGGCAAGTTATAAGCAAGTACATGTAAATCTATGTATTTACTATCCTAGAAGTAAGATCCCGAAGTTTTTTTATAAACACGATTTTGCAACATATCCAATACAAAGTATTATTGGTTTGTGTATGACAGTGTTTAGCTGATTAAGCTATGATAATAAGAAAAAATTGTAATTTTATTAGGAAGAAGAACGTATGACAGTGTATGACAGTGTTTAGCTGATTAAGCTATGATAATAAGAAAAAATTGTAATTTTATTAGGAAGAAGAACGCTACGCCAATCAGATCACGATGAACCAACAGCGTGCGATGCAATGCTCCTTCAACGAACAACAGAAGCTGTTGCAGCTTCAGAACGAGGAGAAACTGTTTCACATGCAACTCAAAGGTATGCCTCGAAATAGGCTCGTAATCGTAACATAACATATCATAATACAACATTCATTTATTTTCGGGCAACTTTGGCCCATAGATATACAGGGTGAATTTTTTAAGTGGGCGTGGATGGCCAAATCGGAAACTTTGAGGAATAGCGAAAAATACTCAAAAGAGTCTCGAGCCCGATTTTGACGAAAACTGAAACTGCATCATTAGATTTTTGAAAAATCAATATTCCTAGCCAGGAATCGAATATCTTTTAACAGTCAACCATATTTGCCGAAAGAGACTGGATCCTAGTGCAGGATCCAGTGTCACATCTTATTGTAACACTTTTATGAAACAATATTTTATTTAATGTATTTATTTATTTCACGGTTAGGCAGAGGTGTATCCAATATAGTACACTCACAGTTCCCCAGTTATGTTTATGTCCCATGTAATAGGGGGCGAACCTGTTGCCATCAACCGGGCACGGATCCAGACTCCGCGGCTGCTACTGAGTAATTCCTGATGGAAAAACCTAATAACATTTTGCCCGTCTTGGAAATCGAACCCAGGACCTCATGCTCAGCAGTTGCGCTTGCGACCACAAGATCAACGAAGCAGTCATTTATTTCATATTAAAATTTAAACAAAAGTCTTTCTTTCTGTGGTTTTAGTTTTATGGCATTTGGATGCAAAAAGAATAAATTAACTTCTGAAATCACATCATATCCCTGGTAGAAAACGAGCGTTTTTGTCCACTATTTTTCAAGGCGTAGTTGCTTTTGTTTTTGTAGGTTTTATCAAATGCAAATATTGGACCAGTCCATCTTAGGACTTCAACCAGACCAAAAGTAATGTCAAGTGATGGCCATATTGAAATACCAATGTCTCACTCATACTGAAAATCGCATCGATCGTTCGATGCAGTAGGTGTGAGCCCACTCTTCTCAGTATGAACACTTTTCCACGCGACCGAAGTATGGTGACATGTTATAGTCGCTTCCCAGCGTGGCCGCCGATTATCCCAGCAAGTAACCAGAAGTTAAGTCACTGGGCTCCAGGCGCTAAGCAACGCACATGCCAGTGCATACGTAGCTTGAGTGTAAAGACAAGACATGCAAGTGTGTCACAGGAGGAGGGATGCATCCTAGCAGTGAGGACATTATACGCTGACTATTTGCTTATGCTAATAAAATCTTTGTTCTACAGCCAACAAGGCGATGTGTGCTAAGCTGGAGTACAAAAAAAGGGGCTTACTAAAGATGGCGCAGGCGCAGAAAGAAGCCCTCTATCTCATTGTAAGTAACATTTCATCATCACCATTTCCCTACCCTCATCTCAACATACGGAGCGTAAACGGACCCTTCACGAAGCCGTCAACCAAGCATTCTGTACATGAAACCAGGTAACCCTACGAAAAAATTAAATTAAATTATTGCTGGCAAACGACTTTTTTTTTGGGGTGATAAATCACGTTTTACGGTAAAACTCAATGAAACGCACTCAAACATTGTGCTGATAGATGCATTGAATAGTAAACGGATCATGGAATAACCTTAAAAATTAGTACATACTTAGAAAAACGTGTGAAAAAATTGGAACTTTGACCTCAAAAATATCCGTAACTAGAAGGTTCCCAGGTATGGTCCAGAACAAAAAAAATCAAAGCTTCGTTAAGGGTATTTTTAACCCCCGACGCAAAAAGAGGGGTGTTATAAGTTTGACCGCAATGTGTGTGTGTCTGTCTCTGGCACCGTAGCTCTTAAACGAGTGAACCGATTTGGATGCAGTTTTTTTTTATTTGAAAGCTAGTTTCTAGGCGATGGTTCTTAGATATGTTTTATCAAAACCGGTGCAGCCATTTACTAGTTATGGGGGATGAAAGTGGGGATGTAAAATCGAATATTTTCAAATATACCCAAGGGGGTATCAAATGAAAGCAAACGTTGTGTATATTACAATTAGACAGGTTTTATCAAAACCGGCTCAGCCATTATATTGACTTTTCAATTGTTTGTTCGCTTTTCTTTGTTGCGATGGGGGTTTTTTTTAAATTTTAAATATATTTTATTTTACACCATTTATATTTTTATTTTATTTTGGTGTTCTGCTGCATCCGGTTAGACTGGAAGCCGACCCCAATATAGTTGGGAAAAGCCTCGGCAGATGATGATGATGATATGAGGCCGGCGCAGCATGATGTTTCTTCTTCCTTACTTCTCTATTAGCTAGCTTAGTAGTCACACCCTTTCTAGTCATATCATCTTTCATACATACACAGAATTGTGTTTTAAAAAGGCATTTCTTATTGAATTTGAGACCAAAATTTGCGGGTTCTTTCTCGGTCGACTTATCCGGCACATCGACATATTCACCGTATCATATTATTTTTTCATTTATCTGGTAGATAGTGGGAAACTGAAACAGGTATAAAGGGTGGAAGTGACACCGACACTATAATGGTTATCACATATTCAGTACATCATTCTGAACCCCCACATTAAATTTTTTTATCGGTATTTTTTTTAAATCAGCTGTTAAAATGTATTGAACATTTTGACCGTGATGCTATTTTTTTTTAATATTTACCGATAATTTTCTATGTTCAGAATGATGTACAGAATACATGGTAACCATTTTAGAGTCGGTGATTCCACCGTGTATACAATGCTATTTCGAATTAAATTAACTAGTGGAACTTTACAGACGTGATGTCGTCTATTGAGTTTCGCTTTTCAAATTATAATATTTCAGAATTTTTCTTTCACCATTGTTAGAATAAATGGGAGAGGCCTTTGCCCAACATTGGGATGACGCAGGCTAACAGTATCATTATCATTGTTAGGCTTTTGCCCGCGACATCGCTCGCGTTATGTTTGGAAATTATCACGCGGTAGCGTTTTAAATAAAGCCTATGAAACTCGGGGATAACGTCCCCATTAGTGATAGAATTTTTTGGAATTGGATCAATAGTTCCGAAGATTACCACCTACAGCCAAACTTGCAAACTTTACCTCTTTATAATATAGAATAGAATATAAATAGCTGAATTTTGGGCCAAACATATTTAATTAAAAATTTGCCATCGACACGCTAAGAAGAAGAATATAAATAAGCCCATTCTATCTGTGTATGTGATGTTGTAGTGTTACCAAGTGGAGACGATCGGCTCTCGCGTGTCGCACATGGAAGGCGCGCAGTCCGAGCGCGAGTGCTCCGCCGAGCTCGCTGTGAAAGAGGCCAGGTAATATACTCGATAAAATAAACCTTTATTAGGTGATCTAGGCATATGAAGACAAAGAACTCTCATTTTTAAAGAGTTACCACCGCCAGAGTTGCCGCGGAATCGGCCTGAGCTGGTCAGTAAGAGCTATTCGAAAAAGACAAAAGTCCGACGCGATGTTGAGTAGCGTCCTGGTGATGAGATGGCTGGGTAGCCATCTCAATCCAACATTTAATTACACTCTGATCCTTCATATCTTCCATTTTTTTAATTTTATCTACCACTCGGGTGTTTAATTTTTTTCTCACAATCAGTTTTCTCTAGGTATAATTATGCCATTTTATTTTAGATGGAAGTCGCTCTTTGTTTTTATTAAGCCTTATTTAACGATTTCTTCCGTAAACAAGAGGGTGTGCTGTGAAAGCAAGTTTTCTTCCGGTAGCACTTTGCATTTTGAAATGCTTTAAGGCAATAGTCTTGACGTGCAAAACTCAAAAATTCACTTCAAAAACAAAAACACATCGTTTGTGCCTCCCCCTTTGACACCTAGTCGTACTTAAATTATTTGAGATGATGCTGAAGCTGCTCTACCTACATTTTAATTTCCATTTTGACCCCAAATTCGATTGGAGCGCCCTCGGCCATGGACGTGACGTGACGCATATGACGACGAATTCCCTAATTTTCGTAGCCGCCATCTTTGATTTTGACTTCGATTCATCAATAAGGAATCTTGTTTCCCGCAAGTATCGGTTCGCGCTAGAGTTTAAAAATCATAGATAAAAACGTAACCCTTCATTTCTTTGCAGTCGGTTAACATAATTAAGTAGCGCAGCCTGCATGAGATAACATGAGCGCAACAGCATGATCGTGCGAGTGAGAAGTCCGGAAAACAATTGACGATATTCCTACGTCCTTTTACCTCGACCGCTCAGCGGTCACTAAGGAAATATGGCAAACGTATATAAACTGTAATTTTGTGGGTGTTTTGGGATACTAATAATTTTCAGTGTACGTTAATTTTAATGATTTTTTTATTATGTCTTATCATTCAACAGTGGCCCTTACATAAAATCGAATAATAACAAAAATCTATTTACAGAAACTACGTATTTTTTGAGAGCAAAAATCGAGAAATTTGACGATATTATCGTAATCGGATTAAGAAAATAAAATATTTTTTACAAAAAGTAACGAGCCAACTTTGAAGACAATAATATAAAGGATTGGGTCGATAGATTTTGCGATTTCGCCTTAGTTGCCTCGGGCTCTCGTTGGGCGCGAAAGACCTCTTTTCAACGCCAGATTTACGCAAGAAGAGCGAGTTTTATGTACTTTAAAAAAATACGTTGTTAAGCATATAACCAATATTGTGGTGCACTAAAAATAATTGCAATTCATTAATAACTTTAGTCAAAAAAACATTGTAAACCTGCGCGAATATTTCGACGGCCTGTCCATGAGACCGGACTGGGGCCTTAAGTTGTTGGCAACAACTAGTACATTACTACATCCCAACAACGGCTAGCTAGCTAGCCAGGCCCAGTAGTCGATCGGCTTCCTCGTTAAATAATGATAAACCTTTATCCGTAACCTTTCTTTTGTATTTTAATAGCCACCATCTTGGATATTCCGTATAAGGACCCTCAGCAGTATTTGCTTTGTATTTTGGAACTAGTACTTTCATAAACAGCTTGTGTACAATAAATACATAAAATTTTAGCGACTTGATATCCAAGTTGGAGTTTTGGCACAGGCTGCCAGACACTAAAATTTCATGTGTGTCTATGTGTCCATGTGCAACCTTAAAGTCAACGTTAAGTTATAAGCACTGAATGGGGTCACGCATCGGCTCGTCGGCTCGTCATGAATCAGGCGTCCACCCAATGTAATTATTTAACCGGCTCAACAAGATGGGACCTACCACCCGCATACGGCCGGGTGGAGCTGCCGACGAGCCCAAGTAAGTGGGGCGACAGAAAGCCGTTAGCTGGTGGTCGGGCTGCGGCAAGTCGGCGGATGCCGTGGCGTGCAGTGTAAATCAGCCGATTTTTCTGAACTGGGCCTATTTAGCGCAGCCTTGAGACAATATTATCATATTTTTTGTTAAGTTTTATGTTTTTTTTTAATGTGTCTTACACTTGTGACATGTGCCAAATAAACATTTTTCTCTATGTGGTTACAGAATGAAGGAGGTATGCGCTCTACACGCGGCGCGCGTGTCGCTGCTGGAGAGGCATTCGGCCAAGCTGCAGGACGACATGCGGCGCCTGATGCGCGAGCTGGAGCAGCGCAGCGCGGAGCACACGCGGCTGGTGACTACATACACTCCTCTCACACTTGTCTACCTCTGAAAGCAGTAACCTAACAGCAAACTTATTGTAACGAGAGTAAAGATCATTCTGATTTTGTCTGATTTTGCTGCTTGCGCCGTTTTTTTCCATTGGATATTCAACGATCTCAACATGTTTCATGCGATTCGTTCACGCTGCAGGATACATGTGTGCGTGTCCTTCGTGTTCGAGCATGCATTATAAAGACTAAAATCTATGTAAGATCTTGTGAGTAAATATGCATTGCGGTGTGATTTGCGGGGAAATTGCATGAGCTAAAACACAGTTGGTCCCATTGAAAAAAAAAAATAATGGTACACATACAAAAACTTTTCGAGGTATGGGGAACGGGGTGTAAAGTCCCCATCCTCCATAGAGCTACAGTCCAATGGCTGTTATCAGATTTTTGTTTACGCACGGATAACTTTAATATTTCGATGTGATACGTTAATTTAGTTCGTATGAGTTCGTATATTCGTGTGTGTGTATATCTTTATAATTATGTTGCCAAAAACTTTACCAATCCTTTCACTAATCATCCAGCTCAGCATCGTACAACAGCCAAGTATACTAAACATCATTATCATTTGACAGCAAAGTCGCTTAAAGAGCGCCATGCTGAGCGTGGAGGGCGGCGAGTCGGAGCTGGCGGGCTCGCGCACGGCGTGGCGGCGCCTGCGCGTGGAGGAGTCGCTGACGCGCCTGCGCGTGGCGCAAGCGGCGCGGGCGGTCGGCCGGCTGGACGACACCGCCTTCGGGCTGGACGAGCAGCGCCTGCAGATTGAGGCGGTATGTGTCTTGAGCTTCTTCGTATTCCGCCTTTCACCTGACTGCAAGTCTCTTCCAAATCCCTCCATTCCTGCCGGTTTTGTGTTATGGCTTTCTAGTTTCTTCTGGCCACTTTAATAATATCTTAAACCAATATTGAACAATAATGAACTATTTGACTTCCAAAAAGACTGAGAGCTAATTTCACCAATGAAACTTAGCGGGATCGGCACAACGAAACCGCGCTGTCAGCGCAATAGTGCTAAGGAATATGGCAGTTTTAGACGCCGCGCCGATTAGGTGCGCTGATCGCGCGGTTCACTTTTTTTTATTTATTAATAGTCGAATAGAATAGAATAGAATAGGTCTTTATTTGCTTATAATGTAGGTACATAAAAATAGGTTGTTAAATTATATAATAGGATCCATGTACATTCTGCCTTAATATAGCATGCATATGTAGTACATAGCAAAGGATATTACAAAAAAATATCATTTAAGAAATCCTGCACAGAATAATAACATTTGTGTACAAGTAAATCTGTGAAACGTTTTTTAAATTTTTGTAATGATAAGTTTTTAATTTGGGCCGGTATTTTATTAAAGATTACAGGAGCCATACAAATCATACAACATTTTTTTTTTATAAGCTAGTTTTAAATACGCCCGTGCACAATAGATTCTGGTATGGTTCGAGTAGAAAAATAAACCAACTCGAAAAAGAAAATTTGTATTAGCTTGCAACACGTAATCCAAACCTGTACAAATAAGGACTCGATTTTTGCGAGCGGCAGGTTTGCGAAATTAAAATGAAATATTCCTGAATTACTATTTATAGTTATTGATTTCCGTAAAGTAAAATCTAATTCCATAATTTCCTACGACTATCCCCATGTGTTATCACCGCCAGGCCATGAACGAGCGCATAGTGGAGATCGGCATGCGTCGCGACATGTTCAACGTGCAGAAGCGCGCTTTATTCGAAGACTGCGGCAAGCTGCGTTCCGAGATAAAAGAGCGCGAGCAACGCATCGAGCAGCTTATTAAACGGTAGCTGTAATTGGTTAATTTTAAGATTAAACAAATTTGATATTGTACGGTTTACGTAGACACCGTCAGACCTACTTTCCTAGTTTAATATAATATTAAACATTGTTTTATATAAAAAAAAAACTTTTAGTGTTATCAAATGTGTGTGTTTACGTCAACTTGCCTAACTCAAAATACTTACTTACTAATTTTAATTTCAAATGTAAGGTGCCAACTACTACGGGACCTTACAGATATTTTATTTAATAAAATCTGTTTCAGATACGAAATATTCATTAACTCGCTGGGTAAAGACGATTCTGGGCAGCAGCTCACAGTGACTTTCTTCAAAATCAAGGTATTTCTGTTAATTACAAACTATAAAACTTTCTTTGGATTAGTACTGTATTCGCCAAGTTAAATATTTAATTTTAATATTCCTTAACTACGCCCACCATATAAAACATAACATAGGTACTCCAAGTTAACAGGTGTAGCCCACATAATCGAAAAACGTAAATCTCCCGCAACGCGTGATATTCGTATTGTAGTCGTGTCGATGTCACAGCGAGCACGCACGATGTGCAAATCTGTGCTACCTTGAACCGTACGTCCGCCGCTAGTGCGGTCTTCCCACGGGGCGTCGGTTTTACTAGCTGGCCAGGCTTCTACCAAGAGTGGAGACTAGCGGAGCCTGCGGAGACTTCAAGATACGACTCATGGCAAAAGAGACTAGAGACGAGATGTGGATTTACTACGCGGGTCGATCCCCGCACGTCCCTTTCACGCTCCGTTTCTAACAGCTTTACTGGAAACCGGGCTTTAGGTGGGAGCCCGTTTGACTTAGCAGGGCGTCGCGCATCGCAGTCGGCTGGTTTTTGAGGGGAGTTGGCTTAACGTAGCAGGCGCGAGCCGTGAAACCACGTGCCGTGTGAAGAACGCTAGCATAGTGCGAGTGTAGTGCGTGCACTAATATAGAGCTACTGTACCAGTTCGCGGCAGAGCGAGCGGAGCTGCGCGAGCGCGGCGCGGCGCTGGACGCCGACATCGGGCGGCGCGAGCGCGACGTGTCGGCGCTGGAGGCCACGCTGCGCGTCGTGCACGCCGCGCACCAGCACTTCATACACCACATCTCGCCGCTCGCCGAAAATTGTGCGTAACGTAACATTAGTATAGCAAATTTGCACCCTTCAGGACTTAAATGAGGCAAGCGACATCTAGATGTCGCTTGCCTCATTTAAGTCACGATCAGATATAGCACTAGTGCTATCTAGTTCACTACGTATATCGTATAGGGCGGACAAATTCGGGCATACAGAACAGGCTCTGTAAGAGGTGGGCTCTATCTATCCATGACGCCGGCCCCTATGTGGGTTGGTGGATGTCGTATGTTTTGAGTTATGATGAGTTTCTCTGTTCACGCAGTACGTTTGTGGAACTCACTTCCGCCTAATTTTCGAGACTAAAACATTATTTCTCTTCAAAAAGCAAGACGAAAGACCTTGTGTATAATTATGTATATTATAAATAAATATTAATACAATACCAGTATTTATAATTTAAATGTGTAAGTTCATTTTACATTGATATTTTTCACTGTTCACATTTCATATCCAAGTTTCCTGACGCACAGATCTGCTGGAAAAAAAAACTTATGAAATAAGCTATGCCTTTGTGCTCTTCTTAATGTAATGTCTTGTTAAGTATTTTGTGCGTACATAAATAAATAAATATTTGATACAAAGTAAGTCGCGCTCGTCCCCAGTGGATCTATTACACAATTAGGAACAGTTACAAATTGCCTGGAGTTGTTCACTAGTTTACTCGGTCAGTTTGAGTTTTCAATATATATAAGGAGATGTGCCCAAAATACGTAAATAAAAAGAACACAAATATCAGAAAGGGCTTTGAATTATTTGTTATTTGGCCTGCCTAAATTCCGCCATTTTATGTTATTTTCCAAATAGCGGATACGCATTATTAGGTGGCATCACAAACAATTTCTGTTTGAGACCAAATCTTCGTAAGCGTCACGTTTCTAAGATGTAGGCCATTAAAGTTTTTAGTTATACGTAAATCTTCCAACCCCTTTCCCGAATCCGTAATTTAAAGATTGGCGGGAAAGCTCCACCCTTCGCCGCGCCCAACAAGCTCCGGTCATTCACCCTTCAAGCTTGACACTTCACAAGTGAAGATGACACAATAGAATAGAATGGTGTCGAAAGAAGTCTTATCTTTTTATGAACATAACACAGGAATTATAATATTCCTTTCCTTATCATACGTTATAATGTTAATATTTAAATAAAAAAGAATACACTTGCAATTTATTAAAAACACAAAACTGTTACTACTTGTGAAAACAAAAATGCTTTGTCAGCAGTTTCACTAACCCACCAACAGAGGTCACTATGCCGTGACGTCACGTTTCTGAATCGCGGTGTTAAGATTCTCCGCCGCTGAACGACCCCCGCGCGGTACAGTAGAGAATTCATACTTACCTGGCGTAGGGGAAACCGTGATCATTTAGGCGGTTCCCCCAGGGCGAGGCCTTTCCATTGCACTGCGGATAGGTTGACCCTTGCGATTATCCCTAATGCGGATAACTCGGACGTGTAATTTTTGGTAGTGGGGACTGCGTTCGCGCCGTCCCCCCAGAATTCCTTTGTCATCAACAACAGCGCCTTGGCGAGATTGGCGTTATAATTCTCCTAGGGCATCTTAGAATATTCGACGATACTCTGAGAGTTACTTGGGCGCCAACTCGAAACATCTAGCAATTGCAAATACGTATAAATTGTCCTCCTTGACATTAAATGTTATGTACATTTTTCAATGTCAAAAATAGTGCCTGAAACATGTTTTATCTTAGTCAGTTGGAAACAATATTTGTAATACTAGCTTATGCCCGCGGCTACGCCTGCGTGGAGTTCGGGAGTTTCTCACGGGATCTTACTTCTGGGATAAAAAGTATCTATGTGTTATACCAGACTATAATCTATCTCTATGCCAAGTTTCGTCCAGATCTGTTCAGCCGTTCTGGTGTGATTGAGGTACAAACATTCATCCATCCAATCTTTCGCATTTATAATAGTTTATGTTTGATATGTATATGTAATATTAGTTTTTACTTTTAAAGTTGAATAGGTAATAAAGAATAGTTAGTGTAAGTATATAATTTTATTTAAAAAAACGCGAGTGTCTGTATTTACAGAAAAACTGTGATACACATGTCTCATAATTTTAATTGAATAGTGTGTACACCAATTTTCGAGTCAATCGATCCGGAGAATTTTAAGTTTCACAGAAAATTCAAACCTCCCATTTCACCCTCTTAAGGGTGGAATTTCAATAAACCCTTTCTTAGTGGATACCTACTCTTCACAAAGAATACACGCTTCAAATTTCATGTCTTTAAGACCAGCGACCAGGCTGTGCGTTGATATATCAGCCAGTCAGGACTTTGAGTTTTATGTTATTGGGGTATGATTTTGGAAAAACTGTGATACACCTTTCTCATAGTTTTAACTGACTGTATGTACAGAATTTTTCAAGTCAATCGACCCCGAGAATAAAAAGTTTCACCGAAAATTCAACACTCCATTTCACCTTCTTAGGGGTGAAATTTCGAAAAATCCTTTCTTAGTGGATACTTACATTTCGCAAAGAATAAACTCTCCAAATTTCATGTCTCTAGGACCAGCGAATTGATCTGTGCTTTGATATATCAGTCAGTCAGTCAGTGACTGACCGACCGGTCAGTCAGGACTTTGAATTTTATATGTATAGATTAACAATATCATTCCCATGTTTTTGATCATGAATCAACTGTTGAATCAATGTACATTCGATTATGTTTGGGAGCCTAATAATATATTTTGCCCGGTGCTGTGAAGAATGAAAATAGCTAGTTGTTCCCATCTACAACACTAGGAAGTGGAGAAGAGCGGGCAGGCATTTTAGGAGTCTGTCTCATGTAATTTTGACATTCAAAAACTTACCGATTCTTATTTAAATAAATTACTTTAGATTTCGTTTTCGAGTCTTGAGCATTTAAATCCTCAATAATAAAGTTTTTCTAAAAAACCCAGCTCCTGAAATAGAAGAGCTGAACGGCTTGAGGGACCAGTACTACCAGCTGCGCGCGGAGCTACAACACCTGCGGGCAAACATTGTGCGCCTCGAGGACTACAACCGCGACGCCGACGCGCGCTTCATCATCATTGCTGATAAGAATAAACAACTCGATGCTAGAAAGTATGGCATTTTAGACTACCTTATTTTGAAGGACAGAAATTCCAGAAAATGTATGCGTTTCGGCTATCGTCGTCTAATCTTTGGAAAAACGAACGCGCAATGAAGAAATAGAATAATAAGAAAGAGCTGTTACTTTAGTACCATGGAAGTACTTATCTAAAGGGTGTCACCCATAACGAAGCCGAGAGGCACTTGTCACGGCATAGAAAGGTACCTGGGAACCTTTTAGTTTCGGATATATTTTGTACCATGGTTAAAAATTACAACGCTAAAAAACTTTTGAAACTTTCGAGTAAACAGTTGACGAGGTGCGACCAGAGTAGGTAACCCAATAGAGATAATGTTTCATACAATTGCACAATGTTTGGTGCATTTCTTCAAAGCGCGGCAGTGCAAAACTTAGAAGCTTTGCCTCTTTGTGGGGTTATCCGGTGCACTGTTCATAGCATCGAATTCGGTAACACGATGATTACCGAAGCGCATACCTGTTCTGCTTTACCTGTACCTAGTTTTCTTTTGTGCCATGATTCCGGCCGTATACTGTAGTCTACTTGACCTAACTAAAAACCGGCCAAGTGCGTGTCGGGCCACGCACAATGTAGTGCTCCGTAGTTGCCCATCAAAAATGCGGATTTGCCTCCGAACGATGATTTTTATTGTAATAATAAAAACAAACTTACATTTGCAGTTGAAAAACCTGTGATCCCATACATTATGTTAAGGAAAATATGTTATCCAAGTATATTTTATAAGTTGGTAAATCACTGAACCGATTTTAATGAAACTTCGTAAGCATAAGCAGGATACATAAGTCTGAAAACTTGACAGAGAACTTTTCGACTTGTCTTTTAAAAAAAAAAGATAATTGGAAATTTCTGTGTATAAGGGTTCCTTTCCTTGTTGACTACGGAACTCTAAAAATGTTGTCTTTTTCAGGAATGAATCGGAGGCAGATCTGGAGACAAGTCGCGAGCGCATGGAGCGTCAACAGGTGCACCTGCAACACGCGCGCGAGATAGTCACGGCCAACGTCAAGCGCGCGCAGAAACTAGTGGAGGGAATCGACGAGTGGCGTCTGTTCCAGGTGAAGTATATCTAATAGCTAGTGTCAAGAGCTGGCAACGAGTCGCGAGCGCACGGAGCGGCAACAGTGCACTGTAACACACGCGCGAAGTCTGGTGGAGGGAGCCGATTGTTTCTTCTTTCGATACAAGATTGAGGTCTACAGTAGACCCATTTAATATAAAAGAAAAAACAAATGCAGAAGGTATGGACGATCGGCATGAATCCGTCCCGACTTCTCCAAGAACCTGTATTTTCATACAAGCACCTTATAGGACTGTGTTATGTCACAGGTAGCGCTATGGTCCCGCGACTTCGCAGAGGCCGCGCAGAAGTCGTTGTCGGCGCTGCACGAGGTTGCTTCGCAGGCGCCCGAGATGGCCGCACGCCTGGCCGCGCTCGTGTCGGCGTCTGACCTCCAGCAATACGTGCCCAAGAACATGCGCAGACTGCATACTCTAATACAGAAGTAAGTACATTGTTACAAGTTACATTCACGCCTTTTTCCCATAGGGTTAGGCAGAACCAACAGAATTAGCTGCGATCCCTACATACTCCTATAAAAAAAATCTAATATTTACATCAGTAACCAATTTAGCCAAGCTAATCTAAGATTATTTGTTGTATCCGGGGGGCGGATCCTGGTGTTCGGTATCAGCGGTTCGGGTAACATATCCGCTAACGTGTCGATTACGACAATATGGCGACATTCAATAATTTTTTCACGTAGCCGATTCGTCAGTTTATTTAACTAACTGTAGCATTTTAAAACAACCAACTGGCACAGACCAGAGAAGAAAAGCAGGAAGGGGAGGAGGCTTATAGTCAGCAGCGGGTGGGAGAAGGCTGGAAATGATGATGATTAATCAGAAAGCCACTTTCTCATACAGAGCCTGTGTCCCAGGTCCCAGCTGATCGGTGTTGGCTAATTAAGCTACTTACAAAACTTCAAAAATAACATGTCATTTGATTGGAGGTTTACTAATCTAGCCATCTTTTACAGGATCGTGGCATTGACAGATGTAGACATAGACATCAGACATGTTGCTGGCTTAGACGTTGATGGTAAGTTTAGAATGTTGTAATGTCACACTCATTAGTTCATTACTCCGGAACACTAAGATCACGGAACAGTATTCTTTGTATTACGGAACGACATCACGCTAGACGGCGGCCCACACAGCACTGTCATGCAGGATTATGTTACATTTAGGGCCTGTTTCACCACCTACGATTAAGTTCCCGCTAACTTACTTGGCAGCTGTTCACCGATTTCTCCGCCAATTGTAGACCGATTTTCATAATTCTTTTTTTATTCGAAAGCCTACACTAATGAGGTAGTCCCATTGTCACCAAATCTGATGATGGAATCCCAGGAAAGTCGAGGGCAACCCACAAATTTTATGGGCATTGTTTGAAACAGTATACTTTCCATATGGTCATCAGGTCAGGATCTAATGATGGGATCCTGGAGAAAACGAGGGGAGTCTCCAAATTTTATATTATCGATATCTTCGACAATTGTGAACCTATTTCGACGATTTTTTTTTGTAATTTGGAAAAACATTATTCCGCGGTGGTCTCGTTTAAATTTGGTGAAGCTGATCTTCGGAGTTCTACAATGGAACTCTTCAGTAGTAGACAGCAAATCTGTCGTGATTGCTGCAATCGCTGGGATGTTTATTGTTTACACAATATCATTACATAACATAACGGCTGTATGCTCTGAGGGGTACGCAGATTGCGACAGTTATTTTATTTTATTTTATTTATTAGGGAAAACAAACAATTACACATACAACAAAAAAAATATAAGATACAAAAATGATACAAATGTGAAATCAACCACGTTTTCCACAGATAAACAATGAGACAATATGGTAAATAACAAAAAAGATTAGTACAAATAGTGAAGCATCAACAACACCAACAATGAAGCTAATTAATTTAATAGTGTTGCTCAATGAAATTAGTAGTTAGGTATATAACTTCCATTTTATTGGTGATAAGCCTATTACCATAAAATGTATTGTTGACAATGTTTAAAAAATGTATAGCAAATATTACAACTAAAAATGGAAAAATAAAACCGACTTCAAAAACACAGAAAAGTGAAAAATAACTTTAGCTTCTGAAGTCGGTAACAAAAAAATTAAATCAAACAAACAAAAGTCACCGATTTCAGAAGCTAAAGTTATATTTCACTCTTCTGTGTTTTTGAAGTCGGTTTTATTTTTTGCAAAAAAAGATTTTTTATTAGTAACAGTAGCAGCCCCAAGAATTTGTCAACAACAGGGATTGCCAAACACAAAGTAAGGCCTAATGATGAGGATCGCGATGAGTCCCGAGTCTGTTAATTTGGTTGATGACAATGCCAATATGCTCGCTCTCAATACGTGTCTCCTGAACGTATCGCGAGTGATGGGACTGGCCACGTAGATTTCGATGTGGGTGTACACTATACTGTCACAAGCACTAACATGTAACACTTGGCAACTTTAAAATCAGATATTCTTCTATGTTATATATGTTGTAACTAACATAGTGTTTTGGAACCCGTTCTATTATGAAGTAGGTCTTATCTCAAAGTTACAATCATTATTTTATGAGAAAAACGCTTTTGAATTTTGCCATGTGTACGTCAAACGGGGTGAATAGGAACGCAGGGGTGAATCAAGACAAAACTTTGGCAGGCATTTTAACGTTGAATTGATATGATATGTTACCAAAAAGTACTCTATTTTATTAACTTAGTTATACTTAATTATTTAGAGACCTTGTTGGTAACATAACATTTCAATTTAACGTTAAAATCCCTTTCAATGTTTTGTCTCGATTCACCCTTGCGTTCCTATTCACCCCGTTTTACCCGGTATACATTATGTTCATGAGCAGTGGCTTGCCTAGGGGCCAACAATACGCAAGCTCATAAGGCAAGCACATCGTTCAGAAACCATCATGAAGAGTAGTAGATTATAAGGGCAGACTTTTAGGTTTGTATGAAACCGAGTACCGCTACTACCTACTCATACTCATGAGCAGGCGCGGCCCCAGCCTAAGTCTTGGGGGGGGGGGGGGGTCACAAGGGGCCACAGCCAGGAATTTGGTTGGGGACCGATTTGTGTTACTATTATCAACAAGTTTTGAAAAACGAAATTATATCAACCATCTCTGGATTTTAATAAACAAAAATTTGTAGACCCTTCTTCGGATAAATTAAGTTCGTTTTGTTCATTCATACAGGAATGAGTATAGGAGGAACTCTGTCAACTTGTGGAGAATTCAAAAGTACAGGATATATTAGCGACTGAAGCGAGCTGGAAAATTTTAGCACCACTTACACTGTATTGTAATATTTATGTCTCCTGCACATTTTGTGTACAGAGTCAGTCTTCTCGACCGAGTCGTCGTCTCATGGAAGCGGTGCGAGTATCGCCAGTGGATACACCAGGCGTCTTGTCGGCTTTCGCAGAACTCTCGCTCCCAAAATACAGGAAGAAGTGGTATGTAATATGTATTACCGTAGTAAATCAGTAATTTCGGCTCAGTGGACTGCAGGCCGTCATCGTCTGCGACGTAAATACACTGTCCCCATTTGATAACATTGTATCTTAATGATTTTCAACAGTCATATTGATAAAGAGGTAGACAACGGTTTTGTTCTAATATAAGACGTTTTTTAAGTGAAGCCACTCTTGCCTGATTTTTCCTGTCGACAATGCAACAGCGAGGCTGTTGAGTCTAGAATTTTGTTTCGGGGGTCGGCAGATCGGGTTCAACTCATTGTTTATCGGTCAAGACTCCCTACTGTTTGATCATCGTAAATCGAGCTAGTATAGATATCTATCTATCGATATCTAGACGCGAGGAGTAAAACGGGTAGTAGCCACACCCTATTTCCCGTTTTACTTCTCGTGTTTATACGACACGCTACCGTTATTGGGCGGTTATTTCATCTAATGTAATTATTATTCAGTCGGGTGGAAAGCAGCCCTACGAAATTCGTAAGACGATACTCAATTTACGATTCATAGTCGTCACTTGGTCACAGGCTTCACCTGTCAACATGCACGTCTGTGTCTTGCGATGTGTTAGTCGATCGACGGTGAGATGGACGCAAAGTCGTCCACTTTGCTGCCATCCTGGATCGAACTTTGACGACACTAGCTCAGGAGGAGCATGGAGACCGGTATTATCCAGTAAGACTGGAGGCGTTCGGACAGTCTTTTTTTGAGCCTGATGAACTGTTAACCTGATGATTTTGAACAAATATCAACTAGTGAGGCCTATGCGCAGCTATGGGCGCAGTCTTGCTGTCATAGACGATGATGATGAAGATAATATGACAATTAAATTATCAAGAACTAGGTTTTCATCAATTTGTACGATTTTACTTCGTTTTTTTTTTGCTGGATAAACAATCAGCAGTTATTGTATTTTTCATTGTCGTTACTTTATATTTTTCTTTCTATTCCAGTTGGTCGACGAAATTCCTAAAGAAGGTATTTATTTGTCACTATCCTATCATAAAATATGTAGTCTTGATTTACCACCTAACCAAAAGTTTGTATGTATGTGTGTGTATGTGCATGTTTATAACTCTTTCACGCTGGGTGGATTTGGACGAAACTTGACAGTAAGATAGCTTTTACAAAGTATTGGTAAGCTCAGGTACGCTCATATAGCGGGATGACATTTAGACGAAAAGTGAGTGTACATAAGCATGAGTAACTCTTGCAAGTTATAGGCTTGTGTGTATTTCTGACTATAATTGTCACCTTGAACCCTGCACGCCTTCTGCCCTGATTGATCTTGGTCCCCTGCACCCCTGTTATAGTATCATCATCACTATCATCGTTGACTGGATGTACTGTCTTCTAGCACGTCGCTCTACTGTATCGCTGCGCATCGTTTCCCTGGGACTGGAGAGCGTTGTGCCTTCCAAACCTGCCCCCGAGCCGCGCAAGTTTTCTGTATTTAAGTGACCAGATAAACACGGATGTTGACAAGGGTTTACTAACCGCCTGCATTTACTAATGAAAAGGTATTGTTTTTATTTTAGATTTTGAATGTAACTGATTGTGGAATGGGGATGTTTGTGTAGTCTATCCGCTTTAATAGGGACGGCTCACTCATACGGCTCCCACGAATTTTACCTAATTAAATTTCTAGTGTAATCATATAGTCTTTTTACAACTGGGACAGTATGAAGAAATCCGTAAGTAGAAACGAACCTCTACAAAAAAATAAGTCGTTCAAGTTTACCCACCCATTTTTATGGACAACTCGTACTTTACCAAAAAAATTAAGGATAGAATAAGTTGTTTTATGAAAAAAGATATACGGTTCATTAGAAAGTCTCCCCGGACCTCTTACAGATCCGGATCTCCCCACAGGTATCACACCGACACCGACACCGACGCGAAAACGGTTACCACGTATTTAGTACATGCATTTTTCTGAACTCGGCGGGGACATAGAAATTATCATCGGCTATTTAAAAAAAAAAATCAGCTGTTCCGTACATTTTAACCGTGTAGGTATCCTACTTTTGTAGGAAACAGCTTTTTTTTTTTTGATAACCGATGAAAAATTTCTATGTGGGGTGGGCTTGGAATGATGTACTGTAATATGCCATTAACTGCAATGCGCAGATACCAATGTCATGAAAATATTTCTTGAGGATGCACTTAGGTACACTCTATGGGAGCATGTTGGGTTGCACCGGTTGCTCGCGCTCGCGGAACTTTCAAAGAGCGCCAGTATTTTAGCGGATGGACTGTACATACATAATATTAATATTTTAATTTGCACTTGCATTTTTATGATTATTGTAACATTATTTTCGTTGCTTTTCTAACAAATTACTTAAAATAATATATGTAGGTAATAGTTTGATGTAATTCATGAGCACGCGTTATGGAACATTATAAACATTGTCATAAGGTTTAAATTACAATGATTGATGCTTGCTTATGAAATGCAATGACTATCACTGTATGATATCTTCTAGATTGTTTTTATTAATATAGTTTTGACAAATAGTACTACCTACTTATTTAATTTAAAATAAAATGAGTTTTGTTGGTTGCAAAATCTACCTTGCAAATTATATGCAGTTTATTTATACCTGATGAATTAATGCAATAAATACAATTTAAATACTATTCTCGTTTTATTGATAATACTGGACCTATTTTAATTCCCTATTCTTAATACTTTGCGCTCTATGCCAAGCCCTGGCAGGTATAGTCAGCTGGTCAGCTATAAGTATCTGGATGAACAAACTGTTTCAATTAATCAGAGAACAACATAAAATTGCAGAGTGAATTTTTGAAGTGGGCGTGGATGGCCCAATCTGAAACTAAGGAATAGCGAAAAATTATCAATAATTTATTTTGATAAAAATAGGTATGGTTAAAGATAGTATATTGTCTAGAATATGTGCACTGTTTTGTTTACAAAATTAACATAAACAAGCATAAACAATCAGTTACAATTAAGGTGCCATGTCAATAGATTACATTAAGCAAATAAACAAAAAAGAGTTAATTTAAAATGTGTCAGTTATGTAAACATACAATTTTAGATAAATAAACATATTTATACTTAATCAATAAATAAAATCACAAATGTTTAATTAGCAAGTCGGAATCGTCATAGTACCTCTGTTTATCAGTAGTAAATTCAGTGATGAAGTAGTAACGTCTATCTATAAGGAATTTAAACAAATACCTCTTAAATGATGCCAGACATTCTTTATTTCTAATAGCTTCTGGTATACTATTATATATTTTTGGGGCCATACCTAGAACACTTGCCTAAAAACGGTTTTATGAGAGGTAGCATGAATGGTATTCTGATCACGGCGAGAGCGTAGTTTTTTTTTTCAAATAAATGCAGGTTACAGCGAACAAACACTCATACCCACCCACTCACCCATTTCATATATGTACATAGACGGTAGAGTGAGCAAACAACGTTCCTTAAACAATGGTTTAGAACTATCAATCGCTTGTAATTTGGTAAACGATCGCAAGCATTTCTTCTGAGCTTTAAAAGCAATGTCTCTGTCAGTGGAGCTGCCCGGAGCAACAACATAAGCATTATAAGATATTTGTACTGTAATGCGGTTAACCGTTTTTGATAGTTTGTACAGAGCATACGCAAATTGACTAAGTTTAAGTCAGATGACTATCTATGTAAAGGCCTAAACCTTTTGTAATGTCAGTTTCAGAGATTGCTATGTTACCATATTTTATATTCAGTTTCGGTTTATTTGTTCTTTGATTAAATGTCATTATTGTAGTTTTGTCAAGATTTATTTTTAGATTGTTATTTACTAACCAATTTATTATATTTTTAAGATCATCATTTATGTCATTTTCAAGAATATTAATGTCATTACTAGAGAATAAAATAGTGCTGTCATCAGCTTATAAGACCATCTCTATCATTTATGTAAATGTTAAATAATGGAGGGCCAAGAATGCTACCTTGGGGAGCACCATAAGTAGTTTTGCTAGGACGTGACATGTATGTTCTTTCAACTGTCGAGCTCGTACATAGCCTATCAAGCGCTGTGATTTGAGTGCGATTTGAAAGATAAGATTGTTATAGGTTTAATGCAGTTCCTCTAATCCCATAACGCTCTAATTTGTTTAGCAGTATACCATGATCGACATGGTCGAATGCTTTAGACATATCCATAAACAAGGCCGCCACTGGAGTTCTAGCATCAATAACACACAGAAACAATTTTCTTTATCACGTCATAAATCGCCATATTAATGGATTTACCTTTCCTGAATCCAAATTGTGCTCTGGCGATGAGATCATGCTTTTCAAAAAACGACGTAAGGCTATTGTATTGTATCACCTTTTCTATAATTTTTGAAAAAATAGGAATAAGTGCTATCGGTATATAATTAGCCATGATAGTTTTATCATCTTTTTTTATGAATAGATTTAATAACAGCCTTTTTTATTTTTTCCGGGAATTGGCCATATTGAATGCAAATATTGATTACATAACTCATAGCAGGTCCTATTAAATGGCGCTACATGCTTGACCACTTTTGTAATGATGCCATCATATCCATGGCTATTGGTATTATTTAAAGAGCGAATTATAGCCACTATGTCTGCTGGTACTGTCGGAGGAATAAATATGGAGTTACAATTAGTCTAAATATTTGTATAGCAAGGAGTAAATTATTCGATTGAATTTCGTCTATAAAATAGTCATTAAGAGCTTGTGCAATTAGTCGAGGTTCATGTATTTTATTGTCATTTATTGTTACATATTCGGGTATATTTTCTCTAGGGTAGTTAATCTTATGTTTATTGATAACGCTCCAAGCCGCTTTATATAAAAAAAAATACTCAAAGGAATCTTGTTCTCGATTTTGAAGAAAACTAAAACTGCATCATTAGATTTTTGAAAAATCAGTATTCCTATCCAGCAATCTAACCAATAGATTTCGGGAAAAAAAACACTGTATTATGACACCATTCGATAGTCTCGCTAATAAGGATCAAATTCTGGGAAATAACGACATACGGCAAAATAAAGGAAAGTTCATTTTGATAAAACTCTAATAAATAATCAACGAAATCCGAACAAAAAAAATATGTACCTATATATTTTATTACCTTAAATAATTGTACAAGAAACACTTATCTAAACACTATGCAGCGTTACAACTAGGTGTTTTCGACGGGCTCTGGCGCCCAATGTAAGATTTAACTTGTGTTTAGGGTGCCAGCGTCCTCGCCTATGGTTTGAGTTGTAAGACGAGCACAGTATATCATCATTAAATTACAATATTATATTAACTAGCTAATGCAATTAAGATATCGCCTATTTACATACCTCTGTGTGTCTATGTATATGTGAGGGTGTGTAAGTGTGTGAGGGAGATAAATATGGTGAAAACTTTTGTGTATGTAAGTCTGTATATATATAATTATAAACATATTACTTTATTAACTACATTAGGTTAAGCAATCGATATCTGTAGTAAATCTTCAGTTTTGTTATAACTCAATGTCAAAAGCCACTTCGTGACCTTGGTTTTGCATCCATTTAGAGTTTAGACACATGGCAGCAATGGAGCAGTTTATGTTGTAATGATGCAGTTTTAGTTTTTATCAAAATCGAGCTTGAGACTCCTTTGAGTATTTTTCGCCATTCCTCAGTTTCGGATTTGGTCATCCACGCCCACTTGAAAAATTCACCCTGTATATCATAAATCTTCATAGCATAGTGGCATAATTTTTTTTTTAACTAGGTACCGATAATTTAGTTTCATATTTCGTTGGTTGTTCAGATCATTTTGAACGGTGTTCGTCCCGATAGGTGACGACCGTACATCAATGTCCACTTACCAGCAGCAGCTTAGCGAGTGAAGGGCCATAGAATACACATTGACTGGTCAATGATTTGATTAATATCGGTAGGTACAAATCAACAATCTTGCAAAAAGTTTTACTGTCATCGACTCTCCAGGAGAAAGGGCCGGTAAATCTGGTAAAGGACAGGGCAGTACTGTTGGCTTGCCAAACAAAATAATAATAAATGTGTGTGTGTTGAGTAATGTTGTAATGAGTGTGTATGTGATAATAGATCTCGGGACTAGCAGGACAAAACCAGTGACCTGACCAGTGGCTCGAATTAGACCTGGATCGAAAAAACTGGAAGTCAAGAAGAGAGACCTTTGCTCAGCAGTGGGATGACGCAGGCTAACAGTAAAGCAAGGCCCGGTTTCCACCAAGCGGCGCGAATACCCTATTCGTGTGCAGGATTCCACCAATCACAGCAGGAGATGCGACCGAGACCAGAGAAACTATGTGGATTTCAACTAATGAATGTGATTGGTCGATTCCAGCACTTCGGTAGAGACCGGGCCTATATCTAGTAGAATTTACAAGGCCGAGATAATGTCTAGCAGCGACACCGCACTATTGCCAAGACAAAAGACAGTGAAAGACATACCAGCTAAATGAAGGGAGAAAATAGCGAGATATACAGATCTTCCATGAATTTGTGGGTTAAGACGCACAGCTTCTAACCCATCAACGAATATTGGACATGTTATGAATGTGAATGAAAAACTGCAAATATTACTTCCAATTTATTACATTTCATTTTTTCAGTTTTACAGGTAGTCGTCATACATACTCTTTATATTTTGACTTAACAAATACTATTGGCAAGAAATCATTCTTTCATACATTAAACAAATTCTTTATTTTTTGGTGGGATTGTCATTTCCAAGTTATTGTCGAAATACTTAATACGTTCAGGAAACTATTGCGCAAGTCACTACAAAAGCATCTGGCTTCTACTTTATACTATGTGCCAAATTCAGTAAAAGTAAGTACATTCTGTGCTTTCAAACTTCAATAAGTCTAGAGAGTTTAAATACATTAATTAATTTTGATATTTACAAAGGAACACCTGTGGTAATACACATAAATATTATGGTAATATATGTGGCAATTGACTAAGTTATTTTAAAAATTACAAGAAACTATTTTTCTTACACATATGTGGGTAAACGAGAAGAAACAATGGAATAAACAATATTTTACCATTACTATTTAAACAGTTACCAAACGCTGAAGGCATGAGGTTTCCTTTAACTCCTCTTATTATTAAACTAGTGAATAGACACAGATAGGTATGGTATTCTACATGAAAAATTGTCAATGTGAAATTACTTTATGATGATCTACCTTATGTAATATTATTTAGCATTACTAATTTATAAAACTACCACACAAGCTCCAATCTATAAAATGAGCATTGTCATGTTTCAAAAACATTTGGTAGGTATCTACTTGAAAAGCTCCAGTCTGCAACTTTAATATAGCTAAGTTAGTCCCTAAGTGATCATAAGTGTACCTTACATTGGGTGTAGGCCATGGACTACATAATAGGTGCTAATACCGAGGCCCAGAAAAAGTATTTTATTCTTTTTACATCATTTAAGATATGATAAAATTCTCAATAAATAATAGATGATTTTAAGATAACAAAGAACCTCAACATCATCACAATATATAATAAAAAAATAAAATAACATACAGAAATTACTCAAAGGTGACGTATTTCCTGTCTGAGATGAAATCACAAAGTTGTTATAAATAAGTATATAAAAGTAAAAAATAAATTAAAATAATCTATAATTTAATAATCAAAACATGAGCCATTTCTTTCAGTAACTAAAAATAACAAAAGAATAATATTACACATTCTCATTCTAACACTGTTCACCAAAAACACTACATACACAGAACAATAATTCACCACAAATTAAACATTCCTACTTTGAAATTTAGCTATTCGACAACAAGGACACAATGGCTGGCATAGTAGCTGCCCAGACCTTCTGGTAGTAACGGGAATTCAATTGAGAGTAGGCTATTCCTCGGGGGCCTGTTTCGTGGCTTCCGCCTAGCTCTCCGTCGCCTTTTCTCACGTCGCCAATTATTAGGCCTATCATCAACGGCAAACAGTGTTAGAATATCAATGCGTCATAAGTCCGGAAACCGTAATGGGTCTTCTATAAAGTCGTCTGGTATCTCAAATAGAGGCGGTGGAATATCTTGACGAAATTCAAATTTTTGAAATGTAATTTTAGCTGTCACTGTTGGCAAAATTGGTATCTCAATTTTTACTGGAAACCCTCCAGGCAATTTCATAGCCACAAACTGTCGTAGCTTAGCAAAATGCTTGAATGGTGCAATCACTTCCAGTACATTCAATAGCATGCCAACACTTAGTGGGAAGTCATCACTCATGGCAATAGTAGCTCGGAAATTCCTTGATGATTCTTTGTAAACAAGCTCTCTGCCCAGGCTTGGGTAACATCCTGGGGGAGATGATATGTATGAACACCAATCAATATTCTTCTCAGGAGGAGGGTTAAGTGATGCACGGCGAGTAGGCTCACCATTTGTTTCAAAATTTTGTGTATTTCCCTTTGTGAGGCTTTCAATAATAGCCTTATTTTTTTGGAGGTCATCAGTTGACAAGTGTTCTCGCCTTTTGCGTGACTCTAATACAAGACCAGTGATGGTATAAATATCACTCCTGTATATTCCTGCAACAGTTTCTCTACGATCTTCTCGAAATATCCAGCCAGACTGAGCCCTTGTAAATGAAATTCCTTTGGTTGACATCTGAGCAGCGAGTATATCACTTGACATGAGGATATCTACTTCGTCTTCTATTTCATTTTCTGTTTCTTCATAACGGACTCTTTGGTACACTTTAGCTTTATTATCTAAAACAGTTAGTGACTCACTAGGAGGTTTCTCTCCCTGAAAAATGAAAGATATGTCTCCTCTTTCCCATTTCATGTCAGTGAAATCTACTAGTGTGGTGTCCAATCTGATTCCAGAACCAGATTTATAAATCTTGCAAACATCCGATGGTAATACTCTGGAGACTAGAGGTACCCATGAGTGGAAATCCCATTTGAGTTCCATATAGAAATCTTGTATTTGGGCAAGAGCTCGAATCAGGTCAGGTCTGCGACGTTCCATCTGTTCTCGTGCTTGCTGCTTCAATTTGCGCACTAGCGATGATATGGTTTGACGATCTCCATAACTGATGGCTTCAGCCAGCGGTGACCAGCCTGCGTGGTTCTTAACTTTGACGGGAGCGCCATGCGCGAGCAGCAGCTGCACGCAGTCCTTGCGGCCCAGCATGACGGCCAGGTGCAGCGCCGTATTGCCGTGTTTGTCTTTTCGAGCCACATCATGATTTCTTAGTAGCGCCGAGAGCTTCCGAACATCACCAATAAATACACACTCGTGGAGTGGAAACACTTCGTCTTCTTCGACGCAGGCAGGATTAGGGGCCTCACACAAGCAGTTGCTCATTTTCAATTCATTACTCTCATTGATAACTAATTAAATAGGAACTTCAAGTGGAAATAATTTTGATTATAATCTAATCAAGGAGATAAGAAAGCGGCTTCATATTTTGACTGTTTTTAGCTGTTTTGAATAATTTCCTTATTAGTTCTGTATCCAACTTATTTTTGAAACCATATTATTTACTCAAATATACACTAAACAAAATTATTATTTTCTTTTTTTTACGAAAAGTAATGTGTCCATCATCGTTTATAGGTTCTGTTCCAATAATCGAGACAAAATTGTAATTTTTTGACATCTGTTTGCTGTTATCACTTTTACTCTAGCACATAACTATGTCATGTTGTTGTGCCGTCAGAAATTTACATGCTAAAGATTGTTGAAACTGACAATGGAACATTCATCCCTTTCTTGTTTTTTGTTGCCAATGTAAGAACATTGATTTATTGTAAAATAATCGACTAAAAGCAGAAAAAAGGGGAGGCCTATTCCCAGCAGTGGGTGATTCCGGACTGATTTGATGATGATGATGATGTGATGAATCAACTAAATAGATAATTGTACAATCAATGTTGTGATTGACTCTAAAATAATTGAGTTGAGGCAAAGTCTTGCGTAAATATATTTAATTTTGATAATATTCCGCTGACTGTTATGCGCATATTCACGG
This sequence comes from Noctua fimbriata, assembly GCA_905163415.1. Taxonomy (NCBI): domain Eukaryota; kingdom Metazoa; phylum Arthropoda; class Insecta; order Lepidoptera; family Noctuidae; genus Noctua; species Noctua fimbriata. The sequence goes on along the minus strand of LR990922.1, from coordinate 13,269,190 downwards.
AAAAATTATTAATCTAACTGATCAACGGGTCCCATCCAAAGTATTTTTTTCAGCCCAGTTAACAGATTTTATCACTTTTGTGCACTTAAAAAAAACCACCGTCTCCTCCTAGAAGCATTAATAGAAGCAAAGGATACAATATATTACGATCATTACGTTCCTTAATTATTAGAGGAGGACCGGGATAGCACTGTGGGGCTACTCCATTATTGTAGCTAGGGTAGCCAGTGATCGAGGTGATCTGAAAAATATGAGAAAATAATTTTAATCATATTGCATCCAGTTTGTAATATATTTTTATAAAGCAGTTATTGATGATTTCACCCATCCCATATTTGCCTATCCAGTGGGTATTTCAAAAGTCGATATTCCCTTGTCTACATCACAAATTAAGCACCTGCTGTGCATAAATTCAGCTATCTGGGTTCAACCAAGACTGGGCGTTGATGATCAAGTGACTTTTTGTAAAGGATCACAGGTATTTTTCTTTGATCTCTGGGGGTAAAACCAACATAATTGAAATATATCTCAAATAGTAGAAAATTACGACTTTATAACATTTTCAACAGGCCGTAGCTCTGGTCTCCGGAAAATTGATTAGAATAAGATTTGATGTTTAGTTTTGTGATATGGGACTTTTTCATCAAACTGCAGCGGTATCTTTGTTTTTTCAATTACCATACTATGAAAAACAAATTTAATTTTGCTGTTGAATGTAATACAATACAACATAGCCCAAAATATATATTTTTTAATATTGTTTGGTGCTACGGAACCCTGTGTGCGTGTGAGTACGAATCGCACTTGGCCGGTTTTTTTAATATAAAAATTTTACCTTCAAATATTAACTACTTTCCTAAGACGTCCGAAGTCCATTATGAGAAAGTGCACGCTTCGTTCCATGAACAGCTGCTAGATGTCCTTACTTTTCCGCCTCGTAATCGCGCCTCTAGCGCCCCCAACGTTATATCTGTGAACTACTTTCAAAAACCGCATACAAGCCGCCACGATGAAGTGTTAGGACATTTTTCGGATTATAATGATGCAAAGGTAAGTAGGTATACACCAGGAAGACCTTACCTGGACTTCGGACGTCTTAGGAAACATCAAATTTTATTTGAAGGTAAATTTTTTATATTATGTGTTCCGTTTGACGTCCGAAGTCCATTAAGAGAGATATGTTTGTTTTCTCCTGGTGGATTGTATGAATGAAAAGCAACAATGTGAATTATAAACCAATATTATTTTTAATTACCATTTTGATAGTACCTTCATATACACAGGTTTTAAATAAGAACAAAAATCTAGCCATCTATGCACTGGCAGTATAATTATATTAAGAGAAAACGTAAGTAAATAAGTAAGCAATCGTGCAATATCTTTAGGAGTAATTTTTAACCTGGATCAATTTGATTTAAAACATAGGTTAACTTAGAATCAATTGGGGACTTGAAATAATCTTGATAACGAATGCACAGAGGGAATTCCGTTACTAGATCTGATTTCTTTACGGTAAAATTTTCTGAAAGTTGATTCATGCCTATAGTTTGCCTTAGATAATATGTCATTTAAAGGATAATTTTCTAGCCAATTTAATGATGAGACAGCCGATCTAAAACTACCTGGAGAGGCTTGTATTCCAGCATCAGATAAAACACGTTTTACCCAACCACTGATTATAGCTGGCGTGGCTGCTCTAACGGGATCTCTAGTGGTTATGAACAAATTTTTTAATGAACCCCGTCTTTCCTTTGATACATTGTGTAACGTGTGGATCCAATATAATGGATTTGTATTTTGATCTGGGGATGCCAACAAAAACCCAACTGGATTGCTAGAAAGTCGCGCTATATGTCTTTGACCCGAACACTGGGTGTAAAGTTATGGAATCCTCATTATCGACAAAATAATCAGAGTCAATATGCAAAAGGGATAGGTCGTGTACACGACGTCTCGAACATAATAATAAAATAGTCGCCGTTCGGTTAGACATCTCATAAAAACTACTGATGCAAGGAGTATTATCTTTTAAATAAGTAATTAATTCCCTGGCGTCCTATGTGGCATGAGCACCTTAGGTGGCAACGGCTTTGCAATTGAAATTGCTTTCAGAATGTGCTTAACAATGTGACTAGAAGAAATTCTAATATTTGAAGCTGTTTCACAAGTAGATGCGTTAACAGACTTGTGCACAAGAATAGTTCTGTAAGCTAACTTTTGATTAAGCTATAGATATGCTAGATATTTCGCAACCTCTGTCGGACTTGGTGTATGAAAATTTACATTATTTTGACTACACCACAAAGTCCACTTCCCCCAAATAGGTGTGTAAATTTTAAGAGTTGAAGGTCGCCAGCAAGATAAAAGAAAATTTTTCTCTTGTGGAGACCAATCGCTTGCCATGGTGTCCCAGCCGAAATGAGCCAGGCTTCCAACTGCAGATCGTTGACATGAGCTGGTGGTAGGCCGGTCACCGTGTCCACCAAGGTCTTCTTCAGGTCTCTGATCTTCAGCGGCCGTGCCAAGGATCGATTCTTCAGGTCTGGTCGCCAAAAGGGTTTCTTCCACTTGGGTGCTATTATTATGTACCGACCTGATGCCGAGTTGAGGTGGTGAAGAACTCGTGGAAGCAACGCTGGCGGTGGGGGGTTCCCACTGCGAAGTCGTATCGCCAGTATCTGTTGAACGCGTCGTGATAACAGGCGTTGGAGTCTGAGGAATCTAGAGAAACGTAATTTATCACAACGTGTGCGGTTTGTGATGCGAACAAGTCTATGTCCGGTTTTCCCCAAGTCTGAAATATCTTTGAAGTTGCTGCCACCTGCAGGTGTCACTCGCTGCCGGCGCGATTTCGCGACAAGTGGTCGGCCTCTGGTAGTTGGTGAGGGATCAGTACAACATTGAGGTCGTCTATCAGAGTCAACAATTCCCGCGTCAATTCCATCAATCGGTGTGATTTCGTGCCGCCCTCCTTCTGAATATATGAGACCACTGTCTTGTTGTCGGTCTGTAGAATGATCCTGGAGTCCCGGAGGGCTCTGGATTCCTTCGACATCACAGCATACATCTCTTTGAGATTGCAATGCCATTTTTTCTGGTCGGGTTGCCATGCGCCTTGTACCTTGTTGTTGTTGACCAGGGCACCCCACAGAATGTCGGAAGCGTCCGTGATGACAAAGTTTGTGGGTAGCACATCTGTGTGAATTGCAGTCTTTTGACCTACATTCTCCATCCACCACTCGAGTTCTTCGCGAACGCTTTGTGTCAGCTGTACTGCTTCGAGAGTATTTTGACGCAGGACTTTGATGTGACATTGCAGCGCACGGCAATGCATCCTTCCCCGGTGGGTGATGAAGGACGCAAAGTTGAGAAACCCAAGAGGCGTTGCGCTTGCTTCAGGGTCCAAATGCCCGCTACGAGTCTGGTCGACAGGATCTGTCGAATTTTTCTTACCTTCTCTGGTGGTAGGGACTTGCGGTTTGTTTGGGTGTCCCAATCGATGCCGAGATATTTGATCGACCTCGTTGGCCTGGTGATCGATTTCTCATGATTCACACACCAGCCCAGACTGGACAAGAAGCGTACAGCTATGTTTAGGTACGTGCTGAGTACTTCCTTGTTCTGGTGGACTAATAAATAGTCGTCTAGATACACGACGATGCGCAGACCTTTTGTGCGAAGGTATTCTGCAGTCCAGTTTGTTAAAGTAGCAAACATTCTGGGAGCAACAGCCAGGCCGAATGGTAGATATATCGTCTGCAGAAGTTGACCACCGTAGCTGATGCGCAAAAAGCGCTTGTGTTCTGTGCGTATTGGCAGATGATAATAGACCTGGCTGAGGTCCAGCTTGACCATCCAGTCGCCTTGTTGAAGAAATGAAGGCATTTGTTGGTGGTGGAAAAGATGGAAATGCTTTGGCTCCATGTATAAATTTAGTGCTTTCAAGTTGAATATCACTCGAGTTTTGCCGTTGCTCTTTGTGATCATGAAAAGGGAGCAAATGAACGATGGAGTCGAAGGAGCAATCTTTTAGCATTTTTAAAATAGCTTTTGGAAGGTCGAAACGATTCCATATTTCTATATAATGCTGAAGACAGCCACCAAAAAAAATCGGTATTAAATAGTAATTTATGCTTATGTCCTGCTCGCCTCCCGATCTTATCTTTTCGCCCCCTCTTATTTTTTGAAGAGAAATCGTAATTTTGTTTGATGTCTTTTTTGTCGTTTCGCTTCAGTTTGTTTTGTCGCGAACGAAAAGTCTTGAAAAGACGTCGAAAGCTCTAAAGATATCGGACGACTAGTTCCCGAACTATTATTCTGTTTTTCAAATTTTTCTAAACCCCCAATTTTTAGTAGGTAGTGCGATTAATTTTGAGGATTCAATATATATTCGATTGAGGGTGAAATTTTTTCTATGTCGTCGCGTATGTATTTACTTTTAACATTTTTTAATAACGATCGGCGCCGCGTCTCTATGATCTCAGCTCGTTTACAAACAACAAACAATTTAGAGAATATCAGGAGATACCGTTTTATAAGATGACTCAGCACCAAACAACTCTTTTAGTTTGTCAAAGAGGGTAGTTGAAGATAATTAGGCGTTCGAATCAGCAGACCAATCAATTAGTTTCTGTAATGCCGCGTTCACATTCTCGTTTTGAGTGAGGAAAGCATTAGGTATCGCCGCCAAACTACGTTCCATTTGAAGATGGAACTTGGATCTTCAAAAGAATTCACTTTCAATTCGACAAAACTAGGAAAAGCTACATATTTTTTCTGTACTTCTGTGTACAGCATTCCTATCCGGGGAGTCGGACCTTTGCATTTCTGCTATTTTTGTTACACGTTCTGGTTTTGCCTTAGGTACACTAGGTTCCTTAACGGAAACGTCTAGATTTGCAATATTTTCTAAGCAAGGGGTAAGCTGCGGCGGACGAAAGAAATTTTATTGTAAATTGAGGGTAGGAACTGTCGATGTCGAAGGTAACGCGGTGCCAATATAATTTTGCGTGGCGGGTAGGCTTTGTGCTAATGGAGTACTATTTGTATTCAAATACTTTGTTAAAACATTATTGACATGACTCACCAACTGCTGGGATACAGTAGTAGATCAAACCTGCGATCCAGTTCAGAATCTTGCGAGAGGGAGCGCTCGCATACCTGACGAGGGCGTTTGCGCGGCGCTGGCTCACGTACATCACTCTCCGACGACACCGCATCACCTCCTTTCGATGACGATGAAAAACTCGATCTCCGCGTTCTTTTCCGCGATGTATCGTTTGGCGCGAAAGTTTCACCGTCCATTTAGTTTAAAATAAACACAGCTCACGAGACGGAAAATTATTTAAATTTAAATACTATATAATCTAATGAACTTTCTACTTTTAATCACAAAAGATTTAAAAAATAAAAAAAATCGTTTTATTCAATATAACTGACAATCTCTAACAGAGCTGCGCACAGTTCGGAAAACGACGCAACAATGTCCTAACACTTCATCATGGCGGCTTGTATGCGGTTTTTGAAAGTAGTTCACAGATATGTTGTTGGGGGCGCTAGTGGCGCGATTACGAGGCGGAAAAATAAGAACATCTAGCAGCTGTTCATGGAACGAAGCGTGCGATCTCTTATAATGGACTTCGGACGTCAAACGGAACACATAATACCTTTTTCACAAATGTTTACCAACAGCGCCATCCTCCTAATTCAAGCATTAAAAGTACTAAGCAGCCATATATCGTTTTCTTTCTCATCGATTCGAAAAGAAGAATATGTTGTTGGATTCTCCGAAGTTTTGGGTCGAAAAACAGAAATGATAATGATAACTGGTATAGACTATTGAGCTACACCATTATAGACTGAAACCCGACTCCGTTATAGATGGAAAGGGTTTGGCAGATGATGATGATAAGCTTATGATATATTATCAAATGAGTTTGAGCTACTTACATAAAGAGTCAACAAAATTGAGAGCAGAATTAGTACTTTCGCTAACATTTTGTCGAGGCAGCACCGCGTGATAGTTTAGGAACTATGCAAATGGCTGGACGAATGAATGAATATGTAATACATAAAATGCATTGTTTTGCTTTTATACCTGCATTGTTGACTCATTGCCCCATCAATGAGACATTATTGGAACAGTTCTAAGTACGTATTTCAAAAAAGCGTTATCGCTTGGACTACTTTAAAAGCACGTTCGAGTCTAAACGTTCTAGATACTTACCTAACTACAATTACGAAAGTTTATTGTAAAATTACGACAAGTTCGAGATAAAAGAAAACATTCCAAAACATACATACGGGGTGAAAGGGACACCGACGCGAAGACAGTTACCACGTATCTAATACATCATTCTGAGCCCTCCCACATAGAAATTTTACATCGTATATTAAGGTAGAAGCGTCAGGGTAGCCAAAATTTTGTCCATATGAAATTCGCAATACACACTAGATATGATGTAACTAAAAAAGCACCGCCTTTCATCTAAATAACAGGTGCAACTCAAACTCCGCGCCAAAATGGAAAAAGTTGTGCCAATCTAATAACAAAAAAAATAACAAAAAATTGAATTTGGAACCATAAACAAAACATTTATTTCCGATACTTTTTTGACTGAATGTATGTAGTTACAGAATTATAATCATTACAATAATTAATACAACCTTCTTAGGTTCATTTAACCCCATTGAATTTTTTTAATGAAATAGTTACAGAATAGGATTAAATGAATTTAGAGGGTTGTATTAATGATTAGAAATCTGTAACTACATACGTGTTACTTGTGCGACTCATTTTTCATAAACATACAACCTGACACTGACATGCAAATTGCAAAAAAACGTAAGAAAATTTGAATTTCGCGGGCTATCCTGGCGCTTCCACCACAAAAAAAAGCAGCTGTTTCCTACAAAAGTGCAGTACCTATATGGTTAAAATGTATGGAACATCTGATTTTTTTTCTTAATACGGGATAACCGTTTTCGCGTCGGTGTCCCTTCCACCCCGTTAATTTATCATACTTGCAGGTTTCTTAGGTAATCACTGCGCACATAAAGGAAAATTGTATGCACGACATTGCGAATCTATGAATTTGCAAACTAACGAAAATAATGACAATGTAACAAATTATTTTCATGTTTTTCGTTTTCGTTTTTACATTAACGAAAAGTGTACCTATACAGAATGAATGAATTCATGCAGCAGATAGTGAACTCGGACGACTGATTTAGTTTCGTATTGTGCCACTTGCCAAAATATACCGATCTCTATGATATGATTCGATCAAATAAGTGGTAGTCACATATTATTCCTAGGAACAACACCTCGTCGGGTGTCGTCGGGTTCGTTGAATTTTTCAAATATGTCTCACTAGATGGCTCTCATAGCATTGTTTTGATTTTGATCGAGTTTGATTTGAAGCGCAGAAAAAAGTTGACAGATGCGCGTACCAGTGAAACGCCTCGTATTGTTATAAATTTTATCCAATTTTCTATAACAAATAGTAGTAATTCATAATGTTCATTGTCTTATAAAATATCTGTTCTATTTCTTTCCTAATAATTGAAGTGCGCGTATTGTTAGATTGGTTCTATACAACGCTGCACCCGGGACTGACTTTGTTCGATTTTATCGGTATAGTTTTAAAGATAAGACAAGTATTGATTTAAAATTCTGTTTCGTTTTTATTGCCACCGAATTCTTGAAATCTGTAAAAACATTTTAGGCTCTACCACATAATTACTAATGCGTTGTCTGAAGTTGTTATTGTGACTTGCGGCGTCATAATAAATAAATGAATTGACTCTACACCAAGTTTCCGGCTTATTGGTCCTGCTTAGCGAGGAAAATTCTTCATAATGTGAGTATTATTTAGACCTATGTATCACAAGTAAGAGAGTGGCATTTCATAGAATGGCGTGCCCATCTGCATAGCTAACTGTATCCAGCATAAACCAGGTAAGTATTAATGTTTATAGTACCTTTTACTTTTGTATAAAGTTTCTACTAAGTAATTATGTTATTAGAATTATTAAACTAAGAATTATACAAATTTTTTAAACCATAAAATAATCGCGAAAATATTTAGGTTTATTGTAAAAAATATGAGTATTTATTGTACCCACCTGAATGATATCTATAAATAACTAAAAACAGCAACTGTACCTGAGTTGTAACCATCTGTAGCAAAATATTCCACCAGGAATGTTCCCATGAAAAACTTTTAATATACAGTCTAAGGAGAAGCTAGATAATACCTTGAATAGTCCTCTGTGGCTAGTACTTACACGCCTTAATAAACTTGGTTCATATTTTAATACTATAACCATTTTATATTTCATTCCATTTTGAGTGAAGTAGGTATGTTTGTAAAGATATTGTTAAAGCTGTGCTAAGAAAAAAACATCAAGGACAATAAGTTTCTTTTATTAAAATATCAAAAGTATATTGGCGACAGATAGCATCTATCTGCATCCCAAGAATGATAGATCTGTTTTAAATAACAATAATTCGAAGAAGTCCTTTATTTTGTGCGCAAGAGCTTGGAGGCATGACCATACAATCATTAATATGAATAGGTGATGCTATTTCTAAACTTATTAGATACTGTCATGCACATTATGTTTATGAGTTTCCTTCGAGGACTAACAATAGCTGTTTTTAAACCTAAGCTATTGTACATCAAACATTTATTGGACATCATTCTAGTACATATTGTTAACAACCCATAAACTAACTATTAAAAGATTTTATTTCTTAAATCTGACTATATCCAAATCACAATACATGTCTTAGTTTTCATGCTGTTGTTGTATCATAAAAAGTTAACAAGAACATGTGGCTATAGTATAAATTATTTTAAGAAATCTAGCAGCAAAACATGGGTTGTACTTGCAGAAGACTTCTTGTTTCTGTTCTTGTTAACCCCTCAACAGGCTCAACACCTTTAACGCCTCTTGCTCCCCTTAAACGGGGCTATTGATGGCAATATTACAGCTCCAGTAAAGGTTTATCATATTCTCCTAATATTAAATAATCCAATAGCATTTCATTATTTATAAGGAATACTCCCATTTCTGGGGGAATGTGTTGACATGAATTTCCAATGTGTTTCTTGAAGCTATATTGGTATTGGGATAAAATCAGTGGCATGTTTAGTTGGAGAACATTGATACTAATACAATAAGTAGGAAATTAGCGGCCTGTCCTTTTCACACATTCTTTATTTCTTATATTACACTTTAACAGATTGAAAACATTGATTAAGACATCAAATACATTTTGTTGTATGTTCCTATGGGATAATTTTCGACCTCCCCTCAAGTGAAACCACATGCTAAACTAGTATCCTATAAAAATAAAACATCATTATTATTATTCAAAGCAGTACCTCTTATTCAAAACTTCAACAACAACTGTATGTAACCAAGTGTGATGTTAAGAATTTTAAACATTTCATTAAAGCATTATCCTATACTGTTGTGACATAATCACATCATATCATCTAAGTATTTCTGTGAATATTTGTTTTGTTGAATCAATACATTATGTTCAGTGCTTATAATACTTTTTATAAAATTGTGGATACAGTTGGATTCTCGCCGAGGGTTAAGTAGATGATTTTTATCATCGTCATTTTCTGTACTCGTCTCCCCCAAACATCGCCCGCCACGTGACCAGTCTTGCGCTCCGTACATTGAACCTCTCACGACTTTCTCCAGGTCGTCGGTTCATCTTGTGCGGGTCTGCCATGGTGCCCCTTCCCGTACACGGTTAATACTCACGTGATTTGCGGCCTCATCGGCCATCTTTTCTGCCAGCAGTCTGCTGAGAATCTGCGATTCTTCGAGGACCTGTCGATTTCCTTTTTTCTCCTGCGGATCTCGTCATTTAGGATTCGCATGCACAATAGTAGAGGACCTTACATTTCTTAACAATCTAAGACTTTATACGTCTACCTGCCTTAATATAGTATCTACCATTATTTTTATGACTTCTTGGCCATTCATAAGACAATGCGTGTTCTTGCACAGTGTAGGGTCATTTCGCCGGTTAGCGGCCAGTTAGCTGAGTTGCCCACTTAAGATGAGGAAAAAAAAATGTTATCTACGCGCAAAATAGTATATGTTAATGTGAATTTGTCCCAAATATAGTCTAGTTTGGATTCAAAACATAAAATAAAATACCTTAATACAAAAATATTTATAAAATGCTGAAAAAGTGAAAATATAGCGAAAACGCCGGTATGCGACCATTTTTATCAGTTTACGACCACCAGTGAGCTAGTATGCGACCGCTATTTTAATATGAAAAATATGTTATTAAAACAATTATAATCGCTTTAAAAATATTTTAATATTTGCCTCTTAATAAAAACAAATATGGTAATCCTTTGGTGTAATGTTTTCTTATAATTAAAAAATAACAATCTTAGATTTTGTAGGAACTTGTCATAGTTGTAATAGAATTAACAATCATTAGTCAATTTAAAATTATTTTAGGAAATATATTCCGCGTTTCAATAAGTTGTTGCTGCAAGAAGCCATACCTGACGAGTAGTGCAACAGTTCGCTGGTGCCCCCCATCTTCAAAAATAAAGGCGATGTGCTGGAGTGCAATAACTATTGAGGAATAAAGCTAATGGCGCACAGTATGAAAGTTTGGGAGAAAGTTATTGAAAGACGACTGAAAGAGAAGAGAGACTGAGAAGAGAGTGAAATTTCACCAAACCAATTCGGTTTTATGCCTGGTCGGGGAAAGATGGATGCCATTTTTGCCATCCGCCAGCTGTGGGAGAAATACAGAAGTGCGCACAAAAACTTGCACAAGGTGTTCATCGACCTCGAAAAGGCATACGACCGGGTACCTCGTGAGGTTTTGTGGTGGGCCCTGAAAGAGAAAGGTATGCCTGGGAAGTATGTGCAGTTGGTTCGAGCGATGTACAGTCGATACCCAAGTCCGGTCTACAGCGGGCACTACCGGCAGCTTCAATGTGGCTGCCGGCTTGTACCAAGGGCTGGCTCTAAGCCCTTACCTCTTCCTTGTGATAATGGACGCACTTACGTCGGATATCCAGGAAGAGGCTCCCTCCCTGGTGTATGCTGTTTGTCGACGACATTGTGTTGGTTGCCGAGAGTGGCCTAGAGGTCCAGAGCAGATTGCAAAGACAATTGGCAAAGACTGGAGAATATTGACCTGAAAGTCAGTAGGACCAAAACAGAATACTTATTCTGTGATTTCGGCAGTCTCTCCAGTCCTGTGCCCATAACACTTGCTGGAACGCCCATATCGATCTGTTGCGATTTTCGGTACCTCGGGTCGCTCGTCCAAGGGGATGTTGAAGTAGACCGAGACGTAAAGCAGCGGATCAACTCAGGATGGATGAAATGGCGACAGGTCACTGGAACAACTTGTGATCCACGGATGCCTCTCAAGTTAAAGGGGAAAATATACAAATCCATGATTAGACCTGTCGTACTGTATGGATCGGAATGCTGGGCTGTGAAGAAGATGGATGAAATAAGATTGCATGTAGCGGAGATGAGAATGTTGAGGTGGATGCGTGGTGTGACAAGAATGGATAAGGTAAGGAACGAGAATATTAGAGGAAGTTTAAAAGTTGCGCCAGTTACGGAAATGTTGAAAGGGAATCGACTGTCTTGGTATGGACGTTTGATGAGGACGAATCGCATGTGACTAAAAGAGTGATGAATATAAACGTTGATGGATGGAGAGGGAGAGGAAGGCCAAAGAAACGATGGATGGATTGTGTGAGGAACGATATGAAAGCTAAAGGAGTAAATGATAGCGTGACGGTTGACAGAGGAGATTGGAAGAAAAAAAAGTGTTGCGCCGACCCCAAGTAACATGGGACAAGGGCAGGAAGACGATGATGATATTCCGCGTTTCTTATTCATAATTAAGCCGATCTTATATCGTGGTCCTTGGGATCTGAAACAGTCTACATGTTTCTCTTTTTTTTTATTTCCTTCCCTTCTTTTCGGATATCATCGAGAGCTTTTTCAGGGCTTCTTCAGTGTACTGGACAGTCTTTTTTTTGGTCGCATACTCAATGAACTTTCATACTTATTTCTGTTAGCGGCCGTTTTTTCTCTCATACTAAATTGTGGTGGCCGGAAACCAACGTCTTTATTTCGATTATTTTGGTTTACGACCACCTGTTTAGCATCCAATTTTGTACGTAAATTAAACAAAGTTCTTTCAAAGAAACTGGTGGTCGCTTACTAAAGAACTACAAAGAAAAACCTTTACAATGCTACATTCAAAATTGTAACAGTCCTTTATGAAGCATTAGGATCATATTAATCAAAATAGAATAACGCGGTTCTCGTCGGTTTGCGACCATGTGGTCGCTATCTAACGTTTTTGATAAATAAGCATTTCGATTACCGACCACTTGATTTTATCTTAATAATAAGTTTAAAAATAGCAAAATACAACAAGATAATGACCAAAACTTATCGATTGTTCAATTTAACATCTAACTTGTGTGTAAAACATGAAATAAGTAATAAAACTTAGCTTTGAGCGCCACGCGCCGTGCTATTTTTTTTCTAACTCGCGGTACTTCCACTCACCACTGAATCAAGACGCGCACTGAGCAATTTTTTTTCGGCTCTGGGTTAACCCATTTGTTTTAAACTGTGTAAATTCTTATTTCATAATTATTTCTGAAGCACGTATGATTTTTTATTTATTTATATTACCTCTACAAATATTATTATCTTGATTTAAAGAAACTTAGTCCGTCAAATGGTCGCCTACTGAAGATGGTCGCGATACCGGCGAAACGACCCTACTATGCGTACATGTATGTATTTTTTAGGGGAATCGCTATACCCAAACCCGAAAGGGTTCTTATGACGGTACTGCTACAACATATCTACTCATCCTGTATTTTCTCTACTAAATAAGAAAGCAACTTACACACTGACAGTAAACTTACTGTTCTTTGTTCCAAGAAAAATTACTTATTCAATACAGCAGTGGACCAATGTAGATTCGAGGGTACAAACAGCTAATCCTAATAAATGCATGTGTGGTGTTGTCATATACCTAAATTGTAAGGATGGGTGTCCACTACCTACTATACCACAACATATATACCACCTACTGTATTTTATGTATAAAAACTATTAAAGACGGGTCAAAGATCGAAACTCATTGAGCGACAAAAACGTGTACCCTGTTGTGGTACTTGTAACAACATCTACGTGTTGTGGCTAACTCAGAAAAACCACTAAACGGAATATAATTATCAGGCTCTATCTGTGGGCCTTTAAACCCACTGATTAAACTTACGACCATATAATGTACCATATTCTAACAAATTCGGTTTCGAACGTTTTGGTCTTTTGGGCCTAACCCAACCGCTTACAGTAGTACGCACATGGTGCCACAAAAAACAATGTGCAAAAGCTTTACATGTAGTTACGTTATCCATTTAAGCATTCGTAAATTTTTGAATCATTTAATATACTAATCTTGACATAGGTAGGTCCTAGGCCAAAGTAAGTAAATGGTCAATTTCATCACGGAGAAACAGATTCTTAGTGGCCGACCGAAGATCGATTTCTGGCCGAAGCCGAAGCCAAAGCCGAAGGTTTGATTATGCCTAAGAAATTCAGTTTAAGATTGGCGTGAGAAGTGATTAATATAACGATATTTGTAAACTTTCAAAGTAAATGTTTACGAATAACTTAGTTGACATATGATTAAAACGACCTTGCAACTTGACAAACATAATAACACTTCGAAATGTGTGACCCCCGCCGGCTCCCCGCGCGTGTCCTGTTCCACCGCGGTGGCGCATATTCGTAATAGTTTGTTCAGTTTCGGCGCTTGTTGCAAACCTTCGGCTTCGGCCAAAACTTCGACCCATTCTGGCCGAAGTCGAAGGTTAGGCCGAAGGTGGCGGAAGCCGAAGCTTCGGTCAGACACTACAGATTTTACAAACGCAACCTTTCTGGAAAGGTTACAAGTAATTTTTTATTGATGCCCATTACTTTGTAGATATTTTAAACAAAAACCCGTGCAGTAATATCCTTTGTTTTTATTGGGTCTTGCCCTCTTAATTTTTATTCAGGTATCTTTTCTTGGTTCTTTGCAAGCGGACAAAAGGATCCTGTATTAAAAAGTACATTTTGTATAGTGGTCTTTGTCATGTATTGAAAAGGTCAGTACAAAGATTACAGTGAATGGAGTTATTTTTAAATTCAACATTCGTACTTTTATTACAGTTAGTCTTATTCAAAACAAACTTATTGACATCATGGACAGATTTTGGCCTTATCTCGGCATAAATAAAGGGTTATCTACTACAATAACTTATCAGTACTTGTTTTCTCTTCGTTACTGTCAGACAGACAGTTTATTGTAATATATTTTGTAGTGATATTTCAAAGAGACACCTGTGCGGACTTCAACTGATCAAGTTCCCCAAGCGTGAAAATAAATGCTTGCTGATTTTATTGATTTATTGGAGTCATCTCTGTTCAAATCATTTTGTCCATTGCCTTGGCAGTAAGCTGATAATAACGAGTAAGTAATCTTTTGATTTATTTGCTTAGTACCTGTGTATGACGATTGTCGCTGTAATACTAAAAGGCACGGCATATCAGCCAATAACCAAACGTATACAATCTCGACATCGTTTCATCTACAAGGACAGGTCTTAGCTATTCTGATCTTAAATGAGAATTTAACAAGAATTTAGAGAAAACGCTTAAAAGTGTTTGCTGTGTCAATTAGTCTCGGATGTATTGGCTATGTATTCAAAGTGTGAAAACCTAGACAGAATTGTTGCCAGACACACTGTGCGCATAAATAAATATAAAGTAAGTAATACTAATAACATAAGCGATGGCCAAACTGCAGACACTGCTCGGCCAACATATGCGTTGATAAACATGTTATTGATTGTGAGTTTGTGACACATTTAAATAATTCATTACATTGAAAAAAATATTGTAAAACGATATACTTTTATATCGTTTTATCCATGTTAGCGGTAAAACATTAATCATAATTGACCTGGAATCACTCACTGTCGGATCTCTTGTCATTTCTTCTAGTGTCTCTCCACTGTTTTATTCGTTCTTGTTCTAGGTGTTACGTGCCATCTTGTATCCTTATCTCGTTAGTCCATTGTGTCCCCCTCTTCTACGTAAGGTACTCTTTTAATTTCGAGAATTAATGAGCACCCTACCTATTTCCACCGTTTGTTCGTACAAATTCCGCAGGACCTGTCCTAGATCTCTGAAAATAAGGCCTTTATTTTTATCATTATTATTTGGTCTATTTAATATTTAAAATAGATGAAATGATAATGTAGAAAATATTTACTCGAAAACAACGATGAAATCAAATCCGCTACAGACCGTCTTCAAAACACCATCAACAATTCAACAGACACAACCGGAATAATGTCATGTGATTGTGCTGCGCTCCATGCACACCTAATATTTTAAAACTTGAATAAATTAACATTTTGTTCGTACTATGTCGAGTCCGTAACATGTTTAACATGTGTGACTCGTATTTAACTCAATTGGAATCAAGCGACACCTCAATTGCCATAATCCGCTTAATTAACGCTACGAAATACGCTCGTGTACTTTTTGTAGGTTTTCGCTGCCAAAAGCATAGGAACTTCCTTCTAAAATTCGGCGCAGTCGAGTAAACGTTTGGGTGATAGCCGCTATCAATATTTCTCTTTTGCTCATGACGTGGCTAAGAACTTTAGATAAAAGAATCTTGTTACTATCTAAAAATAAAACTAAGACGTAAATATTCATAATACATATTTTTATTGAAGTATTGTTGTTTATAATGATGTAGCATGAATCTAATTTCCTTTATAACAATACCTAAGTGGGAATATGAAACGAGAAACGGTTGTCGGTATCGTGCAGCTTGGCCTGGACATTGACTCATGCGCAGTGCAGGATCCTGTTTTGAAAATAAAAGCAACCTTCACTGGCCATTGAACCCTTGCAAGTACTCACTGACGTTTAACTTAAATCTTGTGATAAATAAATATTTTTATTACAAAATTCCGCGCAAGTGTTTTATAGTTCCGTTTTGTGAGATTTTATAATTTATTTCCTCCATTTTACCTTTCTTACTGCCAACTGCTATTGCATGTTTTGCAATGCTGTTACTCTAGTTTTTTTACTCACAAAAATTATGTATTTATTTAATTATTCGAAAGCTATAAAAGTGGAGGAAGACTGCACTGTGTGACGGATGATATGGCAATAAGAGACAAAGCTTGATTCTCTGAATGGCCAATTCTCTATTGAGATAACTAAATGCATCAGGATTTTTTTCCATGTATATTAAATCATTATTTATTAACCATATTCATCACTAATACGCATCACACGGCCTTTCTTGTTTATCCAGACCTTATTCCGAGTTCTTGGGGTCCGACTAAAGAAGACAACCCATGTTTTTTTTGGTTATAAAGTGTTTATTATATCTTTTTATTATGTTTACTTAAAAATAGATTATCTTTTTACTAATATTCACGAATAAATTGTAACAGTATGAATTAACATTATGAAAATGATGATGTATTTAGTAACATTATGAAAATGATGATGAGCCTTCACTATCCTTGTTTCTCATCTCCTACTTGTCCTTGCCAATTTCGATATAGGGATTTTATTTCACAAACTACCAGGAGGCCAGAATCATGAAGAACATTCATTCATTTCATTTTGCATTTCTTCATTGCATGCTGCTTGATAATTGAAATGTAGGATGTATAAACATTTGATTGTGAGATTCCTATTAACAATATACAATACCTCATTCATGATTCTGGGCGCCTGGTTGTTTTTGAGACTTACTATCCTTATTGCTCATCTCCTACTTGTCCTTGCCAACTTCCTACTACGTAATCTTCGAGTGTAAACTCGCACAATTACCTGAGGCATATACTAATAGCAAATCCAAGGCGGGGTAAATTCACATTAGTGGGAGTTTTTCACAATGTGGAATGTATGAACTACGCCAAATCGTAGTACTAGTGAGAACAAAAACCCATAAGTGATGACATAACAATGTCATGTCAGTTCAATCACCAAACTAAATTCAAGTTATATTTATCACTTCCGTTCGATCCTTTTATTTAAAACTTTCAAAATGGTTTTGTTAAGTCTTAAATACCTGTACCTGTGTGTGTACTGTATGGTGTCGGACGTAAAGAATAGCACCATCCCATATCTTCCCGTGGGTGTCGTAAGAGGCGTCTAAGGGACTTACCAGAGAATGGGCAGCAGCGTTCTCTGTGCTTTTTTAACAACCGTACTGCGATCGCCAACCCGCCTGCCAAGCGTGGCGATTATGGCAAGACCCCCCCTTTGGGGGAGGCCTGTGTCCAGCAGTGGACGTCTTCCGGCTGAAATGATGATGATGATGAAGTCTTAAATTATTTTATTTTGAAAATAAACAAAAGTGATGGGTATAACTTAAAATTGGCTTGATTTTATCGGAACCGACTAAGTCAAACTCAAAGCCTTTATTTAAAAAAATGTTTTATTTTTATTTATAAGAATACTCCTAATTGTAGAAAATGTGCCATTTTGATAATTGGCCATTTAAAGAATTGGCCATTCAGAGAATTAGACTTTAGAGAATTTGCCATTTTGAGAACTAGTCCTTTTGCGAAGTATCGAAAAAGAAGATATACTGCACCGACTCCAAATAAATTGGGATAAGGGTAGGAGAATGATAAATGCATTATTCGAAAGCTTTCAAAATGAAAATCACTAGGCAAGTAAAACAATGTATAAAGTAATCGTTTTTGGAATGATGTACTTGAAACTTCATGAGAGTAATTCCCTGGGGATGTTGTGCTTCTGGCAAGTATTTCGAGGGCCGCCTAAAGAGAACGCGGGTCAAGGCCAACTCACGGAATAATACGATGTTCTACTTATAAAACCAGTTAGCTCTTATGTATAACCTTTTCGCTCAGAGAAGCATGGAAAACAATTAGGTACGATTTCTTGAACATTTTGCTTTACATTTTAATAAAGAATAAGAAGCTTTGGTTTCTTGATAGTATATGAAACTCTCTGCTGAAAGGAACTGGCTGCTAATAGTATTACCAACTATTTGTTAATTAGATTAGTAACTCATTACTTCACATCAGACATAAGTGGTGAATTCCAATATGTATTTAAACACTGGGGTATTGTTTAACCCTCGCCCAACTCCAAATATTAAAAATGAAATGTGCCAAGTGCACATACTCCGTGTGACATGACCTATACCAATCATAATAATGATGGAGCCCTCAATCGCACTCCTTTCCATTACTTTTCTTACTAACCTAGATACCACGAAATAAATAAAAACCAAATTGCCATACCGTGGTTAATCACTCAGTGCAATTTACTGCTGTTTTCTGATCGATAGCGATTGAAGAATGTTTTCTTGTATGTGACTAATATTTGTTATGCGTATTTCGTGTAGTGCGTATTTAAATATTTCGTTTTCAGTGTAGGCTTTTAATCATACAAGGGATAAAGACCCGACCTTATACATTTTTATTTCCGTTAGTGAATTAATTCCAGCCAACATAGTGTCGACACGCTACGTCAGAATTTCCCAGTTCCCGTTAATAACGCACAATTCTTAGAACCCATTAACTGTGCCGGATTTTGGATGTATATGGGATTTATTGATCACAACAGAACACTGATTTGGCCTCGCGTCTACGTAGAACGTATTTCACATTTAATGCGAGTCACGAAGGATTGTATTTGAAAATACTACATTTTTGTTTCGCATAATGAAAATGGAGCCCCTTTTTTGAAGTACTTAATCATTATACGCTAGTATTTCTGAAACTGGGTTTGACCATTATATGAAATTGCTAAAAATGGTCAAAGTGGCTCATTTTAATTTCCAATGCAGAACGAATACACACTAAAACAAAACCTTCCGATATATCGCTATGGAGGTGTACAGAAATTGTCCTGTGATTATATGAAGGAGGTGTCGTTGGGGTAAGCCGGGCCCGTGTTGGGCGCCAACTCAGTACGCCCCGCTCCGCTCCCGCCCCCGCCTCACCTCACCTAACGCTGGTTCAGTTGCACGCTTTCAGCCTTCGGAGTTAACCGCGTGCGCGTTATGTCAACCAACCTTCCGTCAGCGCTTCTTCACATGAATTTCGTACTTCTTTCTCGGTTCGTTGCATATATGCATGGACCACTCTTAGATGCTTACGTGCACTGTTCATTCATTCATTAGTCGCAATTAAATTATCATCCATCTTCACTGTTTGATCATCATATCTTCATTTCACTCTTATTTAGGGTTTCTAGATCCATAATTTTCTATCACGGAAGTGATAGGATTGTTCATTGTGTGTAATTCATTTGTTTCGATATATTAATAATTGGAACACTGTTATGCTATTGCCGTGTAGGTTTAATTAGTCTCACATGTAAAAGCTAGATTTTATAGATAGATGTCTGTTTAAAAAAACTGAGTGTGTTTTAGTTTGAAGAACTAACGTTTAGAAACTGAGTGTGTTATTTATTAACTGTCCATTGGTGATGTTCGTTTGGAAGATCATCCTGTTGTGTTTTTGAGACAGTATTAAAACGAGAATCTCAAAGTATATCGTCTCTTTATAAAATAGGATCATATAAATAATGATATTTAGTGACGTTGGTAATTGTTGACAAAAAGTAGTAACAGCTGATCGCTAGAGCCACGTTGGCACTATTCGGTAGCGAGCAAGCGCGACGCCTCGCGGTCGCAAGGTCGTTGGTATTGAGCGGCACCGGTCAAATATTTAACGAACCATACGCGTCCGACCCATCACTTTCCTTCAGTCAAATTTACAGAACCCTTAGAAATGTCCTTATGTGTATGGCCTCCTCGATCTCAGCCCCTTGCGGGATACTTTTTTCTATCATGTTCGGTGTTTTGGTAGGAAGAATCTTCATAATACCGAACATTGTAGTCATCCGTTGTTTTTGAATATGACCGATGCGTACTTCCTGTGGTCTGACTTCCTGGAATAGATCATGGCTACTGCTTTTCTCGCCCTAAAGAAATTCGAGACAAAAAGCTTTATCCTGTAATTATACCCGCCTTGGGTGAATCTTGTCGAGATTAGAAATACTTGTGCAGTCAAGAATAAAAATATGAATCCTTAGTCCATCTGGTTTCCATGTAGCCATTAGGAACTTCTATTGCTGTCATGTTTATGACCGCAATGTTAATTTTCCTGTGTCTGCAGTCATTTATTTCAATCTGTTAGAAACATATTATAAACTTTTGGAATACGTATCAGCACCAAGTTCAAGATACGATGTTATGACCATAACTTTGATTAAGAAGTTTTGTTTTTTATACGTATTCTTTTTTTTGTTTATATTGTGCATTAAAAAACTCTGCATTTTTACGTCACTTTTATTTCTGCTGCTACTAACAAGCGCTCAAACGATTTTATTTAACGCCCCCTATGCAAATTGTTGTATAGTAGGTATGATGTTTCACAGCCACAGCTACAGACTACCTCAGTGAATCGAGTTTCAGTCCGTGTGGACTAAAGAAAATCCACATTTTCTAATAACCTATAGAGTAGTCACATATGTAGCATATTGGCAGGTAGATGAAGGGTCACTTAGTTGGAGGAAATTAACATGTCTACGTGCCGACCAAGAATATGGGACACGGCTGTAGGAGAATTGTCCCTTTCGGGACATTAAATGACAATCAATAAACTTTTAGATGGCCCAAGTATAACATGTTTGCCAGAAGTGATTTAGGATTTAAAACTTAGTTCAGTAGGCGTTTCAAAAACTTATCATTCAATGTCGTGACAGTAATGTGCGTCACGTCACGTAGGTAATCAAATAATGCATTGTTAATGTATAACAAACAGTACAGAAATGCGTGCATAAGGCTCGTTGCCAAGGTTACAGGGTGGGTGCGATCAGCTGGACTTACGTAAGGTGAGCTGGGACGGCGGGGAGGCGCGGGGCTCGCGCGGGGAGAGGTTAGGGCCGATCGATAGCCGCTTTCGCCCCTTGCTATCGCCCTGTCCGTTTCAGTGTATTCTCAACAAAACTTTTACTGTTCAGAGGGATCTTAACTAGTTACCCAAAAGTTCTCCAACCCAACAAATAAACGTTTTCTATTCAATTGAGATTGGTAAATAAAAATGCGATAGCTACTTTTTTACGTCCTAAAGTAATTTCCGAGTTTCCTGTTATCGGTTTCCTGTTAACGCAGAATTTCGCTAGAAAGTGTTCTATTGATCATCTTTAGATTGAATCAGTTTATACAGAATCAAATCAGGTCAAGGTCCCATTACGCATTCATATTCTTGTTTTCTGATGTTGTCGCTGTCACAAAACTAAAGGAAACATATGATAGCTGTATGCTGCAAAGATAACCGTGAAGTATTGCTTTGATTGTTAACGAGAGATATGAAAATGGATAACCAACCAAATGGGATTGTAACAGGCTCATCAATCTCGCTTAAGAGCATTTAATTAGTCTGTGAAGTGACTGAATGTCTTTTAAACTGTTTCTGATTTTTAACTTGCTGTGTATGCTAAACCAGGAGTTATTGTAGGGTATGCTGCCCTGGGGTGTCATACCCTGTAACACTGGAACTCAAAATCATTTTAAAAAGATTCTGGGAACTTCCCCAGAGCTTTACGGCAAGTCTTACCATGATGGTCATCCGAAACCGAACTAAAAACCGGCTACTGAAAATCTAATTGATTACTTGGGCATATTTTAGTAGGTGGGAATAACTGCTCTGAAATCACTGGTTAATAAATTGCTTAAGCAGGCTTTTTTCTGCTGCGAGCCACTTAGTCAACCAGTCACAGTTGGACTAGGCCTATTGTTGGTGTTCAGTTCTTTTGTTGGACAAGTTCTAGAACGATGCTCAAAAACTAATATCGATTTAGGATATCATAATTGATTCATATTAATCTCTCCTGATAGCTTGTCTTAAATGCTCTGTAAAACAAAACAGTCCAGGACTCATATAACCATCTCTTGGAGTGGAAAGGATATGGTTAAGCAGTCGCTGTGTTAGGCGCATGCGGTATCGTATGCTCGATGCCTCGGGCGGTTGTGACATGAGACCTAGATGTTACTTTGGTTATCATTCAACTTATGAATTTTAAATAGCAATATAGTTTAGGCGAACATCTATCTGTAGATGTTTCTACTCACGCTGCTGTCCAAAATAATGCACGCATATTTACTGGGACTTTTTTCTCTAGGTATATTCAGATATAGGTAATCTTATTGCTTAAGTCTACCAGATACAGAGTTATTATAGTGACGCTAGGTACACAGCACTTACAATGTAAGTACTGTGCCAAGGGCGTTGCTACGTATATACACATCTCTTTAGTTTATATGGAACAAGATATAAAGCTACCGTGGAATACAATAATAATGACTACTACTGATATGAACGCAAAACGATATGTTTGCGTTTTATTTTGAGCGGATTCGTTATAGGGACGCCTGATGATAATATTATTATTTGAAACTTCCATCTATACGTTGCTTTTGTAAAAATTATAGGCGCCGAAAAAATAGCACTCGCTTATATTTTACTATTCTATTAAGCTATTTCATCGTTGAATTACAATGCTTTTAGTTTCAATTTATTTGAACTACGTGTATATATTTACAGATTTTCAAAATTACCAAATAATAAAAAAGTAATTTTGGAAACTGTTTTGGAAATGGTAACTGATACTGAGCCCTATAAAGGGAGAGAAAGAAACTGAAAGCCTATATACCACTTTCAAACAAATGATGTTTTTTTTCTTGAAGCGCTAAGCACTATCTTCCCTTATTTTCTTCCTATGCGCGATGTACTACAATTTTATTTATGTGAATATTTAATTTTGCAAATAATATTTTGCGTTCATTGTATCGCTTTGCTTTATTTACGTGGCTTTGGTTGTTTTTGCTTTGTTGCAGCTCGCGTTAGTAGTGCAGTGGTGTAATGTTGTTGGCGCGGTGTTAGTGCGCGTGCGCCGCGTTCCGTAGTGATGTCTTCGCCGGCGCGCGCGCCACCGCCGCCGATTCCGGTCCCGGCCGGCGCGGGCGTGCTGCCCCCCGGGCCTGGCCCTGCGAGGCAACGCTCCTTAAAGGACCGACTTAGAGAAGGCATTACAGGACCCTTCCACTGGCAGTGAGTGCTTCTTTTATCTTCTATCTTTCATGCAAAGAATTTCCAGGTCTACGTGTCTTCGGCCAGCTGTCTTTTTACTCAAATACGTAATTTAATTTTTGCCTATTTAAAAAATATTGCATGCTTTTTATTATTTTTGGGTAACAACACAGTATTTATGATATTTAAAGAATCGTTATGACTGCGCAAGTAGCGTTCTTGCAAGTTTAACACAGCTGTGAAGGCACCGAATGCAATTTATGAACTTGCTGCTGCTGGCAAGTCAACGTGTCCATCGTGCCAGCTACTTGTTACCAGCAGGCTGCAGCTTGCGAGCACGCTAGTTGCAACATGTAATTAGCTTTATTATATTGTTATTGGATTTCACTAAAATGTATTGTGCGTGACGTAATTGATGTAAGTTTTCAACAAGAAGCCGTAACTATATGCGTGCGTCTTGCGAAAACGCTTGATCTCTAAAACAGAAGATAATTTTATGAAACCTTGACTATTCGTAACTTCCCACAGAATTATATTTATAAAGTTCGTCATTTTAAACTTACCTAATAGTAGGTTTTATCGGAGTGGCAGATTTATAAACTCTTTGTGATTGTAGGCAAAGTAGTCGTTCAGCGCCAAAGATAAGAAAATTAGCCATTAAAGGTCAATGTCAAACGTAAACCTTTAAAAAATGTAGAATTGCCTCTTAGATCGTATCATTGTAATTTATGGTGATGTTTGTCGTTTCTGACCTTAAATTACACAAAATTGATACAGATGCGACCACGAAGTCTCTATCTATGAGATTTCATCTTGATAGGTCGTTTAATGACAAATGCGCCACCGCACTGTCTCGCCGTGAGTTTTCAATTTCCTGAAAGGATATCTATCAGGTAGCTTTATGGAGAACCTCGTTTAAATAGACACAGTGATCGTTTCCTTTACATTTTCTCTGCGTTACCATTTGTTAACACATCCTTTTAGTTAGTCTAGCATTATACATTTGTCATGAAGCCACGATCTGGTATAAAGTGGTATGACGTGAGATTCAGTAGTGCGATCAATTTTCATCGAGTTGTAGAAGGCGTGCACGGACACTTATCAGTCACTATTATAGACTAGATTGGCATATTAAGTACAAATAATAGGATACCAATATCCGTGTGCTGAATTGACGTAAAATACCTGAAGAGTAGTTGTGAATCCGGAATTTTTATTCCGGACAGAACATTGCGCCAAGCCATTTTCAGCAACACAGTACATACTTATTTACATGTGAAATAGGCTGATGCATCATCACACATTTCGGAAGAAAAAACACTAAAATGCTCTGTTTAAGACATAGGTACTTGTAGACACGTACAATTTTAATTATTATGATGAATGGAGGGCAAATTGTAATTACTGCAAAGTCATGACAGGACGTGGACATTGCTCGCAGCATCATCGAGGTCGCCCGAGTACATGAACTATCAGTTACTATTATTTAACCATTTGATACAAAACAGCATAAAATAAACAACTATGTATTGTCGTATGAAATGTAGTAGTATCGAAGAAAACTATTGGCTTTTTGTTTCCACGAACAATGGTAGTTGCAACCGAAAGACATGTGCTTTTATCTGACGGAGCGAGACAGGAAAACTTGAAACAAAGTACATCTTGAACACTCTCACTGTCGTGGGCCCACGACATCACTTTTAAACTTTAAAACATAATGCTGTAGGCAAGGAATTGGTTGGACTCGGGTATTTTTTGAATGAACATCAACTAGGTGTCGTCCAAATATATTAGGTGTAAGGAAAAAGAAGGACGGTTTGATTGAGCGAAGAATGATACGGCTAGGAAGGAAGTGAATACCGATACACATGCCACGACAGATGGAGATGTATCGAAGAAAAAATTAATAAATTGGGATTAGGACAGATGGATGATGTGAGGTCCACGACAGTACAAAACTATTATGTCTGTTTCAATGGGCGAAAAATTATGCGGCCTCAAGCCTAAACGGAGTTCCATTGCGAATGTGTGAGACAGGTAGATTTGTGGGTCCACCAACACAACCACCGAGTTGGCGGCTCGAGTGAATTTAAGCGCCGTATTATGGAAGATGTTTATGGTGAACTGAATTAAGTAGAATTTCATTCAGTGAATTGTTTGAAAAAGTTTTTGCTGCACTGCTACAAAACGGTTGCTGAAGAGGAATCCTAAAAAAGTGGTATTCGTGGGCGTACAGTATTCAATTTACTAGATATAGAGCGGTCCGCCCGCGCCGCCGCGTTCGCTCCGCACTAGAGAGGCTCTAACGTCTCGTCACCGGGAATCCAATTTGTTCCCAGCTGGGACGCGCAATTTGTGCGAATGCATCACGGATTAGCCGCTAGTTGCGTTACGTTAACGTTATTTTTCTTATTTCCCTCCGTGGAATTATTCCACTCGGCATCTTTATCAAAAGGTCGCGGCGCCGGCGCTTTTCACTCGCCATTTATTTACCTAATTAATATCTAACTATGATAAAGAAATGTGATACATGGCCGTCTCGTTAATTAATCATATAATAGCAATGGTAAACACGGTAATATTTTCAGCGGGTTGTTATTATCCTTCACCGATAATCTCATGTTACGCCTAATATGTTGTTTACATTAGATTTATATTTGGTAGTCGCCGTTTTTCTTGTTGCGTGAGAACGTTTTTGTGTTTTGGGAAGAATAGTTTCCTCGTAATGTGGTGTCAGTAAGCCAAAAACTATAATTTATTTAATTAATAACATGTCAGTCCGCACGTTGAGTGGCAGCCGTCGGTCGGGGCGCAAATATTTGCCTTGTGCAACATTCAGTATCTCGGGTGTGTACATTACCTCCACCTACTGGCTCCTTATCTCCTCTCGAGCAGCCTCAGACGGTAGCGCTGGCCTTCCTAACTAAATCTCTCTTGTTTACCGCGCCCCTTTATAACGTCATTTAATTAAAAAGCTTGCGCCACGCCGCGCCGTAAACTGTGAAATTACACCGCGTCGTCAACGTCTCGCACC
Source organism: Noctua fimbriata (assembly GCA_905163415.1). Classification (NCBI taxonomy): domain Eukaryota; kingdom Metazoa; phylum Arthropoda; class Insecta; order Lepidoptera; family Noctuidae; genus Noctua; species Noctua fimbriata. The sequence continues at coordinate 13,242,955 of LR990922.1, read as the reverse complement.
CTATCTCCTAAGTGCACTTTAATATCATACCATATGACTTTGTACACTTTTTGCTTTCCTCGTTTGACGTAATTTGCTACGTAAGTAAAGATATCAGTCAGCATACACACACATTTAATGCTTATGTAATCAATTATTTGATAAAGTTCCCAGCCTGTCTCCCTTACGTTATTGAAAGATTTTCTGCTTATTTTTCATCTGCCAAAAAAAGAAAAGTACAATAAGGCAAGCCAAGCCAACACTAGATGAGTGTGAAGCATTGGAACAATAGCACAGTATGCTAACAAAATTATTTCATCGTGTATCACAATCTGAGTGGCCAGACTTCGGGCGACCCAGTTTCGGCGAGCTAATTCATTCTCGTCAGTCGCGCATATTTGGTGAGCTGGTGGAATTGTTGCAGTGCTCAGTTCCGCTGTGCATGTCGCAGGCCGTCCTTGGCCGATATAAAACGTTTAGGCGACAACACCATCGCGGTGTGGGTAAGGGAGGCCCGGGGGTGCAGGCCGGATCACCCCGTCATTGTTTCCTTTTGTGCTATCTATTCTAAACCGCCGGCGGAGCATGTTTGCGGTTGGCTATAGCCTCTTAGTATACGATGTCTGGCTCTTGTTACTCACAGTTGCGATAGGCCCTTCCACTTGTGTCTTGAGTTTTTGATTGCACAACGGTATTGATTTCAGTTCGGATCCTTTACTAAAACCCGAATGACAGGATTAGGAATAAGAATATTCCTAATACCTCCTGTTCGACTCTCGGGTTTTTAGAAACTTTTAATGCGATACAAATACCGCAGATTGCTTGATGAGATTTGCAGTTAGTCTGAAATGCTTTTCACAAAGGCTGATCTTATGTAACGTGAGAATATGAACGCATTCATATTTGAGAAAGCTATAAGCTCATACAGTTCCTCCTTCAGTAATCTTTTTATGCTTTCTTTGTTCCACACAAAGTAAGAATAAATAAAATGTAAATCTGTTTATATTATTTTTTGGCCTCTTTTTCCTCTTTATTAAATTACTTACTTTCAAAGAGACTGACTGAGACCTCCCAGCCATTTGCATTTACTCTTCAGATTTTTGACAACAATGATTATTTTTCAGTTTTATGAAGGTTACTCATCGGGTTCCATTTTCTTCGTTCATCAATGATTGAAACGGGCATTAATGCGAGATGTATTGTCACTGTACTTGGTTTCATTAGAGTATTGTATGTGTGAACAGGCAGTACTATAGTGTTTTGCAGTCTGGGATCGTGACGGCGATGGGTGCACGAGGCCATGCGACATTGTACGTGTAACCGTATTGTCACGCGTCGCCCGCGACTCACACAACGCATCGCTTTGTCGTCGCATTACCGCGTACAAATCAATTTCACAGCCCCACGTTTGTTGGCTACAAACGTATCTATTTTCCCTTTTCTTATTAGCATCTCAATGTGGGTTTATAGGATGGCAACTATTGTCTCATCATGTTGATTAAGTACTCCTTGTTCTCGCAGCTGGCGGATCTGGCAGCTTTCAGCCTGAATACTTATAGTTGATATAGTACAGCCGTCACATTTATTAGTCTTTATTTATAACTCTTATCACGGTGTTTTCATGTTTCGTCAATGAGGTCGGTACAAGCTGTATCGTACTAACTGGGTTGTGGAGGTCAGATAGGAAGTCGCTTCATGTAAATTCTCATATTCAGCCGCATCCGGTTAGACTGGAAACCGACCCCAATACAATATATTTGGGAAAAGGCTAGGCAGATGAAACATGCTACTGGTTACCTCATGAGTTGATATTGGAGTTTGGTGTCCGATACTTATCGGTTATTGGTGTCTTTGTGTCAACTATTCAGATATCCACTACTGTTGGAGCTTAGACTGATAGCATTTATCATTACATCTAATCCGACACTCATTTCGTCAAGAGTCACTCTCTTGAGATGTGTAAATGTTCTCGGAAGATGACAGGAAAGTGATAAAATGTTACACAACAATTTGTTTCGATTTAAAACTTGATAAGAAAACTAGATCATTCGAAACGACGAATTTCCCAGTTTGTTTTTCCTGTTTTCTCCTTATAGTGTTTTTGGTGATTCAATTGAATTGTTTATTGATAATTTGAGGAACTGCGCAGTACACAGGGACAGATAACAGACAGATTGTCGTATAGTTAGATAATAGTCGAGCCCCCGCGTTTTGTTTGTCCCATCATCAAGTTTCTGTTTAGCTATTTCAAGTGAAAAGGAAGAGATAAGTATGTTTTGTTAACAACTGTCTTCCTAAATTCTGTACTGTCATCTGTCGCTTTTATAATTATTATACAAATATTTACGAGAAGTAAATTACTTGTAATATTTTCATAATTAAAAATAACTCCGTTATATATTTCTAAGGAAGTAATTCTTGTTGCGTTTACTTTTACGTGCCATTTTCATTTTATGTACTAGACCGAGTATATACTGATCTGAGATAAAAGTATTGCCACAATACCATTTAATAGTCTTTTTGTGACGCCAAATGTGCGCAAAAACGTTTTATTGGATTTTAATGTCTATTACCCGTATTCTAAAACGGTGCTCAAGAACGAATTTCGATTTAAATCTAGATTTGAGAATAGATTAGGATGAAATCTGTCTGTTTTAAATCGAGATTCATACTTGAGCATCGTTCTATTCTAGAACACGGTTCTAAGAAGTTAACAAAGAGTAGAACTAATGTCTTGCTATTTGTCTTGAGTCAATTGATGGAAACTGTTTCCTGTTTTCAAAGTTTGTTTTCCAGCAAGCTTTACTATTTCGTTGTGTTTGCCAGGATCTGTAAACTGGCTTTGGCTTAATAATTTGGCTTCGTTGACCGAATTAGCCGCTACGCACCTTGACGGATGCACTTAATTAACTGACGTAACCGTTCAAATGATCGCTCAAAACGCACGGGCGTTTATTAGTACAGTTTTAACATTGTTGAAGCGAATTCCGCAATTGAATCGTTTATGCTCAGTATGTAATTGAATGATTGGCGGCGGCGCCAGCTGGACACTTGACGATGTATGATGCTGCACAGAGCTGCATCCGACAGTAATGCATCACATTGTTAGCCGCGGCTCGTGTACATCCCGTTTTACCTTGTACTTTGTATGGAGGATATCCGACTCAGAAATGTCTGGAATTTTTCAGCATTTTCCACTTAAGCTTGATGTTTTTTTAGATCGCACATTAAAGACAATATTTTTGTTCTATGAAAACTATGTTCGTCTATCTTGGATTTCAGTTTTATTGATAATCAATTACAAGACAAATTATCAAATGCTATTTGCCATTACCGTCAACTTTAGATGCTTTACATGTCAGCCGTAGACATTTCAGGATATGACATTGATATTTAACGAAAAACCAAATATCGGTACAATTAATCAATTTTGTTATCATTACTAATTTCGTATAGGTAATGTTTCCAAGATAAGTGTTGGTTCTTTCGATATTACTGCGTCAGTTGATTGCAATGCTTCGCTGATACACTATTGTTTTAGTTTTGTGGTGAATTCCACTGTTTGAGTGCCCCTAATTGTTGTGCTAGTTAATATTAAGGAGTGCAATCGTTCTAAATGAGTTTTTTTGGTTTCTTTAAGTCAAGCAGGTATGTACAGCACTTTTCCAAACACGTCATATGTTCAGGCATTGTATTTTAATTTATTGGTGCAGGCAACGCTGAAAATATCTAAGATTGTATTATATTCCGGAGTTTTATCTGATAACATTAGGTATTAAATATATCAATGTTAACGAGTAACCATTGTCAAGCTATAATATGTCACGTTCACGTGTAATGAGAATTCAATTGTGATTTATTCGTGTAAAGTTACAAAAGATTTAAAACAAATTGCGCTGTCCGCTGTTCGAGTTGGATGAACATTTTTACGTCGCGGCCATTGAAAACATGAGTTATTGAGCCAATTAAATGTCCCATTGTTAAATATGCGCTATAACACTTATATCTTTCAAGAACACCAATTTTGGATGGAAAATTAATTATGCATTATGTTCAGTCAGTCGCAGGAGTCATTCTTTTGGCAGAACTGGATATTCATATTATAAGTATGAGCGCGTGCTTAAACCCGAATGAATATTAATTGATGACATCATGTATCCAGAGCTGAAACTGCACCGTTGCAAAGTTAAACTCCAAGGAGAATGCTTGATGGGAATCGCTTTTCCTTACTTTGATTAATCTAAGCTTGCCATTAATGCAACTTAATACAGATACAAGTTTTAGGCTGCCTGCAGTTGTGCGTTCAAGCAGCTCTTGTCGTCAGGATTTTCGTTTTTTAAAGAAGTTCACTCACGGCTATACCAGGTCATTGAGGTCAGGTCATTGAGTGGTTGTGGCTTACAAGCTGAAACAGTGTACTAAGCATGACACCTCCTGAAATGTTACTTCAAAGAACTTTTCGAAAGTAATGGCAAACATCTTTAAAGACGAGAACTATATTTAATATATAAGATAGTATCGCCATACCTATTTTCAGGTGTATCGTATATTCCAGGCGCGAAGATAGAAGCATATAAAATACTTTGTTAATAAATAAAATGCAAAATAACGAAGACGACGAGGACGAACTGTGGAGTGCCGAGATCGAGTGAGTACTCGATCGCAATATCATTACACTGAAACCACTCGCTGGCATCCCCAAACTGACTTTCAATTGCATTCATTGTCAATAATAACGTGCGACCTTCTTCCGATCATCAGATAATTATAATTAACATTATATCAGTTTAATTTTGATAATAGTGTAACGTATGCTTCTTAGAAACTTATTTATCACATTGAAGTAGGTAAACCTGTCAAGATAAAGCTGTATGTTTGTACATACCGCGGCGCGCTGCCATTGTTCCTCGCTGGGTACCGCATCTTTATTTTGGTCATGAAGATCTAAAAGGAAAATATGATTAACATATTTTTTTATTGTTACACACCTGAAGTTATATGCGTATATAAATTTTGTTCGAATATAATAAATATACGCGTACTGAATTGTTTTTTGTTAGGTGTTCTTTGTGTGAGGTAAACCAGCGGAGCCCTTCGTCGGGCCTCTGACCGGAATCCTTATCAAAATCAACGAACTCTTGCCGAGCTCATCGCTCACATGTCATGTGGACGTGTTTACAAGCCACTTTTCCATCAACCGAGATATCTCTTCTCTTCTTAGTATATGTTTTGCGTTCACTTCGTGGTATTCAAATACATTACATGTCATCAATCTCATTTAATTTGGGAGCGAGCGAGTGGTCTTCTAGTTTTCTTCGGATCGCAATGAAATCCAAGTTTGTTAAAATTTCAGCTATGTTTCTCTGTCGCCGCCGTCGACGCCCCAACCGTCACCAGCATGGCTGCGTCGCTCCTCTAGCATAGCGTACGTTTGCTTTACTGCCTCATTGTCATGAATATTCATATCATCATTTCGAGCTTGACGAGCAAATAGGTAAGCGACAAATATTATTCACGAAGACGAGTGAATAAAACATAAAATTCACAAGACGCTCATAAATCTCTAGATGTGAGTGAATTTTCACCGATATTAGATTTAGATACATTGTATGTACCGTCGAGGTTTCTATATTTTCCTCGTCGATATAAGTACAATCTCATACGGTCGCAATATTTTCTGTTGTAAGAATTTTCCACCTGAATTTCTGCAAGATGTGACTGTGTACCTTCGTGTACATGTATTTGAGTCGTCAGTTGAATGCGTCGCGACAGCAGTAACTCTCGAGTCGTTGTTTAAGGTTGGTTTACAGTAGGCGAAAGTAAACAAATGTGTTGCAGTCGCACAGATGACTCGCAGTTGAAGTCTGTTTAATAAACATCTAAGTCGTTCTTCCTGATCAGTAACAATTGCGTTTGGTTATTTACGCACCCTTTGCAACGTGTATGTGATGAGAGCAGTGATATGAATGATTAACAATGTCAACACGTCGCATTATCTAGAAGTAATGCGCAGTAGCACAATAAGGAAAACATCCATGTAGAAAGTATAAGGGCGTCTTCGCATTAGGCGTTGGTTACGCGACTAAACTCAGAACGCGGCTACGACCATCAACGTTCGAAATAGGGGAAAAATATACACTTTTATAATTCTCCCTTCGTCTTCGTTATGATTTTGCGACTGCTGGAAAGAACTCTACGACTTGGCCATCGAGATGACTACGACAGGCTCATGAAAAGTGTAGACGGTGCCACAAGTTTATCGAGACAGCCACGAGTCGTCTACAGTCTACATTATGCCTACGATGGTCCTACGAGACCACTATGAGATGGCTATGAGACACCTAGATGAGGCACTCACGATAGTTCTGTGAAACGACTACGATAGGTCTAAGAGCGAGGGCTCATAGACCATACAAAATGGCTAGAAGACGTCTACGACGGGCCTACGAGGCGTCTACGACGGGCCTACGAGGCGTCTACGACGGGCTTACGAGGCGTCTACGACGGACCTACGACGCGTCTACGACGGGCCTACGAGGCGTTTACGACGGGCCTACGAGGCGTCTACGACGGGCCTACGAGGCGTCTACGACGGGCCTACGAGGCATCTACGACGGGCCTACGAGGCATCTACGACGGGCCTACGACATGCTTACGAGACCTAAGACGTGGCTACGACACATCTTCGAGATACTTACGAAGCTTCTCTGATATGGTTACGAGACCCCTAAGAGACAGCAACGCAAATTCTACGCTGTAACTTGCGAAGCAAATAAACTTTAACGAGGACTTCTGCATAATTGTTCCATCATTAGGATGATATAGTTCTTAAAAATAATAATTATGTGACTCCCGGGAGTATCGTTACAACTAATTTGTCCAGACTTGACTCTATTAACCTTAATCAACATATTGTATTTTAGTTATTGGGAAAAACAAAAAAAAGTTAAATAATAATCTACTATTATAATCCATTATTTAAAACGCGTCTAGATTAATATTGTCGATTGCAAGACAAAAGCCGCGTTAGTAATTCAGACCAATAAGTACAGTTTTTATCTCGTATGTTTCTTTTACCTTTAGTTTGAGCGATTCAGTTAACTCGACTGTCAAACTTATCTAGTAATCAGTGTCAACAACAGTTAACACAAATTACCAATTAACTATTATCAGTGTCACTTGTTCTTACACTACGTAAAGTACCTACCTAGTACCTACACTATTATCTATACTAATAATATTATAAATGCGAAAGTTTGGATGGATGAATGGATGTTTGTTACTCAATCACGCCAGAACGACTGAACGGATCTGGATGAAAATTGGCACAGAGATAGATTGTAGTCTGGAATAGCACATAGGGTATTTTTTACACACATACACGTCAAAATTTCCACGCGAACGAAGTCGCGGGCAACAGCTAGTGTCATAATAAAAGCAACGGTCCATGATTGAACTTTTTGGGGCTTAGCCAAAACATCGCAAGTTTTGATGAGTACCGGCGACGGATTTCGACTCGCAATTAGTGAACTTAAAATTTTATCTGAAGACGAATTTTCGTAGTTCGATGTTCTTAGTAAATAAATTATGTTCGTTATTTTTTGGGAACGAGAAAACTGAAATGACAGCTAGTTGATAGAGGTGTGGAAGACATGTCTCACCGACTTCAAATAAATAGCATAAAGGCAGGAGTCGCATTAAAACCTCGTGAAGCATATTTCCATGCAGTGAAAATAGAAATGACTCACCAATTCCATTTTCCATATAAAATTTCCTGTTTCTGATAATGGCGTCACGCGAAACCGCGATAATGCAATGAAACATTACACCGCGTGTGAAATAGATTTATCTTTGATTCAATACCAGAAGCCCTTGTAGAAGCCGTACTTAAGTGGAAGGTTAGAACTGTGCCTTTACGATATAAGCACACAATGTTATGACGTACAAGTATAGAAGCAACGTAAGAGTGCGTTTTCTAATTATGTACTTCAGTGCACTTAGAAAATGCTCATAAAAATACTTCTTCCTGCTAAACATGTTTAATCTTACAGTTTGTACGCCATTATGCATATGATCATGTTTATTTTTATTACCCGACTGCGGCGAAGCCCAAAAGGAGGGTTATGTGTTTGACCTGTATGTACGTCTGTTTCTATGTTCCCTCGTAACTCGTAAACAGATGCACGGATTTGGATAAATTATACATCGTTAGATTCGTCTTGGTGGCGCGAGTGTCATGGGATACATTGAAATAAAAAAAAATCTTTCAATACCATCGAATGGAGTAAGAAAATGAAGAGTGATCACAAAGATATTCACAACTTATATGTTTCAAAATAATTCGAAGTATCAAATCGTATAAAAAAGGTAGAAAATCGTATACAGGGCGCCTCACGGCTATGCCACACGGAGGGAAAGTACCTTTATGTTGTATATAGGAAGATTTCTTGAAAGAAGACTCCATTTTGATTTTAAAAATAATTAGAACTGCTTTCAAATATTTTTAAATTATCACCTGCCTAAACCGGGTATCCAACCCGCCAATAATTTGAAAAAAACCACATGTATATTATGATAACGGTCGAAGAGGTTCATCATAAGGATATTTTTTTCCTGAATAACATACCCTCTAAAATAAAAGGAAGATCATGAAATTGAACATTTTATTTAAAATTTTGTTTCCTATAAACAAAATTTAAGGTTATAATAATAAGGCTTTCCTTTCGTGTGGCATAGCCGTGGGACGCCCCGTCTAAAAAAAAGTTAAATCGTCTGCGAATTCTTTCACGTTACTAAACTAAAAAGGTGGAAATAAAAAAAGTAGTTGAAAAAACAAAAAAAACCGACTGAAAAAACTAAAAGCATATGCCCTTTCCATTTTCATAATTTTATATTCAAATGGGCCCCGCCGCTTTTATGCTTTTAAGTTTTTTTCAGTCGGGTTTTTAGTTTTTTTAACAGTATGTTTAAAGTTGGTAGGTGAAGTAGACATGGCTGAAGCAGAAATGAAATACCTCCTTGATCCCTTTACTGTTCAATGCATCCATCAGCACTCTGTTTTGAGTGCTTTACATTGAGTCCACGTGAACTTTTCCCAGCAATAACTTTTGACGTACTGAATGTTTGATTGATGGCATCGTGAAGGGTCCGTTTACGCCATGTATAGCGTTAAAACTGCTTTTCCCTTAATTGCATCTCTAGCATAAAACTTTAACCTGTTATTCGTAATTTGAAAGGTTACTTACGAGTACCAAAACCATGCTACAAAAATGATTGTACAGTTTTTGACCTGACTGAACACACGTATGCCGCGTAGTCACTAAGTTTCTCTGAAACATGACTTGCCTTATGCTTTTGTTCATTATAATAATGTTCAGCAATGAATATTGATGGACTGTGATTTGTCTATTTCATTTCACTTTGTTTCCGCGTTTCGCTGCTGATCAATACTAATGTCGGATGTTGCGGGAATTTATCTTTGTCATCAATAGAGGCAGGAATTGGGTTTTAGGTGTTTCACGTATAATGCACCTAGAAGGTACCGTAATATTGTGTCATGGTTGGTTTGCGGTACTTTTGTACCCAGTCGTCACAGCCTTAGACACTTAATTGAAAATTAAAAGGAATCATTTAATGTGTTTTTTCATGAGATGGTAGGTTATTTATTGGTGCTATCATCTCATCTATATAATAGATGAACGTTACCAATGTTAAAGTTCTATGGCCCGTGACGGCCCCATTAGTTCAAAGTTTTGTTACACTCGGAAGTACCGTTGCGAACACTTTCAATTGGAAGCAGCGCAGACCACAAATACACCGTTATTCATCCGTGACGTGGCACTAGTCTCGATTAGGCAAATTAGTCTTTGTACCATTATTTACGTAATGCTTTTGTTCAGCGGAGAACCACATTGTGCCCAGTCTTTATATGCTAGTATCCGCGGACTACGCGTATCGTATCACGTTATTTAGAAATTATAAAATTAAAGTCAAGTATTGTAATTTACGGTGCAGCTGGACCATACAAGAAACATATGGAAGGCTCTTGCATCACAGTAATATGTCAAAGTCAGATGAAAGGGCAAGGATTGCGCAATATGCCAGTTTAACCAGGGTCTACTTAAAATTATGATGCGCGAAGTTCGAGTAAAATATACATTGCGCTTTACCGCATTTTTCGTTCGTGTTTATACTGTATTTAGCAGTAAAATCGCAATGGAAATTAACATGGAATCCTTTATATGTGCCGTGTGATATGCGAAAATTATTCAGATCAGATTAACCGCACTGAATGATTAATTGATGAGAGATATTTATTAAATGCGGCCATAAAATATGAATGAATATTTCTGATTAAAGCAACACTACTGTTCCGACCTTATTTTTAAAGTGTTTTTAACCAAGGATTCTAAAATTTTCGCATAAAAGACTCAATTGGTTTCAATTATTTTAGGAATACTTCAACATCTAGAGAACATTGTCTTTACTAATCAGAATACGTTTTGAACTGATTCTCATGATAAAAATGAATACAAATTGCACATCAATTCAAAACTTGCTGAAACTATAAATGCACTCGTATATTATCGTACATTCAGTATTTCCTACATGTCGAACTAAATGCGCATTATTATTACTTTAGATAGACGAGTCATCTCCTGATAAACTCTTGAACATATTATTTGCCATCGACCGTATTACCCTAGGGTGCACTACAGACTAGGGCATCCAGGGAAAAGGAAAAATCAGCTCGAAACATTTCTTCATTTTATTTTTCCTGTTTCATCTGCTTTTGTTCGAATAACTTCACTGGAATTATTTCGTAGATGCGTAAAAACGTAGCCACATAATCATACATGGCCGCGTTACCTTTATCTATTGTATCTACTTTAGTGTTTTTGTACTATATTAACATTTTATTTATCATACTGAGTAAAAATAAAACTGACAGTAATGAGAAATATTGAGCAGGAAAATACATTCATGTTAAATGACAATAGTTAATTGTCTGCGACTGTCTTAAATTCAATGTCGAACTAACGAATGCTACAGTTTCTAAAGCTTCATTATTATGAGCATATATTTCACTTGATTTGTTATGAATTACTATGCAAAAGAAGACGAAGAAGAGCTAGTTCCGTGTTAAAAAAAAAGGTAGAATCACGGAGACCGTTGTCGTTTAAGGTACAAAATATGATTGATTGGTGTTACAGAATTATAATAATTAAAATCATCAATACAATACTCTATGTTCATTTAATCCTATTGAATGGCCTTTTCATGAAATAGTCATTCAATGTGAACGGCCGCGAATCATATTTTAATCAACATACAGTCTGACACTGACCGGTAAATTGCAAAAAAAGGTAAGAAAATTTGAATTTCGCGGTCTACCCTGGCGCTTCCACCGTAAACAACGGTTTTTATCGTACTAGTGACTGACCTAGTAACCAACACATTTATAATTTAGTAAGAAAATCAATGCCTCCTTCTGTATGATTGCAGTGCAGGCCGTCGAAGAGATCGATTTGCGCCATTATTTAATAATGCAAAGGTACACCCTACGTGGCCCACCGACCCACTCGAGCAATCTACAGAAATAGGAGCAGATGTAATTTGAATACAATAACCGCAATTCACTTGTGTGGGTTGTCATAAATTCATCAAACCTTATGCTATTACGTGATATAATTTAAGTTACACCGAATTACTGGTCTTACGCTTACTCTGAACAAATTAATTACTTTGTTTAGACATTTCATAAAAATGTGGCTCTAAAAAAATATTTACATTCGTATGTTTACTTGCGACACTTTTTCTCACTGATGAGTCAAAATGTAGGACACGAGTGACATTAACGATAAAAAAATTAGCGCAGATGAGCGAAACGAATCTAGGCTTTGAAAACTGATAACGCTGTCAGTAGCGAGGGGGTAGGTTTCAGTGTTTATTATCAGATGTTGACGATAGTCATCCAGCTGCCCCACCATCGGTGCTGGCGGCGGTCGGCGTTTGTCATCAGTAGCACTCACAGCGGCACGGGATTCGCACGCTGCGCTCGAGCACGCGTATACGTACGGTAGTGAAAGTCGCGCGCGCAGGTTCCGCTACGATTTCGTACGCCGACATCTTCGTCTAGTTATTCTGTTTGTTCGTTGCGCCAGTGCAACGGGGAAAGGAGGTCGGTGCTTGTCCCAAGCCCGTAACACTACCGTGATTTGTGATACTGCAGTTTTAAATTGATCCCATGTTCGTGTGACACTTTAAACTTATTTACTCTTATTTGCCCTTCGTAAACCTATTTCTAAGTTTTATTTACATATATTTTGAATATTTTTGCCCAGAACTTAAAGAAATATTTTTAAATCTGTTTTGAAATTGTTACCTTTATTTTGCAAAAGTATTTTCAAATTACCGTCTAAACTTTCTTAAGTAAGCACTTGAAGAGAGCAATGAACGGTAACAGCAAAGATAAATAATTAATAAGAAGTTTATGAAAACGTAAATACTACGAGAAGTACTCGTAGACATCTCGTAGTACGAAGATAGTTGTACAAGTTTGTGGCTTGTACTTGTGGAAACTTGAGCGAGTGTCTTGGACGGCGATGTTGTGGGGAAACAACAAGCGGCCAGAAGTTAGCAGTTGTCGGTAGGCTGCGTCTGTTAGACGGTGCTGTGCTGCCTCCAAGTTGCACAGACCACTGCTAGTGAAAACGAGAACCGAGTGTACGTCCGTGACCCCTTACGCCTTTCCCACATTACGCACCTTTTCATTAAGTTTTATTCTTTCAAAACAGATGAATAAATTCTTACTAGCGTAAATTAATATTCTTTTTGTGCTTTGAATTCTCATTATTGTTATTTTGTTAAAACCATCGTTGTTTAAAACATGAGAGAATGACAAAAATATACATCTATGTTTATGTATATTAATTAATGTTTTGTAAGATAAAAATAACATTAATTTGCATGACCATGGTCAGTTAATGCCTCCCCGGTAAAACCAAATCTTTCTGATTTACCTTCTATGCGGTAGATCCCCTTTAAAACACCTTTTTGTTAATGGGCTTATAGTAGCAGGCAGGTCCCAATAAAAACAAAAGTTGCAAGCGTGAAAAATACATCTGGCTTTCTTAGGGCCAAATATCAACAAACTAAAAACAAGAAATGACCGTAACAAAATTATTTTTAGCTTAGGTTAGAACTTCCGTGCATAATGATTACCAGTTGCTATAGACACCCATAATCCGGATGTTCGTGAGATTATAATTAATTCCTTTCTTGACCATGAAATCGGATGTCGATTTAAAGCCGATAACTCATGCAGTGATTCAATCGAAGTCAGATTCGTTGTTTTATCTAATCACCGAGAGGGCAATGTACAATAAATCGGCGAAGCATGAAATATATTAGACACTAGAAATATCGAAAGTTTGTTGTTGATTTGCCATTGCCAGTTAGAACTAAGTTGTGCAATTCCCTCCGCGCTTTGAAATCGGACACGACCTACATTTTTCTCAGCAATAGACGTAACTTGAGTATTGTGTTATGCGCAGCACCGCTCTTGCTTGCAACTTGCAGGTGCCAATGGTGCGCTCGATAAATTCCTCACAATTTAGTCTATGTTGTTATTTCGCGCACGTAGCATATTTTTTTCTAAGCATAGTATCAAGTTTAAGAATGTGGTCTCCTCGTGCTTACATTCAAGTCTCGTTTTCCTTAAGTTCCAAAACATGTTTGGTAATTTTAACACAAAATTTAGTGTGTAGTTGATTTGAGGAAGTAATTCGCATGTTTTCTTTAAGTATCTAATCAAGCACGCTTGCGTGTATCTACAGATCGATATATGATATGCTATTGAGGACACTGATTTATTGCTCAAGTGCCTAACACTTGTGCTGCACAAATAGGTGTTCTATTTGCTTCACTGTGATTAGAATTCTGTTCTTGATAAATTCTCACTCTGTAACTAACTTGTAACACAAGACGTACGCTAAAAATATAGGCTAAAGCAACTTTTCCCCAATTATTTTTGAATTTCATTGACAGAAAATATATTTCTTCCACGTATCATTGGGACGGATTCCGGCACGATTAATCCTATAATATTCCATTCTTAATTCAGAATTGGGTCACTGCGGATGCAAACGCGACAGCAATGAAAGACGAATATATATTCTTAAAATCACCTTAAGCAGTTACCCGAAGCTTGATGTATTGAACACAAAATCGATAACCCTTATGTAGTAGAGGAACAGAATTCATGGAAGCAATTCGTCTTCTATAATAAGTATCACTTGGAGTTCGTGCTCAAGTACGTAAAATAAGACAATAACGCTTCACAAAGTGCGGCCGAGTAATCGTAAGATTTTACACTTTGAATAGCTTTCCTGTTATAAATTATCTAAAATTAGCTATAACGTGAAGCGTATAACAGCTATAAAATTTATCATTTGTAATCGTTTCTTTTTGTGTCGAGAGAATCCATCTCGGTGTCAGTTCATTATTTTCTAAACGAATTAGCATACCGAAGATCATTAATCACTTCTTAGTTTAACTAAACGAGAAGTAAATGTTCTCTGTTATTTTAATTTGCAATGCATTCTACGTTTTTGTGTTCAACATCAATTGGTTTAAAGGGTGTGGCATTAGTTAGATCAGCTGACGAGACCGGGGCGTTGCAGTCGAGTCACCTGTCCTCTCCTTTGCATATTCGTTGCCAGAACGAATTCCACATACTGGTTATGAAATTCAAATTAAATGTCAGTAATGATTTAAACAATGTGTGATTAAATCATAGTGTGCAGTGCACATTATCTCCGTTAATGTTGCGGAACCATTTCAATAATACCTTGTTAGTTATATCAACACACGACTCATAAAATTATATAAAAACTAAAAACAACAACTGGGTGTTATTAGCATCAATTAGCGACATGTTGGTCAATGTTATAGTTTTTAGTAATTATCTCTAAATTAATTTTACCGCAGCTTTGCGTGGCTTCAGGAAAATTTTCATGACTAGCCTTTCCAATTATAGTTTTCGTATATTTCAAAATTTTTATTCGATCAATTCATTGATTACAAAATTATACATAGTCGAAATACAAAGCAATTTTTCTTAATTGTTTGGTTTTGATTTATGTCATTCCGATGGTGTTAAAAAATATGAGTTTCCTGCTATCAGTTGCAAATGTGGCTGTCCTGAACGTTTCCATTTGCTTTTTGTTTATGTCCATCAAATAAACGCTCACGTCATTTATTCTCAAATGTATTTGTTGGTACTAGTTCATTAGTAATTCATGGAATAGTTTGGAATCATATCAGTCTACAATATCCGATAATTTTGTAAATGAATGTTTCTCGTCACGTACGCCGTATCGATGCCGCCGCAGTGCCGAGCTTCGCCGTGTCGGTGCTAAAACGTTTTGGATTTGGCATATTTTTTTAGCGACGCATTAGGTGTATCGTTTCTAATATTTTCTCTAAAGAAAAATATTACTTCTTATAATTCTTATATAATGCTATGAGTAGCATGATTATTCTTGTGACTTTGAAATACCCATAAACTTAATCATGAGGTATACGAACTATTCAAAGGCCAATTAGTTATCAAAAACACCACCAGACAGTGTTAAACCGGAATCTTTGTTCACAACGTCTGTTTTAATGAACTCTGTATTTTCTTTGTCTGTAGGTTTATTTATTGTTACCAATTAATCTGTATTCAGTGCGTTTGCTTCTTGCTACCATCTTATTATACATGCGACGTTTGTTCTACGTTTCAATTATCATTGTTTGTGTACATGTTGTTGTCTCTAGCCCTCGTAAATGCATTCTTGTTACATTGAAACTAATGACCCATGACACGGACTTATCTATTCTCCTTGCATGTTTCTGTAAAGATAAATCTGCATACGTTTTAAGAGAACGTTCTTTTGTTATATTATTCGGTAGAATTTACTAGCACTTTTAGTTTTCCCACTTTAAATTAGATTTTATCTTCTACAGCTTGTGTGCCTTGGTCGTTTACATTGTTTTGTTCCAATTTAGTAAATCACATGTGATTATACAAAGCTTAGAAGAACAACCAAGTTAAAATGCTATTACTAAATAACGATGGTGTTATCTCCCTAAATGTCCTGTTGACTCCGCGCTCTCGCCACTTAAATTCACATTTATTCTAAGTTTAGAGAGTCATAATGATTATTTCTGAGAAGAAATCGTAAGCATATCTAAACGAATTGTTTGTCACGGTAATCGTGCTGTAGAAATTTACACGAGCGTCTACTACTAAAATGACTATTTATATCCTGTATTTTGTATAAATCGTATATTTGGTATACAAAATGAAATGAAATATCTAGAAAGAATGGAACTAGACGCCAAAATCTTGCTCGAAGTTCAGAATTTACTAATATCATTTTTTACTAAGTTTACTTAACGTATATCTTTGAGAGCTTTTCATTGAAGTACATTGCATTAGTTGGAATGTGTCTGATATAAAATCTGGCGTCGCGTGCGCTGCCCCTTTGTTTACCCGCCGTTTTGACTTTGAGATCGTGCATGCTGTATGCTTTCGCGTCGTCGTGATCCTTCGACGTGTTCTATCGTATCTGCATCGATTCCTTTGTTGTTTCCAATGATTTACCAAGCAATATGAAAACACACTTGCAAGGTATCGTTACTATTGATGTAGGTACTATAGACTTTGAGTCTGTCAGTATCCAAGGAGATATTTAGTTTGTCTCAAACACTGTTATCATCATTATTGGAACCCATAGCAGTGGCAGTCTTAAGGTTAGAACCTGTTATGAATGTTATTTTCTCAACACTGATACAGAAGAAGGTCTCTAGACCACGACGTGAGATAACTACGAAGTAGCTAGAACAGTAATGGTGCCAACACATTTATGAGCGTTTGTGCGTGCTTTATCACCCTTTACGTTATTAACATAAACCTCGTAATGATTTAGCCAGACATTTTCCACTGCGAGTGAGACTATGTGAGTTTTCAAGGCTTTTCTATTAGTAATATATATTACAGATAGGGTGCTATCTGTAATATATATTTAATGTTTAGTTTCTGTAATGTGAAGTCACGTGTTTATTATTTTAATTGTGAATGATAATGTCATATCTCTTATTCAATGTGATTCCTCCTATCTTTCACCTCGTCTGCTTATTACAAAAGGTTATTTATTGGCAAATATTTCTGCATTAACGATAGTCATGCGTGATTAGTTAGACACAAATCTATGGGTACCGGTTAGTGCAAAATCCAAATATGGAGATGAGTTTTGCCACCAAGTTTCAGCGATTCGATTGGGAATCCTAATAAATAACCAAGTAATTTCATCAGAAATCACTTCAAAGGAAGTGTGGACGATCAAACATCAAAGCTTTAGATGAATTACGACAAGTGGAAATGACATGGTTTTATAACTTGTTTTTCCGTTTTAGCTCTCTTTTATAAACAACGATGATTTGTATACGTCAACAAGTAGCAATGTGTTTTATGGGATGACCGTTTGTCTCGAGATGGACAGTCATGTCTCAATTAGTCAATTTGTAATTGTTCGATCAAGTTCGTAATTACCGAGTATCCTTGTTTTGAAGCGGTACGGGTCGAATAGTTTTGATTAGAAATTGTGATATGTAAGGGTCGGATGTCGAGCCCTCGCGAGAGGTTAATCTCCTCGTCGACATTGAGCTAACATTTCACCGCTTGATTGACGTTAGTGGGTTGACTTTGATACTCATAAGGCCATGTTTATACTAATTGGTAACACCATATTTATTTAAATCAAATATTTTTGCTTCATCATACAATCTGCTCGCGTCCTAGACTAATATTCCGAGTCTCATTAATACGCACTTACTTGACCTAGATACCATGTTGCGAAATGCTAGATTTGATTTCCTGTGCTCTGTTTACTTATTATACTATGTCGTATATCGTACGTTCGCTCTAGGTAATTTAAACATTATGGTTTATTAAATTTAATGTTGTTTGTTGTTCGTTGCAATGCAACCTTGATAGTGCATGCCGGAAGTCCCATGATATGATTTATATTTCTTTCATCATGTCAGGACATTGTAGCGTTCGGTGGTGAAGTATAATCAACATAACTATCTGGAGTAAATATTTATTGTCTACTCAAGGTAAAAGCAGCTATAGTAGTATATAGAGTAGACATAAATCTGTCTACGAATATATAATTTATAAAGTTTATGAGTAATGACTGCGATGGCACTGGTTAATCGTAAAATCCAAAACGGATTCCGATTTTTGGCCGAGTTCCAAGTTTTTATGCGTATAAACTTATAAGATCAAATTCAGAATGATAATGAAATCGATGGTGATAATGTGAGATAGTCAATACGTATTTATACAAGACGGTGGCAACTTTCCCCGCGGTCCGCGTAGCCGGCGTGCGAATGTGCGCGTGAGTTGATGACGGACGGCGCGCTGTTACGAAAGCTGCAATCACCTGCTTATATGGCATAGCGCCGACACTTGTCGCTAAGGTTGCATACTACTAAACAACCACTACCTATTTATATCACAGCTTGTTGTGTTCGCTAAACATTCTATAAATGGCATATTATTTTCAAAATAAGGAAAATTTAATAACTAGATTAGTACGGATACATTTATTGTTTATGCTTAGTGTGATGTCACGTAGTCATACGGATCCGTCTTATTGACCAGTATAATTTGATTCAATAAGTTATTGGTTGCATTGCATGTCGGTGTTCTGTGTGCCGTCGTATAGTGGAAGTCAAAACGTGTTAGATTGTCGATATTAGATTATAGATTGCCCCTCGGGTTTATGGTTGATTTCTTATAACTTCGGCCGACCAAGACAGTATTGACACAAAAGTTTTTTTTCTTCTCAAAATACGTCTATATCCTTTTCGGAAACATCTCTATTGGACTCCGCATTTGCATTCTACACTTGTTTAAGTTCGTATTAATTTTTCTTTCTTGCCGAATCGAATCAGTTAATTCGTGCCACAAGTTTCCTAAGTCGTCCCGTTTTAGATTGTTCGGTGGCCAGTCGATTTGATTTTACATTGATGCGTAAAGCCGATTGTCATACATACGTGTCACGTGAATTGGGATCAATTTTAAAACAATTTTCCTTTATGAAACTACAGTGTTCGTGAGCCATTCGTAATAAAACGACTGATTGAATAGTGATCTGATTTTATAAGTTTTCGATAAAATGGGTCCGAAAATGAAGGAGCCGTGATTGTCATGTTGGTTTTCTTTAAATAAAAACAAAGTGTGACAGTTACCGAGTTCTAAGTGTTTTTCAAAATGAGTGTTGAGTCGACATTGACCGAGTCGCCGGTGCCGCTGGCGTTATCGCGGCTGCAGACGCGGCAGGGTCGCGGCCTGCGCACGCACCGCCCCAGCCTCACGCTCGCCAGCCTGCAGGAGTCCGCTGACGAGACCCCCAGGCGATACAGCGGGGAACTACTCCCCGCAGTCGACACCGACGACGATGAGGCCTTCACTGATGACGTAGTCACAGAGGAACCTTCTCTATCCACCGCCAACGGACGCAGGTCGTCCGAAGCTACTTTCGCCGAACGATACAGACAATTGACCGACTTTGATGGTCCTCCGCCGGAAGCACCAAGGCGTGCCTCCCTGGCTGTGCCAGTGGGTGCGGAGGGTTTTGCCCCTAACGATAAAGGTCGCCGACGGTCGTGGGCCGCGAGACTGCAGTTAGAACGCAAAAAAAGAAGGACGTCGGGAGGAAACGACACCGACGAAGAAAGCGACACTCCGATATACGTGCGGCAAAAACGTCCCTCTTGGTGGAACGTGTTCGTGCCAGATAACATGCTGAAGAACAGGTATCGTTATCTACTAAACTTAGCCTTTTTGTTGTGAACCTTTCATAATGTACTAACTTATTTGGTTCAACATCAACCCTTAGAAAACTCATTGACTTGAAAGAACCGGAGCTAATCTATGCAATGTGATATAATGTTCGTATTCCTTTTACGGGATTAGAATGTGTATAGTTGTGTGGGGCTAGGGCACATGATTTCCTTGACCTAATGCTCGGAGTCCGATTGTTTGTTTGTGAACTAAGTGTGCACCTCTCATGGTTACTCGACATTGCGGGTGGAACTACGAAACCATTTTGTTTATGTGCATTAGATCTCCATCATCAAATCATCATATATTGAAGTACGTGATCGTATCTTAGTAATTCCCCGCGTTATGTAGTTTTTAACGAAATATTGTAAAGTTATTTCTCAAGGTGCTAGGTAAGCTCTTCGTGCGTGTGCGTACTATACGAATCAGTTTCTAAAGCCGTAAACAATAGGTTATTTAACACCGAAAAATTCCATTATCTACGTAATATTATGTACACAAGCAGGTGACAAATTTACAAGTATTTTGCTTTGATAAATCAGTAACAAACACTATCTAGATTTACGCGTATATTATTTTTTATCAGAAACAACATTTTTACCTACAATATTACCCAAATATTTGTTGAATTTACAGCTCTTCGTATCATTAACGTTACAACCGCTGAAGCCCGTTCAGTTTGTTTTGCCTCACTTGATATCTCGGCGCTTATTCTACCATAGATACCCATGTACGTTCACGTGAAACTACGGTTAGTAAATAACGTAACTACGACGTCAATTCGACGCACGTTCGGTATACGTAATATTTCATCAATCAAATTCTTAACCTTTGCGTTCACAAGCAATAGTACTAGCTTACACGTTATCGTTTTAAAGTAAACTCACGCTATCGAAAAAGTAATTATGTTTTTATCGCTTTCTGTGCTGATTTTAAGTCTCATGTTTGTGCATAATCTGCAATAATAAAAAATACACGAACACTATTGTAAAGTTCACAACTTGATGGGATGGAGCAGATGTCGACCTTAAATAGTACGTGAGAAACGATATGGGAATCAAGTTTGAATGTGTCGTTACGTATTCAATAATATGTGCACAATGTATCTAAGGTTCGAATAGCTTAGGAAAACATGGTGAGCAAACATCGTAATTAAATGATAATATTCCTACGTGTAATTTTATCCTGAAAAAATCAGTGTCATGTTACGTACGACTATTACTAGCAGGCTGTTACGAGAGAATCGATTAAAGCATTTACGATTTGGAGGGAATACAACTAATATCGGTAACATCGAGATTCCCTGAAATATTTAAATGTATTGAGAATCTGAAATTGCAGAACAAAAACCAAATTAGATACTTCTCACATTTCGTTTATGTTGACGAAATGAAAATAAAGACGGTATATTTTTTATAATCTCACTAAAAGATATAGTTTGCAAATAGTCTAGTATTTGCCGGATTTATCAGCTATGAGCTTTTATTTGTTGAATTTTAATACCGTTTCGTATCGTGTTATTTATTACACAAAATATCTCTTTGGAATTAATTTACATTATCTATGTACTAAATGTTATTTTAGGGTTTCAGATTTTAGCATTGTTTAAGTTCTGTCAAATATCTTACAATTTTAATACTTATTGTTTCCATTTATGACCTTCTGCCCCCGTAGCATGACCACCGTAGACAAGGATTTCTTTGACGGAAGAATCGACAAAATGACAGAGTGCAAAGAAATCTGTCATTGTGTCGACACAATCTGTCATTTTGTCGATTCTTGCGTCAAAGAAATCCTTGTTTACGGTGGTCATGCTACGGGGGTTGATTTAGTTTTTAAATCGTCTGTCGTCATTTATCGTATGTTAATTGACTGTTCTTATTGGTCAACAAATCACAAGAGCTTACATGACATTTGACAGCAGATTAACTGACGCTTTTAGCAACCGAGGTTAATATTACTTCAAACTTAATTAATCGTGTTTTAAATTTAAAACAGCATGCTCCACTAAAAGAGATGTTGAAGGCTAAGTTAAACAAATTATAAAAAGTTGTGCGAATACTTTCCTGTTAATTTTAACTGTGTTACCTTGCTGTTTGTCGATATCGGACTATTTGCGAATCGCATTCTACGAATCGGACTATTTTTCCAATTTGAAGTTTAGTGGATCGGACCTTCTACGTCAAGATCAGTTTAATCATTCCATTAGCGCTTATATTGAGTCACGATCTTTTCCGATCGCCAGATATGTTGAACTTACCCGGACATATCTACTATGATTTTTTGCAAAATATTTTAGTAAGTTCTTACCTTGACTTCTTGATCTTCCGGTACTCCTTTTTTTACGCGTCAGTAGATATATTTCTAGAATCCCGGATCATGTGTGTCATATTTGATTGAGACTTACAAATTACTAATGCATTACGAATGGATGGATTGATGTGTTTTTCTCCATCATTCTAAAATTTTTTCTCGAATGGTTTAAAAATACCCGAATCCGATTTAGCTTTTCCACTATTTTAAAGTTTTTTATCCGACTACGGCGAGCCAAAAGGAAGGGTTATGATTTGTATTTACGTATGTCCCTCCGTAGCGCCTAAACTCTTCATCCGATTTTGATGAATAAGGTTAACATAGATTAAGGTTAACATAGGCTACATTTCAACAATAAGAGGAGTCGAGTTTACCTTGTAAACCCCGAATTTACTTAGAGCGTATTTTTTCAGTAGTCGGGTTTTTCAGATGTAGTATATCACAGAAATTATTGTACTTTTTTGTTTAGGTATACATGCATGTCATTATTATAAATATTTAAAGTATACGTTTGCTTATCAATACTATATTTAAAAAAAAAAGTATAAAAATTATGAATGTAAATAGAAGGGAATTGGGAATCTACTAGTATACTTCCGAATATTTTCAATAACGTAACAAATTAAAAAATTATACAAACGATCCGATCAAATTCATAATTGCTACTTTGTAGCGACCTCTAATATCTACCTACTCGCAAAATATGTTCCGCAAACACCCATTTACCGAACGATTGTGGACAGTTTGATGATAAACAAAAGTAAAAGGTTGTGTGGTGGGCGTTGCATTACTTACTCGTTTGGTCTTAGTCATGCGGAAATCTGTATTAAATTATAAGAATAATAACGTTATAAGCGTCGCGGTCGTCGTAGGCAGGACCCGCGCTACGTCATGAAGCAAGATGGTTTCATCATGCTTGTCGTGCAGCCTCGGCGCAGCTTCCGCGATCGTACGTTCACCTTTGTCTGTCAAAAGTCAAACCCTTTGTTATCTTATGTGTCACTTCGACCTTACATAGTTTATGGAAAAAAGTCGTTCAAGCAAATTGAGTTCTCATGCAAATGGTCAATGGTGCTAAATTTGATTTACAGTTATGCACACGACCTTAGTATAATACAACCGACGTTTCACGTATTACCGGAAACGGCCAGCAGTAAATGTCTTGTGTGCCCACTTGATATTCTCAACACATGGCTTATTAACATTTTATATATTTGCGAATGCAAAATTATAATTAGATTATAATTCTCGCAAGTGTTTATGGAGCATAAAGGCAATGATTAATGTCTCCGTCAAGATTATCGTTTTAATATTTCATGGAGATTTTATTAAGAGCTTTATGATAGGAAATTTTTGTGCAGTACACAAAAACATACTCTAAAACACCATACAATGTATATATTATTGAAGGTATAATACCTACATTATACCTACTTACTTACGAACTGAACACTTCAAAATATAATAAACTTCTTCTTAGCACCACAATATAAATATCCGTGTGTCCATCCATCTTGGTGCATAATTATTGAGGAATTTTGGAACAAAGCCAATTTTGGCAACTGTAAACAAATTAACATGATGATGACGATGATGTAGCCACCGAAGACAATACGAAACAATAAGTCAAAAACTGAACCAATCAATGTATTTTTGCTTTTAAGTTTTTTATAAGATTCAGTGAAAAAAATATTGAATCAAATTTATTTTTGCTTACTCTCAATCATGAATAAAATAGGTACATTATTTGAGGAAGTTTACGACGAATATGCTAATGTAATTTTATACAAGTTCAAGAAATTGCGGTGTTTATGATTAAGCACTGATTAAAATATTTATAATGTAAAGTCACAGTATAATTATTACCGTGGTAAAGTCCCTACTGGCAATTTTACTTTACTAACCGGTCGAGCATAGAATTGTCGGATTTTCCAAATATCCTCTTCATCCATCAAAACCCAGGGGTTTTTCCATTTGGTCTTCAAGATGACAAATTCTTCTTCTAGTGTCATCAGTCAATTATTGAAGTACCTCCGAATTACGAAATAGCCGTGACTGCGTAAAAAAACATTCAGCCAATATACATTTTTGCAATAACGATTTAATAATTAACCATATTCTTACCTAATCATCATGAGATGTAGAGAAATGAGAGACCTGTCGTGAGGATTGTGTTGAGAATGTTCTGGATGGCTTTAAGAGTAGAAAAATACCAATATGGATTCTGTTCTGAGAGAAGAATGAAGTAGGGAAGAAGAACACAGGTACCGGTACTGCTGCAACTAAGCAACTTAGGATAGGAAAAGCAGAATTATCGCCTGAAATTTCGTGTTAATGGGGCGCCATTTTGCATGCTATCTCCGTGAAACCGCAGGACGAGTCGTAGGCGCATCGTTCTGTGCGTTAATTATTTAGTTATGGAATTAACAGGATAAAATTCCGTATATTTCTATAAGGACTACCTATCCATAAACATAAACAATATTGGTTGGTGGTTTTGTTAATTTTCCTTAATTCTTACAAGGAAATACAGTATTGATATGCAGTTTATTTAGTTTGTTTTAATTCTGGAAATTTGCTAAATCACAAATAAAAACGCATTTGTTAACATGACATGATTTGCGCAGTGCGCTGGACTAAGAACGCATTTTTTTTTCTGAATAGCAAAACCTTGAAAATCATTTTGATTTACTTCTCAAGGCTGGCTTGCGGCCAGAAGTACACGCGGTCGCGTCGCCTCCACAATGTGTTGTTATTAAAAACTATTCCGAGACAAAAACACGAGCGTCTCGCAACTGTCTCGACCCGCAGATTCGCACACCACTCGCCGCGACACCCATTGTTGCACAATTTTGTTGTCATATCACTATGTATGTTATTACTTATTTTAAAATAGATGTTGGCATATCATAATAACAGCCGCTCGGATCGATCTTTAGGTTAAGCCGTGCTTGCCAAGGTTGGTCTGTGGGTGACCACCCAATACATACCGTTTCCGCCGTGCCTCGGAAAGCACTTTAAGCCGTTGGTCCTGGCTGTCATTTATAGATCTTAGACAGTCGTTACAGGTAGACCCAAAAAGTCTGATAACCAGTCTTACCAAGGGGTATCGTATTACTTAGTACTAACTGGGTTGTGGAGGTCAGATAGGCAGTCGCTCCATGTAAAATTCTGGTAATCAGTTGCATCTGGTTAGACTAGAAGCCGCTGACCTTATCATAGCTGAGATAAGGCACATCTTATTTTTATTATCTGTTGCAAACAGTGTTTGTAAAAATACGTCAGAATCAACTCAATCCTGAAAAAAGCCTATTTGAAATCGTCCAATACGCAAGTCATGCTAAAAAAAAAAGAAGAATATGGAATAGCCAATGTATTATTAAATTTATTAACCACTTATCTAATTCTCTAAAGATAATGCTACAACGTAAACTAGCACAGTAATTTATTACATAAACGATACATTACCCATAATCTCTTATTTGCTTACAATAAATTGATTCTCATAGCTTGTTTATTTACATTTCAATGTGAGCTGGAACTTTAGTATTCAAATAGTTTTAGTAGAAAAACATGACAAAAATTCTTTGCTCATAGACGGTTTTGTTATATTTATGCAAATGGCAATGGTGGCTGGAAACAAAAATCTTATGTGCACATTATAGCCTGTGCAAATGGCACAGGCGATAGTAAAAATAAAGAAAATTGTAATGAGTTTCGTTCAATTTTACGACTAGCCAGTAAACACGTAGAGCGGTCTTGTTTTTTAAATTTACGTGTAGGAAAACCAGTGATGACGGCATACCGAGATCTTCTTATGCTAAAGTCACGTAAAAATGTACTAATTAACGCAAGGATTTATTAAAGTAAATTATAAACAACTTCTAGTACACACTACACTGTTGTAAATAGAGTGGCAATATGATAAATTATTAAATATGTCAGAAAATTGAAGTATTTTTTGTAATCGCGCTTAACGATATTTATATGGTAATACATAATAACATAAGTAAAGAATTATTTTTTTTTAAATTTATCAGAAGCAATAATCTGCGGCCTGGGTGACTGACGTAATGACCACGCCCACTGAGACTTTGCCAGCAGACTTGCTCACACAAAAACATGTTTAGTTAATTCAAATCAGCTTCATTTATCATTGGATTCTGTTATATTTATATTGATATCCGATAGTTATGTTCGCTTAATTTGTTTGCTTCACTTAATTCCTACCACTATACAGTGCTGTTTGTGGCCAATCTTTAAGGTAACAGTCTAGCTTCAACAATTTTGAAATTCTAATAAGATTTTTTGAGTAATTCCTTCATAGCCATATTCATAGACGTTAAGAGGGGGTTCGAAAATATGCGAGTATAGCCCTCAGGAACAACAGCTATTAAACAATTTAACATTATCCTTAGCTTTTCCCACATACAAAATTGTCTTCATCGTATTGGTTTCAGAGATTTTTCGATCCTCGCGGTTTCCTTATTTCAACGCGTGTTCATGCCAATGTCATTTTATTCTTGTCATATGAATTTTACTTCTTAGTACGAGTCACCTATTGTACAATACTGCTGATCAAGTTTTATAAGACATGCCATTTGATAATAGTACGTACTACGTCTTCATAGAAGATAACTAGGTTTCCTGAAGTTGATAACTAGGTTAACTGATGATAAAATAGTAGCAACTTCTTAAAAGCATCGAAGCATTGCTTTGTTCTAAGCATGAAAATAATCCATTACCAAAATGTAAGACGTCGTAAACCGCGTGCCTCGGATAAATCCAGCATGCCATGTGTCAGCATTAAAATTATACTCGTTTATCTCCTCGAATATGTTGAAGAGCTTTTAGTGTCCACGTGCAATTCTCTTTGGCATTGATCTACGCTTCAAATGTTCTGTTCCACGAAACTTTCAAATAAATATCCTTAGAATTTGCGTTTCGTGAACTACATAATATATATGTCTTGGCATCACGATACGGTTCGATATCCCATTATCGCCGTGTCTTTGATGTCTCGTGTCGGGCCCTAGTAAAACTTACATTGCTTTTACATTTCGTCTAACGTCGAATTCAAATATATACAGATTGTAGGTTTAAAACGTTCACCGTTTTTGGTCTATTTCAATAAAACTGCATCGGGAGCTTAGTAACGATTCAGTATGCAAATATCGTAACAATAAATCTGGTCTAAGGCATTGTTCAGACCAAACGTTTTGTCGGCCGCTGACTGTGAGCGCGCGTTACGCAGTATATCGCTTATCCATATATATAGCTTCTCGTTCACACCGAACCGACTATGCGCTATTACGTAGTGCGTTGTCGACAGTGAGCATACTCACAGTCGGCGGCGGAAAATACGTTTGGTGTGAACGATACCTTAGTGCCATGCACATCAATCCATCCGTTGTATCAACTGCAATGTGAATCCGCTCCCTGTATCAACTGCTTAACAGGGTCATCAGACAAAGTTGTTTTAATACACACAAATAGCGGTAGGATTAGATGGTTCATATAAAGCTCAATGTAACGGTTTGTGGTTACGATACAATGAAGACCACTGAACATTCCTCTAGTCATTTGTCCGTGGTTACTGGCGCTGTCCACCAGTTGAGAAATAGGATAAGTACATAAAAACAATTTGTTTGCAAGAGGAATGAGCCTTATTTCCTTAGCAATTTAACATCTTAGTTATTTACTAAGCTAGAACAAATCGGAGTAAGAACACATGCAGTCGTTAATACCGGCTGCACGTTTACCTTGTTTTCTACTTCGTTCGCAGATACTGTCAGATGAGTGTCAATTTCAATGTTTCTAGTTTTCTATAAATGCTTACTTCCGAATGAGGTGCGGAAAGAGACCTGACCCAGATGTATGCGCGGTGCGGCCGCCGCCGGACGGTGCCGTGACAATGTTGTCTTGTACAAGGACGGTCACATTCATGCACTGCTTGCAGAGATGTGTGGCACTCGTGTTTATTTTATTGCACACTAGCTGTTGCCCGCGACCTTAGTTCGCTTGAAATTATTATAAAAAAATATAACTTCCCTTTTTGAATCGAATTTTGTTACCAATTTCAAGGGTTTCAATTTTTTGCACGGAACCCTAATTCTTATTCTAAAATAAAAGTAGCTTTGGTTACTCCTTATTACATCAGGTATCTGCCAGTAAAAGTCCCGTCAAAATCGGTCCAGCCGTTTAGGAGATTAGCCGTTTGAAACAGATTTTGTTAAAATTTCAAGGGTTTTAATTTTTTTGCGCGGTACCCTATTATTTTTTCTAAAATAAAAGTAGCCTATGTTAGACATTATAACATCTGCTATCTGACAGTAAGAGTCTCGTCACAATCGGTCCAGCCGTTACAGAGATTAGCTGGAACAAACAGACAGACCGACACAGACAAAAATGTGTTTTTGTTACAAGTACCGTATATACTTTCATATGCATTCAATAACAAGCTGTTATTTTGGTATTACAAAAAGACACTTCCATTTTATTTATTTTTATAGATTAACACTTGTTTACGGCCCCACTACCGTACTCGTTACGATTCATTTACACTTGTGTTACCGAATATTGGCTTCCTTTCTTTACACTTTCACTTGCTCCACTGGCTAGAGCTACGTCTTGACGCGCCTAGAATACAAATTTTTCCTCGAATGAATAAATAACTAGTTTTGTTTGATCTGAGTTCTGCACCAGTGGTGTTCTCTACCCGAAACTGTCAAATTTTCCCAATCAACCTTGAACCTAATGGTTTAGCGATAAAGTTGAAAATCTACTAAAGAAATTTGACAAATTGTAGTAGAGTGATGTGCTGGCGTCTGTACGTAGAAATATTTAACTATTTAATATCAGTGCGGCGATCAATTCTCAACGATCCCAGTGGCCTGTGGCCATCATCGTCGCCGGTCACGTTTTCATTGTATCTGCGGCCGAGTGCACGGACTACAACATACCATTTTTAGACCGACTGTGGCGACAAGTGATGCAATTAATTTTAATGAGTCATGCACGACTGATAATCGTTTTATTTCAATCCACACATGATAGCTTATCTGTTAATCGATATTTTATAAGAGCTTTCTGCAGCGTTAAGCATAATAAAATTACTATGAAATGAATGCATTCTCAACAATGTGTTCGATCATTTCTTCCGTAGCTACTATTTCCTATCAAGAAATGACTACGTACACGAATTGATTTCGATAAAGACCTTGGTGAAATATAAAATTAAGGATTTATTCAAATAGATCTTATTTGAATAAATAATAATAACAAATTGGTTTGCAACAAGACGTTGCTAACATAATATGCACGATTGTGATTTCCTGTGGCAAAACATGATTGTCGATGGATTCCTTTAATCTGTACAAAGTTATTCATAGATAATTTTAAATAGGAATACCTAAGGAAGAGGAAGCTAGTCTAACATAAATAAAACTTAGTACTCCAAACTGAAGTTGTTTGTGCTTGTGCCTCATCACATGAGTGTTTATGTGCGTATAATATAGGTGTTCGAGGATGGATGTCCATTTCCTCCCCATTGCGCCAATTGTGCTCGTTTGCGGATGGCACTCAACTAATTGTAAGCTCCGTAATTAACGGACGAGTCTGATGAGCGACTGCGCACCTCACGACCAACGCACATCCCATATAAACATAATTCAAGCGAAACTGGACCTATTTCATAAAATTGTTACCTTGGTCCAGCCACGAAACTATTGGCAAAAGTACATTCATGAATGAACATGACTAATACTTCAAGTGAAAGTAGAAAACATTTCATTCGTTAAGCTATTTAGTAATTTGCGTCTTAGCGGCAGACAAAACGCGACTAATGGCCCCCTGGCATAAACACAATGAAAATAAACACGGCCTTTAGAGCCTGAACGTTGACAGGTCCAGTGTGACGGACTCGGTCTGCCCGCTTGCCCAGGTGGGCCGCGTCGCTCCTTGATGACGGTCTGATGTTTTCTCGCCCCAACAAACGGTTGCTGATGAAACTAATGACGTTATAAATAGAACACATTTCTACAATACTAACAAGTTCATATAAATACCATGACATGAATCAGCTGAAGTCTTAGTTGACATCTCCGGCTTTTCCTTATAGAGTGGGCAAGGCCCATTAGCGTCTTAGACACTTGCATTAATGGCGTTTAAAATTCATTACTATCTGGTATTATTCATTGTTCAGAAATCTCATGTTATCTGATGAAGTCATCCCGTTGATTTCTAAAGCGACATTAACGAATAGCAGGCAAAATTAATTCGCCACGGATTGTTACATGTATTCATGATCGTCTGTAGTCTATACTGTAATTAATGTCAGTTTGTCTGAATGTAATGAGAAGACAGAAGGATATTAATTTAAATCATGCATTGAATGCATTGTTTGCCGGTGCCTAATATGAAATGACAATATTAAATGTAGTGCTCGCGCATGAGTAGCGATCTTTGAATAAGGTGTTGTCGCGTTGCTTGTACTTATATTATGTGTAGCGTCAGAAGGCCATTGCAGTCATTAGGGTCAACTAGCATCTAACATTTAACACCGACCGCCAACGATATGGCGTTACCTTCTACGTGGGAAACTAAAAGTAAATACGTCAAACGTTTCTCATTACAGAAAAACGTTTTTAAAGCTTCAAAATTATGAAGCTTCCACGAATTTCTGGCTTCAGTGAAAATTGAAACTGAAATTAATTTGTTTCGATCCAATGTCTATTATTATATTTCCAATAATTTAACGCTATTAAATTAACACATGATTGCCATCATGACTGAAATTTTATTTACTATTAAACTAGCTTATTGCCGCGGCTTCGCTCGCCTTATGGTCGGAAATTATCCCGAAACGATGTTAATGACACTCGGTGTTAATGCAGCTTCCCATTCGTTAAAGAAGGAATCGGAATCGGATCCAATAGTTCCGAAGATTACTCGAGAAGTAAACTTACAAACATACAACTATAATATTAGTATAGAATACGAACTGGCATGATCTTAGTTATACTGTCATTATGATTTACTTTTATGTGGCAGGAAAGGAACAAAAAACAATACAAATGCCTGACCTGGTCGACCCTAGCACAAATTGAGCTCGGTACACAGCTGTAGTTATTGCAGAATTGACCTTAAACCTGATTCATTATTTCGCCTTACTATATCTAGATGTGTGTATTACAATCGGATAATGCTGTTTCATAATGAATGTAATTTAATATTGCGAATCTGCAACGCAAACACATTTTAAGTGTTTTTTAATTGTGTGGGTATAATTCGTTATAGTCTGTTGGTTAAACATGCCTAGTCCACTTTGTATGCGAAGCTTGCTTCAGTGATTTCAGAACAAATTGTGTCATACACGTTTAGGCTGCTCAAGATAATTTATCTAACGGTCCATCGGGAGGCCCACTGTTTCAGATAGTAAATCTCTTTACTTCACCAATTTATTGTTTACCAGTAGCGAAGGGCCAGTTTTTGTAAGACTCAAGCCGGAGTACATATGTTTAGTGTGATTATATTATTTGTCTATAGAATACTGACTGTGCCATTTTTCAAAGGGAATCCGGTAGGAACCGAGTTGTATGGAACCTTCGCCACTGTTGTTTACCATAAATTATTGAGAAATCAGCTGAAGATGAGTTTGATACCGTATCATATTTATATTAGAAAGATTAAAGGCTACAATTGTGTTATTTTAGAAGCATCGAATTCAGCCAAAAATAAGAATAATCGTCAAACTATAATTTTCCTACTGCTGGGACACAGACAGGCTAATCGTCAAATTCTAAATTAACGCGGGCAATAGATAGTTTATTATAAAATAATCACAAAGTTTAGATTTTTTAGTAGTGACGTCAAAGTTAATATTTAATTGTTATATTAATTTAGTAAACTAAATACGCGTGTGAACTTAATGAAACAGGTATTTAATTATGAGATTAAAAAGTTAGATAGTGCGCATTGTAGCATACACGTGCATATTGATATCACGGGCCACGGGCAAGCTTGCGCAACTCATGCTCAGGCCACACCCACTGCTGACGTAGTGCCCACAAGAAGGTGTCGTTGTCGCCGCACTGTCTCAAACAGCATCGATCTGTGTGTAGGACTAATGTGCCCCAAAATACTATAAGTCACTATGTAACTGAGGAGATTTTAGAGCAAGCTCAAAAAGTTCCTGAAGAAGCTCTTTACTGCACGTTTAGGAGCGGGTTATGCATTTCAGTGGCATTTCCATGCCACTGAAATTCAGCACCTGGAAAAATTTCAGAATCAAAGATGTACCAGTGCACTTTATTTCATACACACAGTCAAACAATCGTTAAATCTGCAAGATTAATCTTTTGACGTAGAATCGAACACTTTACGTGTTGATTCGACAACAATAATAAATCCATACCTTTAAATTTTCACGCCGATAAACCTTTCAGTAAAGAATGACTCACTTTTCACTGTTAGACACTGACTGACTAATTCGAAATCTTATATATATCTATTTCCGATTCTGATAAGGTGATAATGTTGCAATTGTAATATGTTTCGATCTATGTGTTGCAATAAGTGATGCGTTCGTTGACTGGTACTCCGTACGTGCGTCTGCGCGCGTGTGCTCACATTTCAAAACCACAGCAACAGTACAATCACCTCGGCACAGAATAGGTTAGTAGATTACTCCTACTGCTAGTTCCTCGCTAGTAAACTTTTATGACAACAATTAAAAGCACGATTAAATGCGTGATGCATTTAATCGTCCGATAGTCTTGAGTTCCTTTACGTCTTTAAGAAAAGTCGTTGACGCATAAAGGAAAAGTTGGAGTGGAGTGACGTACTATTCGAACGTGTAACCACCGGAAAATATCATTATAGATTTGTAAGCGTGACTTTAAGTTAGAAAAACTTGCCATTGTTTTTTTTACACTTATTGACAGAACACAAAAGCGATGACTAAAATAGAATCTTGGATCTTTCTCAGGGACTGACATGTTGTTGACTGCTATTTGTAATGCATATTAGCAACTCGTTGTTATTGCATATTAATTGCATTTCGGTCTAATAGATACCGTACATAATTAGCTACTTGTTATTAAAAATGCTAATTCGAAGGCAATGAGATTACATGGTTATGAGCTATGTTTTATGTAGTTCGCAGATTGTAATTGCGCGGCTATTTGTACCAAAATTATTTCCGGCCCGAGTTTCGTTCCGCCTTGACTTTAATTATAATCAAAGTATTTACATACACAGTACCTATGTATTACACAGAGTAATGCGAGTAATGGAAGAACGAGATAAGTTCAAGGAGTTTATCTTTTAAATAATTTACTGGAAAATAAGAAAGCATGGTTGAAATGCTGTTACGTTACCTGAAAAGCCAGTTGATTAAATATTGGTGTTTCATGCTGACGTATAACGTTAAATAATAACTGTTCGAAAACTAATTATTTCTTACGCATTTCATGACCTTGTCAAGTAGAATTCTGGCTGGAAAATATTTACGACGTTGCGTTGGCACCATAGGTCGTCAGGATAACTCTCTTGGAAAAATAATGTTTAGATTAAATCCGACGGTGGGCGAATTGGGAAATGATGTCATCGGTATAATTGAGGTGTTATTGTTTAATCATGCGAGAAAATCGGTAGAGCCCTGAGATGAGTGGGCGGTATATTCTTAGGCGGGGATCAAACAAATTCATAAATATAATATTTATTTATGTATCGATATTTTCTAGGACATCGATAAGATTTAAGTGGGGTTAGTTTAGGTTTAGTACATTGCGTATAAGAAATTGAGATTATTTACAGAATAATGGCGAGCTAACTTTAATGGCAGTCCGAAACTATCCTTCAACGTCATCACAAGCGTCAACCCTTCTTTCCATAAACTTCGCATTTATGTCGGCTTATACGGAAAAGCCATAATCGTTAAATAGAGAAAACTATGCTCAATTTGCATCGTAAATAACAAGGATTTCTGTAATATAATCAACGCATTGCTACACACATCGAAGGCTTCTACAAAAGGTTGTCACGGTATCCGATGATGTAGATCTTGTTACAGACTGCTAGCTACCTAGTGCCTTGTGTGAGCATGATACTGTTGGATCGACGAAAACATACTACGACGCTACGACGCACTATTTACAAGTGTTGCGTATATTTTTGACAAAAATTTGGCTCAGACTCGTGCAATTTTAGACTTGTAAATCTTTCGCACAATTATTACGGTAGGAATTTAAAACCAAAATCATTTTTAACGTAATGGAGAATAGAGCGAATTAGATTCGTAATTATCACGTCACGAACGGGGTCGCCCAAGATTGATCGAAGTTTCGTATCATTAATTAATGATCCCTTGTATTAGAAAAGAATTTAATACATTGAGTAATGGTACGTTAGTCTGTCAAGATTATAATTTATGTAAATAGTGCTACGAAAAATGTGACAGGCAGACACGGATGTTAGTAAATATGCGAGTGGCTTGGCGCCCACCCAGTGTCAAGGGCGGCGCTCCCCGCATTCGTTTCGCTGTCACGGCCCGAGGAACAGCCAATGTAAGAAGAGCCACTACATTGTTCGATAGCCGCAAAGACAACCAAGCAAAAACGAAACGTAGGAGCTCGTTCACAAGCGGGCAGAGTATACTTCCCCGGCAAACTCCGGGCGGGGCCGCGGTGGCGCGCTCTGCTTGCAACACGTTTATATAAGCTTAAACTTAGACGTCTTCTTTAAATTAACACTAATTATTTACGTAATTGGCTCCTAGCAGCGGATTACCGTGAGCCTTGTAATTAAGAGACATGGTGTAATTCGATTCTCATTTTGCTCTCCCAGCTTTGTGAATGCTTTTTAATTATCTTTTTTTTTATTTTGAGGAAATAAATTTTCATTTCTCTTTACAAAAAGGAAAATAATATGGTAGGTAAACCAGAG
Source organism: Noctua fimbriata (assembly GCA_905163415.1). Lineage (NCBI taxonomy): Eukaryota > Metazoa > Arthropoda > Insecta > Lepidoptera > Noctuidae > Noctua > Noctua fimbriata. Next base: position 13,207,818 of record LR990922.1, on the reverse strand, counting down.
AACCAAAAGCCTAAGTTCATATTACTCTGAAAGCTTAATTTTTGCAAATAAGTAGAATATGATACGAGTATTATGTATATCTACAGATATAAACTACTCGAAACTAAATAGGGCCCACCATGTTTTTTTGCTGCAACTTAAAATTGAACCTAAATATTCAGTTTTTATGAATATACAAGTTTCAAGTTAGCAGGGATAGTGTAAACATAAACAATAGAAACATTTGTTTATTTCGTTAAATAAAAACACAAATTAACAGTTTTTAGGAAAAAATACACAAAATAAAGGAAAATCAGTCTTATAAAACTCAACTATTCTGGAATAAAATATGGTGCTTTTTATTTTTTAATAACGAGTGGTGCCTCCTCTGCTTTACATAATTACTCGTATCATCTTCTACAACTCCCATCCATTAATTGTCGAGTCTATACGAATGTAAGTAGTTCGAATTCATTGACTAATAAATATTTATGATCACGTAACGCTAACGTATTTATCGATAACCCATAGTCGATGGGTATCGATCATATTAACCCTGACGTTAATTTGATCGGCGCGGCTACACTAACCCTATTCCTGCCGCTGAGGACTTCAATTAATTTATCAAAGCCTTTGACAGTAATTACGTAGGAACAAATTTAATTTCGCAAGGTACCACAGCTTCTAGTATAGAACCACGATATTTTGTATGGTTTCAATGGCTTCTGCGTTATAATTTTGTTAGGTGATTTAATGAAATATTAAGACAGTTTCCGTCGCGAGAGTAATTGCGAATTCTCGAGGATGTATGTTAAATATTGGCAGCGTTAAGAGCTGTTGTCATCCCACGATATATCTTCAAAGGTATGAGGTCAAGTGATTTCCAGTCGCAATTAAAGTCACAATTATTTAAAGAAAAAACTGTTCGCACAAATATTTGTAATGTCAGTGTCACATACATTATTCACTACGTGTCATTATTTACACATTGCATGATTCGCAAAACGACCCATCGCATGGATCGATGTGGCATTTTATGGTTTACTTTTTATTTGCTGGTGTATAAAATTTTTACGTAAATATTTTTGTTTGCCAACCGCACCGTTAATTTTATGTAAGTTTCCACTCAGATGTACTTTTATTTTTAGAACGATGAAATTTACATCGTACCTACTTGTTTTTGAAGTTTTCTTTTGATCAATCTGACTGGAAACTTATTTATTAGATGTCCAGGCAATTCTAATAAATAATTCAAATCATTAGTTAACGACTACTGAGTTGCTCTCTTTTGAAGAAGAAACGTTGCTGATTTAGAGTTGTCTGGATTGTTTTAATGTTGCATGCGTATGCCTGTGTCTAGCGTGGTCTCTGTTGCATGCAGGTCTAGGCGAGCGTCCCAGCAGCTGTCCAGGAGCGCAGAAAGCATCGACCAGTCGTTCAAGAGGTAATCACGTTTTGCACATAACATTATCTCACGTTTAATCTATTGGCAAGCCCATAAAATAAATCACGTCTGAAAGTGTTACAGTGTTATCACTACCATCTTTTAAACGATATCAATAATTTGATAAAAACAAACACGAAAACAGTGTTATCTATCTTGTGGACTTGCCCGGCAGATTAGGCACAAACATTATTCTTGGCATAAAGTAAATCCATCATTAACTTGCTCGGGATTTTTTTAATTTTTTTTATTCACAATTTGTACTACATTGTTTATTATGTGTTTTTTGCTTAATTAGTGAAATCTTTAGCGCATATTTACATAAGGTTGTAAATATCGTTGTAAACAGGTAGGTTTAATTAAATGGCTTTGCTATTAAACAGCAGGAGGTACAATAAATACTATACTCATGGTCTATGTCAATACAACATGATCATGATTTTAGTTTCTAGGAACTATTTTGGGGTATCTTAATATCATAAAAGTATGGAATAACCTTTTTTCTCGTCCACTATTACATGGGACTTAAACATAACTGACGAACTGTGGGTGTACTATTAATTAGGTACACGTCTGCCTAACCCTTCGGGGATTACAGGCGTGATGTTATGTAGTGTTGTCGGTTCGATTCCCGACTCAGGTAAGCGACTTTTCGGAAATTAATGAATGCAGTACTACTTACTTTTGAGAAAGATTCAAATATTTCCTTTCAGCAAAAAAATTAAAAGCAACACATACATAATTAAGGTCCTTCCCCATTAGTGTCCGCTACAATTTCCCACCCTGTATATCATCGGCTGTCTACACAAAATAGTCTCCATTTCGTCAGTGAACCGTTCCGATTCCTTAGATAAAACATTGACCTAATTATATAATCCCATCGACATTCATTGGAGCAGTGCACAAGAAACACTATCTCGCTACAATTTATGACTCACACCATACGTAAGTGATCGGCCTTCAATAGAGACACGAGATTGACCTTAAGTCATGTTATTCAAATAATTAATGCAGAAATGCAAACTGGCATAAGCCAGTGCCAAAGAAATTCATTTTGTCGTGACCACCTCAGGCTATGAAACATAATCACACTTCCTTCATACTTGTGACATTATGTTTCGTCAAGGTATGCTCAAGTTGTGTTCAAGCAAACTGGAGAAAAGGAAACTTCTAGATTGTGTGACAGTGTATTTTGTTATAAAAGATTTACTCAAGCGTATGTAATTTTGAGTTAATATTCATCGTTTCCGCCCAGTTCAGTCCATTTACATAGTGAACACCTGGGTATATAGAGAGATACTTGTGTACATGCCAGTATTGCGCATAAACTTGTGACATGCCACAGATGCACCATATATATGGTGCGTTTGTCCAACCCCTCACCGGTGTCGTATGTAGGTGAGTCGGGCAGGCCTCGGCTCATTCTATTTGTATCAATCTTACGACAGTTATTTGGGACGACAGCTTTTGGGAGTGTGGACAATTACACGTACGTTGACCCGTGTGTTTACGAACTCTGCGCATGCCTCGATGATAAACAGAATGCTTGGGACTCCTTTTAGAAATATCCAGTAACTGTGTATAACTGTGTTTTAAATTCCAGTGACTCATGCGAATGATTCTTTTCAGGCAAACTGAAAAACGAAATAAATAACGCGCTTAAATCAAAAAGTCTTTTCTAATACATATTTCTTATGTTACAGGTCGAAAAGTCGTTCCGTAGACCATGGGTTCTCGCCGCCCTTCGACTTGGAAGCGCTGCGCTCGAAGGTCGAGGGCAGATTTGACGCTGTACACAGAGGTAAACAAAACTTTAATTATTTTCTTTATCTGGAACAAGTCTAAAATAGCCTGAATAAGTCCTTCTATACCGAAATAAGTTGTGACTGATTCGAATACTCGAACATGCGCATTCCGGAAACATTTTATTAATGCGCACGTCATATAATCAATTAAATTAAACTGAGTTATCAATATGCGCTTACTTATTGCTGTTTAATACAGCAACAACTGCTACTGCTGATTCTCTGTTTCGATGTAGTAAAATGAAATTCTGCACTCTTGTTGAAAACGCTATGAAATACTTTTTTTCCTTATCTAAAACGGTTTTATCAGCACAACAATAACTAGAATACTAAGTAGAAACAGTCATGCTTTTAGCGAGTCTAGGAAAATCTCATTATCTATTAATTAAATAACCGTTTTCAATTCAACTCCACATATTCGCACGAGCTACAACAACAAGCAAATAGAGAATAACATTAAAGCTTTGTCCATTTGTACGGCGACCGGCAACACGGAGCGGTTTTATTGCCCATTCGTTGCGCAACCCCTACTGAAACCAACATTAAATTGTCGTGTTGTGACGAAATTAAAACCATGTTAAAACCTTTTCATTAACACACGTTACTAAGCTGGCGATTATGTTTAGTGCGGCCGTCGGACCCAGGAGCAAACGCACTTATGAAATATTGTCGTAATCATCTTCAGTTATGTAAATAGAATTGTGGAATTTCAAAACTTGCCAGCTTTATTGCAATGCGTTAACCGACTGATATATTTATAATACTAACTATTGAAGTACTGACAACATTAAAGGCAGTAAGGAATTCGAAATATTCGTGTAGCAAGTAACTCGCCTCGGTTATCGTACTGGTCAATCGACCTACGGACAAAACTTGCACTAAGCTGTGTCTCGGAGGCTGTGACCTCCGAGTGTTTCATTCACGGTTTATAGCCCAGACAGCTGGAGACAGTAAGACGATTAATGTGGAGCCAGGATTAAGAAGTAGTCTCATTTTTAAATTATAACAGTCATTTAAAACTAATGTAGGTTAGGCTGATACGGATGTACCAACGCAGTATTAAACAGAATTCATAGTTACGCTGCTGAATAGCCTTCGTTTCCAGTTTAAATAAATAATCTTCAGCAGACATTTTTATTTAATAATAAAGTTTAACAACTGTTTGATATACTGTGACTTTAAATAAATTGAATCTGACTGCTATGACGTGTGTCAACTTGGATGTTACATGCTGTAATGTTTACTTGTAGTAATTAAAGTGGTATGACGGGCTGCAGCACCGCATACGTATAGTGAGACACGGAATCCGTGACTAAGAAAGATCTTTAGGAGTCACGTCACCCCCGCTTGTTGCGAACCATTCTTTGGTATCGAGATATATTTTGAAAATAAACAGCCCCATCATAAACTAACATCCGGCTTTTAAAACATATAATTAATGCAGTAAATGCTGTGATACACTGAACTGTTTGTTTATGTTTCTATTGGTACGTTTTTATTCTATCATCATGTTGATTTATGACTTCGTAACTAGAAATAAATCTTTATGTGCAATCTTTTAATACGCCGATGACTGTAATATTTGGTTTGATCTAAATAAGCTTATTAAAATTCTGATGAACGGATGAGACTTTTAGCGGAGTATATCGAATTTTGACAGTTGATTTATGATAATCAAATCCCAATGGTTTAATGATTATGGGGCACTTTATTTGTTTAATAAATATTGGTTCAAGTTCAAACTGATGATTAATTAAAGGGCTGTTATTTGCATACAACCATGATCTTTGTGATCGTTTTTGACTGCAAATCATTTATTTGCTGGCTGTCTTGGTTGCTCAAGACCGTTCGGTAATTTATGAGTTTAATCGTTTTCAATCTTAATTGGATGTATGACTAGTTATGTATAGGTGCTTTATGAAACTATACTGCCATGATTACAGAATCGATAAATGCTTAAATGATGTAAAGTGTTTTCCAGACTTCAATTTCAGTAAAATACTGCAGCTGTAATCAAACTACTGAGAATCGATCACTGCAATCACTTTCGCAACAATAAAAATCGTGTTGTTATCGAAACCTTTACAATTATCATAAATCATTTTGCATACATTATTCTTGACCAACGCAACGCCGACATAGCGCGCCGGGCAATTTGCGTATTGTGAATTCGCATCTACTATTTTGCAAGGCGTTTTCACATGTTTTTCTGACATGAAAGCTGTGGTGGCTCAGTGGTATCGACTTACTGATCGTAGGTAGTGGGTTTGAACCCAGACAGGTACTTGTGTAATTTATTTCATCACCACTGCTCTCAAAACGGTGAAGGAAAACATCTTGAGGAACCCAGCATATCCTAGAATCTAAAATTCGAAGACATGTGACATCCATCGACCAGCACGGACAGCTGAGTAGTGGATAATGAGACATTCCTTCTCATAGAGAGGAGGCCTTTGTCCCAGCCCTGCAGTGGGAGCAGGCTATAGGCTGATTATGTGTATGCTATATGTACCACATATTACGATGGATATTTATATTTATTTAATTTTGTTTCAGATGAAGACGAGCATGTCAAGAGACTACCGCCACCTCCACCGATTAAAACAATGCCTTATACGGTAATTTCTATGCAATATTTTATTAGTGCTAGTATCAATATTTAAGATAGGGAACGGACAAGTACTACTTAGCAGTGGCGAAGGTTCAATAGAACTCGATTCTTACCGACTTCCCTTTGAAAAAAAGCACAGTCAGTATTCTATAGACAAATAATACAATCAGATTAAAGATATTGATATAGTGCCATTTTTCAAAGGGAAGCCGGTAGGAATCGAGTTGTATGGAACCTTCGCCACTGCTGTATAGTAATGACAGGTTCACTATACCTTCACTTTTAGCCGCTCATATTGTAATCCAGTTCCCACGGCTGCATGGGCAGTAGGTCACCGCCGTGCATTAACCTGATCAACATGAAATGTAGAAATAGTAAGATCTCGTTATGATTAGGTTTAATATCTTGCCTGCCTTCGGGATTTCCATCAGGAATGTTTCAGTAGCACCTTTCGTACCCGGAATCTGAATTTGTTCCTTGTTGACGGCAATAGGCTCAGCTCCTATTATATGGGACTTAAACATAACTGGGCATAATCTAGGTGTATTATACGGACACCTCTGCTACCCCTTTCAGGGATTACAGGCGTGATGTAATGTATCTAACCAGAGAAAATAGTCTGCGGATCAAGACTAAACATACATATATTATTAACATACTTAAAAAAATTAAATCAAGGGTACTTGAATGTTTTGTTTACATAAAAATGGCGTACCTTTTCAAATACCCAAAGTATTATTTCCTGACCTCTCCTGGGAAAATGTGGGGTAATAGACTGTCATGTATTCCAGAATACTATTACATCTGCCCCAGGAGAATTGTAGCGACCTTTCTTGATTTGAAAGTGGCGTCCAGTTATTTTGTTTACGAATATTTTTTGTGTTGTTTTAACATAACATTACACCTGTATTCCCTAAAGCTGTAAGCAGAGTACCGCTAGTAATAAGAAACAGTATATAATTTGGTTTCTTATTGTATTGAAACTCCATACTACGCCGCATTTTGTTGAAAGTGTTACCATCGTGTTGGTATACTGTAGACATTTTGCCAGGTATGTTAAAGTCCTAGGCGCAAACCAGAAAGGCACAAACCCTCTCCTTGACTCCTTTTTGCTTCTGAAAAATAATGCGGTTATGTCAAAGACCAATGTTATATGTATGAGCCGTTTATAGCCAGGTACAAACCCAAAAATAGAAAACCCAAGAATGTAAGTGTCCATCTCGTCTTGTTATATATATGTATGTACTTCTTATATTCCATTGTTTTGCGATCTTATAGTTCAAAGCTATTTCTTATTGGCCAGGTACGCGACCGTGACACCCTGACATCGCTAGCAGCCCGGTTTGACACCACCCCCTCGGAGCTCACCAAGCTGAACAGGCTCGCCACGCAGTTCATCTTCCCGGGGCAGACGCTTCTCGTGCCCGATAAACGAAAAGGTGAGATTTAATACTGTACCTTCAGGACTTCGCGCTTACTAGAGAGACAAAATTGGCAAGAAATTAGAGTACCTACTTCGGTTATGAAGAATGCGGCCTAGTATCCACAAAACACGAATCAATGATTGCTTAGATTTCGACAAGAGAGCATGAGAGGTTATAAAACTGTTCTAAAAAGCCAGCCTCGGAGAAAGCTTAATGGGTAGATTTTTAGAGCAGCCCATCTATGTCTCGTTCCTAGGCGTCAAGATGGCTTTTGCTGAAATTATAATAAAGAATATTAAACCTATGCTAGATAAATCTAAGAGCTCTTTAGTTCGAAATTGACCTAACATAGTTGAACATGTAAACAAGATTCTTTAAATAAAAACATCAATTGTGCAGCTGCTAAACTGAACGTAGACTACATGACTACGTGATTTGCGTCATTAAGCTAACTGACAGTTACACAGATCATTTTACCATGTTTTTAAAAGTCAAAAAGAAGCCAGGCACATATTGTTTAGAAAATTTGATAGACATCTCTATTATTCACAAACCTCTCCTGTATATTTTGAAAAGCGAAAGTTTTAGTTGTCTATGGATGACATCATATTCAGCGTTTTGTCATGCCAGCTTTCTAATTTCACAAAAAGCTAGGTAACGTACCTAGCTTTTTGTGAAACTACAAACTAAACCCTGAACACTAAGCAAGTTCCCACTAAACAACTAACACCAATTATGTACCTGGCGAATTATTTTGACGAGTTTAAAATAAAATATCACATCTTCTTCTACGGAAAGGAGAGGAGCTCGTGGCTAAATAATAACAGCCGCTAAGATCGATCTTCAGGTTAAGCAGCGCTTGCCTAGGTTGGTTTGTGGATGTGAGACCACCCATTACATACCGAAATTCCTCCGTGCCTCGGAAAGCAACTTAAGTCGTTGGTCTCGGCTGTCATTTCTAGATCTTTGACAGTCGTTACGGGTAGCCAGTGGCCCTAAAAGTCTGACAACCAGTCCAAGGTCCAGTCGCTCTATGTAAAATACTGGTATTCAGCTGCGTATCCGGTTAGACTGGAAGCCTACCCGAACATAGTTGGGAAAAGGCTAGGCAGCTGATGATCTTCTTCAACCTTTGGCCACCCATCGCTGAGTGTAGGTCTCTTCCAAATCTCTCCACTTTTGGCGGGTTTGTGAATATAAATATCATATGCACGCCATCAAACCAAAATAGAAAGGTGTGTGTTGTTTATTTATAAAGTTATCGTAAATAATACCACGTCTATTTCAGAGTTTTCCATTTCATAGAGTTTAAAAGTTCTAATATTAAACCTTTCTGAAGATATTAGTGTGTGTTTGTAGCTTATGGTTATAAGCCTAAAGCCAGCCACACATGATAGGTTATGCGGGTGCAGTTTTGCCGGTATAGTCAAACTGTACGGGGCATGCATGAACGTGTGTAATAGAAAACTGTACAGTTATCCTTGGAATGGAACTCTGTTTTGAATGAAGGTTTTGCATGCGCATTTAAAACTGTCATGTGTAGGGTATACACCTTATGTCTAGTACATGTATTTGTATTATATATTACACGTCACAACACATTTACACACAGACAGATTTATTAACATGTATTTATAATAAACGCTAAAAGACACATCCATCGGCATCTTATATTGTCCACAACAATATAATGTCATAACCTAGCGTAGGAAAACCTTTCATAAACGAGCACCTAAATAGAAACCAAGACACGTGTTATCTATTTTTATTGAAACTGTTGTGTAAACAGGAGTCGGAGTGTCGGAGTTGGAGTCTGCATCTGTAGTGTTTATTAATTACAAAAAAAAATGGTTCATGTCCAAGTATCCAACAATAACAGAATCCTCAAGTTAAAAATGGCGCTTGACGCTGATTTGCAATTAATAACTTTAAAATGCAATTGACTCATGTATGATTATATTATTTATGTTGGAATTTATGAGGACGCCTTCGTAAAAAAGTTCCTTACCTTTTAACCAATACAAAGATAAGTTTGGAATCGGGCTGAACTTGTAATGTTTAAAAAATATATATTTTTTAATATATTTTGCATATAACAAATTATAGTACAGGGTTCTAAAGCCGAATATTTTCTTAAACTAGAAGTGCTGGCCCAGCTGTTCCACGGCGATGTGATGTTCTATTATGTATGACAACAAACAATCTTCTATATAAACACTGAATAATTATTTATCAATTAGCATACGATGCAGAAGCAAAACAATGATTTATTCGCTACTGTGCACACGCATTAATTAATACAATTATAATAATTTACATGTAGATTTTGTGTGTTAGGGGTTTATATTATGTATTATGGATATATTATGAACTGCTGAACTGGTTCTGGGTTTGATGCCTGGGTAGGGCAGTGTTATTGAGCTTTTCTGTCAAGAATTTCTCAGTATCCGCTCGGAGTATTTGTTTGTGCCCGGTTGATGGCCTGAAGCTCTCAAAAGTGGAAGATATTGGCGAAATGTGGGTTTACTGTGAAATACATCTGTGTTAACCCTTTGAGGAACTACAGGCGTGATGTTATTTATAACCCGAACATATGTATGGCATGCCTAATGTAAGCACATGAAAGCACCGTTAAATTTCTCAGCTACGGGCAACGAAAGGTCATGCGAAGGTTACAGTTTATTTACACAAAACACATAATTATCCAACTACATTACCACAAAATAATGATGTCGGTAAAGAAACATTTTGGATTAAAAATGCAGCGGCGACGCAGTGCAGTGCGCACGATTGTGTCGTTAATCGTTGGGAGTCTGAAGCTTAAATATTTGATGTTTAGCCAACACTAAATGTGGAAATACTTTTAGTTGAATTAAATAATTAATTATGTATACACACTCAATAAAGTTACAGTTTCTCAGCATTGGTATTTTAACTTTGTATATTTTTTAATACCTGAAAAAGGTTAATTTTCAGTTTCTAGCAATAATATTTAGGATTGTGAAATAAATGTTTTTTGTTGAGTTTATTACTTACTTATTTAATAGACAGAAAAATAAGTGCGGTGATATTTTATAAAAAGAAGTAAATATCTAGATACATACCAGAATAACAGTATTAAATGTTTAACCATCACACAATTTAAAAAAAGTTTTTCTTGAATTAGAATTAATTACGTACAAGTAAACACTCAATAAAGTAACAGTATATCAGCATTGGTGTTTAAATTGCTGTTTTTCAATGCTTGTAAAAGGCTAATAAGTTTCAAGCACTAATATTTAAGAATTTAAAATCAATATTTAGGATATTGAGTTTATTACTGACTTATATATAAGACAGAAAATAAAGTGGGTGATATTTTATTAAAGAAATAAATGTCTAAATAAATATCAGAATAACAGCTTTATCGATGGAAAAAATGTCGGGAAAATTATTTGTCTTGTAATTTTTCTATTCGATTTAACGATTTTAAATGTTAAACTTTTGGGTTTAACATTGCTTGCAGCAAGCATTTCTTTTGGGGCATTTTTTTCACTCATGTTGAATTGAATTTATATCACACAGCTAAGGAACACATTGTTATACTAACCGGTATCGTGTTTACAAATTTTAATAGCGTGTTGTAAGCTAAAACCAATAACCAGCTGACGTATGTGTCATACATGTCTTGTTGCATGTAATCCTTTTATCATAAATGTTAGAGACAAGTCGTTCTTCTTTGTTGAAGCTGCATAACAGTTGCGTAGACGTCGCGTTACACTCGCTTAGGTGTGCCGTAGAACTCTCGTAGGCGACATGGAGGCCACGAGCCTTATCGAACTCGTAGGCGTCGCGTAGGAGCCACGTAGGCGTTGTGCTGCACTCGCGTAAGACTCGCGTGGTAGTAGATATCGCACTCGCAAACACAAAAGGCGCTCGAACTCTTCAAGTTTCAATACTATCAACTTTCAATTAAACTATATTTGCTCAAATGATATGGTTTGAAATTAACGTAGAGAGGTAGATACCATAAGGTCAGTAACTGTATGTTTTATAGTGATCATCATCATTTTTTGTACATGTGAATTCCATGTAGACTTTCTATTATGGTTAGTAATCTTAAAGATTTGAATTATCTTTTTTTTCTTATCTATTTCTACATTGTGCTCAGATATACAAGCAACAATATTGTACCCAGGACTATGTAATACCTAACTTGATTAGAAAAGAGTGGTGTCCATGAAGTTTCTTGCCCATTCTTCTCCATGAGATCTACGTTTTTCGAATGGGCAACTACAGTCCATTCACAGTTATTATGCCTGTGGCTGTACTGTAGGTAGCTTATTTTTGACTATGCAAAAGTGCCTGTAACGGGTATATTTGAAATAAATTCTTTGAGTTTGAGTTTGAAAATGCCAGCTGCCTACATAGTTAGGTACAGACGCCATCACATCAAGCTACTATAATCTGTCAAATTTCTTTAATAGTTTTTCAACTTTATCGCTGAAGCATTAGGTTCAAGGTTGAATGAGAAAATTTTACAGTTTCGGGTAGCTTGATGTGCTGGCGCCTGTACTACAATAGCACGAAAAGGATACTTGCACTTATAATCGACAAAAAAGAGGTTGCACTCGTGCGCTTGACAAATAGACGCCCGCACCGCCGCTAGGTCAACGATGAATTTCTATCTTATCTTTGCAATAGTTCTACTAGGCTAATTTTAATGAGAAAATTACAAAACGCGACCTTCGATATTGTACAGTTTGGCAAGTACGGAACGGAAAGTATTGCTTCTCGTTCCTTATTTAGTTAGTTTTAAACTGTTATTTGACTTGTAGTTATGTTAACTTTAATACAGTTTTAATACCATTTTCTACATAAGTGACTTTAAACAAAATTGTGTTATCAAATTGACTTTTATCTTCCATTTATCTAAATAACATAAGGACACGGTTTAATCAATTTAATGTGCGATACAAATCTCCTTTCATAATCTACTACCGAATAGTTTTCACTCGAATGTTTATCTTGAGGTTTTATCTGTGATTGAAGGAGCTTATTTATGTATTAAATCAAAACTTCTTTCATGTAAAATATAATATTTATGGCGGTTCCAGCAATCAGAACGTATATCTTTGAAGGTACGTCGTAATAGCATCGATATAGTTTATGCCAAAATCGTTATATTCGCTTTATGTGTTTTAGACATGTAATAAACACTAGCTCATTGTATATTCTGACGTTCGTGACTCGTATTAAGGAAATATCTAGTAGATTTTACAGACGCTAATCTGAATTCAAAATGCAGGTATTTATTTTCAATAACCTCTTGACGTCCACTATAGTTCAGATTGTTCCATGCTCGTCACATGTTCCTATTGTTACTGAACGACACATGGCCATTTCCTACGTTTATCAATTACATTTAAATTGAAGCATATGGATCCTACGTTTCACAGTTTATATTTAGACACAGAGTTGGTAATAATGGTTGAGGCAGGGACAACATCATTGATAGCGTCCAAAGCCTGCACATTGTGTGTGCAAGATGCTGCATTGTCAAGGCGTGAAACAATACAATAACATTCAACCTTGGTGTTATTCATTCATGCGTGACGTAGACATGGAACAAATTTTTCTCCTATTTGCACGGCAAACAAAAGTTACAACATTGGCCGCGCCGGAGTATTGCCGCGACCGCCACACCGAGCGAACGCATTGCGCTCAGTCATTCTATTTTAATTTGTCACTAAATTACGTTTCGTCCTACAATTCTAATTACGCCACTTTGGAATCAATTCTGTGGCCACTCGGCTTCTCGACACCGACTACAGGCGCCAAGATAATAATGGATTCGGTTTATCACAACCGATAAATGTGCCGATATGGACCTAGTGTCGGTTCAGCTCGAAAATGTTCAGTTTTGAATTCCTGAAACGGTGGTATCACGGTGTGTTTTCGTGCTGTTTCTTGCATTATAATATTGTTGGACGTCACCGGCTCACCGCGAGCGGCTCGCGTGACGTGTAAGTAAACAAACAGGTGTACATAACAAGTGGTGTGTCGGTTTCCAGATGGCGATAAAGACTCTGATGGCCCATCGGAGAGCGGCGATAACACATCTGAGTCAACACAGGGCCCGCCGAGCGAGCCTGCAAATGAAAAAGGTATGAAAACAATATCATTATAGAAAATCAATACCTAGATTGTTCTGGTTAAGGTAAATATTGACAGCTAGTACAATAGGTAGAGCAGTGGATGAATTATGAAACTGCCAGCATGTAGCGATCTGTTATCAGATCACGTTAAACTCGACCCGTTATCGACGCTAACAAGTGTTTGCAATATTTTTAACGACGCACAACAATATGCCATAAATCATTTTAACTTTTATTGTGGTATGGTATACTCCTACAAGAAGTCTTGTGGCTTTTATGACTAAAACATTTAGGTATCTATTCTTCTTTTAAAGCCGCGTTGACACGATCAGAGTATGCTCGGACCGAGTGGACTCGGATACCTAGTCGGACGCAACTCGTATTGTGGCAACCCTTACCAACCTCTCCGAGTGCGCTCGGATTATGGGTTGCCAAAATACGAGTTGCGTCCGAGTAGCTATTCGAGTCCACTCGGACCGAGCATACTCTAATCGTGTCAACGCGACATTAAGTTTGATTCACTAAAAAAACTAGATTTATCCAGTAATAAGGATGTTTGTAACAAAAACTACAATATCACACTAATTATATGCAAACTTGCGCAATAAACATTTAAAGCAGTTAAGTTTTTAGTAGAACAGTTAGCACATTAACTAATTACCCACTCAGAAAGCACTCTGAATGTGGTCAGTCTTCAATGATGTATTAATAACAACATCATTAAAAATATTCTATAACTGGTATCTTTTGTGGTTTGGTTGATTTCCCACGAGACGAACTTAGTACATTGTTCATGCTAATATTGAACAAACGTTCACTGTGACACAAATCTGTCTTGAAATCCTCGCAGACAATAAACACACAACATGGCTAATCTATATAGTTTATGTATTCAATGTAGGCGGTCTGTCACTGTCAATCTCAATGAGCGATGATGAAAAGATAAATGCACCGGAGGCTCGGCCATGACAGACGATTTACCTCGGGCTCGCGAACTACAGTCGCGTCCTAATTACGTTTCTCATCAAATAATACAGCAAATTAGACTAATAAGTAGACGTCAGCTGTTTATAGTTAGCCTTCTCATGGCTAAATGTAATAAAATGCAAAACGTGACTCGCGAATTATGTGAGTTCAAAGAACTAATAACAGAACTATTTGTATGTTGTGTGTGTCCTTAATAGAAACAAAGGAAAAAGAGGTTTTAATCCTCATCTAGATAACATAATGTATTTCGAACAATGCGGAAAACCTGTAGACATGCTTTATGACGTCATTTCACTGGATCTTTCGATTGTAACAACGGCTGTAGATACTTGATTAGTGTAGATAGATGGACGGTCACGCGAATAAAGACGATTGAACAATAACAACTTGTTTGGGATAAGCCTAGTTTACTGAGAGAGCCAATTACCTAAATTGCAATTCAATTCAATCTACTGTTGACTGTCATGTCTATTTCTATGAAAGGTTCGGGTGTACTGGTATATTTAGGAAAAAAAAAACACGTACGACTTGGGTATTTCAAAGACAATATTTTAAGATTATTGCAAATGAAAATTACTCTGCTTTCTTCCTTTAAGCTTCTTACACTTTGTGGTATATTAAACATTTTGCTCTTTCTGGTATTGCAGAGCTCTTGGACAGCTTACGGCCAGGGTCACCTGAGGCAAGCAGCACCACGAGCAGCAATGCGCCGCAGCGCTTCCTCAAGATCAACGTGAGGCACATCACCGATGGACAGGTCTGTATCACCATAGATCACTGTCATATTTATTATGTACCTACTGGGACTTGTGGACTATACACTAAAACCAAAGTCTAAACAGAATGTTCGCGTGGTTTACGGACTTCGTCAACCTTTTAATTAAGGCAAGAATGAACGCATCTGGATAGGCGCGGTACATATATCGGCGCCATTTTGAGAGCAAAAGTCCAACTCAGAACAGGACTTGTAGTTGTAAAGTAGTATTTTCAAAATCGCAACGTGCTATTACGTTGCGATTTTGAAAATACTCTACTTTTGCCATTTCGATAATCAATAAATTATTATATGACGACCATGTGACATGGCAATGGCCTGTCCATATCAATGTCGATGAACGCTGTTTGCCGATAGTACTTTCAGGCGTCATAATTAATTTAATTTCTACCACCAGCAAATCATTTTACCAGCACAAAATATTTTTGTACATTCCAATTGATTGTGGTCGTATTGTGCACAGGTTATTTTTATAACACACTTTTTTCGTTATCATTTGTGTAGCGTTGCGCTGATAAGGCTATTAAAATCGACACATTTCTGTTATGTAAAAGCTAATTTATGGCTTTAATGCGGAGCTATGATACGAATGCTGAATATGTTTACAGTCAGTTGTTATGAGGTAAACGATTTGACTGCGCAAAACATTCCACTATTGAACTACCAGCTTTTTGCCTGCGGCTTCACCCGCATGGAGTTTGGTATGTCCTACGGGATCGTAATACCGGGATAAAACGTATCCTATGTGTAAATCAGTCATAAACCATTTGTGTGCCAAATTTCATCCAAATCCGTTCAGTAGTTTTTGCTTTTTGCGTGAAAGAGATGCAAACATTCATCCTCACAAACTTTCGCATTAGTAATAAGATATGTTTGCGTATTTAGTAACAAAAGTTATATTCATTGTTTGTTGAAGTCTATATTTATGCATACTAAAAATATTAATGCAAACAAACTGAACAGTATTCGATAAAATGGTTTTGGTGCAGTAGGTCTAATTATCAAAATGACAACAGAGTCGCAAAAGGCCTAGTTCCCAAAATGGCCAATTCTCTAAAAGCCTAATTCTCTGAATGGCCAATTCTCTAAAAGCCTGTTTCTCTAAATGGCTAATTATCAAAATTTCACATTTTCTACAATTGGGTATTCTTTTAAATAAAAGATTTCATTTTTTTAAATAAATCAAATCGGTTTGGGTTTGTCGATTACGATAAAATCAAGCCAATTTCAAGTTATACATGTTACTTTTGTTTATTTTCAAAATAAAAGAATTTAAAACTTATCAAAACCATTTCGAAAGCTTTTAAATTAAAGGATCGAACGAAAGTGATAAATATAACTTGAATTTAGTTTGGTGTTTCAACTGAAATGACATTGTTATGTCAACACTTATATAACTATGGAGTTTCTGTTCTCACTAATGCTACGTTTTGGCGAAGTTCTTATATTAACACTGTGCAAAATTTGCACTAATGTGAATTTACCCGCTTTGGATTTACTAGTAGTTTATACCTAAGGTAATTGCGAGTTTAGAATCGAACAATAAGTAGGAGAAAACTGGCAATGACAAGTAGGTGATGAGAAATAAGGATAGTAAAGTCTCACAAACAACCAGGCGGACAGAATCATGAAGGAGGTATTGTATATTGTTAATAGAAATCTCACAATCAAATCTATATACATGCTACATGTCGATTATCATGCAGCATGCAATAAAGATAATACTTCTATTGTATTGACACCAGCCCGTATTAGTAAATAGATAATCTTTTTTTAAATAAACATAATAAAAAGATATAACAAACACATAACAAAAAAAAACATGCGTCTTCTTTAGTGCCGACCCAGGAACTGGAATAAAGCCTGGATAAACAAGAAAGGCTAAGTGTGATGCGTATTAATGATGAATATGGTTAATAAATAATGATTTAATTAACATGGAAAATATTCCTGATGCATTTAGTTATCTCAGTAGAGAATTGGCCATTCGGGGAATTAGGCTATTAGAGAATTGGCCATTTAGAGAATTAGGCTTTTAGAGAATTGGCCATTCAGAGAATTAGGCTTTTAGAGAATTGGCCATTCAGAGAATTAAATTTTAGAGAATTTGCCATTTTGAGAACTAGTCTTTTTGCGACTCTGTTGGTTGCCATTTTGAGAATTAGGCCTTCTGCGCCTAAACCGATAAAATTTACCACTCAGATTATGAGCTGGATAACTGCGCAGGACTTAGGATACATTTTATGCCGGTAGTACCTACTTTCCCTTGGAATTATTTCTGAACGTCGCGCGGCCGAAACCTCTTGCAAAGGCTATCATTTACAATGTATTTATTCTTCATATACAAGCTTGATATACACATATAATGAACAATGTCTTTCTTTATTTGCCGTGTGCAAGTATGTCGGTTAAGTATATTTATGCAGTGTCTACTGCAAGTATACTCGTCAACAATGCACTGCGTAATAAGCCCAGCTGTGCTAATAAAGACTGTCCTTCAACACTGGCTGGGGCTTTTAGAAAGACCAGTAATATTATTTTTTTACAACATCAGCATATGTTTCTTGTATGCAGTCCAATCTTAAAATAGATTAAATAGAAGTTGTCTTATATAATACAAAATGAATAATAAAATCTTGGGATAGAAGTATGTCTTTGTGCTTAGTGGCGTGCTTAGGGGCCAACAATACGGCAAGTCCCTAGGGCAAGCAGACTGTTCAGAAACCCTAGCATCATGAAGGCAAGCCAAGCTTTTAGGCTTGTATGAAAATATCGGCACTATGGATGGGGGTATTCATCAACTTTTGTACTGTTACCCTATTCAACCAACTTAAATTTTCTCAGTCCCATTAGCGGACAGCCTGTCCTAAGATGCGAACAATACTCAAGTGTCTTTGATGTAATGTACTTCTAAAACATTACAGTTATTTGTATTTTTATGTATACCACAGCCAGTTTGCCATTAATGTTACCAGCGTGTTGCTGATTCCTTGCAGGGCAAAAGCCTATACTCATAAAGCGAAGGCTTGCATTGATCACCACGCTTGCTCAAGTCGGTTTGGAGATTTCAGGCTTATGTTGACTGCCTCGTTAGTCTTGTAGTCGCAAGCGTTACTGCTGATCAGGGATTTCTCTGAAGCAGTTACGGAGTCTTTATTAATGCCAGGTTGATGCCAATAGACTTTCCCCCTATTGCATAAGAGTTAAACATAACTGCCGAAATGTGGGCGTTCTGTCTAATCATTCGAGGGTTATAAGCGTGATATTATGTTAATTGCTCTTCTGTTGCCATATTTTAATTTCTTTGTCTTTATTCTTGCAGGGCGTAGTTTCGGGCGTCCTGCTGGTGACGCCGAACGCGGTGATGTTCGACCCGAACGTGTCGGACACGCTAGTGATGGAGCACGGGCCCGAGTCGTACGGCGTCATCGCGCCCATGGAGTACGTCGTCAACGCCGCCATCTTCTACGACATAGCGCACATGCGCACACACGGACCTGACCATAATACGCACAAGTATGTATTTAATAGAATATACTGCGTTGTACTACAAAATGGTTACACAACGTTTTTAGTAAATATAAGTATTGCTAATTCTGTGGGTACAGCAGTGGTAGTATGATGTATTTCATATCGACGTGACGTGATGTTCGATTTTCAACTCTCGGAACTAAGTTGAAGGTAACAAATCCTACAGCGTACTCAATGTCTCTTACTTTATTTTTGCACAGTTGAATTTTATTACAGCGTAAATGAAGTTGATTTCAGAATGACAAGTACACCTAGTATTGAAAAAGTCATAAAACGTTTTTTAGATCGAGTACAAGTTGAACTTTATGGATGGTAATTAGTAATGTTATCAAAAACGACAGTCTACTGCTGCTACCGTCAGTGCACTGCTAGGCGTATTATTTCATGTAGAGCTTTCTAGAATAAAAAAACTAGAACGAAAAATTGACGAGGCTCTCAAATTAACTGTGTATAGAATTTAGCAAAATATTTTTCCGTAAGTGTATGAATAACGTCAAGGTATCGTATTTTTTCCAACTGTTCGGTGTTTAAATGAAACAAACAGCTGATAATAAATGTACCGAGTGTTAATTATAAAACAGGATTTTTTGCAAAACTTTCCTGTTCAATCTCTATCGGATTGCGTATAAACTTGAAATATGTATTTTCTGATATATTTATATTTGCATCAGATATCAGACTATTTCGCTTGATGCTAACACCAATCATTGTAACTGAAGCTAAAGTAATTTTCATGGTTACGTAGAATTTTCATTGTTTATACTTTCTTGAACAAATTAATTGTTTTTTTTTTCTTTTTGTTTTCAGAGCCGAGCAAGCTGAGATCTACTACATGAATAAGTCGGAACTCTCTCCCGGAAAGGATTCACTTCTAGTCAAAGTAAGACATGACTCTTTAGAGTCTGACAATGAATACACGTCACAATACAATCAACATCTTATTGGTTGTTGTTATTTCTGACAACCAAACACAATACCTTTTTTTTTATTACTAGCCGGTAATGTCTCACTGCTGGGCAAAAACCTCCCCATATCTTTCCAACACTTTACAAGATAAATGATGAGTCCAAGAAACTAGAAAGAAAACTCGAAATCTTCCATAATCCTTATGTAAGGTCCGTAATCTTTATTCACATTTTCGACTCCGTCTACGAACAGGCAGGTATCTAAGAGCCAAATTCCGTTTCAACAACGAGTTGACGTTACAGGATGAGACATTCCCCGAGCTGCAGGCGGCCACGGCCGAGGGCGCGGAGGGCGAGGCGGGGCGCGCTGGGGACGAGCCCGAGGACCGCGGCGGCGCCGCCTTCCCCAAGGCTTTCGACAGGGAGCTCGTCACGCCTACTAATCTGCAGGTAACTATAAGGACACAGCACACTACTCCTGAGCTTACATCCTGGTAGGTCTGCAGCGCCTCTTCTCCACAAGGCATAGTGGTGGCTACCACTTTCCCGATCAGCTTTGGCCGATGTTAGGCAGATTGGTTATCCAAAAACTTGTCTAAAGACTTGATGCTGAGGCCGTCTTTTTTCTCATCTGCCGAGTGATCTTTTTGCGCATAAGTTTTTTTTATAGAAAGCCGTAACTATTCTTAAATTCTTGTTTTCTGTACTTTATAGCAGCAAACTGAAGACAGGCGAAAATCGCTATTGGATCAACATTGGGCTATACCGAGCAAGGACAGGATGTCCATCGATCAAGGAAGCGAGGTAATCATTTAGTTTTTATAGAGATTAGAAATTACTAAGTACAAGTAGTAATAATTTTGTTGGAACCAGAAGACAAACTTTTGAACATATTCTGCTAATAATTATTCTGGGTTAAACTATGAGTGTCTTTGCGTTGGCGTATGGTCGACATGAATTTAGTTGACGCCGCATAGATGCTCAAGCGCCGTGTTACTGCAGCCGTGAATTCGAAGTACCGTTCACGCAGTTTATTCATCACATACAGACAGAACTTACTTATCGGTGTTCCCAGGTTTTCCTGTGAGTTGCTGTTTCCCGAACTAAATTCTAGCATAACAAGAATTATTTTTATGTAACTCTCCCAGGTATCATCCAGCGCTGACGCGTGTAAGGACGAGCCAGCTGGCGGCGACGTAGAGCCGGGCGCGGGCGCGGCTGTGGACGGCTCGGAGGGCGAAGCGCCGGACGACGACGCGCAGCACCTCGTGAAGCTGTCCTACCACGACTCCGGCATCGACATCCGCGACCCGCTGCTGCATGTCACCCCTGCTAACTCTAAGAAAGTGAGTGTTATATAAAATTATTGAAACCTGGTGTAAATATGAGACGTCGTGGTTTAGAAATAGTTCGGATTATTCCACTCAGCTTTAAATTTTTATGTTTACTTTTTTTTATTTATTACGCTGGGGCCGGTAGTGTTAGATTTAACAGAATTCATAATAATGCCTTTATTGTCTCACCAGTGACACACTTTGGAAAAGTTGGTGGGGAAAAGTGTAATAATACTTTGTCTTGTTAGAGCGTAGTCTCTGCCAGTTGCGCAATTTGCTGTGCGCCATGCATATATTCTACTTTTTGTAGAGAACTTGAGATTACATTCATATGGGATGAATAGAATAATATTACAACTAAGAAATAGGTCCGAGACTAAAAAAATATCGCTCTTTTGCGACAATAATGACATAACTCGAAAAATAAGAAATACAGGACAGCGTTTTTTTTTTAATTTGAACTAAAAATATTTTCATTAAATTGGCTAAATTTCTTTTTTGCATAGCAATAAACCTTTCATTAAAGAAAGAATGAAAGGTTTATTCTTTACTTAATTTAATACTTACTTTCGTTAATTTTATATTCATCCACAAACACCATCGAAAAATCTATATTTTTTTAGTTTTGTCATCCTTGTCGCAAACGAGCGATATATTTCCAGTCTAAAATTAAAATTATTTCATTCACAAGCATCATTAATTTGGGGTTTATCCTTCCCACTAACAAACATTTCGTCTAGCCACTACTAACCCGCACAATTTTCTAGGGCTCCTTCATAGATTGCGATTGCGATTATTACCACGAAATAGATACGATATACGAGTCCTCGGAGCTGGACACCGGCAACATTTGGCACCGGGACGCGGCGCAGGCGCTGCAGTGTTTCGTAGTTATGCATAGGAATGCGGACGCACGGTCTGATTCGGTTTATTCGTCGTGTGATGAGGTGAGAAGGTGGTGACGTATGACGTGATGGTCCATGTTTCTTCAAGTTCGTGACGTCATTTCTCTTGGATTCTTCGTTCAAATTCTCGGAGTATTAGGACTTGGAATATTCTCTTGTTTTCTTTGTCTTTGGTTCAAAGTTTGGAGTCTTCTACGGTAATCTTTTTCCTTTTGTTCTACCTCTGCTTCTGCACTTCTTTCTTTTAGCAACTTGTCTTGTTTTCTACTTCTTCTGTTTTAAAACTTTTATGGTTGAGGAGGTTTTTCGTTACCACATATTTATTTTTGGATTATGTTTTTTATTTGATCATATGAAAAATGTTATGACTTCCTTGTCGTTAAAGTTCACTTTCAAACGTCATTTAAATACCAAACTAAAAAAAAAACTTAACGTTATTAAAATCAATCGACAAGTTTGTGAGCATACTGCAACGCCCACTTTTAAGCAATATAACGGCATCGTCTCTGATTGCGATCAGCTAGTAAAAATTAAGTGAGGTGGTGCTGATCAGGTGCAGTGCTTAAGTGTACCATCGTGTACTCGTCGGCGTAGTATTGTGTGTAACATCGGATTTAAGTGTCAGTGCGTGCGCCGGCAGGTGTACAGCGACGCGGACATCGTGCTGTCGGCGGAGTGGGTGCCGCCCGTGTGCCACGCGCGCGCCGACCCGCCGCTGTCGGCGCCGCCGCACTCCGACGCCGAGCGCGCGCGCAAGCCGCACGCCGTGTCCTTCTCGCTCGACAACAGCGCGGGCAAGGATGACGCCAAGCCCGACAAGAAGAATAAGGTAACAATACTCATTTACAACGAGCAAGCCCAGTTTACAATGTTGAGATGGAGGGGGAGAGGAAGGCCAAAAAAAGACGGATTGAGATTGTGTGAGGAATGATATGAAAGAGAAAGGAGAAAATGATAGCGTGACTTCTGACAGGGAAGAATGGAAGAAGAAAACGTTGCGCCGACCCCAAATAGAATGGGACAAAGGCAGGATGATGATGATAAAGCCCAGTTTACAAATCCCCACCAGTCTTGCGTGTTGGATGACGGCTAGTCCCTCTCGCAGAGCAGACTCCCTCCCAACAATGAAACGTTATAGGTGGTTATCCACTGGTTAAAAATCATAATCTAGTAACTTATCCAATATATTATATCCAGTAAACAGACAGCCATCGTATCTTGATGGGGGGACATCTACCTAACTTCGTCAACCTTGGCAATGATGTCTTATAAAATATCATAATAATTATAAAACGTCAACAGGTGCTGAAGCGCCTCTCGTACCCGCTCTCCTGGGTGGAAGGGCTGACAGGCGAGGCCGCTCCTCAGGGCTCCCAGAGCGAATCGCTGCCAACCTCCGCTGACAGCCACAACACCAGCATGTTCTCCAAGGTCTTCAACAGGTACATACTCATACTACACGTATATCTGACGCTAAAGAAGATGCATAACAGCTCAAAGTTTGCGTCACTCAGGGTGACGGCGCATCGCCTGTGCGGAGCCCGCGGAACAGTTTGTTTCGTGCGCTGCGGATTCCGCATTCGTGATGCCCCGTCGCCCAGAACGCACACTTAGAGTTACCTTCGCATCTAGCACTGGTTGACGATCGCTTCAGTGCAGCGTGTCCATTCGACGAGCGCCTACGCTAGATGCGAAGTGTGCTTCTATGTAGAAATATTGGTTCCATCTTTCGAACCAAGCAAAGGATGGGGCCAATACTTCTATTAAAGTTGCTTAATATGAATAATTTAAAACAACAAATAAGTAACTCAAGACTTAATAAAGACTTGAAGTTTCAACCAAATACAATTACTGTCTACTACATTCGTTCAATAGTATCGATTCGGGAGCCGGAGAAGAAATCTTGCTGCTCTTCGAGTTATTTACGTCACTTGTTAAGTGCTTCGTATAGAAAGTTAGGCACAAAAATGTGAGCTAATGATTCTCAAAGGTGTAGTTTAATAAGAGGTGTAGCTTTAGCAGTTTTATAAGAAGCTCCACACATTAAATGTATTCCTTGAGTTAAAGACAAAACTCAAATGCTTACAAAGCACAAATTATAGAATAATTATAGAAAAATGTCACATCTACACAGTATTTAGAAAAGTTATATCGAGATGGCGCTCACATCTTACCGACGCAAATATTTGATATATGACAGCATTTATTATGTTTACCTTTCTACATCTTCAGTATATAAGTCACATTCACTATGCTATAATACCTATTGATTGTAAATATTTTACGTAGTCTACAAAACAGTTTACTGATTTATCCATCGAAATACTCTATAGTCGAAGTCAATTTAATTGGCATGAACACACATAAACTAAGATTTATTAAACGTTAGTCATGAACATATTCTTATCTTGGCAAACAGCCCTTTTATACGTTTGCACTATTTTACGAGCATTGCGCTCATCATCTGTGTGTGTTATTCTGTCTTAACGATGTTTGCACAGACTCTAATCGCTACTGACTACAATAAAACGCCACTCACGACACACATATACACATGCTGGAACTTAAACAATTAATATTGCAATCGTCAATTTTTTCTTTGCTACCGTGGATGCTTACCGGGACGTACCGACATTACACCCCGCTATGTTCATTGATAGTTCACCCATGAACCTAGTGGAGTTCGGTACTGGTTTGTTCCTGAGTAAGACCCCGTCTGAAGAGGCGCCCCAGGACGTGTTTTCTACTTCGGGGTACGTGATGCCACGTTCCGCTGCAAGTGTCGATGTGCCCAATTGTAATGTGTTGCCTTTGACCAACTATAGACCACAGCGCCGTATATGTTTATGCTAACTTTAATATTTTGACTTTCTCTTGCACTAAGAATACATATCTGCTTTCTATTCGATAATGGAACATTCTCGCATTTTTGCAATGTTATTTACTTATGATTGGTGATTAAGAAAAACATCTATGAAGCGCGGCGAATGTGTCGCAACCGTGACACAGTAAATATGTTTATGTTACGATAAGTTATCGTGTGATAAACATCATTGTTATTTCCAATGCCTTTAAACCGCTTATGGAGTATAAATGTCAATGCATCGTCTTATATTGATAACGTATGATGAATGTATTGACTTCCTACCGCTACTAGACGTGAGTCAAAGTATTAAGGTGTTTGTTATGACGCCGTGGTCTCACTGTCTGGCCTTTTATTCGTTATCACTCTTCTAGGCATTTCCACCGGCATAAATGTGTTTGTTTTTTTATTTACGTCTTGTCAGGCGGATGTTTGAAGTTTGTTTAGAGTAAAACAGTCAACAATGACATGAACTTTAATCTTATAAACAAAAAGATGTATACCTAAATAAATCAATTAATCGATTGGCTGTTTCACTGTATGACTTCAAAATCCACATGTTCTCTATTAAAGCTAAGGAGCATGATGTATATGTGTTAGGAAGAACTTAGTCATCATTTCCAAGATAGAACCTATAGTCCTATACTCTGTTTCATGTCATCACCATTAATATAGGAATATGATGTTCTAGGATCACTAACACGCCCATTATTTTCTTACCGGCACCCTTTGATATATATTATGTACTGTTTTGGCATGTTTAGCTTACGACGTCTTTTATTATAATACCTGCCTTGCGTGTCTCTTCCAATTTGCTGTCAGATTATAAAATCTTTGGATTAATGATCTTGAGTTTTTAATTTTTGCAGGTGCAGAACATATTAACGTTTCTATATTTTTTTTAATCTTTAAAGTAATCACGAATTAAGAGTAATGAGTTTTGTGAATTTGAATCTGTCTAGTCTATGAAAAGTAATTTATCTTATTTATATGTTGTATATTATAAAAGTTTTTAATCGGAGAACGTTTGATGTCTAGTTAGTTGTTTATTATACCTATATCAACCTGTCTACATATTGCTTAAGTACATAAGCGGCGTGCATAAGATCTTTAAGACTTCTATCGCAATCGACCATAAATCTAGTTACCTGCCTCTTATGTACTCTTGCTATAAACTCAGACCAAACCGCGAGCTTTAGTTTAGCTTTATCAATTTACAAAATTGAAGCGTGACGCGTTTGCATAAAGCGTAAATTCCAACGCCCGGGCAAAGCTAAAAGCTAGGTAGGCTAAATTATCTTATTAAACACTGGCTTCAAAGAAATGGTAGTGGCTTCAACAAGTGGTATCGGCCCAGACTTTCAAATTGTAGGTTGTGGGTTAGAACCAGGTCAGGCACGTGTTATTCACCACTGCTCTATAAACGGTGAAAGAAAACATTGTGTGAAAAGTGTCCTAGAATCAAATTTCGATTAAATGTGGCATTCACTTCGGTTGGTGGATGTCATTGCTGAGTGCCCTCCGGTCACTGGGGCCGCTTGGTGAACTACAGCCACCTCTCACTGAGAGCACGCCCAGAAGTGGGAATTTTATCTGCTGATTATGTAACGTTTGAATACTGGAAACAAATAAAGCTTCACTTAACTCGCGCTATGGCCTGAGCTATATATCCGTTATACGACCCATCCTAAACAAAACTGTATGGTATAGACGCAGCTCCCTGGGCGGGTTCGGCCGCTCGCACACCAAGTCTACGTCGAGCAGCGGCAGCGCCCCTCTCCCGCGCCTCGACTACCGTAGCATGGTCTCTGTGGACGACATGCCGGATCTGTTCGCGTCTTTTGATAGTGAGTATATTACTTTCTTTTGTTTTATGGTAAGTGGCCCAACTTGTGGTAGGTAAGTTGTCACTGCTGCCTGTAAATTTCTGCAATCCTAGGTGTAGGCACGCAGACCTGTACCATCGCTGGTACGTTTAGCTGAACAAGGCGCTCTTGGCTGAACACCTAACACCACCATCCGGGTTTATTTAAGTGGTTCACTAATAGCGCCTGTGTGTCAGTGTTATTTGAGTACCAAAAGATATCCTTGTATAACTGTACTGTCCTTAAAAACGAAGGTTTTATATCCCATGGAACTGTACTAATGTCGGCCCCATATAGACTTTGACTATTCTTAATATTACGTCATTTGAATAGAACATAAAGCTAAAAGTGGGTCGATGTCGATGACCTTACCTAGTCTGGAGTATTGACCGAAGCTTCATAACAAGAACAACTTTATGAAATACTCATTGTTTCTTTATCATTAGCTCTTAATCCAAGTGACAATTAAACAGCTAATCGTTACACCAACAATGTAAAGCCTGATTAACCTTGTGTCCCGAATATTGATGATAACGCAAAGAAACAACAGGCACTATTGATCTGACAGTCATAGATTGATTTAAACAAGAAATTTTCATATTTTAAAATCAATCTCCAAACTCACCACAAATTCCTCTCCTCTGCCAGAATTGATCCCGCGCCCGGCGCGACCGAGCGACGACCCGCCGCTGTATCTGCGCCTGCGCATGGGCAAGCCCATCGGGCGCCCGCTGCCGCGCGCTACGCCGCTTATGTCCTACGGACGCAAGCGGATGAAGCCCGAGTACTGGTTCGGAGTGCCCAGGAACAGGCAAGTACATTTAAGGTTGTCGCACAGTTTTAAACACTGCACGGGATCAGCGCCTGTTCCGTTGGCGTCTATAAATCTCCTCGGATCGGAAGCAGATATGAGCCGAGGCGATGCTATTCCATGCAGTGCTAGTGTGCGATGATCTTTATAAATGTGAAAACTTGGTGCTATTTCTTTTTAAGTTCTAATGGAATCCAGTGATCGATAAACGTTTGAACTTCTGGGTACTTGGTACTCTTGGAAGATACTTGATAGAAAATGAAACTTTTATGTCATGTTCGTTCTTCCGTATAGTATTAGTTCTTTATTGGTCCTAAAAATAGGCATTAGATGGGTAAAACTTACTCAAGTAATGCAATTCTCTCTACAAAAACAATGACCCGAATGTTATATTCATCTACATACCTATTCGGTTTCGCAATGAATGAATGAATCCTCATTAGCTGATATAAGCTATTACAATTTAAATGTGGTCGACGTACAAATTAAAATGACCACTAAATTGAACAACAAAAAGTAATTTGATCTAACACCTCATCCGGTCGTCCATGAATATTATAAATACGGCAATAACACCGCACACATATCTGTTACTTTTTCACCCATCCACTGATATCCAAGACAGGTGTAAAAAAAAATGAGCTTGCTTCGCTTGCTCTTGCAGCCTACTTCCTTTTGAATCTTGGCTTGGTCTGGAAGTCGACCAAGTAAGGAGTTACTTGGTCGACTGTATGAAGAGTTAAAACAGTTCTAACCTGTCCAAGATAGGGTGTTAAAAATTTCGGACGGCAATGACTTTACGTTAAAACATTAGACATTTTATCTGCTGGTAGTACGTTTCGTTTAATAATTCACCAGAAACTCGCGGGTAAAGCCTCAGGCAAAAGCTATTCGCTTTATAAAGCACTTCACAATGTTAATTTAAAGACTTGTCATTATGTAACTGTAATGTATTTGCTGCAGGGTTGATGACCTATTCAAGTTCCTAACGCACTGGGTGCCCGACCGGTACGGCCCTCTGATCGACGTCAGCGTCAACGGCTACGAGCTTATCGACAGCGACACCGAGTGGGACGACGATGAGGCTAAACCCGGAGTAAAGGTACATGAACATCCTAAAATTAAATTTATGAATGCTTGAAACCGTTTAAAGGTGCAATTATACTGTCTTTTGTCTGACTTCGGGTAAATTCGAAATAATTTGCTCAGACTTGGACACCTGACAGGCATTAGTAGGGGATCGATGGTTATTACACTGTGTG
This sequence comes from Noctua fimbriata, assembly GCA_905163415.1. NCBI lineage: Eukaryota > Metazoa > Arthropoda > Insecta > Lepidoptera > Noctuidae > Noctua > Noctua fimbriata. The sequence goes on along the minus strand of LR990922.1, from coordinate 13,179,180 downwards.
AAAGATCATATGGCTAAACAGGGCTTCTGAGATGAAGATTACTAAAGAGGTATGGAAGAAGAAGATATGCTGCACCGATCCCAAATAAGAGGTATGGGGGGGGGGGGGTAAGGGCAGGGGAATTATGATGACACAGTTATTATAATTCGAATTCGGGTGAGCGACCAAGTGTCATTACGCCATTACAGTAGAGAGAGAATACATAATGCTGTCGGCACCGAAATGCCTCTGAATTTATAGGCATTCTATGTCACTTCTAAACAAAGATTTATCTCGCCTCCTGTCATCACTCATTAAGATAAGAATATCGCGAGCATATTTCATGATTATATTTTATGTTGATTTCTTAACTATATTAATTTATGACGAAATACTCGTAGGACGAGCGGACTGGCAGCACCGGCGACGTGTCAGACCTGACTCGCGAATCTTGGGAGGTAAGTCCTCGAAGTTTTATACAAAACAGTCCTTATTTACATAACATTAAACACCCTTTTAAAACTAACAAACGCTTTTTTAACACACTGTTATATCAACGACAATGCATCTCACATCCCACATTACAGTACACATTGAACATGGATGTTTTTATATTACAAATGTACCTTTATTCAAATCCTTTTTTGGCACCGTCAATTGTTAATGTTTATGAATTTAATTATCATGCAGACTTCGTTTAGAAGCCGCATTAGGGCGAGACAAACAGAATGTTTATGGTACTCCTTTTAGGTAGACGTGATAAACGTAGACGGTACCAGGCGCTCATGACGCTGCAAGAGCGTTAACTGTTACTAATCATAATATATGTAGCTTATGACGTAGGCAGACTAATGTTTTTGTGCCTATAAAGGTAGCGTGCGATTACCAAATTGCCCCCTGTATCTTTTTACTGAAACTCATTAGTGCCACAGTTGTAAACGATTGTGACTCACCGCTTTCTGTAGTACGACATCCTAGTGACACGTTTACCTGTCGCTGTCAAGATAAGGGTATACCCATCCCGCAGTGTGGACTAGTTACTTTACACACAGTATCCGGCTGTAAATATGGCGAATCGAGTTTTTCTACTTACGTGTAAAGAAATGTTTTTGTTTTATCTTATTTAGGGTTCCGTACCCGAAGGGTAACCAACGGAACCCTATTACTAAGCCTCCGCTGTCCGTCCGTCCGTCTCTCTGTCAGCGGGTTAAATCTCCCGATCCGTAATAGGTAGACAGTTGAAATTTTCACAGAATGTATGTTTCTGTTATAACAAAAAATAATAAAAATTAAAAGGGGCTCCCCTACTACGATGGTACGGAACCCTTCAATCACGAGTCCGACTCGCACATGACCGGTTTTTTTCAAAATGGCGGATAAGATTGGGTAAAAGAGGGGGCAACTTTGGAGTATTAGCACGGTTTAATCAATTCTTAACCTACCTACAATATAAAAGAGATAATAGCTGCATTAACTTATCTTGTCTGCAATTCTGAATTCGATAATGTATTTTTAAATGTTTTTAATAAAACCCTAAGACGTGTAAATATGTTATAGATAGGTAATACTGACTTTAATTTCTTACCAGTAATAATACTTGCCTACTTGTCTTTAAAAAACTTGACAACTGTCAAACAACACTAAGTCAACAATCATGAACTCTCGAGAGAGAAAGTTGTCTAGTTTTCTTGGTGACTGTAGAAGTAGACTCGAAAATTCACAATCTTCATAAACACTTAAAGACAATCTAACACAACGGCATACAATACAAAGCTACAAACATACATATAAGAACTAATGCACGGTTACGCGTAGCTCCTGAAGGCGCCCTACGTGAAAATATATTCGATAATGAAGAGCCAGGCAGAGGCGCTGGGCGACTCGCTCGGCGAAGAGCCGCGCCCGGAGGTACCACCGTCACCACACAGGCTGAATATGACCTTGTTACTTATGTTGCCCTAGTACTTGAATATTTGCTCAACTTTTATCAAATAACACGAGTAGATGACAATCAAATAAAAATATAAAAGTCATCAAAAGTATTAAAGATCCTCTACAAATTAATATAATCTTTGATAAAAATACGTGTTAAATATGGCAATAAAAATTAGTCATTCATAGTTAGTCTGTCTTTGGACAGACTACCTACCAACGCCGCGCGTCAATTCCATATTTCGCTAATTTTGAATGACAGGAAACTGCTAGAATTTCCTAATTTATCTCTATTGTGCATGCAACTATGCCTGACCTTGACCGACCATGATTACCTTGTTCGAGAACAATATAATAAGCATACAAACCGCTAACTATTTTAGGCAGGTGACGTTTTTCTATAATGGAAATCGAGATAAACACACAAAGTCATATTCAGCCTTTGTAAATACCTCGTAGTGCGATTGTAAAGCACACATTAGTGAAATGTTAAACGCACTGCCCTTAGATTGCATCCGAAACTATGTAGCATCCTGCGATGTTCAGAATGTATTCATCATAGGAAACTGTTTTAGGCTAGAAATGTTAATGTTAAGCCATGTATTTAAGGTAAACGAAAGTTACACAAACATGTTTTTGTGTTAAAGGTAACATGTTGCTGGCGAAGTTTCGTACAATTTGAATGAGATACATGTTGCCAGCAACACATAATAATGTTTATGTCTGCTACCACTGTTTACCATAAATGCTGGCTTTTAGTATGCACATTAATTAGCTGTGTACGTTCTTGTTTATAGAATGTTCATTAGGTAAATGCACTATTTGTTTAAGATAAAACAATTTTATGTACATAAGCAGGCATCTAAGAATAATCACGGTATTGTTTTGTTTTTACATTTCTCAAGAGAAATTCCTGATTAGCCACACCGCTGGCAGTATATCAATATTATTAAGTTGTATGTAGTTATTTAATTCATACCATATTGAATTAAAACGCATGACTACTGGCATGTAAATGTGTTGTTATTAAAACCAAAGAAAGGGTTTCCATTTTCCGCAATATTAGGGACAAAACATAGGTCAGATATTACATAACACATGTGGAATATGTTTTTAGAACACACCTATAGTTATCGTTACAGTACAATGGGTCGCGAACAATGGTCGTGCGACTGGACGCTATATAATCTTCTCTCGTTCGTTCATGTAGTTTTCTGAAAAATTATATTTCAGTACATATGCTAGACCTACCTTTGAAATTACGCCTGCATTCGTCTATTTTTCTTTCGGTATGGTAGGGGAGCCCTGTAAGATGAAATGAAAATGAACGTCGCTGAACATCTCATTGTTAGTTTTTGTCCTTTTTTGAAATCTGAAAGTGCCCCCTGCTCGCTGGGCTACTGTCCCAAAATTTTCAAATTAAATTTTTGTGTGTTCTCAAGACGCCCTACCTACTAATCTGTCAAGTTTTCAAGCTGAATATGTTTACTGAAAAACGTTCTGGGTGGAGCCCAGAACGTTTTTCCTAACCTACCAAATGATTCTAAAAAATAATGTTAAAACAAAATTCTTCAGTAAGTAATACCGGATGGTGTTATGCGTCAATCGACCATTGTTTGTCAAGAGTAAAAAATGCTGCATAGTAATATTGCAAAAATGTTAAACAGGCATCAAACAAAGTTGTTTACTACACAAGTTTCTTGTATCGTGTTATAGAAAAGCGTTTAGAAAGGCACATTTGTATTGTTAGTACGTCACGGCGCGTTCCAATACTGTCGATGTGGTATATTATTATTGCCTTTTCGGTATTATGGTCGTAAGCGCTACTGCCAAAAATGAGGTCCTGAGTTTGTTTCCCAAGTCGTTGAAAGTATTAGGAATTTCTCAGGTTCGAAGTCTGGGTTTGTGCCCGGTTGATAGCAAAAAGCTTACCCTTTTTGACATGGAATTTCAATAAAACTGGCGAGATCTGGGTTTACCTTTGCCTAACCCGTCAGGAATTAAAATGGTAATGTTATTTTTATTATCGTTGACGCGGCGTTTATCCACTGCTTAACAAAGTGTGTGTTTACTACGAGTAACACCGACGCGTCGAACGCTGCTCGCCTGCCTGATGTTCCATTATGCATGACCAGCGTACAGCTTCATACATAATTATCTAATTAGATATTGTGTCTAGGTTATATTGACATTATTCGCAATGAATATCAAACAGGACACGATTTTTTTTCACTGCGTAATTGGTAGGCAAGGAAATCAATTTTTCATGAAATAAAATGTCTTGAGTAAAAGCGGATTAGTGCCATTGAAGAAATCATTAAGAAGTTTCAGTTAGCTTTAAAAACTTTATTACAAAATCCTCCATGGTGCTTGTCACTTGGCTATCAAAACATTTGTCATAAAATCCAAAATGTCAGTGCATGTGAAGGTGGTAGAAGATTCAAAAAACCCCGGAATGGAGCTAGATGTAAGCTTCAGACGTCTTGTTATAGTCTTTTCTCATATCGCAACGAATTATGTTCATGTTAGGCACGATATTTGTCAGTTATAAGAGATAGAGGGGCTGACTGGCCAACGGGCGCCAGGCTCCTTCTATAACTATCGCTTTTCGTAGATGCTATTTTAATGTATGAGGTATATACTGTACATCAAAATCGCCTCCGAAATTATAAGAATCGTATGCCTTTTATCTTTAAATCAATGAGCAATAAATAGTTGTGCGATAGTTTGGTCGGTTTTGGTCGACTAAACATTGCTATCGTATAATTTACCAAAAACAAGATAAGAGCCTTGTTAATGTCTGATAAACTTTCCAAACCTTCACCCTGATTGTAAAAATCAGCATCATTCATCGTATTCAAAATATTTTCTACAATACATGTTACTAATATAATTATGTTTTTGAATAAAATTTCCTCGATTCAGACAGAATTATTAATAGTTACCTCATAATAATATTATTCGAATTGCAAATGTGCCACAACGGAATTTTTCGGCGCCAACTTTGCCGTTACGTAATCGTAAATTAATTAGTTAATAATGGGTTCTAATCTCATGTAGTAGTATGACAATTTTACGAGAACAACAAACTAAGCAAATACTTTAGATAACAGGTGCAATGATATACGGGACCCAGATAATAATTCAACACTATAGTGTACATAATTTACAAATACACGTGAATAATTGTGTTTGTATAACAAGTACTTAAATCGAATTAAAGGTGAACCTTTTGTGTCTGATAGCTAGTACATAACACACTGTATGAACGAGATTATCCAATTGTATCCACTACTGCGCACTGTCCTCGTGATAGGTAACTGCAGGGATATGCTACAATCGCACATAAAGACTCAATTGTAACAAACCAATTACTTAATGCTAGGCAACCGGAACGATATTAACCCATTTTGATACGAATACCCGACAATTCATACATCGTAACGATTAATCACATTGTACAAAATTATAATGATCATGGCTACAGCATGCTCTTATTTCGTTCGCTTGTGTAATAGCCATAAACAGACAATTTAATTTGACGTTGATCCGTATCGTACTGAAATTGTAACACATTCTGTTCTGACAGACGATTCCGCCACAATAATAGCAAAACTGCTCGATGACAAAAGCATTATACCTGCTTGTCTTGAACACTCCAAATTTATTTGAATAGCCATTCCAACGCACAAATCCTGCCATACTCAAGCAGATGAACTCCTGTATGAAGATCTTCCTAGAACTCTTATTCCAGTTTAAGAATTGGGTGCCATGATCGCTAAGCCAGGCTATTAAAAATCACAAAATAAAAATATTATCCCATCATATGATGCTTTTGTCGCCACGCCAGACAAAGTTTTCTGAACGATTACTTTCTGTAGAATCAATGTTGCATAGGCTTTGTGAGAATTATTTTAACAGCTGTTCTGTTGACATTCTTTATACCACAAAGGAAACCGCGCAGCGGTGGTTTAAATGACGGCCTTTCCAGAAGTGCAGTTAACGGCATCGACATTGCGAACGAGACATAAACAACAGATGTTTGTATTGTGTCTCAATACTATTGTGTCAATATTTTTCTCAACAACAACAACTCTTGGTTATTGCGTCCTGCGTACTAGATATTTGCGTTTAAACGCGATTTCATAACTAATATCTTTTCTGTTCAATCAAATATTCTGGGCATTATTTTAGCGCAAATGCCAAGGTTACCTAATTGAAGTGTTCAGTTACATTTTGACTCAATTGGAACCGAAATCATACTCCTAGATCTAGTATAGTCTAGTTTCTATCCATAAGACTGGCGCCTGGCAATACAAGAATTATTACAATCATGTTTAATGTCCAACGGAGCCTGTTACGATATAAACAGTTACTGACAAAAATGTTAAGCTGAGAGGTCTTATTAATAATAATGCAACAAATGCATCAAATAAATTAAACACCAGCACATGCCAGGAGATTACTCTCAATATAGCTGGTGTCGATTTCAAAACATAAGAAATGTCATAAAGTTAATAGATGTGTCACCCCCAGTTATATCATACAATATATTTTATGGTGCGTTCATTAATTTGCATGTAGCTCTGTGTGAGACATTTCAATTAAACGCGTCCCAGTTGACGTCGTCGTAATCGCCGCGTTTAGCTGCGATGTTAATCGCGACTAATTGTAAGCTCGTTGTTGGCTCGACATGCATAAATATCTGGAGATTTATGCACTACAGCCTGTCAGGCTGGTACATGGTACATAGTGAATAGACCTCAGTGAGCCACATGCTGAAGTGCACGCACGCACTTTGGTGAACTTCTTTTGCGATCCGCGCTATAAGACAATAATAACTCGAGCATAGCAAGGCTAGGCGAATACATCTGCATACACAAGACACGCTGAGCCGGCCGGGCCACAATGTGAACGAGTCTTGTATCCATTAACAGGTTTAAAATTAAAGAAATAGTGAATGTTTGTGGAGCTGACAATTTTGTACAGTGATTTTGTTGTAAAGAATATATCCTGATCCAAGATCGCTTATTACTTTTGTACACAAGGCCTTCCAAAGTAACAGGTAATGGACTCATAATATCTCATAGCTCTATACTTGTTTTGAAATCATTGTTATCACATTTTGTTTGTGTGCATTTATAATTGTCTCATTCTTTGCGTAATGTTTATGTAATAACGTGCCATAGGTCATAACACCGACCTAATGCGACATATTATGTGGCAAATTCTTAAAAGCTCGTCATTTGAAATTAAATCCGTAATTTAGGATATAGTCAATCAAGGACTTCTGTTGGCCATTCAGAAGGCTGTACCACCCTTTCTTTAAAAATAAAGCCCTTCGTTTTCTTGTACTTCCGCCATGTTTTGTTTATGATTATGACTTCGAACATATTCGGTATCTTCGTTTTTTAAATAATTAATTATTTCACCAGGAACTTCTTATACATGAGGCAAAGTAGCGTTACCTTCGAGCGCGGGTCGAGTCAAAGCATTGACATTACCTACTCCCAAGGTTAACATCTCTACTCCTGAAACAGTGGGTTCATTGTAACTATTATTATTACTGTTCATAACAGCCGTAGCGTTAACTGTATCCCAATTTAGATACCTGATAATTAACTGATAAAAATTACCATAAACACTACATTATTTGTTAGCAGTAGAGTCTTAATGATCTCAAGCTCTGGCCAGACTCCCGAGTTTATGTTAACATCGTAAACAAGTGTCAGTCTGGTGTGTTCAGTTCTGTCTTCGGTTTAAACTAATTGGTCGGTTATAATCGTTTCCGCGCGTACGGAGACGGAGCTGACTGCTGGTGTTCGATGTCGGCGCGGCACGCCGTGGCCCGAGCGGCGGGGTCGACGGCGCCGAGTGTTGCGCTCCTTTCTTTTAGACTCTAGTTTCCACGCGACGTCGCTTCGTCGTGCTCGCTTCGTCGTACTCGCTTCGCGCACCGCACTCGTTCAAATACTTTAATCCGAGTATTCGAGCATTCATTACGGCGCGGGCTCGACCGGCCGTCAACTGCACATTCGGACTGTTTCTGCGTTTAATACACACTCATTGTAACCGGCTGGCACATACAAACGAATACAAACTACTTTTGTTTATAAGCAGAAGCCCGCGACGCTAGTGTTCAGTGTTTAGTTATGAAACCTTGTAATCGCGTGGGTGATTTCTAAATTAAGCGCTAGCGATTGTGATGTGGACGACGTGTTTTTTGTAGTGCATCGCTTGTGCGTATAATCTGAGCGTTGATGCGCTCCAGCCTTTGGTTTTAGTTTGTATTATTCGTAAATAAGTGTGAACTCGATGCAGACTGTTAAATGGATAGAGATGGTGCGACTCGGGCCGACCACTACAACGGAAAGGTCTGACACTTACGACGATGAAAAGGTGAGCAGTGTACCGTTAGCTTTACTTGCGCATACTCGTACATCACTTGTTGGTTAAATATATTTATTTAATAACAGCGATTCAATGTCATTTTATTAACGCGGAGGGGGGGATTACGTCAACAATATCTCATTTATGAAGAAACAAGTTTTAAAACATATAATTACTTAACATCGCGCATGCACTGCAATAAATTAAATATTTGAGTTTCTGACTGTGTCAACTTCATCTTTGTGCTATCTGCTGATTAGAAGCACGTTGTTAATCAATAACTATGGCATTGCACGCTCTTATCTTTTAAAGTTCAACTGGAATATAAACTACACGAAGATAAGTGGATTGATTATCTAATTAGTTACGAAGTTCATCTCGCGTTCTCAACATTCCACTCACGAAGGATTCCGTAGTGGCCTTTCTATGTGAGGAAAAACTGGTTGACTATTTATACGTAAACGTCCCATAATCCCATTCAACAAGAAGTTGGCTACAAATATGTCGTTTCCAACTCGTTTGATGTTAATTATTCCAACAAGAAAGCATGTCTACATAAATCCGGCTAAATTATAACCTTAAAAAGCAACTAAAGTAGTTTTAATAAAACACAAAAAAATATTACTAATACTTTTGCTAGAGCACACCGGTCTCAAGATACCGCCTTGAGGTAGCCTCTCATAGTCCGTATTCCAATATTTTAACAAGGTCTTGTAATGGACTTATGTGAAGGCATGAATATTATAATAACATGGCCTGTGAATCCGTTTTTATATGCACAAGTAAAAAATTAAGCTACGAACTAGTCAAGTGTCTTACTACACACGAGCCTACGGAATTGATTAAAAATAGATTCATTTCGATTAATTCCAAACGCTTTTGATTAGTATTTACTTATTCTCGTTATTTCTTTATTTGGTTCCGATCGTGAATCCGGTAGAGACGATGACGCATAGTATGTAAGCTTAACTTAAAGTATTGAACGTAGGCAGTAACAGCCATTCAGCCACGTGTCCTAGCCAACGAATCGTTGTTTATGCTCCGATAAGATTGTTTAGGAAATGGCTCGATTACTTCCCAATACTCTGTTTCTGTTTTTCTAGTTGATAGATTACAAACGTTAATCCACGCTATTGCTGATTACCGTGACGTACTATTACACCTCATAATGGCAGACTTATTTTTAGAAAACCTACTTGTGTTTTGTCATAGTTTGCCTTCTTTTTGAGCTACCCCAGCCGGTTCTCCAGCAGATCCTTTATCTGCTGTCTCGTTAGTAGCTGGTAGCAATTAGTAACCACTTCTTCTATAAATAGAGAGAGAGGCGACCAGCCTCCGTTCTGTGTCCAATCGCAAGGTCTAGGAACTATTTATTTATTCTCACTGTAATCTATTACTCCAGATAGGCCTTTAAGGGTCAGGCGGAACATGAAACACCATGTATAGAAACGATGGCGATGGCGCATTGTTTTTCAAAACATTATATTGTTTATTCATGAGGCATGTTTATTTATTGTAACTTGGTGAAGTCATCGCAATCTCGACGTCGACGCCTCGTCCAAAATCATTCGTGCGTTTCAAAATCAACGGCGCAAGCGCAGCGTAGATTCAACTTTGAGATAAAACTTTTCCGTTGAATTGCGACACAAGTAAACTAGATTAACATACATCAAAAGGGCTCTCAACTTATTTGGAATTTCAATTATGGAAACCTACGAAACGTACCTATGCATTATTTATAACTTCCATAACAAAATAATTCCATCGAAAATATAGAAGCTTGTTTACTTTTGAAAGTCAATGTTACAACGTAATAAATTATACCGAAAACAGCAATAACAATAAAATTATCTAATCGTCTTTTATTAGCCGCATTGCATTGCATTTACGTTCAATATATTAAATAACTGAGTTTGAACAATAGCTTCTATTCATGAGACGTGCCTTCTCATTATCCGTATTAATATTACCTAGGTATTTGCTGATGATTGAAGACAATACAATAAATTAATGAATTGCTGAGACAATGAATTACTAAGGTCGTATCTAACTTTACTCAGTTAAGATTCAGAGCAGTTGTCCTAGGTAGAATATGCTTTAAAATACCTTATATTTTAGGAAATAAAAACGTGCCAAATATTTAGGCAAAAACAATTCCGTACTGATCCTCAATTCTCATTTTTTTAATCAACATCGACCGTTCGATAGCATCTGGTCAAGAGTGAAAATAGATTCCACATTCTTAGAAGAATGGTAGTTAATGTTTTTTGTTATCCCTGAAAATTCCTAGGTATCTCGTATCTACTTTCTTAGTACGAAAACCCTGTTCTGCGTCTTTCGATAAAGTAAACATCGAACAATGAGATAATAGTTAATTAGTTAACGATCATTTGCTAAATGTGCATTTATATTATATGGTTAACGAGCATTTGCTAAATGTGCATTTAGGAAATGATCGTTAACTAATTATTATAATTTATTCTATAAGTTTTTGAACTGTCGGGATATTTACCATATGTATGTTTATCCGTGATCGTGGTGGTTCGTGGTCGTGTTGTGCTTGCAACAGCTCCGAAATATCAGCAACTCAAACAGTAAACATGGTAAATATCTCGTTTCTAGTGTTATTCTATAATGTTCTACTGATTTAAATTGCAACTCTTTACTTACATACAAATATCGGGTATTTTTAATCTAAGTTTTTAAATTGATTATAAAGCTAATTATAGATAGATTATTTTTTAAGGATTACCTAAGTGACTAAAAAATATTTCAAAAATAAATTGTAGGGCAGCTATTAATTACATATTTTATGTTATTTCTAACAGGAAAAATACCTGTCAACTTGGATATTGTTGTGTACAGTGCGTAATAATATATTATTCATACAGAAGCAATTACAATGCTTGTATGTATGTAGGAACGTAACTAATGAAACAGGACAACATTTCTCAATAAATGACGTGTGAGAATTGCCCATTTGCCATTTGACTAATTATCCTCCTAAATAAGTATTAAGTAATGTCATTACAATTCCAATTTATTCCTCAAGAATACAAGAAGTATGTTAACTGTTCCTTTTCGATAATTATTAGGTATGAAATGAAAACTAAACAATCGTGTAGATTCAATCATTTAGATTCGATCATTTTACCGCCCATTATTTTCTTATTGCATTTAATCAGGCAGTTTCGCCATATTTTTCGTTAACAAAAGTCACTAAATTTTACTTTCGTCTGCGTTCCGACAGTCGCGTAGTCGTCTCGATTCGTTTCCCTCTATTATTCTAGTTTATTGGCTATATTTGAAACCGGCACGAAATCACTCAAGTATGCCAATCTTCTTTCTACGGTACTGGGTTACCTTCCGTCTCATGAAATTGGAACTTATACGCGCACGCACAAGCGCTGGGTTTACTTCCATTTTCCATTTTTTTTTCTACCTAACTTATTATTGCAATACTTAGGTGACGAGTGGTTGGAATGAGACGTGTGGTTCCTTTACTTAATATTGCACAACGTTATAATCTTTAATTCACTGAAGAAGACGTGGCTAATCTTAGTAAGTACATAATATGTAGTTTATGCGCCTATGTGGTGTTGTTGACAATACTCAGCTCTTACTGTCTCTGGCCTATCCTCAAAAATGTTATCAGCAAGTATTTATTGGCGATTAGCTGCTATAGTAAATATGCCGTAATCCCAGCTCTAATCCAGAGATAGTTATGTACCACATTGATGTTTAATACATTAAGATAAAAGTGATAAATTGAGATTATGACGACATTTCTTTTTGGACAAGGTGCCGACAGGAAACAGTTCATTCAACGCCGCGAATGCAATCGCTCGCTTTAACTGCATGACCCGGAACATGTAATAGTTTTGTACAAGTTAATATAGCAATAAATAAAACGTCACCATGCCCCCCGTAGGAATTCAGCCTTAGCCTGCACTTCATATAAACTAGTGATCTCAGAAACGAAGTAGCTCAGTGCCCAGCAAACATTTACCAACAGGTGGTCAAGGTCTTAACTACCAATCGATAAAAAAAACAAAAATGTTTCGCTTCTTACGTCGACTCGCGCGCATAATTACCGCGAAGGTGCGGAAGATTGAATTTATTGTGTTTAATGCAAACTTGAAAAGAAGGGGAACTATACACTCAGTATGCGACCGGGAGACACTAGGCCACGCCGCCCGCAGGCGCGCGACCATTCACTCCATCCGAGAGGTGAGAAGCTACCAACATTATAAAATAATCCTACTGTACTCCTAAAAAAAACTAATTTACATAATTCCAAGTTCACTGGCAAGTTTTTTTTTGTTCTTAAAGTTTCTACGGTTGTCTTATTTTAATATTAAATAAAATAAATTAAGTGTAGCACAGTCGAGAACAGTCTCATTATGACATAAATGTTTTTAGCATAGTGATTTGACTTGTGTTGGCGAATTAACATTGCAATGAAACTTGTGTTGAGTAATTATCTTGAGTTTACTAAACACGGGTAACCAGTGACCGGTAGGTGCTAAGAATTCACGCTAGTTAATTAATCAACAATTCACTTTGTCCGTAAGAAAATCTATGTATGTTTTATTTAGCAGCTAAGTGTTTATTGATATAAATTGTACAACATTGTAATAAGAATAACCTCAATTTCTTAAAGCCTGATTAGTAAATATGCAACCAAATGTCACCGAAGCTGTTGTGATTGGCTGGCAGCACATAACAACTAATAAAATCTAAACAGGCTTTCAGAAACTTGCAACCTAATTGCGTAAAAACAGATTCCGAATGTAAATCTCTTTGACATTATTTAATATAATACTTAACATCCATTGCGTTACTTTTGTTGTCGAATAGACGAAGTTTTGAATTAATACTTCATTGCTGCAGTGGATTTTGTTGTATTAGCGAAATGGAAGGGACTGTCATTCCGAGTGCGTACGCAATTGAGGTGCTGGGGATAGTATTCTAACCCTATTTGTCCATTGTCTACTTTCAGTATTGTAGATAATTGTATGCCCAGGATTTCCTTCTTCTACAAACTACAGAAGCTTCTATAGGTTTCTTTCATAGGTTTTTTATTCCAATATTAGTAGATAGTATTGCAGCAAGAAATAGCAGCAAAACACTAGTGTATTAACATTGTTAAGGGTCGCTGAACACTGTGTTGTGTACTTGTGTATTATAATTATTGTAATTAGCTGAAGTAGTGCGCACGAACTCGCACTGTTCACTGTGAATGTTGAATGTGAACTGTAGCTCGGGAATGCATCACCTGCTAGTGCATCTTGTCGACTGTTCCATGGAAATGTTTAGTGTTGCCACTTTTAAGATCGCTTTTATTACCATTTGGTATCAAACTATGGATCCAAAAGTGGCAACACTGTAAACCTCTGTTCACTTCACTAATCATTGCGATATTTGTATCACATCTTTATGCATTAAATTTTGGCATGACTTTACAACATTTTCCATGTAAAAATTCACTACAAAAAGTTCATGCCTGATTTTGTCACATGGTACCATTGACAACAGAATCAGAATTATGAGCCTTTAGAGTAGTTCGAAATTCGCAATCAGATAATCGAATTTCCTACTCACTTATTGCATACTACTTGCAATCTCTTGTTAGAACTGCACTTGCATTTACCTTATCTCATCATTAAATAGTAGTTGATTTAGCACATTTTGTTAACATACTTGTCCAATCTGAGAGAGCTGTCATATTCCCATTTCATTTCTGATCCGGTTATGGTGGAACATGGTTCTTTTGGCATCTTGAATGGCACAGTCAGGAAGGCGCTGTTGCGCTTGTCGATACAAGAGAATTTCACTACTCTTTAGTAGTGAAATTCTCTTGTATCGAAAAAAAAAAAAGGTGGCGACGTTAGTTTCGACTAAAGCCGCGCTAAAAGAACCAGGCAGCACTATAGCATGATCTCATAACCGTGTAGTACTATTTAAAACTTACCTGTATGTGTTATGTAGGTGTTGTCCATGAGCGATGAGCTTCGCCGCGCTCTGTACTCGTCGGGCGCCTCCATCGACATGGAGTTCTCGCCGCCCGACCTCATCGGTACCTCCGAGATCTTTACCATGGAACACAGGTAAGTCACTCATTATTCATGCTAAAAGCGAACAGAGGGCTTAGACAATGCTTTGCATATCTGCAATAACGATATTGAAACAGTCAAAAGTGAATGCTACCGGACATAACGTCAATCTCGTTAAAAAGTGCTGAAGTCTCCTATAAACATCATCGGCTGCAAACAGCGTGTAAGAGTCTAGTCTAGATGCTTGCAACCTACACGATCATTCCTCGTGACACCACCAAATGGACAAGACTACTTGCTGGTGTCACGGGGTATGAAATGAAACCTACACGGTAAAAAGGCGCTGTGTCTGGTGTCTTTGAAACACACTGCTGCTTCAAAAATACTATGGGAAGTTTATGTTAACGCCAGATGTGACCGATGGTGTTAATATGGGAATCCAGCCTCACGACTTTTCTTACTACCAACTTTTGTTTTGCCATTCTCGGTACCGGCACGATATGGTACGAAATGTAAGCGTTCTGGTGTAATAACTGGGAAATTGTGTGCCGAGAACAATCGTTGTATAATTTCAAATCGGTGGTATTTTCCTTTTCAAATAAAAGTAACTATTCTTTTCAAATTATGTAATAGGCACCTACCTATTACATGGGAGTTAAACATACTGGCCAAAAGAAAACTGTGGAACTGTCTGACCCTTTGGGAATTACAGGCGAGATTTAATGTTTTGTTTTTTGGAAAAACAACAGTTGTTATAAAAGAAATAAAGATCATAATTTAACAATACGATAACGATAACTCTTATAATACTTTTTACAAGTTTATCTTGCTTCAAATGGCGATAATTGAGTTGTTTAATGTTTTATGCCCAAGTAAAAAAACAAAACAAAGGGAGACAGAAATAGAGAAATTCTAGTTGTTTTTGTTATTCATGTTGTTGACCATATAACATCAAATTTGAAAAACGGACGGGTAAGGCAAAGGTGCAGATACCTGTAAACACATATTTGCCAATAAGTTTGAAGTCCCATGTAATATACATCAACTGGGCACAAACCCAGAGTCCATATCTGCCAATGTTGACCGACATGATCTGTATATTTCAGAGAGAAGCTATGTGCGGTGCTGCCGGCGCGCGCGCAGGGCTACATGTGGTCATTGGCGTTCAGCACGAGCCAGCACGGCTTCTCGCTGGCCTCCATGTACCGCAAGATGCAGCGCGTGGACACCCCCGTGTTGCTGGTCATACAGGATACGGACAACAACGTGAGTACAAACCTAACCACAACACTAACTCGTAGGGGTTGTAAAATGATGATGATGCGAGTGGACCTCAAGAAGTAGATGCTATGGTAACATAGCGTCCACTACTTGAGGCCTACTCGCATCACAATTTCTGTAAATATTGATTAACATCTAGTCCTTCTCACTGTTCTGTCAGGGCCAATCTCAACGGAGACTAGCCATTTTGATAGGTTCCTACTGTTTTCTTTGTGTATCCCTTTTTTTTAGATTACGAGTAGATTGGTTTAGATTTAGTATTGTAACGGATATATTATTTGTGTAACAATATAAATGTAAACCGAACCAAGGAGCCTTAAACTCACGACACAGGAACCCTAGTGAGTTTCAGGAATCAATGCATTGAATGTACTTTTCTACACAATAAATTATTCTTATTCATTGCCGTATTTACTGCGATCCCAGACTATGAGAGTGAGTGCTTATTTAGTTGTAAGCACTCCAGGGTCGAACTGGGCCGGAAGGGCCCTTAAATCCTGATCCCTGGGCCGCCTATGCAACCTATCGCCTGGCTTCCAGCAAACCCCGCAAGCCAGGCCCGTGGGGCCCCACGGGCCCAGGCTGGGGCCCGACTGGCAAACGCCACCCTGACTATATGGCCAGTCTGAGACGGCAATCCGACACGACTGGAGACTTTCTAGAGAGAGATCAGGCGCAGGACCATTTATGACGTATCTAAACTATGCCCTCAACCTGCAGTAGGAGAATGTTAGGCATTACAAGGTCCTAGCCGAGCCCAAGGCCCCTTTGCCCCCACTGTCTCTTACAGTTACCTACTGTAGCACTTTGTGACTACCTTCTTTAAATCACAATCACGAATAACAAGTCTTCAAGTGTAAACTGTCTGTATGTGTAAAAATACGATAAATTTGAACATGGCATTTTTTTTTTAAATATTATACATTTGCATAAGTTTTGGTTTCTGTTCCGGTCGAACTCGACTTGCGAATATATGTTTTCTAAGAGGAAAATCGTTAATTGAAACAGCCTGTATGTACAGGTACACTGCATAAAGTTTCGATAAATAAATATATAAATAAACCACATTCTACCTGCCAGGTAGGTAAGCCGATCTAGAAAACATCTGGTAATGACTAACAAGGCATGACTAAGACAAGATTTATTACAGTTTTTCAACGAAAACAAACTACTGTTTCGTCTAACAAAATTGATAACAACACGGAAAAAGTAAACTGTTTTTTGATAAATTGCAGACCACTTGAACTTAGAGTTAGTGTTGACTCATTACGATAACACGGGAGACAGCTATCCCCCATGAACAATGTGTTATCTTAACAGAGGATTTAATGGGCTTATCTAGCACGTACTCATCCAAAAACTTTGTGAAAATATTATTTTATCCTTATAGGAAAATGTGTCAAGATTAAAGTAGAACGATTTACTTCAAGTCGTAGTTGTAACGCATAAACAAGCATTTATTTGATAAGCTCGGGGTTAACGGTTTAACTACCGAATCGAAATACACATTTCAAGTACTTGCATATAGTGTTTTAATTAAAATGTGTTTACTCAGAGTTGTTGTAGTTTCCTTTTTGAAGTTTTCTTATATAAATGTGCTCTTTGTATTTCTTCATAAATATAGCTGCAATATCCGCAACCGAAAATCATGGCCATCATCAGAACAGCCTAAGTGGGCCACCTTAGGATACATGTAACGGTTTTCTCTTTTCCAAAATACCTCATTCATTTCCTATAGACACAGCAATTAGCCCCCGTTAGCACGGATCTTTTTTATCGCGCACTGGATTTTCAACTCTCGGTATTAAGCTAAGCATTGAGAATCCGACAGAGTGCATCCCAGAACCGTTGTATTTTAACTCTTCGCGCTAAGCAGCGCGTGCTAAAAAAATCGTTCAATCCTACAAGGACTTATTAGGTTTAAACCTCATCTATCACTTAGCCGTACAGAATCGCTACTGACTGCTGCCGCATTCCACTCTGTTTCTCGCTCTAGCAAATGACGGTTCTGAGCTACAGAAAAGGACAGGAGCTTGGAAAAAATGCGATTCTGTACTGCCAGATGAGGCGCAAACCTAACAAGCCATCTGAGGAGTTGCCACGATTTTCCCTTTCCCAAATCACCTATACACTGCACTTATAACTTTTTCTAAGGGTGTTTTAAAAACTTTAATATTTCCCCCAGGTGTTCGGAGCCCTGACATCGACCGCGCTGCACCCGTCCGAGCACTTCTACGGCACCGGCGAGTCGCTGCTGTACTCCTTCCAGTGCAGCGGCGACGAGGCGCGACGTCAGTCGCACGCCGCCATCGAGAGCCCCAAGGATAAGGACGAGGGCAATAAAGATGAAAAAGAAGGTCAGTTATAGATAGAATACTTTTTACTGTGTAAACCATACGAATTAAAGATTTGAATGTAGAAATTTTACATCAGCTCATTGGGCCTAAACTCCGCTTGCACTTGTTCCTTAGTAAATCGTTAATCACTAAGTACAGGTAACGCTATTTAAAACGTAGGTACTGCTTCTTCCAATATTGTTTGATGATGGAGTCATCTTCAGAAATTGGAAGAAGCAGTATGTCTCTGTAGAAAGACGTTTAAGCGGAATTAAGAATTATTTTTACATATACATTTTCTAATGTAAGATAAAACTGACCCGGTTTATTTTCCGTGTATGTCTAACAGTATTTTCACGCAAAAAAATTGCGTGTGCCTATAAACGGAAGAGAACGGGTGAATCTCAAAGGCATTTTTAATGCGCAAAAATCACGGACCATACTTACTTGCCTTTCCAATTTATTCATTTAATTTTAATTTAGTTACAGATCAACAACCACCGCCAGTGAAAACCAAATTCAAGTATTGGGGCTGGAGTGGCGACAACATGTACTTTATTCGCGGCAGCAACGATAACATTTCCATCGGCGCTGGCGAGTGAGTATAGTCCACATAATACAAGTTAGATCTTGAAGGTTTCAGAAGGTCGCGTCATTAGACAACCTGATAATATAAAAAAAAACATAAATACCTACACACTTCACTTAGCTCATCCATCTGAAAAGGGTTCGTGTTCGCCAGAACCGAATTGTTTAAAATATAGTATTGATGTACTAATGTGGGTGTAACATTTCTAGCGGCAAGTTCGGCCTGTGGCTGGACGGCGACCTGTACCTGGGCCGCACGCAGCGCTGCAAGACATACAGCAACGAGCCGCTCACCACGCGCGAGGACTTCATCGTCAAGATTATGGAGTGCTGGACCTTCATCTGAGCGCCCCCGCCCCCCCTTCACACCCACACCCTCTCGCCCGCCGGACTCCCGGACTCGCCGCACGCGCCGGCCACTACTATACTTTCAAATCAAAAAATAAGCTTTAGATTATCTTATGAAATTTGCTACGAAGATTTGACACTTTTACAAGTCAGTCTTTTCGACTTTAGTACCGATGAGTCTGAAAACGATTTTGTACTCGCATTGTGACTCGAAACGTAGCGGCGCGGTCAACATCGATCGGCCGACATGAAGACAATATTAATAACGTCTACGCGCATTTCTAGTCAAATGTACTGAAACCTGACCAATGTTTTCATCCTCTCCGAATTTAGAGGCGTGTTCGGATAAGAGTGCCGCCGCTCGGGCGCGGGCCGCCCGCCCGCGACCTCCGCAGAGCAAGTGCATTAATCCTAGTCAATTGTCATTTGTATGTAAGTTGAAAGTTCCGGAGCCGGACGGAGCTCACGCACGCTCGCTGTGGGCTCTAGGAGGACGGCGTCTACGACGTACGCGGCACGCCGGCGCCGCGGTCGCACGCTCGCGCCGCGCGCCCGCACAGTCCGATAATTATTACGTGTCAATTCATACAATTAATATTGTGCATTGTTGTTAAGGAAATTAAAAGCATATTTGTACCTATAAAATCTGTATGTTATGTAGAACTTTATATATAAACGAATCAATCATTACCTATGTGTTTAGTTAGAGGCCGACTTATTGGCGTGTCCAGTACCGAGCAATGTAACACACATTAATTTTATGAAAGTGATTCTGGTTCATTCATGACTTTTTGGAGGTAGCTCGCTCGTATTGGCAGACGGCTGCTAGCTGCAAGCTGCATGATTCTTGCCAAAGGTACGCGAGCCTCGAGCCACTCATGTGTAGCCCGCGCAAGGGTCGGTGACACTGTCAGTATAAATATTTTATTTATTAATAATTTGTGTAGATTTTGTATGTTATGTTGTCGTCTGATTGTATTGAGTCATAATATTATTAAGTTAGTGAGCATAATTATGTTACACTTGTACTGTGATTTGATTATTATGGTTGCATTTTTTCACTTATTGGAGCGTTGTCACGGATTAATTACATTAACCTTATAGTATGCTGATCGGGAGTTTAGTGAATATCTAACATATCTTCATTCATGTCACACATTTATAAGAATGTTTACGATAGTCCACAAAACACGAACACGCAATCAACATAGTTTTCAATAAACCATAGATTATTTTTGTGATATGACGCTTCAGTACAGAGATGAGTAGCCAATATATGAATATTATAAATTAAATAGTAAAAAAAAATTAAATAGTTATCTTAGAATGCTTGATGAATGTAATCGTCATTGTGCTTAGTAATCGTTAGCATGATGTTACTCAGATCTATCTGGTCGTATAACATTATTTATTTGTCCTAGAGCCGCCGCGCTGCGCATCTATCTACCGCTGTATAATGGCGTCGTGTTTTGTTTCATATATCTACTGTATATACAACATATACCTATGTGAGATTAGAAGAGATATAATATATATTTTTGTGAAAGGCCACGCGAAATAACTTTTGTGTATATTGATGGTAGAAAGTACAAGTACCAAAATGTGTCCCAGCTGTTAATGAAGTATAGAATATTAGCGCGTGCGTCTATTCAAGCAGAATATTTTGACGTTGTTATTGTTTGTGTACATCAGGAATGTAATAGATGAACTTAGGTTTTAAAATTATATCGGCATAATTATTGTTATAAATTTATAATCATTAGACTTGTTGAGTAGCAGTGAGAATTAAAATTTTATTTATTCAGTTATGGTTTCCATCTTACGGTTGCTGTAGCTACATTACTTTATCGGTGATGATTTATTATGTAATTCTAAGTTGTTAAAATGTAAATCAAGCCATAATAATTGAGAATATATTCTTTTGAGAAAGTGAATGTTTTATTTTTATAATAAGAAAAATACATTTTTAACTAAAGAGCCATCAGTACTGGTATCTGTGTCGTGGTCGGTATCCTGACCCGCTATCGTCATAGCCCCTGTTGTAGTCGCTGTATCCTCTGTTGTCGCGCCGGTCGTAGTTCCTGTCTCTGTTGCCATCCCGCTGGTCCCGCTGGTCTCGCTGGTCTCGCTGGTACGGATGGCTACGTCTGTTACCACCGCGGCGCTCGTTGCGTCGCGCCGAGTTAGGAACCCACCATGAGTCTAACACCGGCGGAGTAGAGAGCGATTCATTAAATACTTTCATAAAATCTTCATCTTTCTCAGTAAATCTATCTTTCAGTTCTTCCTCACATGTGGCTAAAAATTCTTTATCTTCAGCTGATAATGTTTCAGCAGCCATCTTTAATCTGATATATTTGCAGGGTACTCAGTCAGGGAATTAAGAACTGAAAATAAAAACAAAACAATTGTATGATCTATTCATTTTGGATTGAGTGAGAAGAAGCTATAATAAACCCAATTCATTCACTTGGGACAGCCGGCAGTAGAAATAATCAGACAATCACAAAGATACAGACACCATTCTCAACAGAGCCACTATTTGACGAATTAGACAAAACAATAATGTTCTATTACAAAAAATAATCCACTGACTACAATAAGCTATCCAGGAGTATAGTATAGGATATTTGCTATATCTACACTATAACGTTTGATAGTTATTACAAACAACTAATTAAGCAAAAACATTTTTTTTTTTCATTTTATTAAAATTTTAACAAACTGGGTGTCATCATCATCATCATCAGCCTATAGCAGTCCACTGCTGGACATAGGCCTCCTCAATCGCACGCCATTCAACTCGACTTTCAGCAATTCTCATCCAGTTGCTACCAGCCACCCTGCGAAGATCGTCACTCCACCGAGCTGGACACCGAACTGGGTGTAGTCTTCTGAAATGATTTTATCAAATTCTTGGCACTGGTGCCAGAAACATTCAGAAAAACAGTTTAGTTATAGAGTTGCCATTACAATATGCACACTAATTTAGATTAATACTGTCATATTTTATGAATTGAAGATGAGTTCACACACACCATTTCAATTTATGAACAAAAAAACCCCTTGTTGCAATGGACAACACAATACAGTAAGGTTGTGTTATAGATAAGCGACAATATGCGAAAGGACGATGTCCGTGACTACCGCCACGCCGCAACGCCAACCGCTTCCATATTTGGTAAATGATTAGTTCTCAATTGGTGCTAATTAGTGCTCGAACAACAAAATTAGTGCCTTAGTAGTTTTCGAGAAAATCGACTTAAAAGGTGGTCCAGCGGTATTCACGCTCCTTTCAGCAGGACCATCATGAGCGCGAAAAAAGATGCATGCTACAGCTATTCCAAGTATACAGACAATTTATTAATGCCCTTATATGTGATTCATTTCAGTATTTCTATATCAGTGCAAATTTGTTAAGATCGACTTCAGGTTTACTTATCCTAATCCTTTTATACTTCAGCTTTTTTTTTTTAACACTACGTGGGTGCGTTTACAAACGTGAGTTTAACTCACATACACAAACAGCCAGGCCCAGAACAACTACCTATAGATCATACAAATATTTGTTCCATGCGGGGATCACACCCGCGTCACGCAGCGCAGCAGATGATCGCTCAGCCACTGCGCCAACCGTGCCGTCTAAATTACTTGGTAGGAAAGACATTAATAAAAAATATCTATCGCTCTTTAATGATATTTATATAATAAAATAGAAGGTAGGTTACAATACAGAAAAATAATCATTGAAGTACCTCCCAACGTCAATAACAAAGGTATCACAGACCATGGGTAACGATAGGCTCTTTTTTTTTCTTACTAAATACCTAGGTACAGTTTGTATTAAAATTATAGATATTGAACTGTTGTTATTACAATTCCGACATCCACACATTTATGTGCATGAGTGCACTTCTTAACAGCTCAATACCATTGACAACTTAATTTAGTCAGGTTATACGCGGAAATTTAGTATGGAAAAGTGATTAAAGCTAATTTCTCTTAAAATTAGATTATCTGACTGACAACACTAGAGAATCTGAATTTTTGGTCACTATAACTTCTTTAGGATAAGTAATTTTTGTATAAATTTGGGATGAAATTATCAAATTTTTAATAGGGAAATCTTGAAATGAAAATTTAACACTACCGCCACCCCATCAATGGCATGGTATATGTTGTGAACTGCCGGATTAATACTTTTGAATTTTGGGCACTAATTTTATCAAATTTGCACTGAAATAGAAACACTGAAATGAATCATTTATGGAAACTAATTATTTGTATACTTGGAATAGTTGTTGAATGCCCTTTTTTTTCGGCACTCAAGGTGTTCTAGCTGAAAGGAGCGTGATTACCGCCGGACCATCTACAAGTCAATATTTTGTCGAAAACTACTAAGGCACCAGTTTTGTTGTTCCGAGCACTAATTAGCACCAATTGAGAACTAATTAGCACCAATTGAGAACTAATTATTTATCAAATATGGAAGTTATTGGCGTTGGTAGTCCGGCGGGAGTAACGGACATGAAGGGACGAAACACAAAACAACTTAACCTACAAATCAATCCCAAAAACCCTAGAATACCAATCATATTTACAATGTTCGCTAATTAGACTTGTTAAGATGAGACCATAAAATGTTTGAGATGGCTCTACCAAACTAGGGTTGATAGGTTCGAAGACAAATCCAATATATGCTCCACAATCCGGACATATGCATGGTTTCCAAAGGTAACCAGGAAACCAAGATGTACTTTCCTCCCACTGAAATGATTTTATTTTGTTATAACCATCTCTTATTATCATAATGACTAACATTTGTGCATAAATAAATATTACCTCCCCAGTGGGAACACAAGTCGAATATGTAAATGATATCAAGAGATAATGGAAAAAAACATCTGTCGCAAACACTTGCACTAGGACGTCGTCTTTATAGAAGACGGTATCATTGAAGGAATATCGAGATTTTGGACTCGACTGCGAAATGAGAGTGCCACTTGTTGCAACGTCGCTGCCACAGTTGCGGCACAGAATACTCTCTGAAAATCCTGAAATAACAACAAAATATCCTGCAGTCCAGTAAAATCAGTGCAAACCTACAAACTGTTAACCAGTTATCTATTTGTTTATCTACCCTTATTCTGCTGCATCAGGGCTGTCAGGTGAACGTCTTCAAATGCTATCACAGAAGCTATAACAAAAAGTAGATACGAGACATTAAAATTAATTTTGAAGGCCATCATACCTTAATTTTGCGCAATAGAACTTTAGATAAGTTTACAATACGTGCATAATTTAATGTAATTAAATTTAAAAACAAGTCATACTAAAATCTTAAAACTGATTCTGACTGACACTGTCATCTGACAATGACATCGATATGACAGCAGTAGCACGTTATATTACTTTACTCTATGAGTAGCACGCCTGCCTGTGTTGCCAGATGTGGCAAGCTCTAAGTCACCAAAAAATAATCAAAAAAATTCTAAGCCAGACACTATACTTCTTTTAGATGCATTGTTATTTTTTTACGAGGAAAACCATTGCCAACCGGGCCCAAGCCTGCGCGGGCTCCCCACGGGCCTGGCTTGTGGGGTATGTCGGAAGCCAGGCGGTAGGTAGCATAGCGGGCCCGCGGCTCAGGATTTTTCAAAGTTTTTAAAACGTATTCTGCCTGATATCACAGAATTATTACGTACGTAATTAATTGTAGCGTATCAGTAGAATTACTCTTAAAACTAAAATATTTTTAAGGTTAAAAATTAGCCTCTGAGTATTCGTACTAGCGCTACAAAGTTACAAAATTTTCTTATAACCAACGCGCGGTTCTTTCTTTGAACCCTGCGAAAAATCTTTTATCATATAGGCTCCTTTTGTCTGCCTGTGGATTGACACTCCTATTGGATTTTCACGTGATCGACGGGTACAAACAGAGGCTGATTTTTTTTTTGATATGACCACTCGCAGTATAACGTCTCTAGAGGTTGTTCCTGCTTAACCGGGCTTATCCTGTGGAGGACGAAAATTACTTTAAGGCCCCCAGCCACGACTTACAAACTAAGGATTTAAATCATTAAATGAACAGACACTAAGGGCACCTCCTGCGGGGTTCGGGCCTCGGCTTATTGCATCATTGGGGGGAGGGCAGCTAGGGTCAGGCTGGGTCGAATTATTATTAGGGGAGTTTAACGTTACTGGCTCAGCGGCGCGGGCTGGCACGTCGAGCAAGGGTCGGGCGGTAATAAATTATTAGCCCTTGCCCCGAGACTTTAATAGGCAATTATGGCATACATAGGACAAGTTTGCAAAAAATAGAGCTTGTGGACATTTTGATCTCAAATTACATAAAAAATTTCGAGCTCGATTTGCTCGCTCTTGCTGCCTTGCATCTTGAATCTTTATTTTGTCTATAACTTGCCCAACTAACACCGGTAGGTCGAAACAATTTTATTCTAACCTGTCCCAGGCAGGTAGAGTGATCAAAATTTCCCTTCGCTACTTTCAAATAAATTTTAGCTATGCCTAAAAGTCGGCCAAGTAACTTCTGTAAGAACGATCGAAACCTGTCCAAGGCAAGGTGTCATAAAATTTGGAGCTCGCTTCGCTCGCTCTTTAGCTTATTTCCCTTTGCATCTTGCATCTGTATGTCGACCAAGTTATTCCTGTATGAAGGGTTGAAACAATTCTAGACTGTCAAAGGTAGGGTGGTAAAATTTTCGAGCTCGCTTCGCTCGCTCTTGGAGGCTTTCTTCTTAAAATTGTGTCCCTAAGTCGATTAAATAACATCTATTTCTTAATAAAAGCTAACTTGTCTGGAGTGGAGAGTCTAATTATGTTAGTTCCTAGTCATACATTTGACATTGTTTCAAAGATATTACAAAACAAGGTTTTCTGAAGTTCTCCTTTTTTTTTAAAAATGATGGTTTACTAGCTCCATATTTGTTATATTATTGGAATATAATTGGAACTGCGGTACCTAATAATATATATCGTTTATAATTATTAATTTGGATATTTCATTATTTTCCGATTTTTTCCCATCTACTATCAATATCAATGCTGATTCTTCGGCCAAAAAATTGACCAGCCCGTAGGTCTCGGGAAGAGTCGTTCTACCACTTGGCGATGTGCTGAAAGACTAGGTGGGCACTCGGACCCCATGGCATCTCATAGCTACTAATGAACGAGGTATTTGCACCGTTTTCAGCACCAGCAATAGCTGCCCCACCACAGCTCGCCGGGCTAGGAAGATGGGATGGGATGCGACTGCAAGGTTTGGCAAGCATGTGGAGCCGGCAAACTAAGTGGCAGGTGATTCATCATCATCATTCTCTTGCTCTTATCTCAATTCATTTGGGGTCGGTGCAGCATGTCTTCTTCCATACTTCTCTATTACTCGTCATCTCATCAGACACCTCCTTTCTTGCTATATCATTCTTTACACAGTCCATCCACCATTTTTTTGGTTTTCCTCTACTCATATACCCATACATATTCATACTCAAAACTTTCCTCATTCCTCCGCATCACATGCCCATACCACGACAACCGTTTACCACACATGGCAGGTGACTGTACGTTGTAAAATATTTAGGTTAGTTGATTTTTCTCTTTCCTAAATTTATTAAACTACAGTTTATTCCTCTATGGTTAATGTTGAATGTTGTTGACACTTGACTGAAATTTGACATTGACATTTTGATAACAGAACGACGTCGACGTTGCGTTAAAATTTTATCACCGAAATTTACAGTAAATGTAAATACTAATACAATTAGTTGCGAAAATGTCTGAAAATGTGAATATCGATCTCTCCGGAGAAATTAATGCCACCGTAGAAAAGAAAGGGTTCCAAAAGTATGTCAATGATATGGAATTGTAAGTCCTAACAATAACATTGCTACGTGGTGTATTCGTTGCTTTGAGATTTGTTTATGCTACATCATTCGTTACTATTACTCGCAATGAATACTTTTTGATTGAGTCTGATACTCCTTAAATGGTGCTATTCTACTATTATCTAAAACTAGCTTCCGGCCGCATAATTCATTTCTTACTATAAAATTTCATCTAAATCCTTTCAGTAGTTTTTGCCTGAAAGACATAACAAATAGTCTTTAAGTATTTATAATTATAAATAATGGTAGCAGGATTTATTTGTAGTATTCAAAAGCGATAGACGAAATTTTTTTGATAACTTTATTTTGATGTTTTATTCAAAGGAAATATTTACGATTTCCCTCATGAAAACTACAGGTATTATGAAGTTCAACTCTAAAACAAGTTTATTTAGACACACCACCTAGTACAGTCTTTCATACTAACAAACCTTCCTTTCTGTATTGTCTTGTGATCACTACAGTGTCTTTTTGTATTTGCTTGGTCTCTTAAGATACTTAAAAAAAAAAACTGTTTGTGAAGGTTGCTTCAGCATGTCCGCAGTGGAGCCGGGCCAGCCCTGGTCATGGGAGTCCTTGCAACACGTCGGCCATGGACGCTGTTTGTTGCCACTGATAACTTTAAGGTAGATACAATAGCTTATTAGTTTCAGTTACACATTGATAGCACTCAAATCAATTATTTCCAATTTTGTGTTTTTTTCCTCCCAGAAAAGTTTTTACTAGTACCATTATTCAGTATTATGCATTGTTGCATATTTTATTTCTTTTCACTTATTTGACCCAATATCCCAATTTTATTTATGACAACCGGTCTTACCAAGGAGTATCATATCACCCAGTACTAACTGGGTTGTGGAGGCCAGATAGGAAGTCGCTCCTTGTAAAATAACTGGTATTCAGCTGCATCCAGTTAGACTGGAAGCCAACCCCAACATAGTTTGGGAAAGGCTAGGCAGATGATGATTGCAATTTTGTTTTATGACATACCATTTATGAAAATTTAATAATGTACTGGTTATTATTGTAGCTCTTTACTGCATTTGGTATGTAAATTTATATCTTCAGCATTCTTGGCTAACCCCTATTGACGGTGCAGAGGGTGGTCACTGTAACTGAAACATGGTTGGGAGGATAATTTAAAGTTACCTTCAACACTAAGTATTTTCTTTACAAAAAAAAAACTATTTAAGAATAAGTGTTAATCTTTTTTGTAGGCTCCTCCATCAATACCTCGACTATCACGACGTTTTTATAGAAATGTGGAGTACTTTCAAGCTAACTACTTGATGGTATTCCTGGGATTGTTTGCATATTGCCTGTAAGTAGTATTTTATGCCTTGTAACAAAATTGAAGGGTGGGCGTTTTGGGGGAGTGTAGCTTGTAACTTTTGACATACAAAAACTGCTGTTTATCAGCCTAATTTGTATAAATGACTTTTGAATTTTTTTTATTAATGTGTTTTATTAATTTTAGAATAACTTCACCTCTTCTGCTGATTGCTATGGTGGCCAGTTTCTTTGGATATAGAAAACTTACATCTGGTCCAAACACTTGGAAGGTGAGGTTTCTGATTCCCTATTACAAGTATGTACTCATTAATTATTGTAGAATAGAACATATGTACAAGCTGTAATAATACCTATCATTTGTTGTTTCAGCCGAAAGTAAGTTGCTTAGTCTATATACCTTTATTTCCATTTCATGAGTGGTTTGGGTATACAAACTGAGGAATAGGAACATTTATAGTATTTTTTATTGTATCCTAACACAGAATTAACACAAGTACATACTTGTAAAATGTGATGTTTACTAAACTATGACTATTGTTAATCTATTTACCAAACTATAGTTTCTTCTCCATAATTTTAACTCTTCTAATATCACTTTGTTAGATTGGTGGCTGGGAGTTGAGCAAAACACAGCAGTATGCAGTAGCAGCGGCATGCTCAATGGCGTTGTGTTGGCTAGCCGGGGCTGGAGCTGTTCTCTTTTGGGTTTTAGGTAAATACTATATATATAAAAATAAATCTTTCGGAAGAGACCACAGTTTCTGAAGCGGAATTGGCTGCTTGAACCGATCACATATCATTGCAATTGTTGGGCAAGTTCTCGAATCGCGACGTCGTCGTCGTCGTCGTCGGCGTCGAAACCGAAACGAGAAGTATTTTTCGTTTTATTCAATGGAATATTGATAAGTGTGGTCACTCTCTTCTAGTTCACTTCTTACCAATTAATTTACTTTATCAAATCTATACAAATTAATAAAATTAAAGTGTCTGTTTGTAATTTCAAAATAACTGCTTTTTACTGAATGTATATGAAAGTTTACGGTACTTATAACAAAAAACATGTTTTTTAAGTTTTGGCTGTAGTTTGTTCTGGCTAATTTCCGAAACGGGTGGACTAATTTTACAGTTAGCAATTTTACGGTTAGGCAGTTAGCTGATATTATAAGGAACTAAGGCTACTTTTATTTTAGAAAAAGGATTACGGTTTCCTACAAAAAAATTAAAACCCATCTAATTGTTAACAAAATCTAATTTCAATAGAGAAGTAATATTTTTATAATAATTTCATGCGGAACAAGGTCGCGGGCAACAGGTAATCAACAATAATAACAAATCATTGTTTACAATTACGTAAGAAATTGGTCAAACGCAAGACGAATATACTTTCTGAATTAATAATAATAAAAAAATGATGAAAATAAACTTACTATAGAATAATAATATTTCAGGCGCCACGGTAACAGTAGTAGCTCTTCACGCTAGCTTCTTCGACGCGGAGGCGCTTCCTCAGTCTGAGGACCCGGAGCAGTTCCCGATGATAGAGCAGGTGTGACACGGACACTTACCGCTGTTCCTGCCTCCCCCTGGACGCATCACACAACGCCTACACGAACCCAACTGACTCTGACATAGTCTATGATTTTTCTTATGGTATATTAACGATTTTTGATATGTATACATTTGTGGCAGTGTTACGTTTTGAGGTTGAACCTTATATTTAAAAAAGAGCTATGCATTTAGCAATGTCAATTGAGCCTACCTGCCAATTAGGAAAACTTTTCGTATTAAAGCTACTCATCAGCTTTTGCTCTGAATATACGGGGTGGAAGAGACACCGACGCGAAAACGGTTACCACGTATTCAGTACATTATTCTGAGCCCCCTAAATAGAAATTTTTCAATGGTTATTATAAAAAAAAAAACAGCCGTTCCGTACATTGTGACCGACCGTTACACTTTTGTAGGAAATAGCAGATTTTTCTTTATAACTGATGTAAAATTCCTATGTCTAAGAATGATGTACTGAATGCGTGGTAACCGTTTTCGCGTCGGTGTCCCTTCCTCCCTGTTTAGAAATATGTAATTTTTACTAATATTCATATTACCTTATGTAATTTTTGGCAAATATTCACATACATATAATTATTATTAACAAAGGAAGATTTTATAAAGAATTGTGTGAGGGCTATCAGTGACAAATCAAATTATGTCAAAAATGAGGCTGGAATTCATAAAATTATCTGCATTAGGCCAGTTTTGTACCTTACTCTAATTTAAGACATGTGTTATTTTATAGATCATTCTTATTCTTACAATTTAAGAAGGGCTTCTCAATTTGTTAAGATTAGTATTTTACAGTAGGGGCCATGCTTTAATCACGTGAGGGTTTTAGGCCACTTTTGATAAATGACACAAATTCGCTTGCGGTTTTACGTGGTCACACATTATGATGATGTAAGAAATAAAGCAAATTATTATATATCCCATACCCCATCGTGATTTTTTTCTGACTTCCTCCCCTCCGTTTGACCCTCCCGTGATTGAAGGAAGACCCCTTAGCGGGTTTTAGCTTGTAATAATTTCATTACTATTTGATTGATAGATTAGTATTTAATTAGCTTTACTTTTCTTTTAATATACAAAATTAGTACTTGTGTGTATTTCAATTATTAATTCCTGTTCTGTAATGCTAATGTATTTTATTTGTGTATCTGTAAATATTCTCTATTGTAAATAAACCCTAATTTCCATTACATTGTTTTTCTCAATTTACTTCCTTATAAATAATTTCAAACAAATCTCTTGAATTCTATAAAAAAGACCCCACAGTAGAAAGGGATGTTTTTTGCAACACCAAAAGCTAAAAAGTTTCCAGACTAAACTTGAACAATTTTGGTCATTGTTTGGCCACACGTTAGTTGCGTGCTTGCATTCCTTACAGTATAAAATTGGCAGACCTTCCACCTCACAGCTTGTCTCAGTGATGCTAGCAACAATGGGTATGGTGTTATAAAAAACGAGTCAATGAACATACAAAAGAATAAAAAATAAAGGCCATTTCATTTATTATGATTACAGGATAAACAAATAGAAAATAAAAACATAATCTATATAAATCCATGTCCACAGCTAGCGGGCAGGCTATTATATTCTCCAGGTAAAAATTCATATCATAATTTTTTTGTCAAAATCGATTTTGTATTAATATGAATCCCAAACATAGACACCAGGATTAAATTATAAATAACATAATAATAAAAAGGAGTCCAGTCTAATCTCTCACACATGAATATACTTTCTGAACTGTACAACTTATTCCACACTCCCTCTATGTATTTATTAGCATAACCAGAGGCAACTAGATAATGCATCAAATTAAATTAATCTGCTTTAAGCAACAACTGAATAAAATTTAAATATAGGAACAAAGTACATTATAATTTTGTCTATATAATAATAGTCACTATGACATTCTATATTAATTCCTGGAAGACAAAAAATTAAAAAAGAACTATATAAAAATCTGAATTATTACAATACAATTGAATTTAAAAATAATCACAAGACTACTCCTTTGTTAATTCTAGTCAGTTCCATGTCAGCCACAAGCAGGATCTCATCCCACTTGTGAGACGGTGTGTGAGGTGGGGTTGTGATACCGAGCTTCAGTTCTTTGGTGGAAGTTGGAGTGGTGAACTCCAGTTTCCGTTTGGACCGTCCAGCAAACACATGGCAAGCCGTGCTCCTCTGCTCACTATCCAGCACCAACAGAGGTGTGATAGGAGACGGAGTTGTCACTACTGTCTTATCACACTTCTTCATCTTGTGTGGCCCCACATATTTAAAAACTGGCTTCTTTAATATTAAATTACCTGATACTTTTTCAATGAGACCAATAGAGATAAAAACATTGGCAATGTCATAGAGTCTCCTCACTTTGGATTTGTGTTGGCGGTCCTGCTGCTCCGGAGTGAGCACCGTCTTATTCTTACTGGATGTGTCTATCAACACTCTCACAGCCATCTCCAGGTTTATTAGAGTATTCTGTAGAGGAATTTCAACATGAATAAAATTTTCGTTTTTTTAAACAAGTATTTAACTACTTTTCACCATATTTATGAAAATGGAAACATAGATTAATGTTTAAACTTATACTGTCACTTACAGGATATCTTCTGTGATTGTTCATTTTTTTTTATACATTAATATTTGTTATATTCTGTTCTAATATACTCACAGGAGGTTCTACTAAAAACAGCATGAGAAATCTCTGTGCTAACACTCCCAAAGTTTTATGTTTGGGTGTTGGAGGCTTGGGGGCCTTCCCACGCAGCGCCTCTGACAACTTGAGATGCTCCCCTTGCTTCTTCAGCATCTTCAAAAATGAATTCAACCGAGATCCTCCATGCCAAAGATATGTGTTCTTTCTTTTATGAACTGCACACTGCATAGCTTCAAGTATGTTTATTATGTCATACATTCGGCGCTTCTCGACACCTAGCCGGGCTGCAGTGCTATCCAGTTGTATTTCCACTGGACCATCGCCATAAAGAGGGTACAGATTGAGGAATCTGTAATCAATAACCATTTCCAAAAGTTAATAAGAAATAAATTGTTGAAATATAGGGATCTGCAGTTGAAAGCGTATTCCATGTCTGTTTGTTTACCTGTCACATAATATCTGAAGGGATTTTTCTTTTCGATGTACAGCACTCGGTGGCGGTGTGGGATATTGTAACGCGACATTAGTCAGTAACTTGAGGTTAGCAGTCGGCGACACATAGTTAGCTGAGTTTGTGACTTCAGTAAGCACGCAGCGCTTTGGAGTACAAGTTATGTTGTCATCTTCATACATCGTGCGATAACATTATGTAAAAATCCTATTTAACAAAATATTCGCGTACTTTTTGACAGTCAAACACAAATCCAGTTGGCTTATTTTGTATTAAAACTTCAATATTATTATTATCAAAGCGGAGCAATAAAAAAAAACATATTTTATGTTTTATTTAGAGTGAGAAATGATGGTAAATCATTAATTTATGAAAATCTATAAAAGTAACCTCACGGTAAACAATTTTGACAGTAGTAAATTGCGCGCGAGGCTCGAACTTCTATGAAACTGGAAAAGTCGCTTTTTTTACGTTTCGTTGTTGTAAGTAGCTATACATTGAAACATATATTTTTATAAAAACCACATTTAATTTAATTAGGATTGTATTTGTATTGGTTAAGATGAGTTTTTTGGATTAACAACCTTAACCTTATTAATAATGATTGTTCTGGGGAAAGTGATTATTAATTATGTGTATATATGTATATATGCCAATGGCTAAAAACGCAAATCTCAGTATTATTCAAATTGTTAAATATTTTCTGGTAATTTACTACAAAAATGTTGGAAATAACAAATAAACATTCCTAATATTATAGCTAAATAGTTCTACAAGAAACGGAAGTCTCGATGCGATAGGTTATGGCAGGATTTTTTTTTACTTGCGTCACGTCATGGCTGGCATGAAGCTTGATTACTTTTCTTGCAAAAGTGAGCTTGGTTTTCTTTGAAAGTGGAGGTTTCTGCCAATGTTTTGACTTTTATTTACGTTTTGACCAGTTTTGATTCACTACTGAACATGTTTGGCTATTTGTAATAAAACGAAGTGCTCGTTTGAGGATATGTATCGTTTGCTCTAGAGAAAGGTGTAAAACTACAACAAAATGAACGACGGGGATTGGATCTGCAGTGATGCGAATTGCGGAAATATCAATTTTGCACGCAGGGTTTCATGTTATCGATGTAATAAAGAAAGACCTGACACTTCCAAAGCATCTAAAAAGAAACTAGGCACAGAAATAGGAAAAACTGCAGCTGAAAAGTCTCGCGGTTTATTCAATGCCGATGATTGGCAGTGCAACAAATGTGCTAACGTGAACTGGGCCCGGCGTCAAACCTGCAATGTTTGCAATGCACCAAAATACGGAGAAGTAAGTATCTTCTTGTTTTCACATCCGTACTAACGTGACAATGAGATATGTAACTCGTTTGTTGTGCATGATTTTAGGTTGAAGCCCGCACCGGTTACGGTGGAGGGTACAATGAGCGTGGAGTGGTGGAATATCGCAGGCGCGAACCATCTTCCGATGATGAATATGACGAATTTGGTCGAAAAAAACGAAAACCTAAGGCGGACTCCCTAGAGAGAGATCGACCAGAAAAGGTTTGTACTAGTCATTACCTGTACTTATTTTGTAGATATTGCCATTACAATGCTTGCATTAGTTAAAATAACATCTCTTCCAATTCAAATATAATCACAAAATAAAACTATATTTTCGAAAATCATTAACACCATATTGTTATAAAATATCTGTCTTTTCATTTAAGTTCAATAATGACAGCTTTTTTGTGTAAATTTTTCTTTTTTAACAAATATTCAGGGAGTAATGGATTTTGAAGCTAAGAAGACTTGATGTTATATTATAAGTGCAATAACTTTTGAAGCACATCATTATTAAAGTGGAGATTATTTTTCCTGCCTTCAGGTTGGCATCACTGAAGGAGCAGTATTCAAAAACTTGCCACCAACAGTGCTGCAGAAGGAATCGAATAAAGAACATAACATGCCAGGCTTTCGGCCAAACTTGTTAATGAACACAAGAAATGCTAATGTGAAAAGAAACGGCAGTCTTAGTGACAGCTCCATGTGCGAACTTCCTTCACTCACAGAAGCAGCAGTCAGTAGACATCAGAAGATTAACAATCCCAGACAAGACTATATGTTGCCCACTAACAAGGCAAATGGTACACAATGCAGGAAACGAATCCTAAGTAGTAGTGACAGAGACCAATCAGGTTCACCAATCTATGATGTTAACTCAAAGAAGTGTAAACGGGATAGTATGATTTCTCCCATACAGAAATTGTGTGATCCTGTAATGGAAAACAGTGTTTCTTCCACGAAAACTGAGATGATTTATGAATTAAGTAGAACCAAAACAGGTGAAGATTGCCAACTTACCTACAATGTTGAAGAAAGAGTTAGGTGTGCAGCTTATTCCATTGCTTACAATAATTGCAAAATTGCAGCTGATAAATTTGAATCAATGTTTATGAAAAAAGCCCCAGATTTCCAAACAATCTTTACATGGAGACAAAGGCTTATGGCCACAGGCTGCTTAGATGACTTACATTTAGAAACAGAGAAATCTTCCCAAGGAAAACCTGCAACAAATACTGACAGTACAAAAACTCAAGAGTCAAAAAGACTTTGCAAAATGCCAAATCCTGAAGAAATAATCATTCCTTCAGAGAGTGAAGAAGAATTGAGTAAAAGTTTAGAGAAATCGGGACGAAGTTATAGTGCTGAAACTTTGTTTATTGGAGTCAACACAGAATTACAAACAGCTGGCAGTGCAGCAAGTACTGTGGATGGGAGGGGCTCACAAGCAAGAAGTGGCTCACAGTCCACACACCATAGAACTCGTTCTAATTCTCGTGACAGCCAAGATTCCAATTATCCAGATTCTGATTCAGAAAAAGGCTCAAAATCTGTCAACTCAAAAAGTGATTTGAAATCAACTAATGTATCAGCAAGGCACTCACTCCAAGGGTCTGATTCAGAGTCAGTGTCGTACAACAGTGGAGAAGATAATTTCTTATCAAGAGTATTTGGGCAGGGCAGGATAAAACGGAAAGTAAAGAAGCCTACCATTCTTGCTGCTGGGCCAAAGGTTAATGAATATGCTTCAAATAATGTCAACACCTTTGAAGGATATAGTACTTTTAGAAAGTCAGAACAGTCTCCTTTGGTGACTGGCAATATATATACCAACAATTTGCGTAACATGAATACAAGAACTCGTGAAAATGTGGACATTGATGGCTGTTCCAGTGAGTATGTTCCTACCAAAATAGGTTCTACAGCTAAAAAGAACTACCAAGAGTTTAAGGACAATGTTCGTAAGAAAGGCTATTGGGCAAAGGGTAATGGATCTTCTTTAACAATCAATAAACATAATATGTCAATGAATATTATTCATCAAACTAAAGGGATACCAAACCAATCTGTTGAAGAACCGGTAGAATCTGTGGGAACTCCCCAATATGCTATGGTACAGGCTAAACCTATGAAAAGTCAAGTTGATGATTTTACTACACTTGATATCAAGAATTTAACTGGCACTAAACACTACCTGCCTTTTGAAAATGCTTCTGAAAACACAGATCGCATTTTTGCTGTAGTGCAATCAAACAGTACTTCAAAAAATAGAAGCATTTTGGATATTTTCAATATTAGTGACTCTGGACAAAAGAGTCCTGAAAAGAACAAAGATTTGGACCAGTGTGAAAACATAAGAAGGTATGAGAATGAGTGGGATGAAGATGATGAAGCACTCTACAAAAAGACAGATTGCGACGAACAGCCACCAGCGGCGCGACTTGCACCCTCGCCAACTATCTCAAATAGAACTCAAAGCCCCACTTCAGACATGCTCTACACAACAGAGAAAAATTCCCAGCCACAGGGCACTTGTAAGAACAAATCTATTCCTGAGTTCATCAAAAACAAACATGATTTACTTTTAGATATGCTAAAAGATTTTCAAAATAAAGAAATTAGTCAAATGGTGTCACCACTGAAGCATGGGACACCGCAGTCGCAATCTGCAGAAGACAACAATGTGTATCAGAAGTCCATACCAGAAACAATCCCAAATATTGGTATAACTGAATTTGAACCAGTCCCTGATCAACATGCAAATAGACCTGATCCAATGCCAAATCTTCTTATGACTAGACCTGACCCAAGACTAGACCTCTCTCGTCAAAACCCTTCTGTGGTACGAGCTGATAGAGTTACAAAACAAACCATGGATAGGTTTGACTCGAGACCAAAGCAAACCATAAAAAAATCTGATAAAATACCAAAATATCCCATGGACCTACATGCAAAAATTCCTACAAAAACCATATACAGTTCTGACTTGATTGCAAATCATAACAAGAATAGGCCAGATCCGATGCCTAATCTTCTCATGCCTGGAATTTCCCCTATTTCAGTGCAAATCAAGACCAGTCCGGAATGCGTTTCTAATCGCACCATGAACAGATCTGATTTGACCAGATCTGACTCAATTCCAAATCTTTCCAGACCTAATCAGGGTCTAAATCATATGATTTGTCGCTCAGAGTTGACCCAAAATCTTACTCCTAATAGAACTGAAACTGTTTCAAATATCCCTATGATCAGTTCTGAGCTAGTTGCTCATCAATCCATGACTAGATCTGACTTGAGCCCAAACCTTATGAACATACCTGGTCCAATTCCTATAGAATTATCTAATGAAGTTTTACGTCTATCAGAAGGAAATGTTGATTGTGAGGATACACAAAATGCTTCAAAAACTATAAGTCCATCAAAGCGCGTGCGCATCCTTGAAAATATCACGATTCAGCCAGGGAAACCTCATCAGAACATTGCTCCATCTTACCAGCAAAATACAATTCAACATTCAAGTCCGAAGACATCCCAAACAAATAATACTAATTTAGTTTCATCAAGCCCAATACTTGATGCCCAAACAAACAGTACAAAATTAGTTTCATCAAGCCCAAAACTTGACGTCCAAACAAATAATACAAAATTCGATTCATCAAGCGATTCATCAAGCCCAAAACTTGATGAAAAACAAAACACACCTGAGAAACCAATAGATCAAGAACAACCAGTGTCCCAAGTAGATTTATTCAATTTATTGTCTGGGATAAACACCAACACTTTACTATTAGCAATCCAAAGTCTTCAGCATATATCACAAACTTCTTCAGTGAGGAATAATGAACAAATCACAACTGAGCAGCAAAGTACAGAAGGAGAGGCTCAAGTTGCCGAAACAATTAATTTGACAAATGACGAGGAGTGGGAGAAAGAATCTAATAGAGATGGGAGCATTGAAAGACAGTTGGAGGAAATGGACGGAACCACGGGCGACACTCCTTTTTTAAGTGATATTTTTGACCCAGGCCCAGTTATTATACCCCCCAATATAGTGAGAAAATTAAACTTGAATATGCCAAACCCTGAAGGAGATGGTACTGACAGTAATTCAAATTTAAGCGAAAATACTCCTGTTATAGGGAATTTTAAAAGTTTTGCTCTCCCAAAACCTATACTGTTGAATAGGTTAAAAGTAACTATGAAAACTGCCGAAAAGCCTGCGAAAAGCTCTGGCAAAAGGGTGAAGCGAAAGAATAAGGTTTGTATAAATGATTTATAAAATAAAAATTGGGAACTAATTGGTTTAATACGTTATTTCTTTTTTAATATATTAATTCCGCACATAGTAAGGTTAGTTATTTAGCGAGGGTTGGCACAAAGCATCAGTGTTGTATGCGGGGCTGGGCGGTCACGTGGCTGACGTTGATGCATGCTTGTTGCAGAGCAAGCCGTCGGCTGCGCCGGCGCCGGGCCAGCCAGAGGCCGAGGAGGAAGACGACGAGGAGTCGGGTGACGAGGCCGACCTCTCAAAGTATGACTTATGGGGCAGCGATGCTGAGCAAGGCAACTCGTCTAAAGCTCGTAAGTGTAGATGAGTTTACTTTTCTGAAGACCAGGTTTTCAGTGAACTTTTATTTATTCTGTATTTTCAACTTTTTGTGTGGCAATATACAAAATTTTTTAGTGTTCTTGAAAGAGATGCGATTGCCTCTATCTTAATATTATTTTCATGATTTCCAGAAAATGCGGAAAAAACAAAAGATGGCGAGGGTACCAAAGAGGGGGGGTCCGACAGTCAGGCCGATAAGAATAACAAGGTGTCCCCTAACAACAAGAGTAAGAGAAGGTTGGTCCTAGATGTGGGTAATTATTTAACATTATAATTTAATCACTCAGAAGGTTTTTCAAGATTGCACATCCATTATTTTGTTACATTTTACTCTGCGATATTATTGAATGTTAGTAATATACATTTTGTGCCTATTTTTCGTGTCCATCTTAAATTATAGTGCAGTGTGCAGTTACTTCCAAACGTGTATATCCCACTGAGTGTTCAAACTAACAATAGTTCTTTGCCTCCCAGATCTAGGAGCTCCTCCACATCATCAAGCTCGTCATCGAGTTCCAGTTCTAGTCACAGTTCTACAGCCACAGCTCCACAAAACAAGTGAGTTTTTCATTCAATTTGTGTTAAAATCAATCAAACAATAAATTGCTCATATCTATATTATTATAAAAATGTTGCAAACGCTGCTACATGGAATGATGGTAAGTTCATTCCACATTTTGTTGCCTATTCATAAATAACATGTTGTATTGATTTCTGAAAACATACAATTTTCAAGAAGTTAAGTATCATAATTGATAAATTACAGCTATCATGATCATCACATTTATCGAGAAACATTAGTCGTAAATATACCGGCATTTATGATGCAATGTTATATGTAACAGATTCGACGATTTCGACTTGAACAGTGAACGCGAGACCTCGCCAAAGGGTCGCAAGTCGCGGTCACGGTCGCGGTCTCCGCGTTCAAGAGCTCCTCCCACACGCCGCAAGTCACGAGACAGCCGCTCTGCAGGAGAGGCCAGGTTCATATCACCTTTTAAAGTTGGTAGAAAATAGAGGAAACACACAATGTATTGAGCAAATATTCTGCGTTTATCGTAGCAATTTCTTGCACTCTGACTCGTTATATCAACTCAAAAGAATCACGCGCGTTATGTAACGTAACTGCGGACGATGCTCCTTTCAATGACCACAAGCTCTGCACAATTGCTTTGCGAAAACGCTCGCGATTACCAACCGAGTTCGGTAGAGAAAGTATGTGCAAGCGATGTCCGATCTGCGAAGATACGATATTGTCAGCATTTAGTTGTAACATTCAGTGATAAAGCGAACATAATAATGACCTCAAAATGGAAATTATTTCGTACCTGGCGAAACGAGGTTATACCGTACATCTCTGATCCACCTTTGAGCAATACAGGCGTGATGTTATGTTAATACTAACATCGTGATCACCAGGAGCCACGAGTCATCGCGCGACAAGGAGTATTCGCGAGAGCGCGAGCGGCGCGACCGGTCGCGCGGCAACCGTAAGGAGCGGCGCTATAGCCGCGAGGGCGGGACGCACTTCAACTCGCGCGGCCGCCACCGCTAGCCGCCGCGCGGACTATACGGCCGCGGACACTAGTGCAACTATCAGTGACCACCCATCCCTTGCCTTATGCTAAGTGAGCCAGTCGATAGCTCGTGCGTTCCAAACGATTGCCGCACACGTATTTTTACAAAATAGTCGTAACTCATGTGTATGCAGCTCTTCTGAAACTGATTGTATGTCGTTAAATAAGTTTTTATAGTTAACTAAACAGTGCCGTGTATAAATAAACTTTTTAAACTGTGCTTTCTTTCTACGAAAGTAATGCTACTGAATCTTGTCGAATGTGTTAGTGACGGGTTTCATGCGTTTCCTTATTTGTAGGTCCATTGAAAATAACTATTGTATATAGCCTGAGAATGTGGTGAAATCCACACATTTAAAATTTAAGACGTAGTACATTTTTGTTAATTGCAAGTCCAATTGACTAAATTGGTATATGCAAAACATTTTATGTATTTATTGTTTGTGATACTTTAGAAATTCAAAGAATAACGTCATGTGTAGCGCGCTTGGTAGAAACAGATCTCAAGATGTGTTTGTGCAATGGAACATTCTGATTATGTTCTCTACAAAGTAGGAACTTTGGTTGCTTTAAAAAGTTCGTGATTTCATATCTATCATTGTTATGGAAAGTGGTTAATTATTTATTATTCATAAGATACACATATAAGTTCAGAATGTCCAAATTCTAAGAGAACTCTCGGAAACGTACGTACGTTGGTATGTATGTACCAATACTTATTGCAAATAAATGATTATGATTATGATTATGAACGATAATTAACTCTGGAAAAAAAATATAAGGAGTTAGGTATATTTAGAGTTTGGAATTTTAATATTGACTCTATGGGACCTGGACAAGCCCAAACATAGAATACATTTTGGTGTCCATGTTTGATAATATTTATCAAAAAAACATTAATCTAATAGACAATAATATTGGAATGTTTTGATGCTTCAGACGTTAGTCATGCGTTCTTTTGAGTTCTGTCTAAACTAGGGCACAAGTCGCAGGACTCACCAAATGATTTGCTTGCTTGTACACATACAACGATAAGTGCAGTGACTTGTATCCTGTTCGGACCAGGATTTAGGTAGTCTGTCTCCGCCAACCCAGCGTAATTTACATATTTTAAAAGCGAGTTGTCGAATAACCTTAAATTAATGATTTTTAATTGTCTTTTGAAATACTAGCTAAACAAAAACTCCTGGACTCATTTTAAACAAGGTGAATTACGCTAAAATAGGCTGGTTCCTCGTAATTAATTTGATAGGCCATACATTGTAAGTATTTCGCAGTTAATGTCCGACACAGGCCGCTCCCAATAATGATAAACTGATTCGGGGCAGGGTAAATAATATTCTTGTGTATGCTTGTAAAAAGGAAAGCTCTGTATAGCTGTAACTGGACGTAAGATATTAAGTATTTTTATATTGACTAATAATGATGAGAAAGACTGATCGGTAGAGCGTTAAGAGCCGTGTAAGTGACTTGGCCGACGCGTAGTGGGATTTGTGCACATATACTTGGGTTATGGATGAAGAGGGACGGTGCTTCAGTGTCAGCCTATCCTTACGCTATCCTTTGACGTGTGATATTGTGTTAATTTTGTAAATATAATTAATCGCTTGTTAATTACTAAAATGTGTCAGATAAAAATAGATATCACAGGAAAATTGGTTAATTGTCTTCTATTGTCTAGATATTTTTTGTCCAGAGGTGCGCTGCTCTCAATGATATAATTTTCTTTCAAAATGTTTCTAAGCTGGTGAAAAGACAATTTTGTTTTTTTTTTTTGTGTACCTAGTGATACGAACTACATCTAAGCTAATATTGTATGGTAAAAGATTTACCATTAATAAAATCATATAATAAAAGTTGTTTAATTTTATAAAAGACTTACAATTTAATTTTAATTTATAAACAATAAGTATTCGTAAGAAGTAAATTAGAATCATTAACAATTTATAAGTACAAAAAGGATTACAGAATATGATGAAATGCCAATATCCGTTCAATTCTGTGGTGGAGGACGCCCTGAAACAGAAACCACCTTTAGGAATGCTTGGTATCAAGAACTTTTATAATCCGAAAACTTACTATGGACAATAGTTTTCACGATCAAGGTTTATACTTTTCCAATACTAAAAAAACTAAATTTGTTATTCATAGTATGTTAATACAAAACAAAGTTTGATGATAAAATCCCATATCTCAAAAATTAAACATCAACCAATTTTCGTTGAAAGTTTTTTTACGTTCTACAGTCCTACATGTTTTCAGAATTTGCCTACTCTTACTTTAGAAATTATAGGGGAGGGGGGGCACATTTTACCACATCTTTCAAACGATTGACTTAAAAATGGTTTTAGGAACCTCAATGTAATTTTTAAAGACCTATATTGACATTCCCGGTTTGAAGAAAATTGTTATTCCCCTTACTTCTTTTTTATTTTTGTACAAAAATCGTAAAGCGGTTCACAGAATACATCTACCTACCAAGTTTCAA
Organism: Noctua fimbriata; assembly: GCA_905163415.1. NCBI lineage: Eukaryota > Metazoa > Arthropoda > Insecta > Lepidoptera > Noctuidae > Noctua > Noctua fimbriata. The sequence continues at coordinate 13,136,397 of LR990922.1, read as the reverse complement.
CTGTGTAGTCCTAGTAGTTTCGGAATAAAGTGGCTATGACATACGGACAGACAGACAGACATGACGAATCTATAAGGGTTCCGTTTTTTCGCCATTTGGCTACGGAATCCTAAAAAGATTAATTAATATATAATACTATTAGATGCTTTGCCCTTAAATGACGATAATATGTATTTCTGAATAAATAAATAAGAATAATGTACTCGAAACGAGAATAAATATACAGCGGTTTCAGACGCGTTTTTTTCTGCGTATGAGCTAGTATTGGCTTACGCGCGTACACGCGAGCAACGCTTGCGCTTTATTAAAAATCGAGCGCGAGTCTCATCCAGGAACAGAGCGTGCGTCCGAGCGGACCGTCGATGCTGCCGCGTGCGTTTGCATTCTCAGTCCGTTTCTCTTTAGCAAATGACGGTTCTGAGCGGCAGAAAAGAATAGGAGCATGGAAAAGTGCGATTCCGTGCTGCTAGATGAGGTTCAACCCTGTTATACGCGTTGCAACGCTCGTACGAGTTGCGGGTGTGGTAAACGAGTTAGAAATACGTGCTGAAAATTCTCTAATCTAAAACCGCCCTAAAACTGCAGGCAATAGCTTGGCGGGCATCAAGCTAATCACTCAAAAAGGTAAATCGCCGTTTAGTTCTTTAACATAACTGATACGCGTGATAACAGAAATGAGAGGGGTACAAAATTACGTCGGGTCTAGAGAAACCAAAGCTTTCGTACCTGCTGTCGGGTCCAAACAGCGACATTCCTGGAAGGGTGAAATGCCAAAATATTAATATTATAAAAAATATCGCCATTGAGAATGTGATAAGTCATCACCCTATTATCATAAATGCGAAATATTACGTGTCTGTATATTTGTCTCCTTCACGCTGAAACGACTGAACGAATTTGCTTGAAATTTAGTACCTATACAGATAGACCATGAATTGTGTTGGGATAGTTTGTAATGTTTTTATCCCGCTAGTACGATCCCGTGGAATAATTTCCGATCAACCCCGCGGGGGGAGGCCGTGGGCAATAGCTAGTTGCTAATAAAACTTACAGCAACTATTTCTACAGGCTTGGATTGGCTTTTCGAAGTGTCCGGCTTCTTGACTGGAGACTTCGGCATATTTACCGCAGAGCCCCCTACGGCGCCGCCTATAACATCAAGTTTTTTTTATAAATGTTTTGTCGAATGTTAAGAGGGAATAGGGGCTGCGATGCTTCATTCAAATGTATTCCCCTTTTTCTTCCTGAATAATGCCTCTAGAGCAAATCATGTTTTTCTTAAAATCAAGGTCTGTTATTTCCTTGTTTTTAGCAACTAATTAGTAGACAAAATATGAACCTCCAAAAATGACAAAAAATATCCCATTTATACGGCCGTGATTAGAGGACTACCAGACAAATTCGAAAAGTATTTTAACATAAAAGAAATTGAAATAGGAACCTAGACATAGTTTTTCTTAAAAGTTTAATGTCAAAATTAATTAAATCGGCTCCGTTTTCGAGGAGAAAAAAAGGGGAATACAAAAAGTCGATCATGTCAATTTTTTGTGATCCAATCGGTTTGAGCTGCAGCTAACCCTATCGCACTATAGCAGGCGTGACGCGGCGCAACGGCAATAGTTTTTTTAAATACCTATTTTTCAAATTCGTGGCAGGCCCTCTTTCCTCTTAATGTCGAATTTCAACTCTTGGCGCCAAGCCATGTGTTGAAAATCCAACAGAGTTCATTTTTTTAGGCATCCGTTTGGACGTCACCTCATATTAGTAAAAAATCTGAACTAGCATAGATAGTGCGTACCTGGACCAACGTTGGCGCCTTGCGACGTGCTGATTTTATAGAGCTGAAATAATGAAAAGTAAAAACTACATTAATCCACATGAATCAAAATAATGCATTGCAATTGATATCATCAACTATATACCACTATACACACACTACCACACTACACTATACTATACTACACACACTACTCACACTACACTACACAACTCACTATCAACTCACCACTCACTATACTATATACTTTATTATTATCATTACCATCTTCTCCTCGGCAGACCGAGGAGAAGATGGCGGGACGCCTTGGATGGCTTTCTCGTTAAATGGCGAGAAGAGGCGCAACATCGAGAAAAGTGGAAGGCATGGGGGGAGGCCTTTGCCCAGGAGTGGGACAGTTCAGGCTGACAAAAAAAAAATATAATACACATTTTTTAGAACAATATCGATCGTATGCGTTTGCCACAGTTTATATGGATTCGTAACACAATTATTATTTACCGGGCCTGAAGATATGACATAAAAATGAAAAATTAGGATTGACCACACCTATCGACGAAAAATACGGCATGAGCTGGTCAGACAGCCTCATGTTGAGTAAAAGCAAAAACGACGTTGCTTCGTTTCGCCTCGTCGGACTATTTGCTTTTATGAAGTCCTTATTGACCTAAGGAGACCTATTGAAGTATTTTCAATTAAAAAAAAATCCTTACATTCACACCGACACAATATTCCGCATTATTAAGTGTGGTCACACTTACCAGTCCTGTCGTTTGTAGAGAATGCCCAAGCAAAGTACTTGGCTTAAAAAAATCTTACCCTGCCATCATCACCAGCTGCGAATCCAGACGATAGCGGGAGCACCTCCGGCCCCCACTGCTTTACGAAGTGGCCGAGACGTGCGACGCGTTGCGCGGGCGTCGTCGTGGTGTGCGACCCGCCACAATAGCGGTTGCACAAATGCTTGTCCGTGTCTGATCTGTATGCAGACGATAAAGAAGTTACTAAATAAAAGTCGTTTTGATGTCATTGGGTGCTATGGTATGGTGTGTATCTATCTGTCTAAATATATGTTAAAAACATACAGTCATAAGTGTATAAGCTGATAATCACGTTGCCCTCCTCAGTCGGGTAAAAAGAGTATTTAATTTTTGTCCATCTGTCTATATCCATGATCTTGGCTCTGAGACACCGCTGTCCTAGAAGTAGTGGGAACACTCAAGTCGAGTCTGATTACGTATAGGTAGTAGGTACTAAGCTATGCTGAAATCCTTGTATAAGAATTTCTATATTCTCAATTACGCAATCACCATTAAAGGCTATGAACCAGTTTGAAACAATGAGTTATTCCGAAAGAAACGACAGTAAGTAACACTAATAAATATGTTTAATTTTTGTATGTCACAATCTCAGTCTGGAGATTCTTGTGCCCTGTAGGTATATGGCAATGGGTTCGCATAGGCGGCGAATACAAGGGAACTTAAATTAACATAACTGGCGAGATGTGAGTGTATGTACCTACCCTACTATAGGTACTTGCTCCTCGGTCTTACTCTGCGTCTAAACTAAGTTTACCCGGGTAAACCTAGGTTTACTTCTAGCATTTCCCATAACACATTCAATAGCACAATGATTGGAGTGCGTCCTACCGTATAACGTGGTTTTTCACCCCAAAAAAAAAGTCGTATCCCAGCAATAATTTTTGCGTAGAGTTGTGTAGGTATTATTTTGTTGAACAGAATGCTTGGTTGACGGCTTCTGGCTCCTGTTTACACCTTATATTAGAATGGAAGAGTATTTACCTGGCTTTTTGTACTTTGCTGGGCTGCATCTGTTGTTGCACGTGTTCCCAGTCGTGCATGTTGCGCTGCGGTAACGCGTTCGCTTGATTCTTGCGGATTGCGTCTAAGAGAAAGTACCAAAATACATCAAAATTAAAACGAGGCTCAAAATCAGCACTTTTTAAATTTCTAAATTACATGAAAACAAAAAAACGAGCATCCACCATCCAAACATCATTTCTCCATTCATCATTTTTCCATTAAAACTTTTTTTTAGTACTTTTAACTGGGGTGAAAAAGTGGCGGAACAAACTCCCCAGCACCACATTGTTAACCTCAATTTGTAGACAGCAAGTACCTACCTAGAGCTACACGGGCAATCCCAAGTTATAGAATGTCCGTATTTATGCAAAAAGGAACCCAGCAAACACTCACTTCTGAGATATCAAATAATTTACAAAAACATGTGCAGCTCTGTTAGATGAAGTAAAATTACTATTTATTTTATAATAATTTATTGATAAATTACCTATAGCTATGTATGTGTATATAAATTTGCTCTGAATACTCTTAACTTTCTAGATAATTAAAAAAATGTGCATGTGGTTCCTCTTAACATTTACTAATTGATAAGTTTTCTTAAATATGAAAAAGAACCACAACCCAGGGGATTTACTGATATAAATGATACTATGTATTTATATTATCGTAGTAAAGCTTTAATTCACAAAAAATATAAATTAATGAATATAGAGAGCTTCTATTCGATGTTATCATCAAATTGAATGTCGAAATCCACCGTGTCTAGTCCACCTATGTCGTCCTCTATTGCATCATCACAAATAACTCCATTATAAAAACTCTGTGCATCTTGTGGAATAAGATGTAATATGGACTGAATATCGGCTAGTTTCTCTGGTGATACTGGCTTCCCTAACGGCTACAGGGGAACTAAAGGTTCTGTCAAGATTACAGCTGGTCTGCCGCGAACAGGTGCTCGCCCTATATTTATTTCCACAGAACTACTAAGGAAATCTGTTTTAAAATAAATTGAGTTTGGCGAGGCTCTTTCCGGGTATAATTCCCGAGTTTGTAGCCAATTAATAGGCACATTCTTTATTTATACCACGTTTTCTGTTAATCATTTTTACAACCATAAGACGTTCCCGCGGGTTCTTTTTCTTGCAATCCTTCATAATAGATATAAATCTATATATATATCTTTCTTTCTTTTAATAGTCTCAGATATTTCTTTCAATGTGGGAAAAACCTGTAATTGTGTAGGTACAACTATGTCCGGGTATCAAAAATATTTGTGTTGTATTTTTCAAGGTGGGATGAGAATGCAAAAATGCTTTTAACATCAAAACTATCTTTATGTTACGATACTGTCCTCCACATGAATCGCTCCATAAAATTAGTTCTTCGACATCTTCAGAAATATGCTCGCCTAAGTATTTTAATACACAAGAACCATGTGCATCTGGTTTGAGGGCCATTTTTTAAATCCTTGAGAAACGAAATAAGACTCGTAGGGCAATTAGTTAAAAATAGTAAAAACTTAAAGCAAAGCGCCATGAATTTCTTAAACGTGAATTAAAATTGTTATGATCAAATAACTTTGGCCTTCAATCCAGACGCGTGCGTAAAATGGCATAGCCTATATCTCAAAAAGTACTATCTCTTAGTTAATCATTTTTATTTATGAGATTAGCTAAGATTTTCTCAAACATTTAAAAAAAATCCCAAATCTGTAGAATATGACATTACAAACGTATGGCGGTATATCTAGGGCCCTCAATTCAGTAATGTCTGTACTGAGAAAAAAAAACTTATTCTATTTTGCGTTAAGCTATGAGGTTGAGCCTAGTCAATAAAGCCGAAAGTATTGGGCTCTCAGTTCAGACGTTATAGTAAAATTCAACTTTCATTTACTTTTTAATAATTAACTTTATTTCTTTTTAACTAATTAACAGAGGTATCTAAGTAAAATATATTAAAGTCGTATTTATGTATTTCTTAAGATAAATTCATGTTTTGGAGATTCCTCAGTACAAACATTAATGAATTGAGGGCCCTAGATTTTGGTGCAGCACGGCTTTTCATAATGACCTTCAGAATGTCATTGCCGCTCCCATGCACTCTCCGCATCATAGAAGCAATAAAAAAAAAACAGTATAAAATGACATGGTAGTAATATCGTTTATTTGTTTGAACAATCGAGTAACGTTGTGCTGTGGTTCGGTTTTGCTTTATATGTAATGTTTGTTGTTGCTGTTGGTTCTGTTCTGCTTTTAGTATACCTTTTTTCCAAGGAACCCACATGATTATTCATGTGGTTCTTTTTTGTAAATTAAACTATAGGAAATCGTGGACACGGTGTGGTTTCTGCTGACATCTTTTAGTAATATATCGATTAGCGAACCATCTGTCTGGTACCCTAGGATCCTCTATCAAATATGGTTGGCGCAGTGGCTGAGCGATTGGCTGTTGCGCTGTGTGTCGCGGGTTCAATCCCCGCACGGAACAAATATTTGTCTGGCCTACAGGTAGTTGTTGCGGGTCTGGCTGTTTGTGTATGTGAGTTTAAATGTTTGTAGACGCCCCCACGATACAGGAGAAAAACCTAGAGTGGAGCAAAGATCCTTAAAAAAAAAAATTATATCCCATCAACTTCGAACTTTACGAAATATTGAAATAGTCGCAGTAGTACATACCTAATTCATAACTGAGATAGGGCTTCATAGACATGTGGGCTGGCAGTGGCTTAGCGGGTTGTGGTGGGAGCGCCTTCATCTGCATCACAGCGTTCGCATCGCACGATATACAGTTCACATCCCTGGAGAAACCAAACACATAAGTGCAAGCATAAGTGGCGTGAAAAGCTGCCGGTGTATCTTGTTAGTTAGTAGGTATTTTTGAATTCTAGAAGACCTTGCGAAGACCTGAACTCTTATTTGTACAACGCAGTCTGCCAATCACAGGTAATGTTAGGTATTTGGCAGAGAAGAAACAAGGTGTCAATGTTCCTAATAGGAAAGGGAGGAACCACCGACTAGACGGTTGTTGTCTGGTCGGCTCAATTGCCCAGCAGCTATGGTATGTATGATGTCCACCCAAGCATCATTCATACCTTATTCTTACATAGGGATACCGATCGCGACAGTAAACTCTTACTAACTGCGCGAACTACAACATTATGTGCCTTAACTTTAGTTTGATAACTGCCACTTGTAGTCCACGGGCTGTCAACGAACTATCGTTTTTTGTCGCTTGAACATCATTGACATTAGGGACTCTTTGCATTAGGGGGTGAAGTGCGACATTCGTAACTAGTTGAAATGATTGTAAGTTGAATGTGGAGAAAACAAGTTGGCGTGATTAGTTTCTGATTTGGGCTACGCGCCATAAGAATCTTATTCGACTATAGAAGTCGTGTAGCCGTTATTTGTAGTGTGGTTTCTTTTATCAGTGTTTATTGACATAGTCGTAAGTTTTACTAACAGTTTTGAGTCATGGATACCCGAATAAAAAGAAATTCAATTCTATAGCCGTATAGATGTATGCTACAAAACACAAGGCACCTCAGTAGACTCCTCTTGGTGCCCGCAGCCTCTGCCTCGCGGCGCAGCGCGGCCATCTGCCGCAGGTTCTCCTGCAGCTGCTTCAACTTGTTGTTGAAGAAGTCCTTCACCGGACACAGCTCTATCTTGTCCAATTTCTGTTCAATCTCTCGCTGGATGTCATCCAGCGCTTGTTGCCATAGAGATTCCTAAAGATTTTTCAACGAATAACAGCAGTACTTAGTTACAGTTAGGTATTCAGAAGTCTGACAGTCTGACAACCAGTCTTACGGTTATCGGTTGTGGAGGAAAATAGCTAGGCTGATGATGATGGCTTGTTTTTATGATGGTCAAAATAAAAAATGAATCCAGATCAGCTGTTTTAATAGTTTTACTAGATTTTATTTCTAGCGATGCTTGGACGTCTATGTGGGAGGTGCCTATCTACAATTTATGATCACGAACAATAATCTGCCATGGCTCAATGAGTTCGTGTCAAGAGCGTCATGCATTGACCTTGCACAATGTAGCATTCAGACGCGTGTCTCATCCAAATACCGGAACGAGTCGAAGCTAACATTGAACCTTTTTAACCGGAACATTATATTTTGTGTGTATAGCGAACAACTACTCTTCTTTTTTTATCGCGTGGTTAGTGCCTAACCTGGTGTCAGAGTTTTTATGCAGCCCATGGGCCTCTTGACTTGGCTTTGCATGCCGTCAAGAAATATCTCTCAGGCATGCTGGTTTCCTTACGATGTTTTCCTTCACCGAAGCAGCAAGGTTCGAACTCGAGACCTATGACTTGGCAGTCCGACGGTCACACTAATTTGAGTAATAGACAACAACATGTTCAAATAAATGGTAATAGTTCACAGGGTTTAAAAGTAAAAATGGGGGTTCCATAAGGCTCAATATTGGGTCCTTTCCTCTTTCTAGTGTATATGTCACTGTAAAATTGTTAAAACCGTTAGATTATAATCTAACTCGCGAGATTGTAATCTTTCGAAAGATTGTGAACGGTAACATACTGTTTACAATTTAACGCATTACTTTTCGGTAGATTATAATCTATCGAAGTGAAACCGTCAAATTTTGAAATGGTTGAACGTCATGTACATTCTTGAACTGAATGAGACGAAATTTAAAACATCCATTAAACGCACACTTTGTAAGCAAGCATATTACAAGTTGGACGATTACATCGCTGCTAAAAATGCTTGGCTCAATGCCGGTCCTGCTCCACAAGGACAGGGGCGCATAAATGGACAGCATTAAATAGTATTGGTGGAGCTGCTGAAGATTTAACAACTATCTTTGTATTGTATAAATTAGATCTCTTTAGTATTTTAAAACCGCATAGCCCATATTGTGGAGTTTTATGTACTAGACAGCTGTCATTCGCTGGAAACCTACGTCTTTTCTTGACATGAATGTGCCCTGGCGGTTAGGAGTATAACATGCTCACTCAAATATCTCGCTGATGGTGGCGCGTGTGTCGGATCATTTAGTTCCCTTCAAAATGGTTGAGTTGGATGGTGCTGATACGTGCGTCATGTTCGTGAACGGGCGCTGTCAGTTGTGAGTTTGTGACTGGTCATCTCTTGGTTGCCACGGCTTATTTGAATTAATTATATTTTTTTTTGTTTTTTTTTTTTGTTTTTACTATGGACAGTTTTAACGTACACCTCTTGCTACATCGTTCTCACATAATGTACCATCTCAATATGAATGATGTTATCAAGGTTTTGTAAAAATATTCTGATTTAAAAGAGTGTCCATAGAGTTTCTTGCCCGTTCTTCTCCATAGAGTTCTATGCTAGGTAATGGGCAACTACAGTACTTTCACAGTTTTTATGCTTGTGACCGAGACTGTAGCTACATTTCATTGTTGTCTTTGTTTCGACAATTCAAAAGTGCTTGTAACGTTGCCTACTTGAAATAAATGCTTTGATTTTGATTTTGACAACACTAGGCTATCACTGCTTTTTAACCACTACTAACGAGCCATGTTATCCTAATACTGCGAATTGTAGCACTATGTTTCGGAATTGCAGTACTGAGTACCTAATAGTGTACTTCTAAGAATTCTAAGTAGCTTTTTGATGGACCAGCATTTTCATACCTTATCATGAAATTATATTTATCATGGGCTTGATGTAGGCTACTGCGCTCATCACTGTCGATACTTGAGCAGTCATCGATGTTAGTGTATTTTCATCCAGAAAAGACTCAGAGTGCTGGATGGTTCTGTTGGCTCGTAGAGTCAGAACGAACGCAGACATCTTGTTTTTTCAACATTATTTCTCACAAAATAAATGTACAAATCAATAGCGCCTCCGTGAGTGACAGTGTCATCCAAGCGCCAAAACAACCACGTTGCACTCAAGCAAACGCCAATAATCACGAACCTGCACGTTTAGTTTTCCAAGGGCATTTTCCAATCCCTTGGAGAGGTCATCACAAGCGTTCTCGAATTGGTCGTGGGACACCTTTCGTGCCAGCATGCGGAGGTCAGCCTTGTCTGCTAGAGCTTCCACTATATCTTCGCGATCCATTTTGATCACCTTCAGTATTTCGATTTGTTCCAAAAGAGTCTGAAAACATAATGTTGGCTTTATTTAAGTACCTTATGTCCCGTGAAAAGACGACAGAGTTATTTTTCGGATTTTATAATATTTGTATGAATGGTTTTCCAATCACCATACACTTCTTCATACTCACGTGTTTTTCCTCTGGGGGTAGAAAGAGCCCCCCCGGTTACGATCCTTACACGCAATCAAATAAAGCAAAGTAAGAACCTGAATAAAAAGAGCCTTATGGCATATTCTTACGTCAATATGGTCCTGTCTAGCCTCCTTTTCAGCGGCGAGATTGAGCGCGGTGTTATGAACTTGTTTCAACTGAGTCTGCATGGATTGCACCGTTGAGAACAGCTTCATTAAACCTGCAGAATTCAGAAGTAACAAGGCATTATTTATGCCTATCATGAATTTGACGAAGTATTAGGTGAAGATTGTAGTTAAGAAGATATAGTATACTCCTGGAATCAAGAAGTAGTCACGTTTATACGAACTTATCGAAGAGATAAAATCATTTAGAATTTAGATTTTAGAGTAATCATCTTACGTAGGTTAGGTACTTAAATAATATACAGGGTGTAGGTAAGGGTAGACCTCCGCAGTTTGATGGGCTGAATTCAGTATACCATACTAAGATGACCGGTACAAGAAATTATGGGAATCCAATAAATTTGATTTGTTTTATTTTTTAATACGCAATGTATCGTTACCGTGGCAAAACGCAGTTGCGAACGGTAAGCGCAACGACGAGTTCCATGAACTGATTTCACGTGTCGTTCGTTACAATATTTCCACATCCATTGTTTTTTATTTTAGCCGTATTATATACATGGAGTAATGCGTTCAGAGTATATAATTTTACATACATACATAGAAATAAAGGAATAGTAACTGAAAAAACGATAAAACAATCCTGAGATAAATTCCGGTGGAATATGATTTAAAATAAGGAGCTGAATGCAACCTATCAGTTTGCGGAGGAATTCCCCTTACACCCTGTATAATATGGTTTGAACCGTTGAACCCAGTACAAGAAGGATATAGGTATTCGTTTTCTCATTTTTTTTTCTAGCTTCGCACGTATTGTGCATTTAGCCAATGTCATGTTATTATTTAGATTTTAGTGTAGGAGACAAAGGTATGGAAACTGGAATTTATTAATATTATTTATATCGGAATTTAGGATATAGGACAAGTAGGATTATAACTAACTATAGTAATAATGAATGATAAGGTACAATGAAGATATACATTTATATACAGGTAAACTATTTGTACATAATAAAAAAAGAACTGAAGTAGGAAAAGGAATACGGAGAGACAATAGATTACTGAGAAAGGAAGAACAGTCATATTACAGAACAGGAGAAAAGAATGTGATTCAAGTCGCCCATAGATATTGGCACAACTGGGTTCGTTTATAATTTTAAGTTAGCAAGATGAGCTGGAGAGCAAACGTGACCGAGTCTCATTCGTATGAGAACGGAGGTCTCCATTTTCCCGAATTTAGCCCTGCCAAACCACGGTCTTACCGAAACGTCGGGGTGGATCAAAGAAAAATAACCACTCTTCTGTCTATTGCTGATTTCCCAGGCCACCTTCCAGGTGTCCAAAAGAAAAGCTTTAGGCATATTTACAATATCTGAGCTGAAAGTATTATATGAAACACTGCACCGCTTCACCGGTGAGAGAATTCGCCACTTCATTGTCCTCGATTCCAGCATGGGCTGGAATCCATGCGAATTGCAGGGCATTGTCCTTAGATACGGTTCTGTACGCAAATTCTCTTATTAAGTAAATTATGGGAAACTGGGATTTATGTGCCAGTGGAGATTTGTTGCTGGCTAGAAGAGCACTTTGAGAGTCTGAAAAAATTATAACTTTTTTGAGCTTAAATAACCGACTATATTCAATGTCTTTTAAAAACAACACACACACACATGTACACTCCGCCACACCTACAGACTACACACTCTCTCTCACTCACATATACTCAAACACATACTCACACCCCCTCATACACACATTTGATTTAATGTAAGATAATCTTAATTTATCTAGTTTTAGCTTTAAAATTAAACGTTGCTTTTTGTATAACACGTCTTGCTATGGAAGAGCGGACTCTCCTAACACAGGCACTATCTGCCTTAAAGGAGGATCCAATCACAAATTTTTTCTAATGCCTAAACTTGTTCTACCAATAAACTATTTTATTTTTTTATTAAATCATTCTCCTGTAAAAATGGATGTCTCCGGAGGAAGTTTTATTTTTTGCACGATGTTGTATTGCGAGTGGTAAGTGCCAACCCCTACACAACTAATCGGAGAACGCTTGGAAGCATCCGTAAAAATGTGATGGCATTTAGAATGTTCAGCCAGAAACTGGTTGAAACTTAAATGATAAACGACCTCTGAGCTCACCTACGTTCTTCAATCAGTACATGAATGAGCTTATTGTCGCGCTCAGCTGCCACCATGTTGGATGCCATGTCGATGATGTTTGTTTTAATAACATCAGGTATGCGGACGACATGGTGTTGCTGAGTGCGTCTGCGGGTGGTCTCAGGGAGCTCATGAGCATATGCGAGACGTACGCTCACTCACATGGCCTCAAATATAACGTCGCGAAGAGTGTGCTTATGATCTTCCAAGCTGGGACAAAAGGTCTGATGGCAGTTCCTCCAATCAAGTTGTGCTGCGTGCCCTCGGAGCGCGTGCAATGTTTTAAATACTTAGGCCATGTTGTGACATCAGACTTGAAGGATGACGCCGATATTGAACGGGAACGGAGGGCGCTGTCGGTGAGGGTGAACATGATAGCACGCAGGTTTGATTTTAGCTCCAAGGAAGTCAAAGTCACCTTGTTTCGAGCCTGCAGTACTGCGTTTTATACGAGCAGCCTATGGGCGCCTACCGAGCCAGTTCAATATAACAACGCGCTGAGGGCATTGCTGCGGCTGCCTTGCTTGTCGGGGATGTTCGCCAATGTGCGCGTAGACTGTTTTTATGCCACTATGCGCAGATAGCCGCGATAGCGGGCAGAGTGAGGAGCAGCGGCAATAGTCTCTTCGCCGTCGTCGCCGACAGACTGGCCATTCATCCGGCATTGGTTGATCCTACATGCGCCCATATTTGGGGCATGGGGGCGATAAATAGTGTTGTCAGTATTATCCTTGATTATTTTATTTTATTTATTATGATATTTACATTATTAATTAAAAAAAACTAATTGATGTTTAAATTAAATTACTTATTTTGTTATTTTAAATGATTACTACTTTTTTAAACTTTTTAATTGCATTTAATTGTCTATTGAAGTAGTCCTCAAGAAACCGACTTGCTAGGTGAGAATTGACGACCGTGGGAGAAGCTCCAGTATTCAACGTCAGTTTCCGTCGCTGTTCGTGTGCTGCGTTTAGGACTGCTTGACCGAAGATGGCCCCTTTCTCCACAAGTGTAGCACCGAGGGCTGCACCCTTGCGGGCGGTCGCGTACAGGTGATTCTATAACTACAACTTTCCTGACGCGGTGCGTTCGGTGGTCTTGCCTCACTGCCTCTACTTCTAATGCATGGGCTAAGGCGTCTTTCAGTGTCTCACGATGCTAAAGTCTCAAAAAAAATTAATAATCGTAAATAGAAGGAAAAATAAAGCTTTTTTCAAAAATTAAAAATATTTTTTATTTGGTTACCCTCATTGTATCCGTATTTTTTTAACATGAATATTATAATTTACTGTCTTATAAAAAAAATCAGGTGTGGATAATGCGGGACTTCTGAGTTATTGAATTTTTATTGTTTTGGGGTAGGGCTTGTCACCTACTTTACTATAACTGTACTTTATTATTCCCTATTCTTCATTATAACAATTTTATCACATCACTTTGAATAACTTTAAAACTAAACATAATAAAATCATGGTTCCTTCCCAGAAGTTTTAGCTCTTCGCTGGATCTATAGGATGAAGGGATAAAATATAGGTGACCGCAATTGAAGCACAGGAGCGGCGTGAGATGCTCCTGCAGTCTTCAGACGAGGCGTGGAAATACCGGCAGCTCAATAGACGGATCTCTAAACACTTGAATAGCAACCTCCGCCGCTTTAATACCGAGCGTATTAAAGACGCTATTGAGCGGAATAAAGGTATTTTCAAGAGATCAGGCTATTGGGCAGAGCTAGCTCACGAAATTGAAGACCGACGATGGCAGGATCGTATCCGCCAAACCGGAGCTGCTGAGGGAGATCGAGAGTCTTTTTATGGGCAGTTGTACACTTCAATAAGTAAACCCGTTGCAAATCTAGCAAACGACCCGAGAGCTAAACTGACCCGACACTATACCGAAGACATTCCGGATGTCAGCCTGTACGAGATTAGGATGGCTCTGAAACAGCTTAAAAATAACAAGGCACCGGGTGATGACGGAATTACGGCCGAACTCCTGAAGGCGGGTGGAAAACCGGTACTTAAGACCCTTCAGAAGCTGTTTGATTCCGTCATACTCGAGGAGAAAACACCACAGGCATGGTGCAGGGGTGTGGTGTTACTCTTCTTAAAAAAGGGTGACAATGCCCGGCTGAAGAACTATAGGCCCATCTCACTTCTAAGCCATGTCTACAAGTTGTTTTCAAGAGTCATCACGAATCGTCTCGCGCGCAGGTTTGACGATTTTCAGCCTCCCGAACAAGCCGGATTCCGAAAAGGGTTTAGCACCGTAGACCACATACATACGCTGCGGCAGGTTATACAGAAGACCGAAGAGTATAACCTGCCTCTCTGCTTAGCGTTTGTGGACTACGAGAAAGCCTTCGATTCGATCGAGACTTGGGCTGTACTGCAGTCTCTCCAACGGTGCCAAATAGACTATCGGTACATCGAGGTGTTGAAGTGTTTGTACAAAAACGCCACCATGTCAGTCCGACTTCAGAACTAGACCTCGGAACCTATCCTTCTGCAGCGAGGTGTGAAACAGGGAGAAATCATATCTCCGAAATTGTTCACCGCTGCACTGGAGGATGTCTTCAAGGTTCTGGACTGGAGAGGGCTAAGCATCAACGTCAATGGCGAGTACATCTCTCACCTTCGGTTTGCCGCCGATATAGTGGTCATAGCTGAGACCATGGAGGACCTCAGTACAATTTTCGATGACCTCAGTAGAGCTTCTGAAAAAGTGGGTCTTAAAATCAACATGGACAAAACCAAAATCACGTTGAATGCCCATGTAACACTCACTCCTATCAAGATCAGAGACTCTACACTCGAAGTTGTAAACGATTATGTCTACCTGGGACAAACGATCCAGTTAGGTAGGCCTAACTTCGAGAAAGAGATCAATCGTCGAATGCGACTCGGCTGGGCAGTGTTCGGGAAGTTACGTGGTATCTTGTCGTCCAACTTACCGCAGTGTCTCAAGACGAAATTCTATGACCAGTGTGTGTTGCCAGTGATTACATACGGGACCTAAACGTGGTCGCTCACAATGGGCCTCATCAGAAGGCTTAAAGTCACCCAAAGGGCAATGGAGAGGGCTATGCTCGGAGTTTCCTTGCTTGATCAAATCAGAAATGAGGAAATCCGCAAGAGAACCAAGGTTACCGACGAAGCCCGAAGAATAGCCAAACTTAAGTGGCAGTGGGCAGGGCACATTGCTCGCAGAACGGATGGCCGATGGGGCCGAAAAGTTTTGGAGTGGCGACCGCGAACCGGAAGACGCTGCGTTGGAAGGCCTCCCACGAGGTGGACCGATGACCTGGTGAAGGTTGCAGGGATCCGCTGGATGCGAGACGCCCGGGACCGGTCAATGTGGTGACACTTGGTGGAGGCCTATGTCCAGCAGTGGACGTCTTTCGGCTGAAATGATGATGATGAATGACGAATTGAAGCAAAATTTCACAGTGTGCGACGTAATAATTGTTGATTTGGATTCAAACCATCGCATCATCATAATACATTGTTATCTACTATCGCCCAAGTCACTTTATCTGTTTTATCGATACATGTTATAATTTGAGGGTAACCATTAATTTAACTTGCTTACTTTAAAAAATTAAGTTAAAACTACAAAGCTTGATGAATACGTTTACTTAAGAAAAAAAAATCATTCAAAAAAATGAACAAAACAAAACGTCGTTAAAACGACGAAGATTAAGCGACTACGATTTACCCATTATATTTTTAAATGATTTCTAATTTTATGAGAACAAAATTGTAAAATATAATTTATCTTTGTAGTAAATTAAGATCAAAGTTTTGTTAAATAATAGCTTATTAAATGATTATTAAAGTATTTTATTTTTCTTGATTTTAAAAATATTTATAAATATGACTAAACAAAATAGAAAAATACTTTATATTAAAAAAATATAATGCATGACAAAAGGCACTTTTCGTGAATAGGAATTGAATCTTCAATCTTATGCACGTCAAGAGGTCCTGAAATATCCGGTGACCGGTCTGTTTAGGGCCCAAAACCACGAAGGTGGCGAATTCTGATTTAGTAATTGGCACGTAAAAACTTATAAGGAATAGCAAAATTAAAGACTTAAAATAATTGCTACGTTATTGTTCTTAATACATTTAAAAGGAGCGCGCACAAATTTCACTTTTTTTTTTATTACAGCGATTTAAAGCAAACTCGGCAGTAAAATACATCATATCGGGAACGATTTTAAGTTTTTTTTTTTTTAATAGAAACACTCAAACATTACTTAATTATTATTTCTTACATTGTTTTATTGTATTAAATTAAGTGCAAAAGAAAATTATGTAAAAATATGAGCATATTTCCAAAAAAAATTAAACTGAAAATCGAAATGATCATAAGTTCCAAATTTCAATCATTAAAGTTACTATACTAGAGAATACGAAGGCCTTGAAAAGTAAACTTGGTTTGGATCATAACAAGAACTTTATTCTCTTTGTATGTAAGAATTTACCCGTTTAAAATCAATCCTTGTACTAGTTTCGTTCGAGAATTGACAATTGCAAAAATTAAACAAAATTGGTAACAAACACAGATATAAACAAACCTCTTACGCTTCTACAATATGTTAGTTAGTTGTACATAACTCTTTTTAAATGTATTGGCCATTTGTAACAATTTATAAATCAAAACCAAAATATTTTAATTCACATAGGCCTAGATGGGACTAAATAAAACGTCGACAAAAAGGTGCACGGTTCGGGTTGGTCGTTTCCTATGGAGAAGAACCGGCAAGAAACTCCATGGTTACTCTTTTCAAATTATTTGGTATTACAATGTTATCATTTATTATCTCTTATTGTTTTGGGGTTTTTGTCTAAACAGATATGTCAACCCCATCGTGCCTTTTAACAATTTCACTTTAAACCTTATTATTAAACTTAAACTATAAACAAACAGTTATTCAATTATATAAAATACTTGGGGTAGAAGTCACCGATTAAGGACTGTTATTAAATTACTCAACTTTTTGGCACCTTCGGAAGTTGGTTGCGATAAATGTGATTGTATTAATCCTACGTTAAGCCTATTTAAGTTTAATTCTGTCAAAAGTGACTCCCTCTCGCGCCTGTTGCGGACACAATCCATCAGTAGATGCTGCACGTCCTCGATCTGATTACATTCTCTGCAATTCGGTGAATCAGTTTTTTCAGAGAATGTAATGGATACAGCATTTGTACTTAAGTATGGGGGGACAACGTAGGCCCGACAATAAGTCGTCGCTTGCCTACTACACAAAAAATGTAGAACAAAATAAAAAGTTAACAAAAGTTAACAAGCAGCTGGGAATCTACAAAGCCAAATGTTCACACATTCACAAACAATCTATACAAAGATAAGAAAATATTGTAAAATACTAAATAAAACTAGTGACACAAATATTGTTATCAGTGCTGTAACTATTCTGAGCAAAAGATGTATAAATGATTTGAAAACTATTGTAAAAATCTGATTTGAAAGAAGAGAAAAATGAGACTGAGAATAGTTAGAGACATCCACAAATTTGTGCCGTTTATGAGCTACCAGGGAAGCCGCATGCGCAGCAGGAACTAAAGCCAAACTTCTTTATCTTAAACGTAGTCCTTGATTTTGTAATATGCTTGTTTAATAAGGACACGTTTGATGTAGTTTTTGAACTTTCCATTGGTCAGTTCTATAACTGACTTTGGCAATTTGTTATAAAAGCGTATACTGTTTATAAGAAAAGACTTGCTAGTTTTTGTTAATCTGAATGAGGTATTACAATTTCGTGTTTACTGCGTGTATTTATATTATGAAAGTTGCTTCTAATTTTGATAAGCCCTCGATTTTTGCAGACATATAAAATACATTCTAAGATATAAAGTGAAGGCAGGGTCAGTATATCAATCTCTTTAAATTTTTCTCTGAGGGACTCGCGAGGACCCATTTTATATATCGCGCAGACTGCCCTCATTTGTAGAATGAAAATTGAGTCAAAGTCTGCTGCTGATCCCCTCAGCAGAATGCCATAAGTCATAATACTGTGGAAATAAGCGTAGTATACTAGCCTAGCTGTAGCCACATCAGTTAACAACCTTATTTTTCTTACTGCATATGCAGCTGAGCTTAACCTACCCGAAAGAGTTCAAATGTTCGCGCCCCACTGCAATTTTGAATCGATAGTAATCCCTAAGAATACAGTTTCTGCTATGACATCAAGTTTTTTGCTATCAAGATTTAAATCCAGATCCCGTTGTGGTTCATTCGGTAAAGAGAACTTCAGATATTTTGTTTTGTTCACATTCAGTAAAAGATTGTTAGCTGCGAACCATTTCGAGAGAACGGTTAGACTTTCGTTGACATGTAAGACATTTTATTTTAAAAATTAGCGAAGTATCATCAGCAAATAGAATTATATCCGATAATTTGGCCATCATATAAACAAAAGCATTCATGTAAACAGAAAATAGGAAAGGACCGAGAATTGAGCCTTGGGGCACGCCCATCTTGACTAAAGACCTGGAAGACGTCGCCCCATTTATATTTACTTTTTGCTGCTTTTTGTTGCTTTTTGCTTTGTGCTGCTTGTCCACAAATTCCGTAGTGGTGTAATTTACAGATCAGTGTGTTGTGGTCGACGCAGTCAAACGCTTTTGAGAGATCACAGAAAATGCCAATGCTATCCTGGGACTTCTCCCAAGATTCCAAAATGTGACTGATGAGTTTTACTCCCGCGTCCGTTGTCGACCTACCCATAGTGAAACCAAATTGTTGTCTATGCAGAATCCCATTTGATTTGAAGGGAGACAACATCTAGTCCAGCATGATTTTTTCATAGATTTTACTCAATGCTGGAAGCACAGATATAGGTCTATAATTTGAAGGATCACTCTTACAACCTGATTTGAAAATTGGTACTACTTTACTATGTATGGTTCATTAGATCAGGAAACTTGCCGCTGTCCAAACATTGATTGAATATGCCTGTTAGGGCAGGAGCGATTGAGTCAATAATGTCTCCAAGAACCTTGACGGATATTCAACATAAGTCTTCAGTATCTTTTATGTTGAGACTTTTGAATGTGTTATTACTTGTAGCAATACATATTGGTTTAAATTTAAAGTTTGCTATGTACTCAGTAAAGTTCTCTTTAAGAAGAGCTTCAGCTAATTTAGAAGAAGAGGGGAGAGATTTCGTAACCTTAACGGAATGTTGGTAAAGAAAGTTTCTAGAGTCTCAGCGACTTCTAGCTTATCAGAAATGGTCTGATTATCTATTTTCAAAGACAATTGATTCTGAACTCGTTGTTGTGCCTTTCCAGTTTCTCTGTTAATTACCTGCCACACAGTTTTTATTTTATTATTAGAAATACCAATTTTGTTCATTATTATTTGTGATTTTGCTTGAGCGCAGACACTTTTGAATATTTTTGAATAGTTTCTAAGTATGAAAAACTTGATCTGAAGTCAAAGATTTTTCGTGATATAAATTATATAAAGTATCTCTGCTTTTTCTTATTCCCGCAGTGGCCCATTCACTAAACTTAGATTTAGTATTGACTAACTGTTTTTAAAGGACACGTTTTATTGAATGCTTGACAAACTGTAGAAAAAAATGTGCCGTAGTTTATATTAGGGTCTTTTGAATCAAAACTAGCGTTAGAAAGGCTGCTAAGAACATTATTATTAAAAGATTTTAATTTATTTTTAGTAAGATTTCTTAAATGAATAGTTTTAGCTAAGTGTAAGTTTTTGTCTAACTCAAAAGATACAAATTGACCAGTATGGTCTGACCTAACGATACTAATTAAAAACCAATCTTTTACGTTATAATTAGTAAATACATTATCTATGCATGATGCTGAAGTTGCTGTTATTCTAGTCGCTTCATTAAATACATATTTTAAATTGAATGATTTAAACAATGAGATGAGTTTAAATTTTTCGAGTGAATTGACTAACAGATCAATATTTAAGTCACCACATACAAAAACTAATTTATTATCTCTAAAAAGTCTACTTAATATTTCTTCCATTGTGATTTAGAACAATGAAAAGTTTGATGCTGGTTATCTATAGACACATAAGAAAGTATGCCCTTCGACCTCTGCACATGCTACCTCACATAAGCGATCAACAGAGTAAGTAGTGATATCCTTCCTTTCTTTATATCTGAGACAGCTATTATCAAAGTACCACCCACTGTGGATCTGTTGTACGCGCTGGCAACTGAAAAATTATTTACATTAAACAACATCCTATCTGGTTTTAACCAAGTTTCACTAAAACATAGAATATCCATGTGGTATTTATCTACTAACATTTCCACGTAATTTTGCCGGAGGAGCGATATAAATTCTGGTGATAAAGTAAAATATTACTATTCATCTTCTCTTTTGTCTGCTCTAAAAGTGTAAAGAATCTACTAAAGTGTTATCGGAGATACTAGATAATACTGTTTCATCACTTAACCTAATCTCAGTGAAATTATCATTAACAGCGTGTATATTAAAAGCTAACAATGTAGCTAATAAGTGTCTACTTTTTTTGGGAAGAAATATATGTTCCCGAATCAATACAAAATCTCTAACAAAATTGTTAGTATCAAAAAACAATAATCGGTCACTATGACGACATGATAGAATATGCATCAAGTTGTTTAGGCTAGAAATATAATAATTTTCTTGATCAAGTAAATTACCAGAATATGGCAATGCACATAATATTAATTTGCCTAATCTTAACTTAAGTAGGGTATCGATACCATTAAGTATGTCCCTTTTTGATATACTAAGGCCATTTCCAACTAGAAGTACTACAGTAGTCTGCAGTGGCGTGCAGTGGTTCTCCTCGGAGGGTAGGCTAGGCTACCGCCACTGATACCCAAAAAAAAGGCGATTTATAAAAATAAAAAAAAAACATTGAACATAAGCCTGTAAAAACAAGAACAAGAACTCGCCATGTTATTCAAGGTTTTATTAAATTTTCTGACGATGCAAACTAGTTTCAATACGTGATTTACCAAATGTATTTAACATTAAGCATGCCTCTAGATGTTATTCTATTGATAGGTCATGCTTTTTTGACAAGGAATGAAAATTATGCAAATCAATATATCCCTCACTCCACTTACTGGAAGTATCCACCTACTCGCCCGTGCCACGTTAGGTAAGTAGCGGCTCGCGCCCGAGCCTTTTTTTTACGAGCGGCGGGGTGTCGGGTGACCGACGCTCGGCGTGTAAACAAAAAGTTTCTATGAACTGATAGTAAACTAATGACTGTTTACTCAAGTGTATGGAGCTAGCTTCACAACGCAAGTTGTTTCGTAACTTTGAATGACTGTCTTTGTGTTTTATAAGCCAAAACAAAATAAAATTTGTATTATTTCAAAATTTAAAGCGATGACCCATGTTTTTTTGAACCTAAATTATAACCTTACTCAGTAGGCATCAAATGACATCATAATAGTGACCACTCTTCACACAAAGTTTTGAACTAAAGATATTAATAACATTGCGTGGACTTTTCTAGTCAAAACAAATACCTACACTACGTAAGCAAATCATTACACACCTTTGAACTCTTAACTAAATGGTATGGAATTGGTACTAAATCGTTTGTAATTAATCACGCTTTATGGTTAATTTACAATGACTTACGTACAAACTAGCAATTTAATAGTTTTATCACGTTTTTATAAATTTATAATAATAATAACTATTGATTTCATCATCCAATTTACTAATCGATTCTAAATTCACATGTATCATTCGAAAGGCCGTAAAAACAGGAACAAAAAGGTATATCATATTACTTACCAAACAAATAACAAACTCCTACAACTATCACTTCAAAACACAATTACAGAAAAAATAAACAGCAATTAATTCACTCAAAATTCAACTTTTTCCACCGGCGTATAAAATTTTAATTAAGCTGATTGGAAACAACGCCATTTGCCTAAAATATGAGGTATTTCAATGGCTTTCTATCAGTACAAGAACGAAGAATGTCGCTTCGTTAGAAAAAATCTAAAAAATAAAACAGAGTGCGCTGTCAACAAAAAAATAAGTAATAATAGAATTGGGCGTTGAGCAGTTAAGCTTTTTCATTCCGGTCCCAATTTTGGCATTTGGGCGTGTGGGCAGGTATTAAACAAAATTCACGGAAAACAATATAATTTATTTGTGTGTAAACACACAGCCAGCTTAAATGTTGCATAATTTTAAATATTGAAATGACGAGTACGAGGTAAATTATCATATTTTTGGATTAACTCTCGTAATTCGGGTATACATCTATCTTTAGACACCGCATGAATCTTATCATTAAACGATAATTGTGAAAACTTATTGCTTTTAACTTCTAACAAACAAACATTATCACCACACACTTCACAACAGAATACCATCTTTAAGTGTACAAAAAAAAATGAACTTAACAAATAATATTTACATTTAAAATGTACTTAACAAATAATATTTACATTAATGTACGTTTCAAAACGAATGACTTATAAGTCATAACTTAGTTAGATATAAAAACATTCAAGATTGAGTATAATTTGCTTGTCACATGAAACAATATGGCTACTAAAGTTTTTTGCCGGATAATAATACTGACAGAAGTGACAGACGAGAGTAACGGTGGTGTTGTCATAAATTATTTTCCAAGCTCCCCAAAAATCAAAACGAAAAATAAAATTCATGTAGTTTTAAATTATTTTTATAGGGCTTTTGCAATTCTTATAAATACAATTTATCATTTTTGTGGAAAGTATAAATTCGACAATAGCACCATGTTCTTTTAATTGTATCTAGTAGTCTTTAAGGAAACTATCGTGTCTGTCTCTTTTTCTCGAATTCCCCGCAATTCGGGAAAATGTCCACAAATTGGGAACACTGCTCTAATACTCTTCATTCATAAATCTAGCTAATCAATCATAACTCGTGGTGATCGTCTACAGTGAACGGAGTTACGCCTATAATCTATACATGTGTGCCGTTCATACACACGAAAATATGCAACAGTGTGCGTAAAATTATGAATGAAATATATTGTTTTGTAGGCTTTAAGACGTTTTGCCTCAGAATTGACAATTTGTAGCTACGAACTTACCTTACAGAAAAGTGTGAGTTTGAGTTACGTCACACGGGCGCGACAAGTTGCTATAAGTGTTCTAACAGGAGTTTTAACGTTTTGTTAAATATGTTGTATTATTTTATTACATAGTTATAATAAATGCATTTGGCGTTGTTGGTAGGGTAGGCTAGGCCTAATTGCCTCTATGGACGGCACGCCCCTGGTAGTCTGCTCATTCAAGTGTGTATGTTGAATTTTATGAATGAGCTCATTAAAATGCAGGCTATAGTGACGATGGTTCACTACTGTATGTTCATATAGGTTATTTAACTTTATATATTTTCTAATGTCGGCGCCACTGACACATTTTTGAAAAACTTCTCTCTCTTTTGAGTTTTTCTGTAATGTTGTTGCCTTCGTCTTCAGTTGAGTTGATAATACCTCCCCAAATAACAGGTGCTTGTGTACTTGAGGAGGCACAGGCACAGGTATATCTTTGATTAAGTTTATCCACTTTGCTAATTAGGAGACATAATATCTCCTATATTCTTCTTCTTCTGTAGTTGTTCCTTTTTAATTTTCACGATCAGTCAAATCCGACATTTTATTTAACTTGTTTTGCTTTCTTTTTCCGGTAGTACTCAAGTCTTTAGCTCGTTTAATTTCTTTTTGTTCTTCTGTCTTATTATCTAAAAAATATTTTTCTTGCAATGGCTTTTTCTCTGTGGCGTAAAGATAAGATAAGATAGTTATTTTGCAAACACGGTGACATAAAAAATATAATTAGCAACAGCCATATTTAACCAAAAGGCATGCAAAAGTACAAATTACACTAAGAGCTGCTAAATACATAATAATACAAATAAACAATGTCAATACTTATAAAGATTGATTGACTATAATTACAATTTAATTATGAAGAACTTCAATAGTTATTTATGTTATACACAATTATTCTGCAGTCAACTTATTTTGTATTGAAATTACATACAAAATTAAATTAAATATAAATTAAATGTCATATTTTTCTAATTTTCAATCATTATCTATACTTATAATATTATAAAGCTGAAGAGTGTTTGTTTGTTTGTTTGCTTGAACGCGCTAATCTCAGGAACTACTGGTTCGATTTGGAAAATTCTTTTAGTGTTGGATAGCTCATTTATCGAGGAAGGTTATAGGCTATAAAATTTTACGACGAAGGTCGCGGGCAACAGCTAGTTATAAATAAAGTAATCAAGAAATTCCTTTCTCCACAAAAATTATTAAATTCCGTCACACTATAATACCTAAGCAATAATAGCTAAGTAAATAACCTAAGCTATCATTTTTAAGTGCTTTTTTAGACTTTTTCTTCCCATTTTCATTTGTTTTCATGTTTGCTGCAACTAAATATAAAACTCTAATTTCCACAAAATACTAATTTAATGTTCATCCAGCGCTAATAACGTCATATCGGGAACAACAAAGTCATTTCGGCAACGTGTCATCATGTTCGGGAACGTTGCCATAAATGACTGTTCCCGAAATGACGTTTTTAAACATTCCCGCGCTTTATTCCGACGCCTGCCATAATCTCAATCTAACAATAATAATTTTAAGAAATAATGCATCTTGATTTAACAAACAGTTACACACGTTCCCGTAATGATTTATGATAAAGGTACGGTCAATATAAGATGATTTCAAAGGTACTTAGCATTTAAATTATTATATATTTGCGAACAAAACAAATAACGCCTGTCTCACAAAACAATAATTCACTACTACTGCGCACTAGAACCAAAAGTCGCATTCAGAAATAAAAGATTTGTCTAGTTATTGCTTCGTTCACGAACATGACGTATACTTTGTTGGACAAGCTTTTAAATAATCCTACGTTCAAAATAAATATATTTTGACTATGTTATAACTTTATAAGATTTTAACTATCATGGTCACAAACATTTTTTTTTCCTTTATTTATTTCTATACAAATCAATTATATTTTTAAATATTTCTTACAAAAAATATTAAAAAAAAAACATTTAAAAATATACAAATAGTAGCCCGCCGGTATCGGGAACAGGGTCCATGGTCAGGGCTCCAGAGAGAGGAACCTCCGACAATAAAATATAAACATAGTAAATATCCCGTTTCTAGTGTTAAAAATATTGTCTATGTTGGTTTAAAAAACTTATTTTTTGAATGTTGAAAACATTTAAAGTTGAATTTTACTTCATTTTTAAGTAAGTTGAAGTTACAAGGTGGTGTTTCGGAAGCGTTCCTGAAATGACTTTTTAGCCTTGTTTTCTGTTAAATTAATGAAAATTACTTATTTTAGAAATATTTTTTTAAGGTATAGATATATCCCATTATTTTCAATAGTATTAAATGCTAATTTACTAAAAATTCATTCAGATTTATTTTTTATGAGTTGCCAAAACAAATTCGCCACCTTCGTGGTATTGGGGCTTAGACGATAAATAACTTTTGTAAATTTTAACCTTATTATTGCTTGTCGTTATACAAAATAATAAAAGTACTTTAACGTTACATTTTATTGATAAAAACATTATTAAAACAGACTTAAAAAAAAAATAGTAACTTAAACCCTAAAACAATATAATAATTATACTAAAATGTTTTTAGGAGGGGGGGGGGAGGGGTAACCAATTAATGGAGCTGTGTGTACAGTAAATGCTCAAAAGTCCAGTAGCATGCTAAGGATTACATTGCTATGAACTGTGCGAGCACGATACAGCAGTGCGTGTATGAGTGATGTCTCAACAATCCACAGATATACACACTAATGAACTGTCGGGTCACACTACGCGAAATAGCATTATATTTCTGTTGCATTTAGAATACACGTCATAGTGGTGAACTGTTCTTACCATTGCATTGCTAAAATTCGCGTAGTTCTAATATGTGTTGGTAGCTGTTTGAGCTGAGCATGGGTTCACGATCACTGAAGTCTAAGTTCGAATCTATGAAGGTTATTATGTCCTTTATTTATTTTCTTTCACACTAATTACATTTTTAAATATTTCTTAACAAAAACCATATAAAAAACATTTAAAAATATAAAAATAGTAGCCCACCGGTATCGGGAACAGGGTCCAAGCTACCGGCGGTCAGGGCTCCAGAGAGAGGAACATCCTAACAATACGAGCCGTGTCATGAAGTACCGCTTCCTGAATCAAGCCCTTGATCCAGCTGCCTAACGAGAGCCTCCTCAGGTATTGGTCGAGGCTCTTGGCAATTAAGCCATGGGCTGAGACGACTATCGGCACAATGATCGCTGAGTCCACATCCCACATGTCGACAACCTCGCGAGCCATATATATCATTATATATATATTCATATATATTCGATTCTTCCAAAATTTTTTGACAGACACGTGAGATGTCATATTGTGTCAATTCCATGTATTGGTTTTTTTCTTTAATTTTTTGCTTAATTTCATTTTTATTTCGGTGTTTTGTAATTATATTGCTATAACGGTGGTATCCTTGAAAACTTGCGGTATAATATTTAACTATTTAAATTTTTATTTAAATTTGGTAAATCTGATATGAAGACGTTTGATTGACGTAAGTGTTGCCAGTATTATTAAAGATTATTAAAACTTTTACAAATTATTTTACATTTTTAAATATTATTTAAAAAAATATAAATATAAAGATAAAGATTATTTTAATTCCCTTTACTCATTTTCTAAACATATAATTTACATTTTTAAATATTTCAATTAAAAAAAAAAAAATAACATTTAAAAATATAAAACATAGTAGCCCACCGGCATCAGGAACAGGGTACGAGCTACCGGTGGTCAGGGCTCTTGAGAGAGGAACCTCCTAACGATACGCGCCGTGTCCAGAAGTACTGCTTTCTGAATCAAGCCCTTGATCCAGCTGGCAAGCGAGAGCCTCCTCAGATGTTGGTCGAGGGTATTGGCTATTAAGCCATTGGCCGACACGACTATCGGCACAATGACTGCTGTACTCACGTCCCATATGTCGACAACCTCGTGAGCCAGATCTAGATATTTGAATAGTTTATCTTTCTCTGCTTTCACGAGGTTCTCGTCATGCGGAACCGTTATATCAACAATCATTGCGCGACGCTCCAATCGATCTATCACCACAATGTCAGGTTTATTGGCAACAATAGTCCTGTCAGTGACGATAGATCGATTCCAATACAACGTGATATTACCATCATCGAGAACTGGGTCGGGCACATACTTATAGTATGGCACTTCTGATTCCACAAGGTTGTACTTCAAAGCAAGTTGCTGGTGGATAATCCTGGCAACGAGGTTGTGTCTATGTAAGTACTCTCCTTTAGCCAGACGAGAACACCCAGAAATAATGTGTCGGATCGATTCTCCCGGACGGTGGTGGCATGCCCGACATATGTCAACCGTGCCATCCTTCACAATGTATTTCCGGTAGTTATTCGTCATCATAACTTCGTCCATTATTGCACAGACAAAACCTTTGGTTTTCCCGAATAGGTCACCGAAACGCAGCCAAGCTACGGATGCTAAGAAGTCTATATCGGGTCCGTGTAGAGCCCGATAAAAGCGTCCGTGAAGCTCCTTGCCCTGCCATACCTCCTTGCGATCATTAGTGTCTAATACTCTAGGTTTGCGCCAGTTCTCGTTAGCCAGGGAGAGCGGGCTGAGGCCCTTGTCAACTGAGACCACATCTCGGTGCATCCCCACGTCAGCCTCTAGGAAGTATTCCCTGAGACTGCATACCTCACGGTTGTGCAGGGTCTTAGCATTTAAGAAGCCACGACCCCCACACTTCCGCGGGATATACAGTCTCATCACCGACGACCGTGGGTGATGCATTCGATTTGCGGTCAGCAGTACACGGACCCTCCTATCCAGGGCATCAAGTTCCGTCTGAGTCCATTTGAGTATGCCGAAAGAATACATCAAAACCGGCATGACCCAACCGTTGAAGGCGCACACCTTGTTTCCGTCTGACAAAAGACTACTTAGTACCTTATTCAGGCGGCCAAAGAAGCGCTCCCTCAACGATTGTTTCATGTCAGCAGTATTGATACCTAATGCTTCCGACATACCCAAATACTTGTAGGTTTCTGTTGAGGAGAGGGATCTAAGGTGTATGGAATCCGAGAGTTGAGTTCCCACGGATTCCATAATCTCCCCTTGCTTCACATGCATGACTGCACATTTGTCCACAACAAATTCCATCCTGATGGAGCTACTGAAAGCTTCCGTTACCTTCAGTAGCTTCATCAGTTGCAAATTGTTGGGGGCATAGAGTTTCAGATCATCCATGTAAAGAAGGTGAGATATGACCTGACCATCTCTCCTCAACCGATAGCCTAGACCTGAACCTTCCAGCAGTGTGCTGAGAGGGTTCAAGGCTATACAAAACCACAATGGACTCAGACTATCACCCTGGAATATACCGCGCTCGATCCTTATCGGTTCGCTGTTTCCCTGGATCTGTCGACATCCTGGATAGCGAAGGACCGTTCTCCAGTGCCCCATACATGACATCAGGAAGGTACGCAGAGTTGCATCAACTTTATACAACTCCAGCACCCTCATGAGCCATGTATGAGGCACAGAATCAAAGGCCTTCTTATAATCTATCCAACATGTAGACAGATCCCTTCGGGAGCGGCGAACCTGTTGGCTAACGGCCATATCTATGAGGAGTAGCTCCTTAGTACCGCGGGACCCGTTCCTACATCCATTCTGAGAGGCAGACATGATAGAATTACTATCAATATGATGGTTGATTTTAGCTCTCAAAATGGATGTAAGAACTTTATAGACCGTTGGTAAACAAGTAATTGGTCTATAATTTTTGGGCTCCGCAGTACTACCTGATTTATGGAGTAGGTGGGTAATTCCTGTCGTCGAGAACTGGGGCAGCGACCCTGACTCTAAAGCTAATTGAAACTGGGATGCCAAGCGAACGTGCGATCTCTGAAACCATTTGATCCAGAAGTTGTGCAGTCCATCTGGCCCTGAAAATTTCCAGTTAGGCAACGGACGGACTGCACAAGCTACGTCTTGGGGGCTGATGATGATTGCCCCCATTTCAGGTATTGGATCACATGCTCGTGCGACCTCCCGTATCCAATCACCCTCAGTGTGACTGACAGGCACCGACCAGATGCTGCGCCAGAAAGAACACATGGCGTCATCATCCGGTAGACGCGTGTCAGTCACACCTTGGTCCGGTCGCTCCCAAGCCCTATATACCCACCTTTCATCGCTTTGGAATGTGCGATTTTGAGTATATCGTTCCACTCGCCGCTTGTACCGACGAATACGGCTTGCCCATGCACAGATCTTCTGCTTCAGGAAGTCGATACGCTCTGTGACACGGGCCAAATAGTCTCGAAAACTAACATCAGTTCCTGAGAATGCCCTCCTCACAAAGCGCATCACTCTAGGTCGAGTATTGCCCTCCCTGAAGCAGATTAACTTGCCGATGAGTGCTCTAGCCTCACCGATACGTCGCTCAATCCTGCACTGCCAAGCTGGAACAGCTAATTTTGGTCGTGAGCTACACGCTCACGACCAAAATCGCGCTCTATCGTTGTTGGGAAATTTGACGTGAGCTACACGACATGCCGCTACAGCTCCACAGTACAATATTGAGTGGGTATCGGCGAGGTCCTTGCTGGTGTCAAAGCAGTTTGACAGCTGCGAATCTAGAGCACACACCAGCGCCTTGTTTTTCTTGGGCATAGGCAAACGAGGTAGACGTGGCCTAAGCTCAGGCGGTGTGGAACGATACTCCCGGAATGCACTCTCCAAAGCGCTCCTCAATTGTGCGTTGCACTGGGTACTCACGGATATAACTTCATCATCATCCCCTTCACCACCGCGGTCGGACCGCGGCGAAGCATTGGTAACATTTTGCAACTGTACCGCGGTCATTGGTGAAGCAGGCGTAATTAGGTTACTCCGTGATTCGGAGCGTAGTTGATCAAGTACGGTGTCATCCAACATATGGTTACGCTGGATGACACGCACCTGATCCGATAGTCGTTGCGCCGTCACGCTGACACCTGGCTCAAGTACCTGAAACAGAGAGAGCATCCGACCACGGTACGCAGTCAAGTTGCTTCCCCCCTCAGTAGCCCCATAATATGCACGCATGACTTGTTCATTAATGGACTGAGTCCATCGCATGCGCGACACATTTCCACCAGCAGCGGGGATCCTGTTCGGGGCCGGTTGGCCTCGAGGTCCCAAGCCCGCTGGCGTCCGTCCTCTTCCACGTCGTCGTTGCGGTAGTGGCGGTGTCGACGGCGGGGAGAAAAAATCGTCGCTCGAGCTCGACGCAACTGCACCGACCGGCGACACGGCGCTCACGGGTGTGGCGCGTCCCGGCGGCTGCGAGGCGGAGCTGAGCGACGAGCCCGGAGATGGTGGGTGTGCCTGTTGTTTTGCCCGGCTTCTAGTCAGCATTCTTAGGTTTTTGACGTTTGCTATTAATTCATTTTGATCTGCATTTTTATATTTTTACTTGTTCCAAATTATATTTTTCATTTTAGTTTTTTCTGGTTGTTATTCTGATACTCCAAAACATATTTATATCAATTAAATTAGTCGAAAAAAAATTATAGAATAGCAGGAAAAATGTTGCGTCACATTGACACCCGGGCCACAGATTATATATTATTACAATGTGTGGCTGTTTTTTTTCTTTGAAACCATAATTATATTTGTATTTTAAGCAGAAAGTCGTTAGATATTTATGTTTATTTATAATGTATTCATGATTATTATTTATTTTTTATAAGAAGTTAAATATTACATAGTTATTGTATTATTATTTAACCTCATTAATAGATTTTTCTTTTATCTTTTCAGTGTTGGAAGGTGGAAATAAAACAGTCGTGTTGAATAATAAAATTAACAAACTTTTATGAGAATTGTGACGTCACATTCCTACCTTGACAAAAGAAGTTCTCTTATCACCATTCATAAGATTTTTTGTTGTATACCCACTTAGTGAATTCATAATAAGAATAACAAAACAAGGAAAGGATATTCTAATAACAGAACTATAATTATTGATACCCACTTATTATAGGTATCGGTATTCAGCAGAGTTCATTGAAAACTAATATATGAGTTGAGACTTTATGAACGTGTTTTTTTTTATGTAACGTCACAATGATTGTATTGAGGTTACAGCTTAAGTGTTCATTTTCTTGACGAAAAGAAGATTGAAACTAAACCCCAATTTAAGATCATTAAATTTAAAATTTCATTACGGAAATGTTAATATTACTAAATAGTTACCCCGTCTACTTATTAACTTTTCGCCATAAATGAAGTCTTCCTTTTGGCAAGACTTGAAAGTCTTCTTGTCAGAAAATACAATCGTCTCCCAATTAAAATCGAAATATTCCCGAGCAAAACGTAGTCGTTCCTCCTTGAGTTCTTGTGTCAAAAATTTTTTTTGCTGGCTTGCGACGATGTAAACCTTCAGCATGGAGTGCACGGCGAACAGTTTGCAATTAAGTAGCAAACATTATAGTTGGAATGAAACCATTTGTTTCATTTTCTTCCACCATGAAACGTCGCTGACTCGGGTTAATAAGTGGCGGCCATTCACTTCTTAGACGATTCTTCTGACTACCTTCTTCCTCAAAAACCTCTTTACCCAACGGCTCACAGTATTACTCTAAAAGAACAAAATATGATTACACTCTTGAAACTAGCAATTTATTTAATAATAAAAACAAAAACAAATAATCACATAAATCACACACCACAACTATCATCATAATAGTTACAATCTTTAAAAAAACTTACACATTATAAGCCAGTTTCAGTTGATATTTGAGAAATATTAAGTCCATTTTTACGCAAACCGACAACATTTGCCCTGGCATCAATACTAATATTAGCTTGCATCTTGAATAAAGACAATGAAACAACACGCTAATCGCAATAATAACATGAACGCTCTTAACAAAGTTCACCAACTAACAACGTCATAACTAACTACTTTGTTCAATCCAGAAGTTTATTTTGTTTCACATTCACCCTCATCTTTTATGTTAATAATAAGTTCAACTAATAAGAAATATTTAAAAATGTAATTAGTGTGTAGGAAAGTAAATAAAGGAAAGTTCAACTAATACTTACAGAAACATAATGGAGTCAACGGGTCTAACGTATAATTCATAATTAAAACACAAAAAGTGTAATGTCACTTGGGTTTGATCGCAGGCTGGTTATAACGTGCGAGACATTTTATCTATAGCGTTAACCGCTAAGCCAAAGAGACTCATGATTATTAGTTTGAAATTAAATATCACTAACTTAATACGCCGTCTCGACATGACAGGCTTGTCACTAAGGCAAATGATCATTATATCGCACTCTTTCTTACTAGATAATGATGAAAGAGTGCGATATACGAGATCGTGTATGTGTGCAAAATGTTTGTTATAGAAAAAGGTCGTATTGTTTTGTGAAACTGCTACTGGACTTATGATCCCTACTGTACATTATTATTTATGTACCTACTAATGTAACAGAAGCACTAAATACAGTTTACCTTGCAGATCCTTAATTAGACCTGGCGATAGCTTCACGCTTTCACCCGGGGGTCCCGAAGGTGCCGAGGGACCCGAAAGTCCCGAGGGTTCCGAGGGTGTTGAGGGCGCCGAAGGTCTCGCGGGTCCCGAGGGTCCCGAGGGTCCCGAGGTTGCCGACGGCCCTGAGGGTTCCGAAGGTACCAAGGGTTCCAAGAGTCCCGAGATGCCCGGGGGTCCCGTGGTTGTACCATCTCCAATTTGTTTTGACATATACTCTAGTTGATCTTGGAATGACGTTAACTGAAACAGAATTTTTAAAGAAAATTACCACTTGACCGTTTTACGTCAGTGCGGTCACTCCCAGCGAAGACTAGTCATCGGCGCAGATAATATTATAGAGCACAAGAGAGTACGTTCTCTATTTCTTCACCCTCTTAATTCGATTGGGGACACCAATTCAATAGAACCGGAAAAAACCTAATAAAACTTTGACCGACCTCAGAATTGACACAGGAACCCACGCTCAGTAACCGCGCTTTGCGACCGCTAGCCCAACTGGGACAATAGAGTTCCATTTAGCTCAGAATGTATGCTGGTGCTGGTGCTAAGGATCGGACAGCAAAATCTTATTTTTAAGTACCGTGCATGTTAGCCCAAATATCGGTAAGTATAGTCCACATCAGAGTAACATTTGAATGACGAAAACCGGGCCACTTACTACTGGGAAAAAAAGGGTTAAAGTGTCAGGTTTATAAAAGTTCCGATGTGAGTACCTGGTCCTTAATGCGTCCTTCTGTTCTCCTGAAACCGTCACAGCACTTCCTCAGGTCATTCTCCAGCTTGGCCACCCTCTCCTGCAAACGGGTTACTTGCGCTGACTGGCCTTGCTGGCCTGGCGCGGCTTGCTGCCGTGGCGCGAATTGCGGGGCTTTCTGGCCTGGCGCGACTTTCTGACCTGGCGCGAATTGCGGGGCTTCCTGGCCTGGCGCGAGTTGCGGGGCTTGCTGGCCTGGCGCGAGTTGCGGGGCTTCCTCGTCTGGCGCGAATTGCGGCTCTGTAAAGAATATGATATCTATCGACCTTGTTTATACTGACACATGAACAACAAAAGCACAGGTACGCAAAAATACTATTGTTAGTACTTTTGTTTACACTGTGTTACAAACAATGATCTTGAGATGTGTTGTGCTTTAATTTTAATTTTGTGTGTGAGTAACTTGGCTATTGCATTAGGTTATAGACATGTGATGATAGTTTAAGGCATTTAAATAAATAATAATATAGATCTTAGAACATAAAAATGGTTAATAGTAGGTACATTTTGATACAAGAGGGCAAACTTTGTCACTACGGCTGCAAAACTACCACGTGAATTAAACGACTTTTTACAATACACTAAGGATTTAGGACGAAATAAAATAGCAGAACGAAAAGTATTTTTGTCATTAATCAAATCACTATGCAACTATGATTTAATTTGCTTTTTTCCCCATTCTTTGCTTTCGCCATGGATAAGTCCAGTAAGTATACAAACAGGACTGAATTCTGTGAAATTCGTAACACACAAAAATGAACCATAACAGTCACACCGTAGGTTTACTTTTGTTAAGCTATCATAACCGAGGCGAGAGAGATAGCGATAAGGGAGCCCTTTGTCCTATTCACTCAATTACCAACAGAAAAAAATGTTAAAGATGGTAGAAAATATTACACCGGCAGTCACCTCACACTACAAGTAAAATAAATTACGTGTATATGTTTTTAGCTTTAAGATACATTTTAATTATTTTCTTTTATAGGTTTACAGTCTGTACATAATACTAATTTATTTATTTTAAGTCAAATTAAATATTAGTATGATTCTTTGGAAGCTATTACATATTCATTGACTTTGACATTTGACGTCCTAAGTTATTTTGAGAAAATTACAAGTTTTATCTACGGGTCTTTTTTAATTTAACTGTGAAAATGATTAAAAGTATTATATCACGTCATGTAAAAGTGAATCAAATGGTGGTTGTGGCATATCATTTCACAGGAAAGGAATATTATAGATTTTGTTTACTAACAATGATTAGTGTGACCATGCCTTAGACGTTTTGCAGACGAAAGACTTATGCTTTCGTGTATTTTTCATTAAAACTGTTAATATTATGCGCATGAGAAATATAATTTGTACCTATGTATCGCGTTATTGAAATAGCATTATTTTTGTTTGTTACAGCTTTCCATTGAAAGAGGAAATAAGGCAAAAATGGCGATTCCCGAATTTAAAACCATAACCAAAAGTTCTGTTGCGTGCAGTCTTCATTTTAAACCAGAGGATTTTCATACTACAAAATCACGACGAGCGTTAAATGCTTATGCAGTACCATCACTTTTTCCAGTGATAAGGATATTGGTTTTATCATTAGTACAACTGGCGGGCGCCTTGCAACTACAGGCTCCGGCCGCTCCCGATATCTTGTAAGGAATGCCGTGAAGAAAGAGGGCTTCGTTTCACAGAGATAACAACGCTTAAGTTAACTCTTCATAAGGTTTCAGGAAGCGACACGTAACTCTTCAGGACTGTGTTGGACAATATCTCCATTTAAAAGTTCCGGATTGATGACTACGATTTGTTCAATTTTTAGGAGGTTTGCCATATCGAGAATTTTTTTGCAAAATTTTGATGCGATTAAAACGAATATTTTATACAAGACTCGAATAATTTAATTTATGCATTGAGAAACTTAAGCAGTGCAGTAAGATTGGCTCAGGGCAGAAACTCCACAAAACAATTCTGTTTAACCATGTTTAAATTTAATAAATGTTTGTCACACACTTTCAATTTTGTTTTCCTCCATTTGAATACCCAAACACCAATTCTGCAGAGTAAACGGAAAAAGAGCATGGCAAAAGAGCATTATTATTTCACTATTTTAAGTAACCGTTGATGTGTTAACCGGACACAAATTAACTCAGTCAAAACGAAGTTTCTTATTTGTTATAAAAATGTTTGGTCACCCTATTAGAAAGAGACAAAGGGCTCTGTTATAAATATCTATCTCGTCACGTTTTTCTGGTAGAGTGCTCAGTCCAGTTTATTATACTAAGTCCATCCAGGCTTTCGCAGGTTGAAAGAGGAGCAAAGGTAGCCCGCAATACAGCCTTATATTAAAAAATCAATTAAGAATTTTTGAATTTAATCTATACAAATAAATAAAATTGAAGTCTCTGTAATTTCAAAATATCAGCCTTTTACTTAGTTAATGCGTAATATGAAAGTATATACGGTAATTATAAAAAAAAACTTTACTTTTTTCCGTCTGTCTATCGGTCTATCTTTCTCTTTGTTTGTTCCGGCTAATCTCCGAAACGGCTGGACTGATTTTGACGGGATTTTTACTGGCAGATAGCTGACGTTATACACCTTATAACAACACTAGTAATACTTAGACTAAATTTATTTTAGAAAAAGGAAGAAAATTCCTTAAAAAAAAATAAAAACCCTTGAAAAATGTTAGCAAAAACCGACTCAAATAGTCGTAATAATATTAAAAATGCGAAAGTTTGTGAGGTTGGATGGGTGTTTGTTACTCTTTCTCTCTTTCTCTTGAATTTGAATGAAATTTAGCACACAGATGGTTTGTAACCTGGATTAACACATGGAACACTTTTTATCCCGGTAGTATGAGCCCATGGGACAGTTATCGAACTCCACGCGGGCGAAGCTGCAGGCGTAAGCTAGTATGTAATATTTTTATAATAAATTCACGCGGACGAAGGTCGCGGGGAACAGCTAGTAAGTAAATAATAATGTTAATTTATGATATTCTGTTCATAAACACAATTAAAATTTTCACTAAATATTAAGGCCTTTAAAACCGCCTCTTTGCTGACATAAAAAAAACAATCACCACCGAATATAGGAATTGAACAATTTATTTATTGTTATCTGTGGAAATAAAATACTACGAGAAATAAAGGAAGAAAATCCACGAGTGTGAAATAAATTGCATTTTGAGCCTAAGAGCCAGTTATCTGATAAAAAATAAATCTCCGAAATTTTTTCTAAATCCTCTGCTCCTAAGGATACGCAGACTAGAACAACAATTTCTTTCCCGAAAATATTTTTATACGAGATACCATTTTGGAAATATAGAACGATTTATATAAAACTAGCGACCCGCGCCGGCTTCGTACGGGTGCAATATATACATACAAAGCTTCCTCTTGAATCACTATCTAATAAAAAAAAACCGCATCAAAATCCGTCCCTATGTATGCCTACATAGGGACAGACAGCGGGAAGCGACTTTGTTTTATACTATGTAGTGATAACATAAAAGTCGGAGACTCATAATTTAATCGAGTGCAATTAGACAATAAAGTGGAACAAAGTTTATAGTGCTCGGATTTTCATGGGATTTTTTTTATTAAGTTCCTAGAGGAGTGGAGTAGAAAGTTAAAAAAAAAAAATTCGCCTCTCGGACCTTTTTTTTTGTATTTCCTTTGGAATATTTTTTTTTGTTTATGAATAACTTGAAATTCGACGAATTCATATTGTAGCGTAATAGTATGACCTGCGTGCATCCATTAAACTTAACTTGGGAAACCGATCTCTTTTCCGATTTTTTTTTGTTAGAATTTCATAGGTGTCATAGGTATTGTACTTTTTGCTATTGGCCGAAGCCTCTTTTGAACTTTTTTCATTTGCCATATTTTCAGCACACCGAAACAACATTTTACGAAATATATGTCACAGATATGTATATAGCCGGTTACTCGGTAGCATTTTCAATATTAAATTAAATCAGTGTCACTTCACTCGTAAAAGTGATTTTCTTCATTTTTACTCCAGTTATGTGTAAAAAAGCATCAGTTACCAATTTCAAAAGAAATCCGAGTCTTAAAATTCGATATTTTAGAAATAAATGAAGTAAACGAGAATTTAAAAAATACTTGATATTTGCATTACATCGACAACGATGAACAAAGATACAGACCAAATTAGCGTTTAATGGATGCACGCAGACTATTACACCACAATATGAATTCGTCGAATTTGAAATTCTTCATAAATTTAAAAAAATATTTCAAAGGAAATTAAAAAAAAAGAAAAGTCGCGAGCGGTCGCCTAGATCAACTGATTTTTTTTAACTTTCTTGTCTACCGCTCTAGGACCTCAATAAAAAAAGTCCCATGAAAATCCGAGCACTATAAACTTCGTTTCATCTTTTTAGTCTAATTGCACTCGGCTAATCCGGAAACGGTGCGTTGTAGGGTTTTTTTTTCTATGGTCAAGGCTAACCCGAAACTAAAATAAAATTTTCCGAATGTCGAAAAGAAAATTTTGTCCCAAAAACTATTATTGGTTTTATTTGCTGCTTATAGGGCCCCTAAGCGTAGACTCCGTAGACGTGAAAATGAT
This sequence comes from Noctua fimbriata, assembly GCA_905163415.1. NCBI lineage: Eukaryota > Metazoa > Arthropoda > Insecta > Lepidoptera > Noctuidae > Noctua > Noctua fimbriata. Next base: position 13,098,216 of record LR990922.1, on the reverse strand, counting down.
CTTATTTTAAGGGTAAACGTCGTGGCTTTCAATTTATTAAATAAATTTTCCTGAAAAATAAGCAGAGTGAGCCTAAAAAAATAAGAAATTACGAATTTTTACATAAAAATACTTATTCTTTTTACATTATCTACTCTAGTGCAAAATTAGCCTCAGAATGTTGCGTTTGTTTTTACGTTAAATGAAAATGAGTAAACTTACAAAATGATATCAGAATATTGACTCAACACCAATTATTTTAAGAGTTTTAGCCTTTTGCCAGCTGATTAAAAAAACAAAATGGCTGCCATTCGTGGGGTGTGGGGTTAGAAGTATTTATAAACGTGTATTTGTCGATAAAAAGAAGTATCTATAATGCCCTTAAAGTATAAAGCCAAACACACTGCATATACATGCATCGGTAAGTTTACTTACCTGGTTGTGGTTCAAATTCTTGTGCAAATAGCGTTGGTGCAACTTGCGGCGGTGCTAGTACTATCTCTGCATTTGGCGCTTCAGGTGGCGCTGGAAAAGTATTTTTAATTATTTATCTATTGCAGTAGCAACATGTGCTGTGTTTTTGGCAGTTGTGTTTGTATGTATTATCGTAATTGTAATTAATTTATGACCCTAAGGTTGAATGTCACTTGCACGGTTGCACGTCATTCAACGGTAAGGTCTATTTGACTAATATCAACTTAAACCTTAGTGAAGTTCACATTTTCTGGATATTGTTGTCAAAGTGTATCTGTGAAGAATGTGGTTCGATTTCACATTTGTATCATTTCTGTATCCTATCTTTTTGTATTTCTTAATGTGTAATTGTTTGTTCTACTGAATAAATAAAAAAATTAAAAAGTGGTAAAGCAATTACGAGGTCGACCATACCTACCTACGCATTGCATTAGTTTAAATCGTTTAAAGCATTTTTACAAGCTTTTATTTAATTGGAAATGTTTTTCCTGTGTCTGTTTAGGTGAAATCTTGCAATTTTGAAACAGTTATCCGCAACTGATTGAGCTGAAATTTCCATACACGTTTAGTTTGGATGACAAAACATGGTTAGCTAAGTGACTTTATTCTCAATCCAATACGGCTGACTAGAATTTTGTATGCGGGGTGCATTTGAAATGGTATGAATTAAAAAGGTTTACTGAAAAGATAACGACACCAGCGAAAACTAAAAAATAAATTAATGTTAAAAAAATATTTTTAAAAGAGAATCTTTTAAATCTCGCGACAATCTTTTATTTCATATAAATCGTATAATGTAATAAATTGATGTTTGATTTAAAGTTTATTTTCTTTTTTTAGAGCAGTTTATACAGGTCTTGTTACCACTGACTGAGTGGGACACTCTGTTTACCGTCTCCTACGAATATAAGTTTTTAACTTTTAGCCTTGACCTAGATTTAGCTGCTTAAATTAAAGAAATAAATGTTTCAACTGAACTAACCAAACTCAGTATCCTTCAAAGCTTCAGACAAGTTTTTAGAGAGCTGGTCGAGGTAGCGTCTTGTACTCTGCAAGTGGTCCACCACCTGCCCGAGCTCGTCCTTAGTTGCCAACAGGTTCAGCACTTCCTCGAGCTCATATTTAGTTGCCAAGTAGCTTAGGTCTATCATATTAGCATCACTGGGCGTGTATTCAAGTGGCGCGGATCCAGGCGGCCCGTATCCAGGCGGCGCGGATCTAGGCGTCACGGATCCAGGCGGCGCGGTTCCAGGTGGCGCTGACCTAGGCGGCGTGGTTCCAGGCGGCGCGGATCTAGGCGGGGCGGTTCCAGGCGGCGCGGATCTAGGCGGCGCGGTTCCAGGCGGCGCAGCCACACCCGGTTCCGCAGGTCGTGATTCAGTTCTGGTAATGAAACAGAATCAATCACATAGCTTTGAGTAAACTGTTAAATTAAGATCGGTATACCTACTTCAGACGCAGAGCCGCGTTATTTGAAGGGCTCGTCACTAAAAAAATAACAGCCTTATGGGTCGACTGCGGCATAAAAGCTGGGTATCCTAAATAAGGTTAAGCGTTACTTCAAGCCTGGACAGCTTTTAGTCTTATAAAAAGCTCAACTCCGGCCCGGTATGGAGTATTGCTGCCACCTTTGGAATGGCTCAGCCCAATACCAATTAGACACACTCGACTGTTTTGAGTGCAGAGCTCAGAGGCTCATTGGTGGCGATAAGCTGGTGGGTACCAAGCTTCACAGTCTAGCCCACCCCCGCAAAGCAGTCGGTCTTTTACAGACTGTACTTCGGTGAGTGTGCCCAAGAGCTCCACGAGCTCAATCTACCATCTCCCTTTTTCCATCGGGAGTCTGGACGTACTACCATATCTTGTCGATGTTCCACACATTTGTACGAAGCGCTTTGCTATATTTTTATTATGCGCACAGCTAAGGAGTGGAATTCCCTGCATGCGTCGGTGTTCCCATTCTCAAGTTCATATGATCCCAATATATTTAAGTCATGAGTTAATAGGCTTCTTTTGGGTTAGCTCTTTTCATCGTCGACCTCATCTCTGTCCTCAGGACAAGACTGAGGTCAAGTGTAAGCCCATTGAATATAAAAAATAAAAACAAAACTGTAAGGCTATGCAGTGCATACCGAGGTCGGTCCCTCATTACGTACAGGGGTTCGTGCCTCGGAAGGCACGTTAAGCCTTTGGTACCGGCTGTCATTTGTAGATCTGGAAAGCAGTCTTACTAAGGGGTATATTATTACCCACCCAATAACAGGGTTGTGGAGGTCATAAATAGGCAGTCACTCCATGTAAAATACTGGTATTCAGCTGCATTCTGTTAGATTGGAAGTTAACTCCAACATAGTTGAGAAAAGGTAAGGCGGAAGTCTAAGCAGATAACTTCTAGTCCACCTTAACCTTACCACTAAATTGTAAGTACTTACGGCGTGATACCAAGTTGATTTTGAATCACTGTTGTCTCTCCGATTAAATCCTGAATGAGCGAGCTGAGCTTGCCGATGGCTTCTTCAGCAGCATCCAAACGAGATGCTACGTTCATGTTGCTCCACATGTCCGTGATAGCCTTCAGATTGCTTTGAGATCTGTGAAGAACTTTCAATTATGTTACTATTATAAGTGATAATCATATGTAGTTTGATTTGCAACTTTGGCGAGAATGCGGTGATACAATTACAAAATAATTGTTACAATTGTAAAATAATTGTTATCTTACTTTTATTTTTTACTATTTTAAAGGCGAAAGTTTGTGAGGATCAATGGATGACACTTTACAGTGATAGCTTATATGTACATCATAATCACACATAGGCTATAGTTTATATAACTGGTGTTTAGAGCCAGAGAACTTTAAAATGAAATTAAACCCAGAAAAAGGTTTTTAATAATGGGTATAAAAGTACACTTAGAAGAAGCCGAAAGGCACTTGTTCTCCCCGTCATTGCGATCATATTTTTGTTCTAGACCATCCCTGGGAACCTTCTGGTTCCGGAGATATTAGGGGTCAAAGTTCCAACGTTTTCACGAAATTTTTTGGTTATAACTTTACTTTAAATACCTCCACGACCTCCGTACTACTCAATGCATCAAACAGCACAATGTGTTTAGTGTGTTACATTGAGTCCTACCGTAAAACGAGATTTTGCACCCCATAAAAAAGTCGTTTCCCATCAATAAATTTTGCGTAGAGTTACTTAGTTTGTACACAGTAGCCCATAACTGATCTTTGCATCTGCAGAGACCTTGCAGTAGCTCAAACTCACTTCTGACAATCTCTCCAAAGCCTATTTATGTTTCATAATACGGGAGTCAGTTTATTGTTTTCATTAGATTATTCCTATCACAGTATATGTCAAACTTACCTGACTTCCTGCAATATTGTCTCGTTCTTGGGCGAGGTTCCATACACGCGATCCTTTAGATCTTTAACAGCGGTCTCTAATACGTTGAACTTGCTGAGTGTGACGAGCGACAGCTTCTCTTTGGAAAAGCTCGGCCCCGGTAGTCCCGGTTGCCCCGGTTGTCCAGGTTGTCCCGGTTGCCCCGGTTGCCCCGGTTGCTCCGCTTGCCCCGGTTGCCCTGGTTGCCCCGGTTGTCCCGGTTGCCCCGGTTGCCCCGGTTGCCACGGTTGTCCCGGTTGCCCCGGTTGCGCCGCTTGCCCCGGTTGTCCCGGTTGTCCCGGTTGCCCCAGTTGCCCCGGTTGCCCCGGTTGTGATGTTGCAGTGCCCATCACGGCGGTCGGTTGATCTGCTTTCCTTTTCTTGCTTTTTTTTCTGTCCTTTGTTTCTGTAGGTATTGCCGAACAAGAACTATTGTGTAAAATTCATAAAGAAAGTGTAACTGAAAAGACCGTAACTCAACCAAGAGGAAACAGCGAATGTGAAATAACAGAAAATGTAATGTTAATTATAGATACCTTCGTTTATTTTCATTGTTCAAGCTGTCAGATGAAAAAAAAACAGAACTTTACATGAGTTTGTGTACGAGTCTTGCATCGTACACGCGCGCTTTGCATAGATCAGCACTTTTCCGTCACCTTGCACAAAATATATTGTGAAGCGACAGTACACAATCAGCGTTCATAGTCAGCTGTACTCATTCACGCATTATTCATATAGCATTAGTTACGTGGTAGTTAAATACAGTCAATAAACCATCATCTTTGGCTAACCGTGACTTATTCCAGCTAACAATCAAGGTGTGTACGACCCGTTCAGCTGCGCGTATACATGTACCATTTTTTGGCTTACAACTTTGAGGGCACAGTCGAGGTAAAAGTTGTTTTAAGTCCGTCAAGATCTTACCGGGCTGAACAATCCTCTTTTTGCGTTCAACTGAAAAGATAATCCAGAGTTTTAGAATGCCCAGCATCTAGCATAACACGCGCCTGAGCCCCGAGGGTTTTCCAGCCAGCATATTCAGCTTGAAAACTTGATAGTCGAGTACGCAGGGCGTGATGAGAGAACGCTAAAATTAATATTGAATTTGAAAAATTGGATTTTTTTAAGAATATTCAGCGCAAATAAAGTTTATTCTTTTTGAATGTAGCTGTATGGAATATCTTTAAAAAAATGTCCAAATTATTTTTTTCTGAATCGTCAGATTCTTCAGATTTAGTGTAAGTCGTCCTAGGCCTTCCAAAAGTTGTTTTGGTCCAGGCACCGTACGATGAGATGAAATCAACATTACTGAACAGCCCGTTATTAAAGTTGCCCGAAGAGCTCCTGTACGAAACTTTTCCTAGTATAATTTTAACGTGTTATTGTACACCTTACCTACTCAGCTGGCAAGATTTCATGCTGAATATGCTTGCTGAAAAATCTTCTGGGCTCTGCTACCATAAATACTATAATAAGGCTTCATAGTTTAAATGTTTAAATACTGAAAGCTTACCGACTAGCACACTTTCTTGTTGCGATGTGATAGACCCCGTAGCTGAAAATATTAGGGTAGTAATTAAAACCAATTCTATTGAATAGGAGTTTTCAGTGTTTAAAGTTCAAGGTCATGGTAAACATCAATATTCTATGATAAGGCGTAGTGGACGTAGCCCCGTTGCGCGGTGGCGCGGCTCTTTTTCTATCTGCAGCTTGTTGATCGAAGATCTGCAGGGTTACAGTAACCTAACACTAAGAGGATGGTGGAGCGCGCGAAGTTTGCGAACGTAACCTGTCCGACAAGTCCCGAGCTCGCTCTTGCTTCCTATTTTCTACTTGCCACAATGCATTTTTAATATGTTGAGGAGTTTTAAAGTTTATATTAATTTAATAAAAGATCTACAATCTAGTGTGCCTATTATTTTTCTGACTACACGTGACGACTCGAATCTCATCGGTGAAAGCGCTCATAGTGGCGCTCGTTTTGCTCTCACTGAACAGATCGTTGCAGTTGCTATTTTCATGTCAAAAGAATGAAGAAGATGTAATTTTACAAGCTAAGTCAGATTACTTTGGCAAACACTTTGTATACCGTTTGTTGTAAATTATTGGCCTATAATTTCCCAAGTACTATTCAATCGAATCTCAAAGATATTAGACAGCAACCAAACCCGAGCACAAGCCGGCTTCAGAAGAACATACTCAACCACATCTTCACCTTTTTTTTTTTTGTTCTCGGTGTGGAAATCCTCAATGGATGTCCTCCGCCCTGGGGAGAGCGGAGGGGTCTGTCAGACTCGTACTGACTAAAACCACACCGGTGTTCCCTCGCACACTTGCACCGGGGATCATGGGAACTAGTGCGCCTTCCACGATACAATCTAAGAACTGAAATCTGTACACTGTAATATTTGATGTGTGTGTGTGTTTGCGTGTTTGCGTGTGTGTGAGTGTGGCTGTGTTGTGTGTTATTGGAGATATGTAGGTAATTAGACGACGTACTTAAGCAAGGATTCTATTTGTTGATAAACCTGTTCCAGTAGCCATTCCGTTAATTTTGATTTTATTTCATATTTATTAAATCGACAATGTTTAAGTTTTTGTGAATTTGTTTGTAGATGTATGTACTTAATGTGTAGTATTGGCGTTGAGCAAAGGTGGTTTTGTGAGGGATACTTAAGGGTAGTTTTTACCTTTTATTAGGGTCAGTAGGGGGAACGCTAGCGTGTTTTATAACAGTAGACTGCAGAATAAAAAGCTGGCGCACTGAAAATACTTTGGAATCAGCGTATAGTTGTGTAGTGGGATAGCGATATGGTTTGCGCGACATCACCTTCAGTACGGCTCTGTGCGCTCTTTCAATCGTCAGAAAACTGGTTTTATTTGCTCCACCCCATACTGTGATACAATATCCAATGACGGATTGGCATAATGCATAGTACAGCATCTTCAGGGTTTCAGGCGCAGACGATTCTCTAAGGGATTTGAAAATATGCAAAAGTTTCATAGATCTAGTGGTAATGGCGTCAACCTGTTTGATCCATCGTAATCCTCCATCTATTTGGATACATTAGATATTTCTCATTATCAGTTCTTGTAAGTGTCGGACATAAGCATTGTAGGGATTATTTGGAGCAGGTGTGCGCTGTTATGGAGAAAGATTTGTCGGGTAAGTTGTTACGCCGGATAGCGAATGGAATGTACGATGTTTTATCGCAGTTTAGGGTAGGTTTTCCTTGAAACTGTATGACGTTCACGTTTAACTATATGACATTCCAAGCAAATCTCGGCCACAAATCGAGGTTCCCACTATCAGGTTCGGAGAGCTTGTTTTGTAAAGATAACAATTCGATCATTTTGTTTATTGTTTATTCCGGTACAATAGGAATCATATCCAACCAAAACAGACATAACACTGACTTTACTAAGCCAACATTATGTAAGGATTACCACGTTGAAATCAAGTTTAGTTAACTGCATTAATACCTGGAGTTGGTCAAAGTTTTTATTTAAGCTACGCATTTTTAAGTGTAGTATTTTTATGTTGGTATTGGTAGTGTTAACATATTCAATACAGTTTTCTGGGGCACAGTTAAATGAGTTACCCACTGTTAGCGAGTCAAGCCCGCTGCATATACTATTTATGCTAGCCATCGGGAGATTGTAAAAATAAAGTGAGGTGACTCAATAATAATAATAGTTAGGATTTGTTTAGTATTTAATGTTTCGTTTTTTTTTTTTTTTTTGAATGTAAGTGTGGTTGTTATAGCAAGAGTCTTTGTAGGAGTGAGTTGTGAGTGCATTTTTTGTGTAGAGTGCGTGTGCCATGGTGAGTTTTTATTTGTGTGGTTATGTGAATGTTAAATAATTTGTGTATCTTTTTAGAATTAGAAACAACTACAATTTCGAAAAATAACAATAGTTGACAAATGTATGCTACTAAATAGCTCTTAACTATACGGCTTACTAGTCACATGCCAGTGTGATCTATATCCTGGAGACATTTTTAGGAATTGCTTAGCAGTAGTTTGTCTGCTTCCTTTTTACGCAAAAATATGTTACGGGTATTGCATTTTTGTAGAAAACAGCTGTTTTTTTTTATAAGAACCGATGTAAAATTAATGAAAATGTTAAATGATTCTGTACCTCATATGGCTCATGAGGGTGCTAGAATTGTATAAAGTTGATGCAACTCTGCGTACCTTCCTGATCATGTATGGGGTGCTGGAGAACGGTCCTTCGCTATCCAGGATGTCGACAGATCCAGGGGAACAGCGAACCGATAAGGATCGAGCGTGGTATATTCCAGGGTGATAGTCTGAGTCCATTGTAGTTTTGTCTAGCCTTGAACCCTCTAAGCACATTGCTGGAGGGTTCAGGGCTAGGCTATCGGTTGAGGAGAGGTGGTCAGGTCATATCTCACCTTCTTTACATGGATGATCTGAAAGTCTTTGCCTCCAACAATTTACAACTGATGGAGCTACTGAAGGTAACCGAAACTTTCAGTAGCGCCATCAGGATGGAATTTGGTGTGGACAAATGTGCAGTCATGCATGTGAATCCGTGGGAACTCAACTCTCGGATTCCATACACCTTAGATCCCTCTCCTCAACAGAAACCTACAAGTATTTGGGTATGTCGGAAGCATAAGGTATCAATACTGCTGACATGAAACAATCGTTCAGGGAGCGTTTCTTTGGCCGCCTGAATAAGGTACTAAATAGTCTTTTGTCAGGCGGAAACAAGGTGCGCGCCTTCAACGGTTGGGTCATGCCGGTTTTGATGCATTCTTTCGGCATACTCAAATGGACTCAGACGGAACTTTATGCCCTAGATAGGAAGGTCCGCTCTCTGCTGACCGCAAATCGAATGCATCACCCACGGTCGTCGGTGATGAGACTGTATATTCCGTGGAGGTGTGGGGTTGAGGCTTTTTAAACGCTAAGACTCTCCACAATCGCGAGATATGCAGTCTCAGGGAATATTTCCTTGAAACCGACGTGGGGATGCATCGCGATGTGGTCGCGGTGGACAAGGGCCTCACCCCGCTCTCCCTGGCTAACGAGAACTGGCGTATTAGACGCTAATGATCGCAAGGAGGTTTGGCAGGGCAAGGAACTTCACGGACGCTTTTACCCGGCCCTACACGGACCCGATGTAGACTTCTTAGCGTCCGTATCTTGGCTGCGCTTCGGTGACCTATTTGGGGAAACCAAAGATTTGTCTGTGCAACAATGGACGAAGTTACGATGATGAATAACTACCGGAAATACTTTGTGAAGGATGGCACGGTTGACATATGTCGGGCGTGCCACCGTCCGGCAGAATCGATCTGACACATTATTTCTGGGTGTTCTCGTCTGGCTAACGGAGAGTACTTGCATAGACACAATCTCGTTGGCAAGATTATCTACCAGCAACCTGCTTTGAAGTACAACCTTGTGGAATCAGAAGTGCCATACTATAAGTATGCGCCCGACACAGTTCTTGATGATGGTAATATCACGTTGTATTGGGATCGATCTGTCGTCACTGACAGGACTATTGTTGCCAATAAACCTGACATTGTGGTGATAGATCGATTGGAGCGTCGCGCAATGATTGTTGATCCGGTTCCGCATGACGAGAACCTCGTGAAAGCAGAGAAAGATAAACAATTAAAATATCTAGATCTGGCTCGCGAGGTTGTCGACATCTGAGACGTGAGTACAGCAGTCATTGTGTCGATAGTCGTGTCGGCCAATGGCTTAATAGCCAATAGCCTCGACCAACAGCTGAGGAGGCTCTCGCTTGGCAGCTGGATCAAAGGCTTGATTCAGAAAGCAATACTTTTGGACATCGCGCGTATCGTTAGGAGGTTCCTCTCTCAAGATCCCTGACCATCGGTAGATCGGACCCTGTTCCCGATGCCGGTGGGCTACTATTTTTTACATTTTTAAATGTTTTTTTTATATTACTTTGTAAAGATTACTTTGTATAGAAATATTTAAAAATGTAAAATATGTTTAGAAAATAAATAAAGGAGTAGTAATAGTAACACATGTCCTGATTGACCAGCTTATTAGGTTGGGGGCGGACACACGAATGAGAAATTACTGGCGTGGCTAACGTGGCTCTGGAAACCCATAAAAAAGGGGACTCGTTCTAAAATTAAACGAATAGGGTCGCTGCCCGGGGGCGATCGCCGGGGTGCACCTGGAGCTGACGCTGGGTGTCTAAGCATGCGAACCGTAAGCGGTGAGGAGTTGAACAGGCGGGCTCCCACCGAAAGATACAGACAGATGGACAGGACAAACACCCCTGTAGAACCGTATAGTCCAAGCAAGGCGTGTACGAACACGCCTTCGAGGCGGCCATCATCACCATCAATTTCATCGTCACCAACACTTTCATCACCCCCCCCCCTCCTTATTAGTTTAAATACAGTACCACCCACTCCGGCCTTGAATGCTGCGCGGGGGGTATCTACCCTTTTACCTGCGTCCACCAAGGCTGGTAAGCAAGAGTTCGCATGAGATGGAGCAAAGAAGTTAATCTATTTATCATGCGAACGTACTTTTATATCACTAAATTAGAGACCGACATGACCACCTATAGACAACAATTGCATGAGCTTTTTACATGACAATACCTAGAGAATTCCAGATCAGAGAAGAGCTATAGTTAGAAATAAGCTTTTATCTCAAGAAATAATAGACGAATTAAAAGAAGAGACACGAATATAACTATAAGTAGATGACAATGCCCAACAACCCCACAAACGTAACCATATACTGAATTACAACCTAGTATTCAATCTCAACTATACAATCAATCGCAAGCTAACACGCAAAACACGGGATACATAAGACCAAAACAGAATATCAGCCAGTATGGCAACAGAGGTTAGAAAAAGACAGAAAAATTAAGAGCAGATATTGGTAGACTTACATAATACATTAACAACAACTGATCAAGTATAGTAGTTAGGAGTGTTGAGGCTATTTTTAGAAGCCATTTGATCCATACGAGGCACGAGCATAACAACAGAAAACCAGAGGAGTTCTTAGTAACTATAAAACAAAAATTTGGCACTTAAAGTTCATAGGCTCAGAAGATACAAAAAAAGCACAACAGCGCAAAAACGATAACGCCATATTTGCCACCAATGGAAAAATATTCTACAGAAACCTAAACAAACCAAAAACTGACCCAAATAACGACACTAACACAGATCCACCTACAATAGAACAACTAGAAACATATTGGTCTAGTATTTGAAAAGAACAAGTACGACACAATGAAGAAGCGACATGGATAACAGAGGAAGAAACAAAATGGAGAGCAATACATGAAATGGAGTTCGTAGAGATTACACATATAACAGACAAATTACATAAATGGAAATCTCCTGGTATTGACAAAGTACACAATTTTTGGTTCAAAAAGTTAACTTTATTATACAAACCAATAGCAAGAAATTTAACACAAATCATATTAGGACAACAAAATATACCATAATTTATTGCAACGGGCATAACATACATGCTGCCTAAAACTAAAAATTCACCTACCAAAAGCAGCATACTGAATTGCTATCTACTGAATTATAATACCTACAAAAAGCTGCAATTTTAAATACAATTCGACATAATTGTCAGAAAGTTCATGCAAATAGATGAAAATGAAATAGGTCCTCACCACAACACACCTTGAACATAACACACCACACGCTGTATTTACTTTGGTTTCGACCCGTAAATGCAGTTGGAAATACCAGTAAGCTGAGAAGCAAAAGCACATCTCAAAAATAGAAATAGTATTATAACAATAGTAAAATGAAGCCATTTTATAACAATAAACACAAAAGAAAAAATGTAAACAAGAATGACGTATGGTCATACATACATAAAATTGGACAAATACAAATGAAATCAAGAAAATGTTGACCAGAGCAGCAGCAAGACGCACACTCCTATCACCTCCGGACCCGTCGCTCAGCTCCGTCTCGCCGCCGCCGGAATCCAGCCCCGTCGTGAGTGCTGTGACACCGGCCGTAGCAGTTGCGTCGAGCTCGAGCAACGAGTATTTCTCTCCGCCCACGACGCCACCACCTGTTCGTCGGCGGGGAGGACGCCGGTCGCCGGACGGCTTAGGACCTCGAGGCCCACTGGCCTCTGATAGGGTCTCAGCTCCCGGCGGGAGAGTGCAGCGCATACGATGGACGCGATCCATCAATGCAAATGTCATGCGCGCATACTATGGGGCTACAGAGGGTGGAAACAACCTGGCCGCGTACCGTGTTCGGATGCTCTCTCTGTTTCAGGTGCTTGAGCCAGCTGTCAACGTGTAAATGTCCGCTTCTCAAAATGGATGTAGGAACGGGTCCTGCGGCACTAAAGAGCTACTCCTCATAGATACGGTCATTAGTCAACAGGTTCGCCGTTCCCGAAGGGATCTGTCGACATGTTGGATAAACTATAAGAAGGCCTATGACTCGGTGCCACATACATGGCTCATGAGGGTGCTAGAGTTGTATAAAGTTAATGCAACTCTATGCACCTTGCTGATGTCATGTATGGGGCAATGGAGGACAGTCCTTCGCTATCCAGGATGTCGGCAAATTCAGAGGAATAGCGAGCCGATAAGGATAGAGCGAGGTATATTTCAGGCAGGGACGGTTACCGTTACCACAAAAATACCGGTAAAATTACCAAAACCTTAACGTTATGCTACGTTAACTATTAACGTTAAAAATATCGTTAAATCATAGGATTTACCGGTATTTAAATAGCGTTACCAATAACGTTACTTCGCTAAAAACTAACAATATCTGGCGCGACGTTGCCAAACCGAACGCGCGCCGCGTTCGGCTCTTCAAATCGGAGCGGCAACTACGACACATAGCATTTTACGACGATCGGACAGATACCTACGAAAACGCGACGACTCGCACGTTTTTCATTTTATAGGACAAGATACAACTATTTGTTTTGTTGTTCTAATTATTACTTTTTTTTGTAAAAAATATAATTATGGGCCGAAAGAAGTGCAACAAAGTATATAACGTTTAAAATACTGATATATTATATCAGTATTTTAAACATTTTAAAATTTGTTTGTTTTTTTTGTTTAAAATACTGATAATTATATCAGTATTTTAAACATTTTAAAGAAAAATTAATGTGGATAATACGAAACGGGGCACTCGGGACCCGGTGGTATGTGGGAGTAGTAGGGTGGGGGAACACCATGGGACACCTCTTGGGCATTGACCTTGAGGTCAAAATCAAAATTCCGAAAGTCAAGACCCACGGTTCTCAGGAACTCAACTATAACTACGCTACATTCAATATAGAGAATCGTCGGAAAGGAACTAAGCATCGAGGCATCGGCCAATCACAGTGCGGTAGCGTTTAATGCTTTGCACTTAGACACACAGTTGCACTTTTTTGCATCGTGTCGTGTCGTCCGTCAACCATTTCAAGTCAACACTTCCCAAATATCGCGCGACTGAAATTCAGTGTGCGTCAGAATGGCTGGTTGTTGAGACCAAAAATTGCTATCTATTTGCTACTTTTTACTACTTATCAGTAGCGAAGGGCCAATTTTTGTAAAACGTAAGCCGGAGTACATATCTTGACTGTATAGAATATGATTGGCTGGAGAATACTGAATGTGCCTTTTTTCAAAGGGCTTCCCTTCTCCCGGCAGGAATCGGGTTGTATGGAACCTTCGCCACTGCTACCTATAGTCAATTAATTGCTATCTAACTTGGAAACAAAATGAAGGGACTTCAAAATGACGAATAAAAATAAACATTGTTGTAATCGTTTTAAATTGCTTTATTCAATAACCTTAATCCATTCCCTGTAAAAATTTCAAATGTTCATAACTTTTTACTTGTTAAAGCTACAAGGTGGGCATTGAAGGATGTGAGGGTAGCAATCACTCAAGTAAAAATAATAACACGAATTTAAATAGTCTACACAAACGGAGAGTTGTCCAGCCATCCTAATATCAGAATGGCAGGTCATTTTGAAGTCCCTTTATTTTCCAAGTTATGTAGCAATTAATTGATGTAGTTACTAAAAAATAGCAAATAGTAGCAATTTTTGGTCACCAGCCAGACGTGAACTGATACAGACAGCCAGTCAGTCATTCTGACGCACACGGGATTCACGGTCATTACGAATAATCACGTCGATTGTTGTGACGAAAAGGACAATTAGGAATTCTCCTGGATGATGCGTGCGTTTACTAACTTAAATCTTACATACACAAGCAGCCAGACCCGGAACATTATATCATATATTATTCCACATTTCGCGGTCTAGTGCGATTGTAGGCCAAGACCCGGAGTTGGTCAAATATTTGTTCTCTACAGGAACGAACCCGCGACACATAGCGCAGCAACCTATCGCTTAGCCACTGCGCCATCAACCTTGCCGTCTTTTCATCCAGTTAATAGGTAGCTATCCAGTTTATAGGTAGCTCTAGCTATCTATTTCGTCTAAGCTGCTTGGCACCAATCAATGTGCCTCACGAAATTGTAAAACTGAAATGCCTTTTGCTATTTTGTCAAAAACCATACCTAATAGTAATATGATTAAATTTCATAGTAGACACTTATATGCCAGTGCGAATGGAAAAAAAAACATTTATGGTTTAATTTTTTTTTTCATAATTACCTAGCTTCAACTTTTTATTTTATTTTATGAATAAAATCTAAGACAAAAATACTTTTATACTCTTAAACAAACATTTTCTTCAATAGTTATCGTTGTTAAAAACGGTAATAAAATAATAACTTTTAATAATAGACCTATTAGTGCACAGGTGTAGCGCAAATAGCAAAAATAATCTACCCATAACAATCATTATGCGACGAACTTAACTCGCTTACAAAATAATATTTTTGAAATGCCTACATGATATCTACGTATAGGTTACGGTTAGAATGCGGCGCGGCGCTTCCTTACCATACGGGACTGCGCGTGAGAGAGACGAAATAAAAACAACACATCGGACCCTCTCGCACGATTTGCAGCGTTCAACTTCTAATAGTTCAAGGTCCAAACAGTCGACCTTGATGAGCGGCCGTGTGTACTAACATCGTAAGACGCTAGACTCCCCACCGACATCGTTAGAAAAAGGTAGGCGAATAAATTACCGGTATAAGTATTGTTACTTTTACCGATACTAATATTAGTTACTAGGTAACGTTAACGGACTTACGGGTAACGTTATAAATATCGTTACTTTTTTAACGTTAACATAACGGTAATCGGTAACGTTAAGAAAAAAGTAACGGTAATTCGGTCCCTGATTTCAGGGCGATAGTTTGAGTCCACTTTGGTTCTGCTTAGCCTTGAATCCTCTTAGCACGCTGCTGGAGGATTCAGGTCTAGGCTATCGGTTTAGGAGAGGTGGTCAAGTTATATCTCACCTCCTTTACATGGATGACCTGAAACTCTTTGCCCCCAACGAGTTGCAACTGATGGAGCTACTGAAGGTAACTGAAACTTTCAGTAGCGCTATCAGGATGGAATTTGGTGTGGACAAATGTGCGGTCAAGCGAGGGGAGTTTGTGGAATCTGTGGGAACCCAGCTCTCGGATTTCTTAAATCTTAGATCCCTCTCAGCAACCGAAACCTATAAGTATTTGGGTATGTCGGAAGCGCTGGGCATCAATGTTGCTGATAGGAAGCAATCGTTGAAGGAGCGCTTCTTTGGCTGCCTGAAAAATGTATTTAATAGTCTTTTATCAGGCGGAAATAAGGTACGTGCCTTCAACGGTTGGGTCATGCCGGTTTTGATGTACTCTTTCGGCATACTCAAATGGACTCAAACAGAACTAGACGCCCTGGATAGGAGAGTCCGTACATTTTTCTTATCGTTCATTTTTGACGGCATATGAAAGAAAGAAGAAAGAAAGAAAATATATTTATTTGCCGCAGGTACATGACGAATGCATCACCCGCGTTCTTCTATTATGAGACTGTATATCCCGCGGAGGTGTGGGGGTCGAGGCTTTTTAAACGCTAAGACTCTCCACAATCGCGAGATATGCAGTCTCAGGGAATATTTCCTTGAAACCGGCGTGGGGATGCATCACGATGTGGTCGCGACAAGGACCTCACCCCGCGCTCCTTGGCTAATGAGAACTGGCGCAAACCTGTAGTGCTTGACACTAACGACCGCAAGGAGGTATGGCAGAGTAAGAAGCTTCACGGACGCTTTTTCCGGGCCCTGCATGGGCCCGATGTAGATCTATCAGCGTCCGTAGCCTGACTACGTTCCGGGGAGCTCTTCGGAGAAACCAAAGGTTTTGTCTGTGCAATTATGAATGAAATTATGATGACGAATAACTACCGGAGATTTATTGTGAAGGACGGTACGGTTGACAAATGTCGGGAATGCCACCGTCCAGGCGAATCAATCCGTCACATTATCTCCGGGTGTTCTCGTCTGACTAACGGAGAGTACTTGCATAGACATAACCTTGTAGCCAGTATTATCCGCAACTTGCTCTAAAATACAACCTTGTGGAATTGGAAGTGCCGTACTATAAGTATGTGCCCGACCCAGTTCCCGAAAATGGCAGTATCACATTGTACTGGGATCGATCCATCATCTCTGATAGGACTATTGTAGCCAATAAGCCTGATTTAGTAGTGGTGGATTGATCAGAACGGCGCGCAATGATTGTTGACATAACGGTCCCGCATGATGAGAACCTCGTGAAAGCCGAGAAAGATAAGCAAATCAAGTATCTTGACTTGGCTCGCGAGGTTGTCGACATGTGGGATGTGAATTCAGCGATCATTGTGCCGATAGTTGTATTAGCCCAAGACTTAATTGCCAAGACCCTCGACCAATACCTGAGGAGGCTCTCGTTAGGCAGCTGGATCAAGTGCTTGATTCAGAAAGCGGTACTCCTGGACACGGCTCGTATTGTTAGGAGGTTCCTCTCTCTCTGGAGCCCTGACCGCCGTAGCTTAGGACCCTGTTGCCGATACCGGTGGGCTACTATTATTTTTTTATATTTTTAATGTTTTTATATTACTTTGTATATTTAAAAATATAATTTATTTGTCTAAATACGAATAAAGGAAATAATAATAGTAATAGTATATTTATTTGCGTAAAACATGGTATACAAAGGTGTTAAGTACAAATTTAAATGGAACAATCATGTTTAGCTGGGATAAGACCAAGCATGCAAAATTTTAAAGACACGGAAATATGTAAGGAGGCATCAACAAATAACAGTATAATTAATAAATACATCAAAACTTTTTTCTATAAATTCTTTTAAGCTATAAAAACTATATTCAAGTAACCATTTATAAAATTTAGTTTTAAATAATTTAATATTTTAAAATGCCTCAGTATTTTATTATAAATGCGCACACAGATTGCTAGGCAATTATTATTGTATTTAGCTAGCCTAGGTAAATCATTCAACATAGGGATCTCGTCTGTTCCGAGGATTCACATCATTTGTAGTCTTAAATAATTGTTTAATTTTCATTACAAACATAAATATTTCATAAATATAAAGTGACGGTAACGGTAACAAACAAAGTTTCTTAAATATTGGTTGACATGAGTCGTCAGATTTAAGTCCACAAATTGCTCTCATGCACTTTTTTTGACCGATGACTCTCTCTACGGAAGTCGGTGCTATTACAAGCTATTACATTACAAGCCCCTAACGTATTTAGTACCGATTCAACATAAGCTTGGTATGATATTACAGCAGTTTTTATGTTAGTTACATTTTTAATTTGTTTAAGTGCGTATACAAATTTATTGATTTTAGTGCTGACATTATCTATGTGCTCTTTCAAATTAATATACGGTTATTAAGGTTGGCGCAGTGGCTGAGCGAATGGCTGCTGCGCTGCGTGTCGCGGGTTCGATCCCCGCACGGAACAAATATTTGTATGATCTACACGTAGTTGTTCCGGGTCTGGCTGTTTGTGAATGTGAGTTTAAATGTTTGTAAACGCACCCATGATACAGGAGAAATTCCTAGTGTGGCGCAACGTTTTTTTAAAAAAAAAAAGAAAAAGAAAGCTATATCTATATATCTTTATCTATTATTACACCTAAGAATTTTGTATGCGTTAGTTCTTTAATTTTGAGAATATTGAGTTTAATGTAATTTTTATACTTCTATGATTGATTAAATTGAATGTACACACGGATTTATCTAAATTTATTTTTAAATGGATAATGTCAAGCCAATGCAGTAATTTGTCAATTGTATTATTAATGTCAAGCTCATGATCTAGAATGGCATTATGTTTTTTGTCGGATGTCCCCATAATAGATATGTCGTCGGCAAATAATATGCATTTATGATTAGTAATTTTTATGATGTCTGTTATGTAAATGAGGAATAATAATGGGCCCAGTACGCTTCCTTGTGAAACGCCATGTTTATTATGTTTATATACCGATGACTTTATAGATTGTGACCCGTTGTTTTCTATTAGTTAAATAGGACGATAGCCACTGAAGTACCGGTCCTCTAATCCCAATAGCTTCTAACTTATGTAGCAATATATCGTGTGACACCAGATCGAAAGCTTTGGATAAATCAAAAAAAAAGGCCAGTAGTCATATATAATTTATTATTAATATTTGAAAGTATAGCTTGCATAAGAGAGAAAATAGCCAACGATGTGAATTTGTTCTTTTGGAATCCAAACTGCTTGTCACATATAATTTCAAATATATTGCAGTAATTTATTAATCTTTTATAGGTACATTTTTCATAAATTTTAGACAAAATGGGTATTAAAGTTATAAGTCGGTAATTATTGATGACACATTTACATCCCTTCTTGAATAAATGCTTTATTATATACAGTTTTAATGTATCCGGAAAGGTTCCATTGGAAAATGACATGTTTATTAAATGAGTACCAGACAGTTCATTACTGCAAGCTTTTATAATTTTTGTATTTATTTCATCATAGCCCTCTGACCTGAGCCCGTAGTCGACAAAATGACAGATAGTGCAAAGAAATCTGTCATTGTGTCGACACAATGTCATTTTGTCGATTCTTCCGTCAAAAATCCTTGTATCTCGTGGCCTCGGTGGTCATGCTACGGGGGCTGGTGTTAGACAGAGATATTATTTCCTGTCTTACCTCGTTTACCAGCATTGGTCTGAGGAACATTGTGTTGACACACGTATTTTTGTAGAGGTTTTTATGTGCGCTTTTTACATCGGTTAAATTTACATAATGGTTATTAAATATATTGGCCATTTGTACAGGGTCTGTAATTATAGTATCATTTAATTTTATACATTCTATGTTGTCTTTGTGGGTGTTATTATTGTTTATTTCATTTTTAATGACGGTCCATGTGGCTTTACATTTATTGACATGAGTATGAATATATTTTATATTTGCATTCTTTTTTTGAATTATAAATATATTTCTTTAGCGGACTAGAGTCATTATTATATTTAGTTTATTGTTTACATTTTATTTTTGTAGTACAGAAACCGTAGCTTCCGTTTAGTTTTGCAACTTTGTCTCAACCCTTTACTTGTCCAATTTTGTGTGTTTTTATTATGGCTATTGACTTTCACTCTTACTTTGGGAAAGCAGAGATCATAAAATAGACACACCAGTTCATGAAAGTCAGTAGGTACTTTATTAAAAGTTTTCTTATTTTCCATATATTTTCTTATTTTAACATATAAATCAGACAAAAAAAATTGTGGGTTGATTTATAATTTCCTAAAATATGAACCAACTAACAGACATGATATTTTATGAGAAGGTGTTGGGAGGTATTTGTCAGGCTGTTTACAGGGTTCGTTCAATTACATGATCTAAGATACAGTATACCAACTTACTTTATATTTAAATTTAAAATCAATTTACCTAATTCATACTTTCCAGGAACCTGAAAATACGAAAAAGAATTTACTTAGTAAAAGCGTATGTGTGAGAAACTCTGAAAGGAAATATTTACCTACCCAAGCTATTTTACATGAAACTTTAGACTCTTATTAATTATGGAAGGAAGGTTAATTTTATCACCAAGGTGGATTCATAACATACACATATTTTGGGGGAACATAAAATAACGCCAGTAATTCTCGAAGGGTTAGGCAGTGGCGTACCTAATAGTACCTGCGGGTACATTTCACCAGTTATGTTTAAGTCCTATGGGACTCGCCCCCTATTATATGTAATAGGGGGCGAGCCTATTGCCATCAATCGTGCACAAATCCAGACTCCGTGGCTGGCTACTGAGAAATTCCTCATGGAAAAACCCAATAACACTTTGCCCGACCCGGGAATCGAGTAAGACTAGGACCAGGAGTTCACGCTCAGCAGTCGCTTGCGACCACTAGACTAACAAGGCAGGTAGATAGCAGTTAAAGAGTTTATTTGCCTAAACTTTAAGGGGCTCCTTAAAGCTGATGATGACTGATAACTAAATGAATGAGTTACCTCTGTATCAATGATGAACTCAGTGATGGCAATGGTCGGGGCGGTCTCGGGGGGTTTTCCGACAGGAAACGCGGCCACGCTACCCCGCAACTCCACGTTCTTGTCGGTTATCCTCAATTGCTGGGCAAGGCAGTGCAGCACCGCATGCAGCATGTTGAAGTCTACTACGCCGTTCTATATAAAAGAAGTGCATATTTGGCAATAAAACACAACATTAAAACAATGAAGCATAAACTTAATTATCTTCTTAAAACAAAAAATATAAAACCCGACTGCAAATATTATTATTGTCATCGTTGTAAATAGGTACTTACTTTTAGTCTTCTTTTTATCATTATTTTAGTTCTATTTGTAATCTGCTTAAGATGTACATAATCAACTTAATAAAAATTATTGTTAAATTATTCCTAATTAAATTTAAACATATAATTTATATATATGTATTTGTAATCACCTCTTAATTTCCTTTATTTTGATATCCTACTCGATAGGTTTACTTCTTTTTGTTATCAACGTATTATTATTTCATGCCAAAAATCCGCCATTTTGTTTTTTTTTCAAAAAGACCCATCTAAGGTATTTAAGAAGTATATCCCCTGTCGAAATCCATCCAGCCGTTTGGAAGATACGAGGTAATAAAGAAATTTACAAACATAAAAGATACGCGCGAAAAACATAACCCTTTCATATCGGTCGGGTAAAAAACCACTAATAAAAACAAAAAAAAAAACTAAATATTGTCGATCAGACCTGCGAAAAGTTGTGTATATCTCATCATCAACTAGAAAAGCGGTGATGATCTTCAAACGGCTGCGCAAATTTTCGTGAAACATAGTTCTCGATTCAAACACCTTTCAAACGAAAAAAACTTAATCAAAGTCGGTTCATCCGTTCAGGAGCTATGATACCACAGGCAGACACAGAGATACACACATCTAACTTATAACACCCCACTTTTTTGGTTGGGAGTTAAAAAGACATGCCAAAAGGGGTTTGGGTCAAGTTGGCGTCGTTTTGATGTTGAGCGGCCAGTAATGAAACTTGGATATTATGAAAGAACAGAATAAAGCGATCAAAAGCTATTATGGATACATTTCTCTAAGCCATATCGGAACGAAGATATTTGATTTTGTATTGGTCATTAAAATCGAAGAAGTTATTACATTCTATTGCACTCTTTTAGGTGTCTTTATTTTATTAAGAATTCTAAATAAAATAAACCTAATACAATGACGAAGATGAATGGACCGGACTGTTATCTATGGGCACCTGATGGCCACATCATAGGCACAATATATGGTTTATATGAAGCGACTAAATCCGATGCGACGACTCTCAGAGATCTTTAAGAATCCATGTGATCCTTTTCATTGGTTCTTTCATGCGAAAGATGTTCTAATATTAGGCAGAGGATTCAGAGACTGCATCAAAGAAGTGGAGTCAAGTGGATACCATGCCCTCATCTAAAGATGACAATGAATACCAGCTTACAACACATCAAGCCAACGATTCAAGAAAAGTAACCATGTGCCGTTTGGTGGCCGAAACCATTAATGGCAGATTAAAAAATCAGTTCCGTCAGCTTCGGTCTTAGAATTTTAATGTAGCTGCAAGTGATCTATTTGAAGAAATAAGAATAGCTGCAGCATTATTCAATGCGTTTGGGGTATCATAGGCTAATCCAGCAAATAATAAATCGTATACTTCACCTCGGAATCAACTAGGCGAGTATGTCATTGCTAATAATTTGAATAGAAGAAGGGCTGAATTTGAATATATGAAAGCTGAAGCTCCTAGGCTGGATGACTTTCCTATTTTAAGCACCGATGATTTAATTCTCTATGCTCTTGTAACGTATCAAATACAACAAGCTCGTAGCTAATAGTAGAACATCGTAGGAGAACATGTGAGAACCTAATATTAAACATTTTTCGGCGGAAACCTTAAACTGGATTGATCTGTGGCTTCTTAGAGACATCATTATTACGTGTATATTCTCGTAGAAAGAGCTACACAAGGGCTAGATGCAATATTGGGCCGTATTATTGGGAAACGGACCTTAGGCTGCTGTTCGCGGGGTGCGTTGTCAGAATTCCTCCTCGTGTGTCCGATGGCTGCCGGTCCCTCTCGATACGTCGGGAGGGAATAGCAGCTGCCGGGCCGGTGAACCCTGGGCGTGGGCAGTATCCTTCCCCGAGGAATGGGAAGAGATTCTTATTCCTCGGGAAATGTTACTGTCCATGGCTAATATTCTGACAAGGGAGGGGTCCGTTTTGGACCAAGGGGGCGTTGCTCCGCGTGACCCTCTGAAAAGCAGAGGGCACAGCGGAGTAGCAAGGGCGGGCTCGGTGTGCACTTACCCTGCCTCCCGTCCCCGTCGATATCGTAATCCCACCGTCGAAGTGTCGTGGATCACGTCTCGCGGCTTCGATTGGGACCGAGGGTCTTGGCTTAACCGCCCGGACCGCGAAGTAGAAAACCTCTATAAAAAGTTACCCTGAATCTCAAGCGGCGGCGCACCGCGAGGAGATGTATGGCTGACGGGTTCCTATGGAAAATCAGTCGCTAGTGCGAACCACTGCCGGGCCTGGCTATGGCTTATCTGGGTACAGGAGGCTTCCCAGATGGACTTTTTATTTCCCCCATGCTCGTGGGAACAGTATGGAAAAATCAACAACCCAAACGACGGCCGGTAACGGCGAAGGAAGGGAGGAGAGGGATGCGGGGTCGGAGTCCGGCGCCGCATCCAGCGATGTGAGCGCGGGAGGCTCAGAGAGCTCCCGGCGCGAGAGGCCCGGGACTGCTGCTGCGGTGAACGGGAAGTTCTTCCGCAAGCGGTCCTGGCCGGAGGGCGACCGAGGGTCGTCATCGGAGGGAGAGCTGGCCTCGGCTCGCAAGGTCCCCACCAGTAAGCGAGGAGGGATCCGCGGCAAGGGGAGAGGCCTCTCTGCCACCGAGAGGTCGGCGCGGCTTGCCGAGGAGGGGCATCACCCGGGGGTGGCCGGTCGCGGGGTGGCCCGTTCGGGCTCCTCTGGCGACGAGGCGGGTGCAGACGGCGGCTTCGAGGCGGAGCGTAAGGCCGGTTTCGCGAAGGAGGTGGAGGCAGCGCTGAGGGCTGTCTCATATAAACAGAAGCCCTCCACCAGGCATAAGGCCATGCCCGCAGCGATCGCCTCCATCATGGCGTCAGTGGAGGCCAGATATGGGGGGCCCCCGTCAGACGAAGTGGCCAAACTGCGGGCGGAGGTCGCTCGCCTGACGGCTGCCACGGAGCTTCTCCAAGAGGAGAACAGGAAGTTCCGAGCAGACTTGGCCGGTCTGCGCGAGGCCGGCTTCCGCAAGGCGCCCCAAAATGGGGGCCAGCAGCGACCAAGCCAGCCCGTGCCGGTTGAGAACCAGGTCCTGAACCTGGTTCGGCAGGAGCTGGCTGCCTTCCAGGCGCGGTTCTCCGTACTGGAGGGCATTGTCCTGCGCTCCACCCCCTTTTTTTTTTTTTTTTTTTTTTTTTTTTTAGGATGGGAAATCATCAAATGACCCCCCCGCTCGGGGCGGAGCGGAAGGGAGTGTCAGACTTGTACTGACTAAAACCCATCCATGTTCCTTCTTTGCCCTTTATGTTCCAGGGCCGCGGTATCTCTTTCGAACAGTCCCGCAGCCCTGGCGCCTGCCAGGGCTGCGGGACATCGGCCCGTGCGGACCCCTACGTGGTTGCTGACATCTCTTTGAGGCGCGCGTGGAACACGAACGCGCCGTCGACACGGCCTGTCGTCATAAGACGGCCGGACGGTGAGCTAGCCCATAACTCGCCGTCCACAGGCCCGCGCCTACGGTGGCCGGGGGCCACCACGTGACCCCCGACGCCCAGGGCGTCTCCCGCGGCGGCTGGGACGTGAGGCTCTTTCCCTCTCACGTTCCGCCACCTCCTTCACTAGCATGACTGCTTCGCAGAAGGAGGTGACGGCTTCCCATTCCCTCTCGCTCCGGACCATGGCTTGAACCAGGGCCAGGCGCGAGAGATCGCCGCCGCCAATCGCCTCTACGAGGACACGGCGCTGCTCCGCCCAAGCGGGGCAGACCTCCACAGTGTGCTGCACCGTGTCCTCCGGACGATCCTCACAATGGAAACACCCGGGCGTTTCCGCCCGCCCGATTCGGTGCAGGAACCTCCCGAAACAACCGTGTCCGGTGAGGACCTGCGTCAGGCGGAAGGTGAGGGCGCCGTGGCGCCTCCCTAGCCACTCCTCAAAGAGGGGACTTATCGCCACTATGGTGGCGTGCCCTGCACGGGGTTGCGACAGTCGCTCTCTCCATGTCACCATGAGATCGAGCCGGAGGTCTGTCCGCTGAGCGGCGATTTGCCGCGGCAGCGGAGTTTCCCCCCGACGTAGTGCCTCCGCGCGCCATTCGTGAAGGCGCGCGAGGACTAAAGCCTCCAGATCCCATGGCGGCAATCCGGCAAGGAGGCTCGCCGCCTCACCGGAGATCGTGCGGTACCCCCGGACTAGCCTTAGGGCTATCCCCTTTTGGGGCGCGTTCAGGTAGCGGGCGGCTTGCCGCCTCAGAGAACGCGCCCACACCGGGGCCCCGTAAAGGGCCATGGACCGCACGACCCCCGCGTAGAGCCTCCGGCAGGAGGCGTTTGGACCCCCCAGGTTGGGCAGGAGCCGCTTGAAGGCAGCCCCGGTCCGTTCCAGTTTGGGGGCCAAACGTCGGAAATGCTCCACGAAGTTCCACCGGCTGTCGAGGACGAGTCCCAGGTACTTCAGCGTCGACCCGACGCCGATGGAAACCCCTCCCGCCGTCAGTAGGGATCCCGACGGTGGCGCATTCCGAGGCCCATGAAAACACATGGCCTCGGACTTGTGCAATGCCACCTCGAGACCCAATTGCCGGATCCTCTCCACGACTATCGCAACCCCGCGTGTCATGTTTTCGGCCGCCGCCTCGTGCGACCTCCCTTGTGCCAGTACCAGCGTGTCGTCAGCGTAGCAGACTACGCTGACACCGCTAGGGAAGTCGGCGCGCAGCACCCAGTCGTAACCGATATTCCACAAGGCCGGCCCCAGAACCGGTCCCTGTGGAACACCGCACGACATTGCGCTCCACCCCTGGCGGCAAACAGGGCGTCCCCGGGCCCGAGGGTGGCCACATATGCGGCTGCTGCGGCCTCCGCACTGGGGCCGTCTGGCCGGCCCTCCGGCAGGGTTGCGTCGACCCCCGAAGGGCCGGCTTCGGCGAAACCGGCTCCGGCCAAGAAAGCGGCGGCCCTGAGGCAGGGCAAGGCGGCGGCCCAAAAGAAGGGCAAGGTGGCGACTGTGCCAGCGCCAGCCCCTAAGCCTTCCGCGACCGAGACCGGGTGGCAGGTGGCTGGAGAAAGAACAAGGGAGCGGAAGGCGGCTAAAAAGGCCAGGAAGCGGGAGCGGAAGCGCCGAAAAAAGGAGCGGAGCGTCGCGGCTAGGCTCAGCGCCCCGAAGACCGCAGCTGTAGTGATTACACTACAGCCGGACGCAGGAAAGAGGGGCGTGAGCTACCGTGACGTGCTCGCTAAGGCGAGGGCGACGGTGGATCTCGGGGAGCTCGGGATCACCGGGGGCCTCCGCCTCAGTCACCGCGAAAGGGGCTCGAGTGCTGGAGATCCCCGGCGAAACCCGTGGCTCGTCCGCTGACGCTCTGCCTGAAAAGCTTAGAGCGTCCCTAAATGCGGACGAGGCCCGAGTGTATAGGCCCGTCAAATGCGCAGACCTTCGCATCCTGGGTCTGGACGACTCGGTGACCGAGGAGGAGGTGGTGGCCGCCGTCACTAGGACCGGTGGGTGCCCTGCTGAGCAGGTCAAGGCAGGCACCTTACGTCCGGACCTGTCGGACATGCGAACCGTAACGTTAAGCTGCCCTGTGACGGCGGCGAAAGCCATTGTGGAGGGCCGAAGGCTCTTGGTGGGCTGGGTTTCGGCGCAGGTTAAGCTGCTGGAACCCAGACCTCTGAGGTGCTTCCGCTGCCATGTGGGGCACCACGTGTCGATCCGGTGCACCTCGGAGGTGGACCGCAGTGGCCTATGCTTTCACTACGGCCAGCCCGGTCACATGGCCGCGGCTTGCTCCGCCGTGCCGCACTGCGCTGCATGTGCGGCAACCGGCAAGCCGGCCGATCACCGGGCAGGGAGCAAGGCCTGCGGTACACCCGCCAAGGCCAAGGCCAAGGCCAGGGGCAACGGAAGGCCCTCCACCACCACCACCAAAGCCCCCACCGTCGCCACCACCGCAGCCACCGCCACTGTCGCCGCCGCTGCCGCCACTGCTGCAACTTCTGCAGCGGGGCCCTCGTAGGGGGCCCGGGAGGGGGCTGAAATGGAGTGCCAATAACGGCCCCATTACGCCTTCTCCAGGCGAACATCAACCACTGCGCCTGCGCTCGGGATCTGTTGATCCAGAGCATGGCGCAGTGGTCGATTAACATCGCCGTGGTCGCTGAGCCGTGTCCCGCCCAGGGATGACTGGGTGGAGGACCTTAGCGGCTCAGTGACCATAATTGCGTCGGCCGCCGCCGGTAGCCCGACCCTTGAGAGTGTCAGGAAGGGTCAGGGGTGCGTAGCAGCACGGTTCGGGGAGATCGTTGTAGTGGGAGACTACTTCTCCCCTAACCGAACTCTCCCCGAGTTCCACAACTGCCTTAGGGATTTGAGTGTCGTCATCGGGAGCCATTCTCTCCCCGTGCTTGTGCTCGGGGACGTCAATGCCAAGAACTTGGCTTAGGGTTCTCGTTACACGGATGTGCGGGGTAGGATGATGGAGGACTGGGCTCTGGAGACAGGCCTGGTGGTCCTGAATCGGGGTTCTGTCCCCACGTGCGTGCGGATGCGGCGTGAGTCGGTGGTGGACATATCGTTCGCTAGCCCCGCTCTGTCGCCGCGTGTCGTTGACTGGCGCGTCATGGAGGGGGTGGAGACCTATTCCGACCACCGGTACATCCGGTTCGACGTCTCCACCCAGACCTCAAGCGCGCCGGTCCTACAGGCCCCGAGTGGTCCGCGATGGGCGCTGAAGCAGCTGGACCGGGAGCTCCTCCTGGAAGCCTCGATCGTGCAGGCCTGGGTGTCATCACCGGCCAGGCCTGCCGCATCAACAACGAGGCGGGTTGGTTCCAGGAGGCCATGTCCGAGATTTGCGACGTGGCAATGCCCCGAGTTCGGCCAGGAAGCGCCCGACGTCAGGTGTACTGGTGGTCGCGAGAGCTGACGTCTCTGCGTGAGGCGTGCGTTGCCACGCGGCACCGGTACGCCAGGCATCGCAGGCTCCGCATCCGCCCTCCGGATGCGGCAGCCATTGATGCGGAGCTTTACGAGGGGTACAGAGCGGCGAAGACCGCCCTACAAGAGGCTGTCCGGCGGGCCAAGAACCTGGCCCGCGAGGAGATGCTGAACGGAGATCCGTGGGGGCGCCCTTACAAGATGGTGCGGGACAAACTCCGCACCCGGGCCCCCCCGCTGACGCAGAGTCTCCGGCCTGAGCTCGTGGAGGACGTGGTGAGCGCTCTGTTTCCTTCGCGAGGGAGGCATCCTACCCCGCCTATGGCTCCGCCGCCGCTTGCGGTGCCGGAAGCGGACCACACCGATGACGACGTTCCGGAGGTGACTGGGGTAGACCTGAGAGTGGCGGTACGCAGGCTGAAGGCCAGAAATACCGCCCCGGGACCCGATGGCTTGCCTGGCAAAGCCTGGGTCCTGGCCTCTGAGGCTCTCGGGCCCCGACTGGAAGGGCTCCTAAGCGCATGCTTGGAGAGAGGCCAGTTCCCGCTTCGTTGGAAGACGGGGAAGCTGGTCCTCATCCGGAAGCCAGGGCGCCCTGCGGACTCTCCGTCCGCATACCGGCCCATCGTGTTGCTCGACGAGGTGGGCAAGCTCTTTGAAAGAGTGATTGCTAACCGCCTCGCCGGGCACCTCGCGGGGATGGGGCCGGATCTTGCGGAACACCAGTTTGGTTTTCGCAAGGGGCGCTCGACGGTGGACGCCATCATGCGCGTGAGAGTCCTCACGACGGGGGACGAGGTTTCCCGGGGCGGGGTCGTCTTGGCGGTGTCTCTTGACATCGCCAACGCCTTCAACTCCATGCCCTGGAGCTGCATTGGGAAGGCACTCCGGTATCACCGGGTGCCGACCTACCTTCGTCGTGTGGTCGAGGACTACCTGACGGAAAGGGCCGTCACGTAACCCGGTCGGAGCGGAGAATGGAACCGGCGAGAGATGTCGTTCGGGGCCGGCCTTGTGGAACATCGGTTACGACTGGGTGCTGCGCGCCGACCTCCCTAGCGGCGTCAGCGTAGTCTGCTACGCTGACGACACGCTGGTACTGGCACAAGGGAGGTCGCACGAGGCTGCGGCCGAAAACATGACACGCGGGGTTGCGATAGTCGTGAAGAGGATCCGACAATTGGGTCTCGAGGTGGCATTGCACAAGTCCGAGGCCATGTGTTTTCATGGGCCTCGGAATGCGCCACCGTCGGGATCCCTACTGATGGCAGGAGGGGTTTCCATCGGTGTCGGGTCGACGCTGAAGTACCTGGGACTCGTCCTCGACAGCCGGTGGAACTTCGTGGAGCATTTCCGACGTTTGGCCCCCAAACTGGAACGGACCGGGGCTGCCTTCAAGCGGCTCCTGCCCAACCTGGAGGTCCAAACGCTTCCTGCCGGAGGCTCTACGCGGGGGTCGTGCGGTCCATGGCCCTTTACGGGGCCCCGGTGTGGGCGCGTTCTCTGAGGCGGCAAGCCGCCCGCTACCTGAACGCGCTCCAAAAGGGGATAGCCCTAAGGCTAGTCCGGGGGTACCGCACTATCTCCGGTGAGGCGGCGAGCCTCCTTGCCGGATTGCCGCCATGGGATCTGGAGGCGATAATCCTCGCGAGCCTTCACGAATGGCGCGCGGAGGCACTACGTCGGGGGGAAACTCCGCTGCCGCGGCAAATCGCCGCTCAGCGGACAGACCTCCGGCGCGATCTCATGGTGACATGGAGAGAGCGACTGTCGCAACCCCGTGCATGGCACGCCACCATAGTGGCGATAAGTCCCCTCTTTGAGGAGTGGCTAGAGAGGCGCCACGGCGCCCTCACCTTCCGCCTGACGCAGGTCCTCACCGGACACGGTTGTTTCGGGAGGTTCGTGCACCGAATCGGGCGGGAGGAAACGCCCGGGTGTTTCCATTGTGAGGATCGTCCGGAGGACACGGTGCAGCACACTGTGGAGGCCTGCCCCGCTTGGGCGGAGCAGCGCCGTGTCCTCGTTGAGGCGATTGGCGGCGGCGACCTCTCGCGCCCGGCCCTGGTTCAAGCCATGGTCCGGAGCGAGAGGGAATGGGAAGCCGTCACCTCCTTCTGCGAAGCAGTCATGCTAGTGAAGGAGGTGGCGGGACGTGAGAGGGAAAGAGCCTCACGTCCCAACCGCCGCGGGAGACGCCCTGGGCGTCGGGGGTCACGTGGTGGCCCCCGGCCACCGTAGGCGCGGGCCTGTGGACAGCGAGTTATGGGCTAGCTCGCCGTCCGGCCGTCTTATGACGACAGGCCGTGTCGACGGCGCGTTCGTGTTCCACGCGCGCCTCAAAGAGATCAGCAACCACGTAGGGGTCCGCACCGGCCGATGCCTGCCAGGGCTGCGGGACTGCTCGAAAGAGAAACCGCGGCCCTGGAACACAAAGGGCAAAGAAGGAACATGGATGGGTTTTAGTCGGTACAAGTCTGACACTCCCTTCCGCTCCGCCCAGAGCGGAGGGGGTCATTTGATGATTTCCCATCCTAAAAAAAAAAAAAAAAGGCTGTTCGCATGTAATGTCCATTATATGGTACATGGGATGGGGCAGATATCAAAACAATCTGACTCCGCCGGCACAATTTTTAGATAGGATTATTCGAGATGACATACAGAACGAAATGGACGAAGAGAGTTAAAAAAATTGGTTTTACTTATCATGTAATGAAATGCAATAAAGTACAATAATGTGCTTTTATTATTTCCCAAGACCCAATAGTAACGCCACATTGACAGACGGTCGTAAAACAGTAAAGCCAATCTTTAATATCAACCTTCTAAAAACATAACTAAGATTTCTTAACACTAATTGAAGTATTTATATTGACAACATTTTTTAAATATTCAAACGCAAATATCTCAGCTTCGATACCACTAGGACAAAAATACATATATATTCATGTGTACTTAACACAGCACAACAAAGTAAAATGAAAAGTACTGGTGGCCGCTGAAAAAAAAAATTACGCCACTGGTCTATACAAAGTTACTCAAACCTCTTTCTCTAATCAAGTTTATCGCTGCGATCGGAAACCCAAACTGTGAAAATACCCCCCCACTTGCCTTTTTTAACTTTGCTTATGATTATTCATTGTACAACATTATTTTTAGTATATGCGAAACCTGAATATAATTTGTTCAGAATAAGTAACTGAATCGATTCCAATAATTTTTAAACCATGTTATATTTTTTCCCAAAAATATTTAAAAAAGTTAAAAGTTGGTCACCGAGCGACTTTGAGTACCTATCGCAATAATTTAGGTACCTACTGCCAAATTATTATTATCAATGAGCTCAAGACGACGCTGGAGGCGCGCGCTGCGTGATGACCACATTTTTGTGCGGACGACTAGGTAACAGACCAAGCTTATAACTTTGTGATTTTTCCTGATACAGTTTTGAATTTTTGTACATATCTTTACATAATAAACTAGACACGTTTATCAGGTTTCGCATATAACTAATGTTGTATAACAGATGAGCACTGTACAGACATTAAGTGTTCATTCTGACGATTCAGAATCAGTAAAATTTCCCTTTCAAAAACTACCGGAAACAACAACATCTGCGCGGCTCTTAAGTCTTAAAACAAGAATGCTGTCACGCTTTCCACGCTAATCCAAGTATGATTAAAGAATAGATCTTTTTCTTAGAATAACCCTGTTATGTGCAAAATATTTCCATTGTTTCTGACTTTTTTGGCATAGTCTACTTACAATGGAAGGGAAATCAATGACAATAAAAGGAACTTTTCCCACTTTCACCATTCGTGATTGTTGTTTGACGATGTGGAATTAATGAGAAATACAGCTGAATGTCTTCACATATAAATAAGTGGTATACGGATGCGATAGGCGAAGCTAAAACCATTCACTGGGCATGGGCACTGTTCCAATCTACAGGAATTAGTAGTTCAGGACGTTCAAGGAAGAAAATGAAATAACAAATTGGACAGTTTTACGGCAGTCCATCGTAGGCAAAGACATTCAAATATAAATACGAGCGATAGACGGGACTAGACCAAGAAAATTGTAACCAAATACTTGTTACTAATACTTTGTAACTAGTCGGTCTGTCTAGTGTCATACGCCCGCTTGTCAGGTAGCATTTAAAATGTTCGGGATGTAAATTTTTGTATGAAAATATTCCCAATGTCCGTAATCTGAAGTATCATGTTCAGGGAACTATTTTTGTCTCAAATTATTTTGTTCCCAGTCTCTGTCTTTAGGGTCCAGAAGAGCAGACTCGCCGTCTGCTCTTCTGGACCCTTTCCAGTCCCGCGACTGGACATGGCTTAATATCAGCCGAAAGACCTCCACACCTCACGTCTTTAAAACTTACAGGTAGACATTGTATAGCTTGTAAATGTCACTGTGAAATTGTAAATACCGTTAGATTATAATCTATCTCGCGAGATCGTAAACTGTCGAAAGATTGTGAACGGTAACATACTGTTTACAATTTAACGCTTTATTTTTCGGTAGATTATAATCTATCGAAGTGAAACCGTCAAATTGTAAATTGGCAATACATAAATATCCCAATGATATAAGGTTAGGCAGAGGTGTACCTAATAGTAGGTACACCCAGTAGTATTTCGCCAGTTATGTTTTTTAAGTCCCATGTAATAGGGGGCAAGCCTATTGTCATTAACCGGGCATAAATCCAGACTCCGTGGCTGCTACTGAGACAGTCCTGACGGAAACACCCAATAACAATTTGCCGAACTGGGAATCGAACCCAGGACCCAAATCCCTCATGCTTAGCACTCGCGCTTGCCACACTAGACCAACGTGGCAGTTAATAAGTTAGAAATAGTTCATATAAATATCGAACGACATTAACGGTGTGTTCGACGCGACGTAACAAGTGGGCGTATGACACCAGACCACAGATATAGATAGACCTAGATAAAGCAAGTATCACGATCTGTATGAAAACCAAGCATGCCATTTTTTGACTACCTATTATGACGTCACAAGCACTGTTTAGTGATGGGAAAATCAAACCGATTCAAAGACGCCGCCGCGGACGGCGCCCCCCTCGTCCTACCCCCCGCCATGACGCCCACTGACGTCCGACTAGCGCTATACTCCGATGCAGACTGAGTTCGAAATTGGCCACTTACGATTTTTGTACGTAAGCTACATAATAATATGGCACGCGAAGTAGTTGCTCTCGCGTTATCTAGGTCTATCTATATCTGTGCACCAGACAGACCGACTTGTTACAAAGTAGTAACAAGTATTTGATTACGAGTTTCCCCGGTCTTGCGCGTAAAAATTTGAATGTTTCGGTCCGATATAATAGGAGGTGAGCTTATTGCCATCAGTCTTGGATTACCCAGGTTCTGTGGCCGCTACTGAGAAATTCCTAATGGAAAAGGGAATCGAACCCAGGAGCTAATGCTCAAAAGCAGCGCTTGCGACCACTAGACCAACGAGACATAAATATCTATTATACAGGGTGTAACAGAAAGCATATACCGTAAATGCGAAAAAAATATCAGCTGTCCCATACATTTGGGTTCGAGTGGTATTGAAATTTTGTTTATGAAAGCAGATATTTTTTTTTGGCATTTACGATATTGGATCCAAGGAGAAAGTTGTTCAGTTTGATGGTCTGCAGCATATCCTTTCATATGACTAAACCCTTTCTTTTACACCCTGTATAATTAATTAATTAATATAATTTATGAAGTTTTACCTCAGGCGAACCGATAGACATGTCGATCATTTCCGATATATTAGTAAGAAGAGGCTCCTCTGCAAGAAGCACACGGGAAGTTGTTACATAACGTCAAAATAGGAAAAAAAAACCATAGCCCCATGGAAACATGAATCCCGGGTTATTAGTAGTAAATGGTGGCTAAATATTTGACCCCAAAATAGTTGGGAAAGGCTAGGCAGATGATCGTTTTACACAGCTAAGTGTTAATCTATTGAAAGTTTAATAATAACTAGGAACTTTATTTTAAAGGCAGATTACGATTATGGTTTCGCTCCGAAACACAATGTTCATAAACACTAATCTACTCATCCAAAATATATTTACCAACAGCAGCCATGTTTTAAATGTTATATTTAAAGTTATACTTCGAAAACAAAAAAAAAACCTTTTTTATTACAATAGAAACTAAAATAAATAAAATCGTTTCAAAATTTTTGTTAACCAATATATAATTTAAAGAAAACAGTTTGACGTTTGACGTACGTATTGTTTTTTTTTGTATTTACCAATAAAACCAATAAGGTTGTTTCAGGTTATATTGGGACTTACGTTTATAACTTATTTACTTTTAAAACGATAAAGCTCGGTTCAGCTGGCACAGAGTCGCGAAATGTGTAGAAAATGGAGCGGATGAATGAATGGTGCAATGTGGGTTGCGCCTCACCTATCAGCACGTAATCGCATTTGTCCATGTCCACCATCATCCTGTCCTTTTCTGTCGTTCAGAACCATCATTTGCTAGGGCGAGAAACAGCGCGGGAGTGCCACCGCACGCGGCAGCATCGCTGATGCGCTCGGCATGCTGGATGAGGCGCAAACCTAAGGTTTACTTGTAGGAGTATAGTCTTATTCACCTCGTCGCTGCTCAATGAACTCTAGATGGGCTGGATTATTGTTCAAATGTACGTCATTACGCGAGCTGTTACAAATGTCAATTTGTTTTTTTTTAATTTTTTTTTGTCTATGTTCCAAAACAAAAAACTTTTACTTTTAATTGTACAGCATTCATTCATTATGTTGGTAGACGAATTTTTCAAACTATAAAGCAATGGATTAGCAATTTCCTTCAAAATCCTTGGGATTATGATTAAGATAAACGAAAAAGTACTATGTTATGAAATAGGCACTCCTGTTAAATTAAAGCAGTAACTGACAAATATGACTTATAAATCGAAGGAACTTAAGCATCAGTTACTTTTAAGCTAAATCCATAAACACCATCAATTCCTCACGTTTATTCGACTCTCAGATACTTAAAACTAAATCCTAGTTTGAACAGGATACCCCAGACTGCTTTATTTCAAAAATAAAATATTAGTACAAGGACTAGTGCGCAGGCTTGCGAAGTTTGTGGAGGGCAAGTCTTTTTGCTTTTACACACAGCGAGGAAACTGCAACCAGTATTTATAGCCCAGAAATATAAATTTTCGCAGCCATAAAGGATTTGTAGGATTTGTACGTTGATCTAATTAATAGATGTTAGTAATACTCTCTACGAGTTTGCTAAAAGCTAGTTTAGTACAGCCAGAAATCCTTAATTTGTTATCTGTACTGTTTTTTTTTATATTCGAAGTGCGCGACTCATCATGCCACCAGAACAATAATATAATAAAATTCATTGAATGAAAGACACTTGACGCCTGCAGCATATCACGTAGTCCTTGGTCAAACGTCATGAGGATATATTATGTTGTAATCTTATCACGTAAGCACTCATGCCGTTACAGTTTTCCGACGAACTGTTGCATCATTCGATATAAATGCTGCAGTCAATATTAGAGGAAAAACTTGAGTCTTTGTTGTTTTCCGTCAGTGCGAACCCGCCGTTAAGGAGCGCTATTAAATGATTGGTAAAGTCTATGAATAAAGGTACTCCCAAGCTCCTTTAATAGGATTTAAGAGTTGCGAGCGGTTTGCGGGTGCTCGGACTCTATTTTAAGCCTCGGGGTGCTGACTTTCTGAGTGCTTTGCCGTGTCATGCCGCGTCGACGTCGCCTCATGCTAACCCTGTTCCGTCTTACTTTGAGCCCTAAAAGAAACGAAGATTTGCATTAACAATGATGCGGCTATACATAACTAAGTATTTCGACGAAAGCTAAAGTAAATAAGCAGTGAAGTGCCGCGGCGGCGGCGGCGTGCCTTGGAGGCTCCTTACTGATGCTATCAACACAGCCACAGCTCACAGAACTGCGAACGTTGCTGGTTCAATGTTCAAAAGTTTTTCATTACAGATTTATTTGCACGTACTCTGTAACTTTGCTGAAGTTGTAGGTAAGCTCAGATCTCAAATTAGGATATCGTAAAATTTAATGGTCGCCAGTTTGCGTATTTGCTGAATAATGGTCGACCTAAATTGTTTAATTGTTGGAATTAAACCCAAATAGTTCTAGGAATTAATTCGCGCAGTTACCATTACAGCGGGATGTAGTCTCTCAGGGTGGTATATCAGTAGAATCAAGTTTGTTTATCTGCCGTGCTCGAGTCAACACAACACCGTGCTGGTTGCTTTATATTGTGCCTTCAAATATTGACGTAGGATGTTCTTAGCGGAGATAAAGCGGGAAAACAACGAGTAATTGAATTTACTACTGGGAAACGATGGGTTAGTTTGTATCAGTGATTACTGGCAGAGTGCTAAAATGTTCTCTTTGTTTGCTCGGGTCATTATCGACGACACGAAGTTTCCCCCTTGTAGACTTGTGACCAGCCACAAATCTCTCGCGGCGATGCAGTAATTTACGAAGCTGCAATGATAGATAATTTAGCTAAATTGCCGTCTGAGCGTGTGAACACGCACCCATCTGCATACTAGTCTCAGGGAATACGTCAATCAAGATCCGCGTGAAAGTACATGTCCACGAAGAGGGCTCGCCACATAAAGTAGTCCCGTAGCTGTCTGTCTGAATGTATGTTTGGTTTGGTTCACATTTCGGCGAAATGTGAGGCTTCTCATATTTTTTTAACCGGCAGGTGACCGGCTGCGCGAGCGGGACGGGCGCCGCGGGACGAAAGCTCGAGGATGGAGCGTATCCGAGATAGTCTTGCGTCGGCTCGAGCGGGGGCCGATCGCGTCGCGTTACGTCGCGGCTGTACAACTTGAAACGTCAAAAACTTTACGTAAATATTTAAACCACCTGTGGTTGTTAGCTAAAACTGTAAATATTTTATCAGTGTATTTAGCGACTTTGTAGCGAACTGTTCGCTTGCGATAAATTTAGTTCTGACCAGTTTTGATAGGAATAAGATCGTGTCTTCAGTTTTGTGGAAAGCATCGGTATCGAGTGCATGCCAGGAAGATCCTGTTGCACCTTTAATAACGGTGAGTATTTTTAAACTTTAAAAAGCTTCACTTATTTTCGGGAGGATGTTGGATTTACTTCGCGTTGCTTTTTCTTCAGTAGCATATAGGTATTTCGGCCGAATTATTTGTTATTCATTTATTATTGGTACATTATTATAGGTAAAGGTAGGTAGTTGGTATACCTACATTTCATTTGTTGGTAAAGCGATTATACAATGATATGTATTATTTTCCTAAATTACAAAAAAAATAAACGATATAAAATTGTTGTTGTAAATGTAGTCATTTGACACGAATTAATCTGACGGTAGACTTGAAAAAAGAGCTTAAATTTTTTGGGATATAGCAACTCAGGGAACCAAGGCATTCCTATGAAGAAAAGACAGACTATGACTGTATGTCTGATTATCCTCAACAGTACCAACCTTTGTTGTTGTTGCGGTTGATTGGTCATGTTTGTTTACTATCGCTGGAGTTGTCTACTATTGGTATTGCCTTACCTATATTTATCTGTTTATTGGGAACTAGCTGGTGCCAACGACTTTCATCCGCGTGATATTATTTCTGCCCTATCAAATAGGGCACAAATAATTTCGGATTTTGTTAACAATTTCATGGGTTTCAATTTTTGTGCCCGGAACCCTAATCTTTTTTCTAAAATAAAGCTAATAAGACTAAATTACTTCTTGTAACATCAGCTATCTGCCAGTAAAAGTCCCGTCAAAATCGTTCATGCCGTTTCGGAGATTAGCGGGAACAAACAGACAGACAGACATAGAAACAAATGTTTTTGTTATAAGTACCGTATATACTTTCATGTGCATTCAGTAAAAAGCTATTATGTTGAAATTTCAAACAGACACTTAAATTTTATTTATCTGTATAGACGTTTCATTGATTGTCTTTGAGATTTAAGACTTTCTTCACGTACTGAGAGTCTAGACAAGAGACGATATCTTTCAAACCATTTCGTTTTCTTCAACGACAATAAATTGACATTAAGCTTTAAGCTTTCGGTAGATAGATTTCACAATCCTATACATTTTCGACTTCTCCTTCATCGGTTTCGCTGGTAGAATGTTCACGTTGTTAAGGTCCTCAGCTGTCTACCTTATTGCATCATTAAACTCTTGTTCCATCTTATCCATCACTCTTTATGTACTGGAATAATCACCATTTCATCTTATTTAGCAAGGCTTCCTTAAGACAAAAGATTTTGAAAAACGTACATAAGAAAGAACTGCTTCCTAGCCGTTGGTCTGGTGGTCGCATGCGGCTAAACAAAAAAAAAAGGAATTACTCAGTAGCAGACAGAAAAGTATGAATTGGTGCCCAGTGAATAGCGAAAGGCTCGCTTCCCTTGACTTATCTAATGAAATGTAGGTGCTGTAGATACACCTCTGCTTACCCTCTTCGGGGAATACATGTGTGAATATGTTATGTTAGATAACAAAGGGAATTTCACCATAATCCGGTCCGTTTTATAATGAAATTCCTAAAACTAGGAAACTATTTTGAAAGATCGTACGTTTTTGAGACACTGATCGGACTAGATAGGGACAAACTGCAGATTGCTCTGAGCGTTGATCGTATCTGCCGGTGTGCGGCGTGGCAGCGTGAACCGTATCCTATACGATAGATAAGGTCTCAAGTTTCAGATGTGTGTCATATTTGGAACGATCGTGGATATACGTACGTAAGTTTAAGTAGATTTTTTATTATATCCTCTGATGATTTATGCCTTTGATATTTCGAAGATACGGTTCCTTGCTTCTTTCAAAGATGCTTCTTAGAACATCTTGGGTTTCATCATCATCTTCCTGCCATGGTCCCACGTTATTCGAGATCAGCGCAACACGATTTTTTCTCACATTCTCCTCTATCAACAGTCACACAATTACTTCTTTTTAAGCTCCCGTCCTTTAAATCTCCCATTTCCTTCAATTCAATCATATTCTTTATTCTATCTTTGGTATTTCTCTCCCTCTCTCCTTTCCCTCTTTCAGTCACATGCTCTTCATCCCTTCACATTTGACTGGTTTGGCTTTACTATAGTTTTACATGACTTCCCTCTGGTCAAAGAATGCATTACCTACTTACATTGTTTGCTTTCTTCAGTATTGTCCCATTGACTCATTGAGTTATTATCTATCTTATCAGAAACTAGTTTGTCTTTGTTAGGTATTACATTACTCGGTACTTGAACGACTTAAATCTTTCGCATGTCGACTGTTTTAGTTTAGGGCATTATGAAGAAATTTCTGTCGTGTTTAAACGTTTCTTTTTAACCCGAAACTTCTTTTCCTGCTTCCTCTCCTATTGTTAAAAATTGACCATCAACTGGTTTAAACTATAAAGCAAATTTTTTCTCTGCTCTAACTATGGACTTGTGCATTTTTTGAGATCGTATAAATACGCATATCCTCAAAGATTTAGAGCATACCTAAGAGGTTAAATAGTTATTTTCAACAAAGATAAAAAAAACTTGAAGGTATGTAGATCGATGCTTGCAATACAGCTATGCTATGCTTCCAGACCTACGCTAGCTTAGCATATTGTTATAGGTATTTAATCAAGAAATTGGAGAAGTCTTAACAAGAAAAACTATTTCTTCCGAAAGTTGTTTCGAAGAATACTAGTAAAAAGATAACAAAGAAAACAATACTAAACAAACTGCTCCAATTGAAATCGATATTAAACTGAATTGTACCCATTTTATTTTATTTTTATTACTGTTTGACATTTTTTATTTTTATTAATTATTGTTCGATTTAGTTGACATTATTTACTTTTTCAAGTACCTGTGGTATTATTATTATTATTATTTTTTCTTGACTTTATTTTACTTTTTCAAGTGTCGTATTATATATATATTTTTTTTTTGTTTATTACTGTGAATATGAGGACTACGTGGGTCATACTATTATTATTATTTTAATTTTTTAGTTAAGTTAGTTTCACGATTGTCTGGCAGTTTGAGTACTTTATGCGGCCTACCCAAATGTCCTTTCTTTGGTATTGTTCGTCGTGTCGTTGAGCTCCTTGGATTACGAGTCGAGCTACACGATCACTGACAAATGCTTGCACTGTCTGGACAGGTCCACTCAAATCTGTGTGGTTATTTCTTCAAAATACCATCTCGGACATTAATCTACATGGTCCTCATATGACTTGAGCAATGTCTGGACTTTAACAGAGACTGTGACCTCTGAGTTTGTTTCGGATGTTTCTTCTCAGAGTAGTCAGGTACGAAACACCGGCCCCATCTAGTTTTAAAAAACAACATGTTGTGACATGTAAAAGAGTTTTGTAAACCAATTTACAGAAATAAATATGATTTGATTTGATTTGATTTGAATAGTACCGCCTGAGTGTCTAACAACGTTTGAATCATTAGAAGAGCACAACAAATCCGACATTCTAAAAAAGTTTTTTTTATGGTGTTTGGTAAAGCAGGTACTTGCGAGGTAACTGTTAGCCGCAATGGTCACCAGGAGAGGTAAGCGACGAGCTCCTTCAAGTTTTGTGAATGAAGAACAATGAATTTTGGGAATCAGGCTTAACACCTTATTTTAAGATTAATAATCCCAGGTCACCTATTTAATCATTGTAATCGTTAACTTCAGGTATACGACGAATGCTTTTTAAATTCAAATCCTCAATAGACTCAAAATTACTAGTATCAAAAAGTCATTAACGGATTGCAACAAAATTCAGTATAAACTGAGTCATCGAACAGCTTCGTCGTTTTCTCCGAAATCGGGCTGGAAGGAAGTACCGTATTCATTTATTTTTACCCTGGCAACATTAACATTGTTCAAAAAAGGATAATCTGCAGGAGTAATATTTATGAATGGACATGATTCATTAACTTTGACGAATATCATGGCGCCGCCTGCCGGGCGCAAAGACATATTATTTTTGTATTTAAATGGAATTCTTTTAATTTTATTTAGAGCAATTATTGCAAGACAGGAACGTGATAGAATTTAATTCAACTTCTTGTAAATTAATTTGATTAGAAGCGTTTTTCAAACGTTTATCGCAAACTTGCCGCTGATCTAATAAAGATATAAACACATCTCATGTACGCATAGTGTCGTGTCAGTCAAGATGCGTAAACGCAAGTTTTTTCGTCGTTCTCACGGTGCATGGACGAGTTTAAAAGCGGCGGCCGCTAATTGCGGATAATGTGCGTTTAATGTGTTATGTTACATGCATCTTAATATCTACGTGGATGATGTTATGTAGGAAGTCACGCGACTGCCTGAATCATGTTATGTTGTATCGAGGAATGGATAAAGATGTGGTTTTGGGTCTGGGCTGTTTGAGAGTACGCGGCTTATTCTGAACCGCTGTAGCTTCTGGCAAACATTCGTCTTCCTTTTGATTCTTCTCCACTTAGATCTATTCTTAGTTGGTCCTAGATTCGTTGGTTTAATTTACTAGTTTTAAATGCGAGTAAGACTTATATCTAACTGAAAGGATTTCACAGCAAATTTTGTTAGTTTATAATTTCGAATTGGACAAACGACGATTTTAATTAATTTAAAGTCCTGCACCGCTATCACCATGATAAATTGTGTTGAATAGTTCTGTCCCCTGCTTTTAATTCCGATGTATTTAAATTGCACCTCGCTCTCGAATTCATTAACCGTTCGGCTACATTCCAAAAATTTTAACATATTTCAAGTCCCGCATCCCCCATGTCGAATGACCGAGGCAGGGCTCCGGCCGCGGCCGACAAAGAGCCCACAATGGCCCGATTGAATGACAATAGCCGTCCACGGTCCACCGCCGCGCTCCGCTGCGACCCTGGTACATCGACCCATTAGATAATATCAAACTGTATAAATTTATGCTCATTTTGACCCAGTTTTACGTTGAAATAATTTTAGATTGTCACGGTCGTAGGTCAATTCGGGATGCGTTTGTCATAAGAGATCAGAACGGCCCACTTTGTTCATACCTTGTTAAATGAGCAGCGATTCACAAGGCCTTATCGATACAGATAGGTTATAAATGTATACTGTAGAACTCGTATAAAATCAACATTATAAAGTACCATTGGCCAATTAAATAATCCTTATTCCTTATAACAATTGCCGTGCAATTCTATTTTAGTATGTGCCTTGACACTGGCAATAACCTTTGAGCCCGTTGCCAAGGAAAAAAGAACGTTCTAAATTCAATATTTAAATTACTTTTCTATACATATTTCAACATGGCGCACTGTTTATCCCAAACGTTTTTACCTGGAAATCTGCCTGATACACTGAACAGACGAGATAAGAATAATTATTGTGTACATTTATAAGACGAAAGTGAGGCGAGAAGCTGTAGACCTATATTCCGAGATCAGATAATCGAGTGGTGAACCGGATTAGTGCACGTTATCGCTTGAGCATGCGTTGTAACTCACGCACGATTAGCACATTCAAATGGCACTTGAGACTTTGAGAGCTCGTAACGAAGTGTCGCAGATCGTATATTATTTGTATTTATGTGACCATTAGGGGAATTACCATGTCCAGTTATCGATTTTAGGTGGTTTCAAGAGTAGATCATGTAGTTAGCCAGCTTGCACTGTTTATAATTTGGTTTAAATTAAGATTACCATCAGCTAGGCCACCTGCTAAATAACTCCTACGTCTTAATTCCACTGGCCTCTATTACCATCCCTTCCATTTGGTAAGTAACTATATCTACAGATTATTTTTTGTACAGAATCTTGTAAAACATGCAACCATCGATCGGATGCCAAATAAAATGACATTGATTTAGGGTGGCCAGTAATCTGCTTAACCAGAATATAAGGAATAACGGCAATTCGACGACAGTTTCGAAATAATTTTGTAATTTATGTGTTCAGCGATAAGACCAGAGATAATGTTTTAACATGCCTCGCTCGGTTCATGAAAAGGATTTCGAAGAAATATTGTGTCTGTCATTCGCTAATTGCTTCGTTATCATATCGGCACTACTTCTCATTGATAGGACAAGACGAGTCGTTGACGTGCCCTTGACTCCAGTGCGATGACTTCAATTACTATTATCTAGAATTATCACGAAGACGGCTTTTCTTATATAAGTGACGGTCTAGTGGATCTTGTAAGGTTGATCCTCAAAATAAAAGCACTTAGTAGATGAGCAAAAACATATACAATGATCCTATGGCTGAAACATTACTATACCTTCTAAAATGAGATTTAATTAAACGCCTAGGTCCAGAGTACAATGATTACACTTTTTATGCCGACTAGATTATTTTCTTTACAATGCTCCAAGTCAATGGCCACCGGCCAGGTCGGGTCGTTTGGCGCCGTACGCAGCCTACACCATAAATAATTAGTTATAAATTGTAGCCGTTTTATCTTAAGATTAACGGACACTCAGCGGGTGCTTTATTAAAACTCGATTATTCTGCTAAATATAATCGTGAATGGTTAAAAGAAGGCAGCATTTTGTCCTTATGCGACACCAACATAAGTAAATTTATGACAGGTTTAGCCAAGTTATTGCAAAAAAGTTCAATCCTGCCTGCTGTGTTTTATTCAGTTTTGAAGCTTACTCTCTTCTACGAGTATTATTTTGCTGTGTTCGACAGGATCCTTTTTGATAACATTAACTTTATTTATTTGTTTAAGTTACTACCTAAGCACAGACGGAGCTTTGGGCCAAAAGAATAATAAATAGAATACTGTCGTGTCAGTGACACTAAAAAGTGAAATTAAACATAGTGGTAAGCACTAAATGATTGAATATTGAGTATTGATTGAATATCCTGCCTCCTGGTGATGATTGCAATAATTATAAATACTTAAGTATAACATTTTGCCACGACACAATCTGGTCAGGATTGGATGCGACACAACAGAATTCAATTTTTTATCGTACGTATCGTAGTCAAGATGTTACTATTAGACAGAAGGACGCTGCTCAAACATTCACCTCTCGAAGTCTTGAGTCTTGACACAAATGACGATAACTTTGTAATAGCTCGCAAAACAATCCACCTTTTCAGAATGCTACTTTGTTTAGCTAACCACGGTCCACGGGGCTACAACGTATAATATTCTCTGTGCTTTGAGCAATAGAATAGCCGATTGTTAACTTATCGTAAGTTAACGTAAGCGTCATTTTCATGCGTCATCGTTTAGCTTGTATTATTTTGCGATATAGCATCCAAAAAGATCATTATTTTTCCTACGGCGTTCCAAACTAATAGCGGCGCAATACGTTTTTGTCTTCCATTCTTCTC
Source organism: Noctua fimbriata (assembly GCA_905163415.1). Classification (NCBI taxonomy): domain Eukaryota; kingdom Metazoa; phylum Arthropoda; class Insecta; order Lepidoptera; family Noctuidae; genus Noctua; species Noctua fimbriata. The sequence goes on along the minus strand of LR990922.1, from coordinate 13,054,326 downwards.
TGTCAATCGTCACGCAATCATTGACACCTTTTTCATTCATAATCATTCCTCACACAATCCATTCATCGTTTCCTTGGTCTTCCTCTCCCTCTCCATCATAGGTATCATGTTCGTATCTAGGTACGTGATAAGCGTAAATTCATTATTAGCTAATCATAGTACGGTTAGCGTAAATCATGTGATTCCGTAAATATCTTATACCTTCATTAGTTAAGTTTTTACAAAGCAAACACTTCTGTCCGCCAAGTTGTTTATACGCCTATTAGTTTTTTGTCTGAGGTTTTTTAGCTGAAGCATTTTGAGCAGCTACCTGCGTTCAACGTAGATAATAAAGAAGAACTAATTAATTTAATATGGATCGCTCTGGTATGAGGAAGTTGCTTGTTTTCTTGGTAAATCTTGATGGGTTCTTATGGCATTTTCATTAACATTTTGTACCGGTAACTATATTATGCAATGTACTTTTTTTTGTAGGTTTTATAAAAAAAGGAGTTAAATAAAATATGAATGGAATTTTTGTGTTTCATAACTATACTAAGCTATTTATTTATTTATTTGTTATTTAAAAAAAAAAATTAAACGACGAGTGATGATCCTGTTACAAGTCAGTCCATAGTTGTGGCAAGCGTATGTTTGTCTATTGCAAGGGTCTCTTATCTATGTACACACGCCTTATCTTGTCTATGGATGGCAACAGTAGCACGACTTGTGTCCGTTTATGGGATTTCTCCGGCTTATCTGGTAACATGATCTTGTTGGATTTCTCAGGGCACCCATTCATGTTGATATCTGTGAATATTCATGTCAGGGAAACTTTACGAATAATACCGTCTGTGTCTTATCTTGATGTAGTTTTATTTGTGCTGTGTTTTGTTTCGCTAGCATTAGTTCTTATATTAGTTTACACTTGTTTCGCTTGTCTGTTGTTTTATTTGGGTATGTTTCTTGTTGTGTCTGTTCAAGTTCTAAGCAGTGATGTTTTCAATTATCGTCTATCCAAATAACTGGTGTATTCTCGTTGGACCCATTGCCATGGCCCCACTGGTGGGGCCAACGGGAAAAATTAAAACCATCGTTTCGTTGGACCCACTACCTTGCTCCATTACCTTGAGATAAGAAAAAATGGAGGAATGAAACAAACATTAATGATGTCAGTGGGAATGAATTTACATCTCTGTTTTACTTTTCTATCTTTAAAAGATTCATAGTAATTAATGATTGTCTTAGAACTTGGAAGCGCGCTAAACGTAGGTACAAACTAGCTTGATTTTATAGAAAGATAAATTCTATATAAGAATACAATCTCTTCTTAAAAAATGAAACGGAATTGTGGTATATTTGTCTCATTAACTTGAGTCTCGGTGTAGTAGTTTTCCAATAAATGTAGTTTCTTTAGTTGTTTACTGCCTTAATAAAGAACACAGTGAAAGAAAATATATATTTTGTAGTGGAATGAAAATGCATACTTTTTACAATCGATCGCGTTCGTTCGCATTGGCACAAATATTAACACAGCCTGAACACTGCCATAACGGTGGAGAATATTTTCCGACATTTTATGACTTATTTATGAAGATTGTATTCATGAATTCCTGAGACAAAGGCGTATTTCAACGACTTTTTGGGGGGATATTAGATTTTTTTTTCATATCTCCTAATGTGGTGCAATATTTTAGACATGTTATGAGTGTTATGACTATGAGTGTGAGTTACATTTTTGCAACGGATATTAAAGTGCATGGAGCGAATATTTGTGGCTTATTTACACATGGAAGTACTGTAAAATTTGGGTCAGCACAATATTATCAAAGCACACAGTGTTTTTATTCGTATGCCTTGGAATTTTAATCGATTACCGATTGATTGATTGGTAACTGTTGATTAAATTAATAATAGCGAAACTTGTCTGAGTAACTACGTATTTAAGAAAGAAATAATATCGGACGGTATTTTTAAACGAAGGAGCTTTCTGAGAAATCCTTTATGAGTAATGTTTCGTGCTATGTACGTATAGTTAGCTAGTTATGATGGTGATCTTCGTGTAACCGTGTCGGTAAGGGCGCCAACCCTTTTTTACCGCGGCTGCGGTGCGGCGGGTAACAAAAGAATGTTTCCAGTTATGAATGACTGGCATTCTCTCATTCACGCTGAACTGCTCATGTTGTCTACCTCGCAGGGCTACTATTATTACTAACAATGTTTTGTACTCAAACTTTATGTAAGGATAATATGCACCTTACTTTACACCTTGCCGTCAATGTTCTTTCATTTCATTGTGAGCGTAATATTTATATCACCACCCATTGAAATAGGGGTGTATAAAAAACACAAGATACACACTCTGCATCTCAAAAACGTCCGCAGAAAAAGTGCACTTTTCACTGCTTGTGACAACCATTGTTTTTTGGGAATTAAATAAAAAAATGTGACATAACGTTCGTATACGGTCGTATACGTATACAGGGTGTACACGCTTCACGAAGCCGTTAACCAAACATTCTGTACATCAAACTATGTAACTTTACGCAAAAAAATTTGCTGGGAAACGACCTTTCTTTTTGGGGTGAAAAATCACCTTTTACGGTAGGACTCAATGTAACGCACTCAAAACATTGTGCTGATGGATGGATTGAATAGTACGGGGATCGTGGAGGTGTTTAAAGTAAAAATCTTACATTAAAAACTTGTGAAAAAGTTGGAACTTTGACCCCCAATATTTCCGTAACTAGAAGGTTCCCTGGTGTGGTCTAGAACAAAAAAATGATTGCATTGACGGGGAGAACAAGTGCCTTTCGGCTTCGTTATTGGCTTTCCTTTATAATTATGGTCAGTGGTCAGATCAAAATTTTTGTATGTTAAAATTCCTAATGTCAAGATTTGTATTTTGATAGGTCTCTGTCTTGGCTTACTTAGAACTACTAATATTTTTGGTTTGGTACCTTGAACCTTGACATTACTTCCACTGAGCCAGTCGCAATGTCTACCAGCACTCACGGGTATCAAATTATTATAGGCAGCAAATTTTTCATTTATGCAATAGATTTAGATCTAATTAGGTGATCCGATTTAATTAAAACAGAACATTAATACATTTTATAAAATAAAATTGTTTTTCGTGTCTGTTTGTGTGACCGCGTTGTTTTTCTAAACTGCGCAACGAATTTTGATGCGGTTTTTAATTCGAGCATATATTAGAGAATTAATTCTTGAAGTTTTATGTGCAAATAAACCTCAATAAATGACAAATGACTTGATAAAACTATTAAGTTATAAAAACTGTGCGAAGCAAGGGCAGTTCGCTAGTTCATAACAGTATCTTCACTTTACAGGTAGATAAAGGGTTTAAATAGACCCTTAACGAAGCCTAAAGGCACTTGTTCTCCCCGTCTTTACAATCCTTTTTTTTTCCAGACCATATCTGGGAACCTTCTAGTTACGGAGATATTGGGGGTCACAGTTCCAACATTTCACTTTGTTTTTAAATACATGTTTTTAGTGTAAGATTTTTACTTTAAACATCTCCACGACCCGGTACTATTCAATCAGCACAATGCTTTGAGTGCGTTCCATCGAGTCATACCGTAAAACGTGATTTTCACCCCAAAAAAAAAAGTCGTTTCCCAGCAATAATTTTTGCGTAAAGTTACTTAGTTTGATGTACAGAATGCTTGGTTGACGGCTTCGTGAAGGGTCTGTTTACACCCTGTTTATTCAATCGATGAACAATGGCTCCCTGGTCAGTCGGGTCGCATTCTGTTTAGACTAGAAGTGTTGGCGCCACGCTCCGAGCCGATAACCCTGCCAGTTCAATGTTACTGTGTCTGTGACCCAAGGACCTGAAACGATACAGCAAGGTGGAAGATGACCTATTGTGCAGCTTAGCTGGTAGTTATCTATGTTTACAGGGTTTTTTTATGTTTTTTTTTTTCAGTAACTGTCTCGGGGTCTGGATTTTTCGAGTACAGATTACAGTAGCCCAGTTTAAGGCAATAGGATTTCTTTTTCATGAGTTTAACTGGTGAAATGGGTTTGTAATATTTATCAGATAGTCATAAATCAGTTCCGTGATTGGCCTACAAATAACTCAAGAATCTGCTAATAATAATTATTACTTATGGATTTTTCAAAATTTAACCCTCAAATAGAAACTAACACACAATGTTGGAAAATTAACTGGTAGGTTGGTAACCTAACCTAACCTGGGTTTATTTTTCCAGTCTGCTCGGACGAGCTAGTTTTCTTTTACAGGGTGGTCCCGGTATCTTTGTAGACAGTGTAATAGAAAACTAAGCAGTACTTATGTATCTAAATGTAACTAAGTAAAATTCGAGCCGGCCCTATTAATAATCAGTGTGCATTTACAGGACTTGTAAGGTCCCGTAGTAGTTGGCACCAGAAGTGGCAAGTAAGTACTTGGAATTAGGTGAGTTGACGTAAACTAACACAGATTTGGTAACACTAAAAGTTTATTACATGTACCGATCACAACTAAGTTAGAGTAGGTTGGATACTAATCCGCGGTGTTCGCGTAAGTATGTAATTTGTCAACTAACTTAAAATTATATTTAATAATTGTTTTAAATACGAAAGAGAAAAGTAGGTTGCTGCGTATACAGCCTGACGATGTGTACGTAAACATTACATGATCGTTAAAGTACCTACCTAATATTCAAATAAATTAAGAACGTTTTGTTTTTTTAAATTAATTGTCCAATTATAATAGAATTCAAAATACGCGTGTTTTGCATTCATTAACGAAGTTTTTTGCATAGCGAGCGTTCTGAATAATTACTTGACATATTCATTGGATAAAAATAATGTGAATATTTAGCGAACGTGGTCTTTACATGAATATGTATGGTCATCAATTATCTTGAGAATGTAGATAGAAAAAAAACACCTATGCATTTATTTGACAGACAGTTAGGTACCTACTTCATCGTTTCTGAGCTTAAAGTATCAGCTAGGAATGTGCAATAACTGGATATACTTTTTTCTACGCAGCCTGTGACAGGTTTTTTTTGAGGTCAGTGCTATCGTACGTCTTATAAATGGTTACAAGAATGTTCCTCGCCAAAATTTGCATCATAATAAACCTCGCTGTTAATTACTATGCAAATTGCCGGCGCCAAATATTATGACGGATATCAAATGTGGAATGCAGTTTAGTATACTACAGACCACAGCATAGAAAGCGGTTTGATTTAGTTTCAGTTAGGTTTAATGACTGCCATTTGAAGTTTAACGAGTCCGCTCCATCGATTTATTAGTCGACTTGACAACGATTTAATCAACTTTTTTATTCGATTTTTTTGTGTGTACTTTTACGTCTCTCCCAGGAATGGTACAGCCTTATGTGGTGGAACTGGCAGATAGTTTTTTGCAACGTCATAGGAGAGGGGGACAAATATGGCCCGGTGTAGGGAACGGTGCACCAAATATGGCACATCGACGCGCTTGAATAATTAATTAATTCCGACTAGCTACGATTGGATTTATTTAGACTGGGAGCGGATGCTCCCGGAGGATTTTGTATTTGGATTGCTATAGGTGGTCTGTGTTTGACTAGAGTTCGTTCCGTGATGTTCTATCTCTACATTGTGCTTACATATCGAGGCAACAATATTGTACCCAGGACTATGTAAGATATAACTTGATTTGAAAAGAGTGTCCATGGAGTTTCTTGCCCATTCTTCTCCATGGGATCTACTATTTTCGAATAGGCAACATATGCCTGTGGTTGGACTGTAGGTAGTTTATTTTTGAGTATTCAAAAGTGCCTGTAACGGGTCTATTTGAAATAAATGCTTTGAGTTTGAGTTCTGAAGCTGTTTCAGACTCACATGTTTCGTAAAACAAATTCAGTTTAGTGATAATGTGTTTACATACTTACATCTAATTACAAACTGCCTAGTGATAACATTTCTGATACGAGAGAGTTGTTTTAATTAAAATGTGGTGATTATGTAGATTAAACGTTTGCAAAAGCTGCTGCTAATAAATTCACTAAATCTATTTTGATACAAGTCAGCCATGTTTTGATCAAGTTCCTGAATCTATTGACTAATTACATTCGATACCTACTAACTCTTCCATAATATTTCTAGATTTCGGACGTCTCAAAATTCTGGGCTAATAATTGGTCTACTCATTCCTGAATTTTCTAATTGCTTAAAAGGCGTTAAAAAGTTAAGATGTGTCAACGAAATTTTCAGTTTCTTAGTGATCTTTTACTTAGGTAACCAATCAATCAGTAATAATATGCTAAACTTTACAAATGAATAAAATTGAAGTGTCTGTTTTTAATTTCAAAATAACAGCTTTTCATTGAATGCATATGAAAGTATATACTACGGTACTTATAACAGTTTTTTTTTTAAATTTTTGTCCATTTATCTAGTTCAGCTAATCTCTAAAACGGCTGGACCGATTTTGACGGGACTTTTACAGGCAGATAGGTGATGTCACAACGAGTAATTTAGGCTATATTAATTTTAGAAAATAGATTAGTGTTCCCTTTACAAATGGCAAAGTAATATTTTTAACAAATTAAACAAGTTAAATTTGGTAACCCACGATAATGAAAAAGATTGGAAAGATTATAAGTCGCGTAATCGTGTGTCACCTCCAGCAATATTTAGGTGCTTATGTAGAGAAGCATAGTAGCTACTGTAGCTAGTAATCCATACGACCTAGGGCTTATCCCTCGAGCGGTCGGCACTTATCGCAGGCGATGGATCGCCGGCCAGCGTAATGGAAAATCGTTGTAGCCCCCACAGCCGTCCGTCTCGCAGGGAACCGCGATCATAGTCTTTTATGTATACCGCGAAAATGGCTATTAATTTCAGTACCTATAATAGTAAAGGGAAGTAATGAAGGTTCAGGAATGTTAGAAATAATTATAATTTTACGAGCATCGTGTTCTCTTCGATTCAGGATTCAAATGGAGGCTTCCGTTTAAAAACGTAATCTATACAACGTTATTTTTAGTATATGCGAAACCTGAATATAGTTTGTTCAGAATAAGTAACTGAATCGATTCCAATCATTTTGAAACCATGTTATATTTTGTCCCTAAAATATTTAAAAAAGGTTACAAGTTGGACACCGAGCGACACTAAGTACCTATCGCAATCATTTAGGTACCTACTGCCAAATTATTATTATCAATGAGCTCGAGACGACGCTGGAAATGAGCACGTTTTTGTTCGGATAACCAGGTAACAGAACAAGCCTATAACTTTGTGATTTTTCATGATACAGTTTTGAAATTTTGTACATAGATTCTTTACATAAAATACTAGACACGTGTTTCAGGTTTCGCATATACTAAAACCAATGTTGTATAATGACCTTTTTAAAAGTCTGTGACCTAAGTCTACCTTTTGAAGGTACCGTCCCCAAATAAAAGCGTAAGTAAGATTATTCGTTTATGCACTCCATAAAATTTTAAATAAGTAATTTATTCTCATAATCCAGTTTTGATGTCTGTTAATAAGGATACTCCAAACAGTTGGCCGCCTTTCACATCCTGGCATCCATCAAATGAAGTCGCTCCTCCACATCACAAACTGAGCTGAAAGATTAACAACATTCTTGAGACATACTAAGCCGCAATATAAACGAAATATGTTAAACATTTCTGATTCGTTCCAACTTGGAATAGGCGCTGACGAAAATTTAAATTCCCATTCTGAATAATCCCACGCCGTTGAGCAGGCCTCGGAGAAAATTACATTCCATTTTGCGCGTTAACACGTACGAATATTATTATTATAGATAATCATCAAACCTAACAAACCAATTACTCGATTACCACGCTTCGCAGTGGGTCTTATCTTAATCCAGCGGCTATTTGAAGGCGGTAACTTATTTAAACCAGTGTTTAATTGGATCTCGGCGCTTACCGCGTTCTCGATACGAACCGTGACCATCGGGTATATTCCGTACACATTTCAAATTGTACGATCAAACGTATCGACTACTGTGGGCTATAAACAGGGGCAGGCTTGCCAATAAACTTTTAGCACTTTATTATTCCTATCTTTATACAGACATCAACCCAACACGATTACACGAGCAGTCACGAGCGAGCTTAGTTCTTCGGTAATAAAACCTACGTGTTTTTTAGTCTTTAAAAACAGTTTTGTAGTGCACAAAGGAGTGAAAAATGTCAGAGAGGACGACAACATGAATTTATGCCAAGCCGAGCTTTTGCTCGAGAAACATAAAATTTGTAACCATTTCCGTACGGTGCTCACATAAAATAAACCGTGGATAATCTTGTAAAGTACAGGCACGTCTTCAATAGGCAAGCGTTGCGGAGTATGGTCGGTGGTTGCTATTTCAACTTTTTGTCTTTGCTACGACTTTGAATGTTTATGTTTATTAGTAAGTATTACTTAGAAGGACTGGATATTTTGTAGCCAACCTTCTTGCTGCAGGTTTTCTTTTTGCCTTGTTTATATTTGCCTGGTAGGTACCTACCTACCAGTGGCGAAGGTTCCATACAACTCGATGCCTACCGGCTTCCCTTTGAAAAATGGCACAGTCAGTATTCTATGGACAAATAAAATAATCACATTAAAGATGTATACTCCGGCTTACCTCTTATAAAATTGACCCTTCGCTACTGCTTCCTACTTGGGTTCTTCAATTTATAGTTTAACCAATAATCCGAAAACTTAGAAGATATTAACGTTATTAATCTAATTGTAACCCAACATTTCTTATTATTTCTGTTAGATTATTGGTCAAAAAACTAATAACTTCCGCATAATTGGTATGCACATCAGTCAAATCGTAGGAAAGGAAGGAGGTACATAGGTAGGTATATTTAGATTTCAGACGATATCTAAAGCCAAAATAAAATATATTCATCCTTTTGCACAGCATTGAATGCGGATTTAGCTGTCATGACATGAATTTATTTCACTTCATTATAAATTATGGACACTAAATTAATATGTTTTGTTACACCCGCTTGGCCTTGATTGATCAAGTGACAGTAGTGTTAAGTTCTAGACGATTTTGTTGCATTCAAATTAAGGTATGGTTTCAAACAAAATAATAAGTTTGACTGCGGAATAATATGTTCCCGACTTATTCATTCAATATGTCGTCAACTCGCGACATATTCATCATCGACATAATCATCCGCAACCAAACTTATTGTCGTAATGGACTTTAATGAGAAATTATCAGGAAGATAAATACATTTTAAAGGACTACTCCTTTAAAATGTATTTATCTTCCTGATTCCTTACATTAGTACTGACTGAAAAAATACTGTGAAAACTTTACAAATGGACTTTATAAAAAAACACCTGTGAATAAGTAATATATCATTCTCTAAATTCATTTGGAGTCGGCGGAGCATGCCTTCTTCTTCCATACTTCTCTATTACTCGTCATCTCATCAGACACCTCCTTTCTTGCCATATCATTCTTCACACAGTCCATTCATAGTTTCTTTGGTCTTCCTCTACTCTTACATATCCACATTCATACTCAAAACTTTCCTCACAACATTTCCTTACACCTGTGAATAAGTATTTCTTTAAAGAAAATCCCTGTAACTTTTTTGCAAAACAACCACAGCGTAACAAAACATACGACACCAATTTGTCAGCTCCTGCGACGTGCAAACTCATACAATTGTAGGCTAAGCTTACAAAAAGCCCTCTAAATATAATCCGGGGTGTAACAGTAAACTGTGGCCGGTGTAATATTCCCTCGGCCATATACCTACCTACCTCCGTAAGAGGAGAAGCAATGTCTTGCGAATTTATAGCCAGACGAACCAGACTTTAATGAGAACAGCAGGTGGTCGGCGAAATGAGTGCCCTACAGTGCGTCCAGTATATCTTGGCGGGTGGCGACTTAAGGAACTAAAGTTATTATGTACTAATTTTGACATAATTAGCCTCTGGTTAAGGGCTATGATTTGTCAAGGTATACTGAGTAGTTTATCATTGTTGTAATTAACTTGGATCCGGTAACTTTATACTGTACCTTATTTTTTTATGCAAGGGGAACGGCTGTTTGCTGTTGTTGCTGTACAATATATATAGTATAAAAAACAGATACAACTAACATTTGAACAATATTGTAGCCCACAACGCTGTTAACAGATTAACTGTGGAATATAATATACAATTAATTAAACGCTAGGGTAATACTAATAATACATAATAATAATATTAAAAACTAAACTTACTTAACCCACATGCTTATCCACACTTTTACACATAAATCAAGAGAGCTCCTTGAGTATAAGACCCTTGAACGTACTGAGAGAACATGCAAAAATGACAATATATCTTATTAGATTTGGTATGTCGCCGAATTGACGGGTCGTTTTTTGGTATATCAAATACAAAACTGAATCCAGTTTTGTGCAGAAGACGGACATCAAAGTAAAAGAACCTTGCTGACAGGTGTTTTCTGATAAAGTGAATTTAAATAGACTTATACATTTTAAGAAAACTTTTGTGCCGTCATCTGATGAAAAATAAAGTACTTACCTATCTTTATTACCACTTTTTTCAAAGTATGTTTATGCAACATTAGTTTTAGTATATGCGAAACATGAAACACGTGTCTAATATTTTTATGTAAAGAATCCATGTACACAATTTCCAAACTGTATCATGTAAAATCACAAAGTTATAAGTTTATTCTGTTACCTGGTTGTCCGCACAAAAACATGGTCACCACGCAGCGAGACCGCGCGCGCGCCTCCAGCGTCGTCTTGAGCTCATTAATAATAATAATTTGGCAGCAGGTACCTAAATTATTGCGATAGGTACTTAGTGTCGCTCGGTGTCCAACTTGTAACTTTTTAAAAATATTTTTGGGAAAAAATTTAACAAAAATGATTGGAATCGATTCAGTTACTTATTCTGAACAAACTATATTCAGGTTTCGCATATACTAAAAATAATGTTATATACTTTCTCTATATAATCTTAACTCTACTCTCTAGCTCGGCAAATATTTCAGCGAATAGCGCAACGTGCTCCATAGTTTCTCTCTAAGAACGCTTGGCATGTTTCGAAAACCTTGATATAATTATCGAGCTTAGAACCACGGCTTTCATTAGCGCCTAATCTCGATGTATCTATATCCAAGATAAACTCACGTGTATGGAGGAGCTCGTGGCTAGATAATAACAGCCGTACAGCTACTGCCGCGGTCGGTCCGACGATGGGTGACCAATGTTATCATCCATTACATATCGAGACACCTCTGTCGATACCGGCTGTTATTTGTAGATCTTTAGTAGTCGTTACAGGTAGAAGGGCGAAAGTCTGAATACGTCTTACCAGCGTATGGTGGTGTCGTGGGTGTGGAGGTCAAATAGGCAATAAAATACTGGTTAGGCTGGAAGCCGACTTCAACATAGTTGGGAAAAGGCTAGGTTCTCGTATATAACTAACAATAACTTCGCATGTGTCACTAGCAGACATCCCAATCCCAACGCAAATATTTGGAGAAGTCGACAATGCAGATATTAAATGACCGAAGTCCGTGAGGGTCCGGACCCTCTCGCGCTCTCAAATCACACGGACCTTTGAGGGGTTTCTCTTTGACGAAATATAACATCCTTGAAAATACACAATACAGCTTTTAAAGGATCAAATATCCTGAATTTGGCAGTATGTGGTTGAATATATGAATGAAGTTAAAAATGCTTTGAATTTGAAAATGTGAAATGTTTTCATCGACTTAGATACGAACGAATTTAAAAGAGGGTTCAATCCAAAACCAACCGTCGTCCGGAATTGTGCAAATGTAAACCCCAGTTTATTTTTTCAGGAATTTAAATTATCTTAGTAGGTCCTACTCAGATAATTTTTAATTCATGTGCGTATTGTATAATTATCACTTGCTTCGGTTAAGGAAAACATCGTGAGGAAACCAGCATGCGTGAGAGATAGAGGTCCATGGGCGACAAAAACTCTGACACCAGGTTAGGCACTAACCACACGATAAAGAAGAAGAAGATAGCTAGTGTTCGGTTGACGTGTGGTCAAAACAGATCAGATTAGATCAGCCTCTAAATCAACTTTTCTTTGTGATTATAATTCATGAAACAACTAAAGTATGTAGTTTCAGTACTTTCATGTAAATGCAGAAACATTTTCTATAAACCCACTCGTTGCCTTCGTTTCGTCAATATTTGACCACTTCTACACTCAAAAACTTAGAGCACTTTATAAAATCCTTAACTCATAAATGGACTTCAAGTCACTTTTATAGGACATTTATGAAGTTATTTGTCCAATTAATGGGCACTTAGCTCGGAGTTTTACAGCATCACTCTTTCTTAAGTCGGTTCTTTTAAAATAGACGTCGCTTTTTATATTATGAAGTAATAGCTTATGCTCGCGGATTCGTCCGCGTTTAGTTCGGTAATTGCCCCATGGGATCGTACTTTTTTTGTTAGCCTGTTAAGTGTCCCACTGCTGGGCAAAGGCCTCCCCTTTCACCTTTCAAACCTCTATATCTTGTCCGACCTCTGGCCATATTCGCTTCGCAAACAAGATCAGTACGTCACACCACCTTCGCCGCGGTCTACCTCAGCGACGATTTCCTCCACCAGGGATCGTACTGCCGGGATAAAAAGTAGCCTATGTGTTAATTATCTGTGCGCCAAATTTTATCCAAATCCGTTCAGAGTTATTGGGCGAAAGAGTAACAAACATTCATACATACATGTATCCTCACAAAATGTCGCATGTTTATAATAGTAGTAAGATTACTTTGATAAAAAATGGGTTGACATAGGTGCCAACATTCAAAAGCTCTCAACAATTAAATTTGCAAATATGCATTGTTGAGTAGGGGATCCTACTTCCGTAACATGAGATGGTCGTGGGAGGAATGCATAATCACATCCGGTAGATGGTGATGTTATCACCATTACTGTTGTCATACGTGTCGTATTGTCTTTGTGGTCGTAAGCACAAAATACCCTTGCTTGACACTTATGTAGATCTTAAAAAGAGCAACGTACGCGTTCAGTCAGGATGAATCATCATCAGCACCAATCTCCTGCCCTTATCCAAATTTCAGCAAAACAGACATGTTATTTTCTATACTTCTCTATTAGCCCCCATCTTGTCTAGTCACATTTCTAGGTAGGTATGTCATCCATTTTTACACAGTCCATCCATAATGTTTCTTTAAACAAAATTAATTCACGAACGTTTTATCCCAGTATTTTGGCAGTATTAAGGGCCGATTTCACAATTGAACTAAACTGTGTTCAAGAGCTGTCAGGATATTGACACTGATAGCTCTTGAACGCGGTTTAGTCGCGTTGACGGCGTTCTTTAGTGAAATTCGCCCTAAATGTTGCAACTAAAGAAAACTAAATATACCTAAATTCTCGGATTCAGTTTCACTGCCGGATATGCATAATATGCCTGCCTACCTTAATAATAACATAAACGTCACTTTCTTATTTACTATTAAGTTCGGTAAACGCAGATTAAGTTTCGCCGCCAAGTTACCAAGTTAATCGGCCGGTTATAAATAATGTGCGATTAAAACGCCGTTAACGTCCGAATATGATTACTTGTTCTTAACTAGAGATTAACCAAGTAAATTAAGCTTTTCTATGAATTGCTTCATTGACTAGTTCTAAAATTATAGGCACAACGCTGTTGATTTATCTACTATATTAATTATTTTCTGTTTAAATGGACTAGTAGACATGTCAGTAGCAATTACACACACATAACTGTCAAGAAAAAAGATAAATTATATGAAACTAGACGACATTGCGCGTACTTATTTAAAAATATCTTCCTACGCCGCGGTCTATAAATTAAAAAAAAAGATTGTTATCGCACATCGCAGTCGTAATTGCAATAACTAAAGTGGTCTGAATTATGTCTTATTAACAGCAAAAAGCTTGAAAAGAAACTGCCCATATAACAGTAGCAATAACACACCGTATTAGAAGGGCCGAGAAGAAGTATAATTTGCGTCTGAGGTATGAAAGCGCGGCCATGTTTGGCGTAACAGCTTCGCGGTGCCGTCTCAACGTGTTTGACGACTGACTGATATTGCCTGCCTTCCTTATAAGGGGCAAATAAATAGTTCCTACCCTCGCCTTATCCCCAAGGAGAGGCATCAACCATAAACATTGAAACGCATTCTCCAAGTTCGTTTTACAAAAAGCGGTGATGCCGTGTACGATAGTGTCGATGTGGTGTTTTGTTACTAGGGACTATTGCTGCAGCGAAAGATGCATGCAGCTCCTTCGTAAATTACAAGACACGATGCCGCGATGTAGAAATAGGTGCCCTGAAGTTTAACAGACTTGGTCTCAAAGTGTTTATTTTCTTTTTGAGCTTTTCACCAAGTGGAGCTTATTGCAAGGTTGTCTACTCATAGACGTAGTGTATGAGGAAAAAAGACGTAAGCGTGTGTAGACTTGTTTCATATTAACTTCATGAACCGCATGCAAGCTCGATTGCGGGCGCTAGTATAAATCGCGTCATATGTTGTCAAGATCCTTTGAAGACTTTACTGCCTATCTGGTATATTAAGCCATACACACGCTGGTATATTTTCATGTTCCATGCATTGCCCAATCGTCACTGGTGGTCGATGTTCAACATAATTACGTCGAGGGACATGCACAATGTGTCATAAACGCATTGTGGACTTGCAATTGTCTATTGTCTCTTGTTAAGTAGCGCTTAAGTTTACTGACTCTGATTAAGGTTAAGTGTAACCGACATTTATCACCAGATGACTTACGAGAGCCTTTTACAGTGTGTTGTTGAAATGTTAAGTTTTATGAATTATTGTTATCGTTTTCGAGAATGAGTCTATTTTTTTGCATGTAAATCTGTTTTAAGATTGCTGAAGGAGTAAACATAATGCTCGGAGCAGAGTAAAGTACTTAGGTATATAAAATTGTTTGAGAAAATCCACGTTTTCAACAAAATGACGTTAGTTATGTGTCTGGGTGAAGGCATCGCTCAAAAGTTTACTTGAAAGCTTCTCCGTCCGGGGCGGGTGGCGGGCGGCGCTGTTTAGATCCTGTCTTTACACGGATTTGTGATAGACGCGCGCCGTCTACCTAAATTAGGAAATGCTTTCACATAAATTGACCCCTGTCTAGGATGGGTTTATTGACTTACAGCAAGGTCGCCAGAGGCCTGACCCGACAGTCAAGGTGAGCAATAATAACACGGAGCTTCAATAAATATACAAATTCGTCACCTGCTCGGTCCGTAACTGGTTTACTTCATCAACATATTAATTTATTTATTAAAAATATAATTTTGTGAAGAGCTTGTTTGAAGTTTATTATGCGCAGCAGGTAGATGCTTGTGATGTGAATGGTCCATCAAATAGAAACATGTCAATGATGATCAAACATGACAAGTTGTGGGCGCTGCGACTTACCTATATTTGTTTTGGAATCAGTTAAAATGATTTACGTCAATGTCTACAATGTATTATTACAATGTAGGTAGTATCTACATAAAGAAATATAATAAACTTGTGAATTCAAATAAGTTTCTATATTATTTATATCTCTGACGCTATCATGTGACATAATTAACGATTACGACTGAAGTTGTTATTATTTAATTTAAAATATGGCAATAATTGAATTTAACGTTATGTTCCTACGTAGATTCCAGTTTCTCGAGCCGTGCAGTCTTTCCAACTTCTTAAAAAATGGTAAAATTCAATTTGAAATAAAAGTTCTACACATAGTTATGCGCCTGAAATAGATATTCGTCTTGAATGTTTTCATTGCTGCAGTCTATATGAGCGAAATAGCGAATTTTATTATGGCTGAGTAAAACCACGAGGATAAGAGCTTTACTATGGAATGCCGACAGACGGGTCCTCGCTACAGTGGACCAGCGCATACGCACAAAATGTCCGTTTAAAACAATGCAATGGGCCGCACAACGCGTTTTACCTTAGAAGTTTCTTGATTACTTCTGGCTAGAAAATAATGACTGATGATGAACTTAACCAAAGCTTTGGTTTATGTCTGTCGACTGCAAGGCAAAAGCCGCTTCTCATGCAAAAATGAAATCATGCTATCTAATTAGTTCTAGGACATGCCGGTTTCCTCACGATATTTTTCCTTCACCGTTTTGAGAGCAGTGGTGATTAAATAAATTACACAAAGTAATGCGCATGTCCTAGAACCAAAAATTCGAAGACATGTGACATCTACCAACCCGCACTGGGCCCGCGTGGTGGATTATAGCCCATTCCCTCTCATATAGAGGAGGTCTGTGTCCCAGCAGTGGGAACATTATAGGCTGATTATGCTTATCCTTATGCTATATTAATTGATCTTATGTGGTCTTTAAATCCAACAGTTTCTCATAGAATTATCTTGATTTTCTGAAAACATAGCACAAAAAACAGCTCTGCAAGAAAGCAGAGCAGAGTTGTAGAGCGTTAATGTTAGTCTAACTAAGACTATCGAAGTACCGATCTACAAGTAAGATGTGAAGATACCCCAAAATAAATTAATCTTGCAAATGTCACGCGGTTCAGATTCCGCGTGAAATCACTCGGCACATTAGGGATCGAGTGAAGGAAGCGCTTGCGCAAACTAATGAGCGCACGACCGCTTCCTCTAACCGGAGCCGATCCTGGCAACATGCCGAGACAGTACGGCTGTGGACGAGGACCTGCCTGCGTATTATAAAGGTGGCTGTACATTCTCAACCGAGAGCCCTCTCTATGTAAGATAAGTCTCACAAAAGACCGACACGGGACGGAGGGCAAGCGAGGAACACCGAGGCTGATGAGCGCTACTATATTCACTCTCGGACTTGCCCTGCGTCGGAGCGTCAAGCCAAGCAAAACTGGCCACGAGCTTTACGCTCAAGTGACACCCGTGTTGTGATACCGACTGCGGAAAAACAAATGATAGGAACTGCTCAGAGCAAGCTATGCGACGAGACGGTGCCCACGCGACGGTAACAAGTGAAACGCGCGTGTCGCTTGAGGCAAGTCGAATCAATTGAAGTTGTGAGAAAAAGCTGCGAGTGAAAATATACTTGAAAATTATTAAGGTGGCTGTACACCCTCGCCGAGACATTCCGAGGCAGGGCGAGTGCGAGAGAGTACAGCCAAGAAAGGGACAGCGAGGCTATACGAATCCTGCTATGTAAACTCTCGCAGTCGCCCTCCACCACCACCATACATAAAGGATCCAAAAATTACGCTGTTCATTTCGATAACTTAAACGTTGTCGATTGTCGAAACGTGGAGACACACAAAGGTTTTTGAGTGCAAAGTTGGGAGGTCTTATATCAAGCCTTTTCTGCTTGGGTGGCCAATATACGGCAAGCTCAAAACATGAAAACACATCCAAACTGTTTTTAACACAACATGCCACGCTGATGTTGTTGTTAGTTTGGGGTTAGAATTGTTGTGTGAACACTAGGCAGACTTGAATGCTAGGCAATGTTAGTGTTAGTACTTAGTAGTTCATTCAACGCGTTACAGCACTCTCGTGGATCCATTCTCAGACAAGCAGACACACATACACAACCATTACCTACAGCAGTGTGTGTCACTGTATAAGAGGAAAGCAAGTGAATTCGTCACTGACATCATTCGTCGTATGCACATTTGTGAACATCTAATATTAGCTCTATGAGCGCTCAAATGTGTATTTTAGAGTTTTGGCGACGCAAGAGCGACGGGAAGCGAAACACGAACAAAATAACGTCGGTAATCTCTAGGATTTCAGGACGAAACCGTTCCCATCTAGACTGATTTCCTGGTATTATTGGTTCACTTTGTTTGTTTAGTTTTCCCGGATTCGCCTAGACTGGTGAGAAAATTAGGATCCCGGTAATGTTATGTGAAGACATGATGTTTGTGAGGATTTAGATTGCTATGCGGAACTTTGTGGTTCTTGCGGCCGCGTCGTTTAAGATGAATGTGATCGTGTTTTGGTTTTCTCGACGTCAAGGATCACCGGTTTTTGATTTATTAGGTCTCGATAGCTTGAGTCGAAGATTTGGTCCTCTGAGCCAGTGTATTTATTTGAATCGACCATGATTATATTGTGTTCGCAGGATTGAGGGCATGCAATTGTAGTCTGGGAGTAGGAACCGGTGTCGCGTGACGTGGTTTGCTGTAAACAGTAGGAATCTTGTATTAATTAATTAATGTAATATTTTAACATAGAATTATGAATATTAAAGCAGCTACTGAATATCATTGAAATCAATATTAGGTACCTATTAATTCATATTCATATGGGTGTAAGTATCATTATTTTTAATCAAATTCCACGAAGTGCCTACTTATATGAAATTCTTAATGGTTTAACCTATTGATGATTATTTGTAAAGTATATTTCAATTCAATGCTGTTTACCGCAGCTAAGAGATCTATTACGATATGATTGAGGCTATCAAAACGTCATCGATTACGGCTATTTGCACAGTCTGTATTTAAGCTAGACTGAGTGTTTGTTCAATAAATTTTACAAGCATAGACACTAGACCAATATTGGATGGAGGTCATCCGTGTATTTAAAAACAAATGTTAAACTTCCTGCAAACTTTTAAGAAAAAGAACAGCTAATAAAGTTCGATTTTTAAAAATGACTTTAGAACAACTTTTCTTTAAAGTTTTATGCACTACCGATGAGGTTTCCTACAAACTACAAACAACAGGCTTCGACCAAATAAAAACTTTACTGTCGTTAGAAACTCTGTTTTAGAACTTGGAAACTTACCTTATACCGCACCGTATTTTCCATTTCAATCCTTATTTATTTGGCTTTAATCTATTTGATGGCTTCGGAATCATTAGACTCTGTTTTATTTGCAATCCCAGTTAATACGGCCGCGGCCGCTACGTCGTAGACGCTACGTAGCAAATTACATAATATCAGTGATATCACTTTATTTTTCTTTAGCTTTGGGTACTGTGTGTGGCAGCAACAGCCTCATAGACATTTATGTAGGTAGATATATTTAGTTAGGCTAGCCGGAACCATTAGCCAGTATTTCAGGAATAGGTCGTCCATGATAAAACAAAGCCAGTAAAAACAAACAAATCAGCGTGCCTAGAAGTCGCATTATTGTTTAGTCTGTGGCGCGAATGACGTGTGCGGCTCCAGTGTTGCCATAGTTGCCACCCAACTGTGTCAATATAATAGACGTATTTATTTACGTTGGCAAGATTAAATCTCTATGATTTATTATCAAACGATTCAAAACAGCTCGCAGCTCACATAAAGATTATAATAGTGTGTTTAAATTTGAGAGTATTCTAGATCTAGCTGTGGCGCTAGACACCATATGGCCTGCGCGCGCGCATACCGTGGGAATGGACAAACAAACTGTGTTTACATGTTGCAGATTTGTTCACATTGTTTTTTGTTTTATTTTGATGATTAAAGATCAAGTACGGCGTAATATGTTGTAGACATTTCAGACATACTAAAATGGCGGGCCGTAAAATAGATGAGATATTTTTATTGCTTTACTATTAAGGTGAGCTAGTGAACATAGTGCTTAAGTGCCTCGTATTATGTGTTGGAACCAACTTGAGACACTTTAGTTGATACCTGCTTAAAACATTTTTGTATTAGCTGCATAATATTTCCGAAGGAGTATCTAACACACTATTTAATAATTATATATAATTATCATCATCAAGGAAAATGTGCTTTAAATTTTCATAAAATCAGTTAGTATAAAATACCTAATTATTTAAACTTTCATTTGAAATAGAGGCGCAGTTAACTAATTTTCGCCATTTTCAAAATTAAATTAAGTAATATCCTGTGAACGGTGCATAATGAAGCGCCTTTTCCCTTCGGCCATTACATTTCCTCTAAAGTTTGATAATTTCGTCGAGAATCGTAATGAGCAGCTGTTGTAATGAATTACAGGGAACTTTCATTGAGTTCAACATAAATCGTACGATATTACAGTCACTTGTCGTGCTTGTCTCATTATTGAAGCATTCCCAGCTTTGAAATGATTTTAATTACTACTGAAGTCTCGGAAAATTATCCGTTACATTTATTTGGGAAACTATTTATATATTCAGATAAGTGTAAATTGCAGGTATAATAATGACATTTATAACCAGTCTCATCATCATCATCGATGAGACCGGTTAAAAATGCCCAGCTATGTTGGGGTCGGCTTTCAGTCTTGCAGCTCTGGTATTCAGCTGCAAGACTGACTACAGACTATTTTACATTAAGCGACTGTCTATCTGCCCATCTATTTTTTAACGGGACTCACGGATTTTAATTATCTCAGTGATTTTCTGACTGGTCTTCTTCAAACTGTGTTATTGGGGGCTAAGGCTCCGCAACTTCTTTTACTTAGCTGAAACACTTAAGTGGCGAAAGGCGATCTTTTTGGAGGAGTGTCTTATTTTATTTTTACTTTAGCATGAGTTCTTGGGTTCGATTCCCGGGCAAAGTGTTATTGGGTTTTGTTCATTAGAAATTTCGCAGTAGCAGCCTTGGAATCTGGATTTGTGGCCGGTAGATGGCACTAGGCTCGTCTTAAAAACATAACTGGCGAAATGTGGGTGTACCAATAGGTAAACCTTTGTGTTAAAAAGTGCTAGTTTTGATTTCATTTGCTCGCCACTTTTGATTCATACTTTCAGGAGTTGCAGTGTTTGAGCAGTGTGGCGGGCTTGTCCAAATCCCTAATGAAAAAGTTTTATGGACTTATTTCGTAACTACATATATAAAATTATATACATATAAGGTTTTATACTAGGTGTTCCAATTCCCTTAGTTACCAGTTTACATTACAGCTAGACTGGCTCATTCAATAACGAGTTAAAGCTCAATGAATATTTAAGTTTCTTGCCTATAACACCTACCTACAACTGAACTACCAAATTCAACCAACAAACATTCTGAATTGCTGTATAATAAAGATTGACATTTCATAATTGGTTTAGTCAGCTGGAAACTGTAATTATATGATTAGTTTGGTCTTCTCGACGGTATTCAGTCGATTATGTGGTATGATAACTTTTTAAAAGGACACGTTCGCTTATTTTGCATCAGTTTACAGCGATTTTAAGCTTTCAATTCGCCATGTGGAAGATTAATATTTCTTGAAAAAAGCTAGCTTGATTTTGAAATTTAGGTATCCTAGATTCCGACAGCTGCGTCTAGTTTTTCGCAGCTCAAAAAAAACTGAGCCAAACGTTTAGTTTCATTGGCACGACCCCGTTAGAAATTCGCATACTACAGATATTATCATCGTCGGCCTACCCTTTTCCCAACTATGTTGGGGTCGGCTTCCAGTCTAACCGGATGCAGCTGAATACCAGTATTTTACATGGAGAGACTGCCTATCTGACCTCCACAGCCTAGTTAGTACTTTTTAATACAATACCCCTAGATAAGACTGGTTGTAAGACTTTCGGGCCACTGACTACCTGTAACGACTGTCAAAGATCTACAAATTACAGCCGGGACCAAAGCACGGAGGAACCTCGTTATGTAATCGGTGGTCACCCGACCACAGACTAATCTAGACAAGCACAGCTTGACCTGAAGATTGGTCCGAGCAGCTGTTATTACACGCACGACCACACGACGAGCTACACGGTACTACAGATATTAGAACACCTCTGTATACGCATCAAAACTTTCCAAGACACGTCAGCCTCATCCTTGATCACTTTGTGCTAAAACTGAGCAGTGCTATGCCTGTTTTCTCTATCATTAGACGGTGCCTAAATGTATGGCTAAATAAAAACGTTCTGTTGAATTTTCTACACTCTGCTACTCAGCCGAGAGTTGAAATTCCGACCTTGGTATTAAGGTGTCGCTTATTGAAAACGGTGTTTATTAGTACCTAGGTATAAATATCTAACTATCTCACATAATGTTGGCGCAGAGCCCGTCCTAAGCTAATATAAATGTCAAAGCTCCTTTTGTAGCAGTCTGTGCAAACTGGAATATATCGCTGGCAACACTCGCTTTGGAACAATCGCACTGACGAATTAGTTTTAGATTACAACTGGAATTCGCTTTAAAACAAACCTAAGTGAACTGTATTTCGTGGGAATTAAACTAGACGTAGCTAGTTAGGGCTGTCGTAATCGTAAACGACTGCCGACGGGGCATTTGGAATAGGGTAAACAATGGATGTTAGTAGTTGTCAAATAAACACGTCACATCTTCCGAAAAGGGACTAATACATTTTTGAACGGAAAACTAAGATGCAACCATACAAAGCTTTGAACTGGGGCATATCACGGTGTAGCGGGACGTATGGAAGAAGGTAGAAACACAATTGAAATATATAAAGGGTGAAAATAGACCATTAACATAGCCGAAAGGCACTTGTTCGCCCCGTCTTTGCGATATTTTTTTTGTTCTAGACCATATCTGGGAACCTTCTAGTTACGGATGGGATATTGGGGGTCAAAGTTCCAACTTTTTCACAAGTTTTTTTTTAAATACATGTTTTTAATGTAAGATTTTTACTTTATACACACGTCCACGACCCCCGTACTATTCAATCCATCCATCAGCACAATGCTTTGAGTGCTCTCCATCGAGTTCTACCTTAAAACTTGTTTTTTCACCCCAAAAAAAAAGTCTATTCCCAGCAATAATTTTTGCGTAAAGTTACTTAGTTTGATGTGCAGAATGCTTGGTTGACAGCTATGTGAAGGGTCTGTTTACACCCTGTATAGGGTAATGTGTCTGTTGTACATGCTGTATCTCTATAGAGGTGTTGGCACAGTACAGTCTAATGTTTATATACTTGGAAGGTAAGGCAGGGAGTCGTACCTGTTTTCTCCTTGAGGAATACAAACGTAATGATAAGTTAGTGTTAAAAAACGCGATACTTTTACCTCTCAACATAATATTCCGTCTTTTGTGCACGTTGACTACATTTTAGAACATCACAGTCATTACCATTTTGTCTAAAGCTCAACACAACTTGGCACAATAAACAATGCATATTTAACCTAAATGAAGAGAGTTGTTTCCTTGAAACTGTATTTATCAGACGTGCATGTGCCTAATGGCTTCTTTACACAATATTTATTATTCAGCATACATTACTTCGTTTGTAGACTAGAAGTACATCAAACTAGTGTTTCGCTCATCAATGTATGTCACATTGCAGTTTTCGTCTGCCATGTTTGATGTTACAGTTTCCGTAAAGAGGCAGTCACGATTTGTTCCCATTTCCTTCCATACTTTTCGCGTTCAAGATTTTATCCCATCAAAGCTACTTCGATGAACTTTCGTCACGAAAAGTATGTTTGACAAAGTCAGAAATACTTACCTAAATGCACAAAGTATCTTTCACGATTCACGTTGAAAAGAGTGTCCATGAGATCTACGCTTTGGAATGGGCTACAACAATCCATTCACAGTTAGTATGCCTGTGGCTGGACTGTAGGTGCTTCTTTTTGACAAGGTAGGTACTTATTCAAAAGTGCCTGTCTCTGGTCTATTTGAAATAAATGCTTTGAGTTTGAGTTGAGTTTGTTATCATCAAACAGATGTATTATGGTGCAATTGCCATGAAAATTACTTGTGTATCTTGTGCAAGTAATTGAGGCCTATACTTTTATTTGTCAATAATAGGCCTATTATTATAATGAATATGTCAAGTAGGTGAAGTAGGTGTAAACATTTAACACTAGAGACTTAAATAACTATAATTTTAACAGTTAAATAAGGTTAAATGGCAGAAAGGAAACAAACAAGCATTTAAACATAATTTAGCTTGGATTAAGTTGTGGGCTTGTTCATGATTTCTATCTTTAGTACAAGTTGCGGTACTAATAACTACCCGGCTTGCAGATTATACCTAACTATAGTCACAACTTTGCACGTCACACAGCTTAGCATAGTATGTAGTGAAATATTACATGTTTATCCAGTACCTACCTAGGTACTTAGTACTTTTTAATACGGCCGTTTTGAACATCCGAAAACCGCCAGCCATATATTCCAAAACTTGGTGACTTTCCAATCAAAATGGCGGAGTATTTTTTCATTTCACAATACAACCATAAAAGTTGTCAATAAGACAAAACAGATACACAATTCATGTCGTGTCTGCCACTTGTTTTGGTAGCATGTTTATTAATAACGAAATTAATAAAAAATCGGCAAACTGGCTTTCGATTTCTACGTCGTATCATAGATGAAATGCGCAATACGGAAGCATCGCGGTCTCGTGGACCATCTGGTAAAAGTGGTGTCGATCCTATAGATAGAAGATATCTAGTATTCTATGGTAGGTAGGTAAGGTTTGCGCTGAAATAGCACATAGACAAACTGGCTACCCTGCAATATAGAAATAAAATTAAAAGCAACTGCTTTATCTTTTATGCTTGCCTACTCACCCCATGAGATAAAATAACAATCTCAAATGCAATCTTCCATAAAAATACCATAAAAGTTGCATACTCCATTAATTCCAGCAAGTTATGTCAATACGAGTCGTTAATTATAGATGACTCAATGAAAATGAAACTCATAGACGTTGCGTCTGCGCAGTTGACGGTGTCACTCACGGAGTGGGCAGTAAATGGAGAGATAATGTTAATGATTCTGTTGCGAACCTATGTATGTTACTAAGGGGACAAGCGAGAATTGTGGAGCTGCTTTTAGAGCTGGCAAAGTAGTTTGCATATTTAACTCGTTTGTTTTCAGTCAGCATTCGCCGAGATGTCGTTGATTCGGTAGTCGTAGCCTCTGTCTGGAGCTTTTGCATTAAAGTTTAAGTTCACACAGTTTTCTTCAACTTCTTTGTTGTATTTTCGGGTAAATAGTTTCAGTTACTTTAGTCATCGCATCGCAAGACTAACGAGGTAACTGGGAATTTCATACGCTTCCAAATGCGACAGTCCGACAGTCCCTAATCTCTAGAACTAGGTGGTAATTTCGTAACGCACTTGAATCGCAATGCCTACAATTTTGACGGTAAAATCCAACAGGACTTATTGCGTTTGTGACCACACTTTCCCTAAGAATCGATTGCGAATTTAAATCAAAATACTACGGATTGTGATTGAAAATCTATTACACAATTTTGGTTGCAGGTCTGTAGGTTCGTAAGAGGAGCAATTTCTCTCATTCGTTTAGCTGAGACTTATATTGAAAGTATGCGCATGATTACTCCATGTACTAACTTGTCTGTGTTGTTCTTGTAAGGCGACACCCGCGCCCGCCACCCCGGCTGCCGGCGGCCTGTCAGGTGTGCAACCAGTTTGTTTTCATTAACACCGACCATTGTAACATTAACAGAATATCTCTGCGCATCAGCAGATTCTTAGTAATGTTTTTCATAACATTCTAGATTATATCTCTGTTTTTAATGGAATGAGTCATTATCTATTGTAAAGTTATGTAAACATGTTTGTTTAGGTCAAGTGGCCCCTTCATAAGCTTGTAACGTAAGAGCCTTCTCAAGGTAAAGTTGAAAGAATGGATTGAATTTCAACTTAAAATATTTGTTAAAGGTTTAATGAAGTACATTTTTAGTTTGTGGCCTTTGAAGAGGAAGGAAGAGTTATAGAGACCATTTGGGAACATTATACAACATTATTTTTAGTATATGCGAAACCTGAATATAGTTTGTTCAGAATAAGTAACTAAATCGATTCCAATAATTTTTAAACCATGTTATATTTTTTCCCAAAAATATTTAAAGAAGTTAAGTTGGATTACCGAGCGACTTTGAGTACCTATCTCAATAATTTAGGTACCTACTGCCAAATTATAATTATCAATGAGCTGGTGGCGCGCGCTGCGTGGTGACCGCGTTTTTGAGCGAACAACTAGGTAACAGAACAAGCTTATAACTTTGTGATTTTTCATGATACAGTTTTGAAAATATGTACATAGATTCTTTACAAAAAAATACAAGACACGTGTATCAGGTTTCGCATATACTAAAATTAATGTTGTATAGAAAAAAAACAGAACTCTGTCTTTGCTGTCGCGTATTCGGTAAAAAATTGTATTTTCCAGAGCGAAACACGTAAACAACAACAAAATCTTTTCATCAAATATATTGAGGTAAAAATCCTCCCATTTACCCGGCCGTGTAATAAGGCAGATTGCACCGTGGTGAGTTATTAGTGCGCTAACCGACCGTTGTGTGTTTACCGTGGTTTACCGGCTGCAGCTCTATTTGTTGCCGGACTAGGATTAGCTCATTTACAGCGCAGTTATCGCGTACAATGGCTCAGGGCCAGCGGTACGTTACGTCTAATGAAACTCTCGCCTCACGCCAGAATTTAAGGCCCACATCTCATATACAGTTAAAAAACCTTCTACACAAAATGCCTTTTATTATTCAATTTACGTTGGAATATTGTGCTGTGTTTTCTACTCTGAAAAGCTTTTTCACAAAAGCTCGCTCATATTTTTTGTGCAGCGATACCGTACTAGATATTGCACACAAAAAGAATAAAACGTAAAAGGTTTTATTCAGTTACGGTTTTTTTTTCTCTGTTAGAGTTAGCTATTTCGCAATGTGAAACGTTAGGTACCTATTTGACTAGATGAGGGAGGTTAGGATGACTATAAATCAATTCCATGACTGATTCTTAACTACATATTATAGATGGACGATAATGATTAACCTTTTGAAAGCTAGAGCATAAATGCACACGCGTCCCCTCAACGCCAAGCCACAATTTCACCTACCATTTTGTCACATATTTGTGTCGTTTGGCATACGGGGCACGTGCTTGCTTGTCACGTATATGTGACAATGGCGTTCAAAAGGTTAAAGAAAGACTTTCTGAGACTTCAAATCTGATTGGGTCCAATAGGTGGTCAAAGCTCATTTGTAAGCGAGCAAGCTCCACAGAGTGCCATGCATAATAAAACTCATGAAGCCATGATTGGTCAATTACCGAAGCAATAGTAAACGACAAAACCAATAAGGCCAATGATATACAATGTTAGTGACAAGGCGAGTGCACACGAGGCTCGTAAATATACCTTAAATGAGTGTGCACGTCACTACCAATCAGTTCAAGATTGTGGTGCGTTTGGCCACTTGACATTGATACTGGAGTTAGGGTTACCAGATTGAAATTTTAAAAGACACAAGCGGAACTTTTACAAGACAGTTTACTGTTTAACCTTTCAGTTTTTTTCAGCAATAATTTTACCTTTTTTAGTGTATAAAAATCTTCTTTTGTACAAAAATACGAAAAATTAATACAGGGTGTAAACAGACCCTTCACGAAGCCGCCAACCAAGCATTCTGTACATCAAACTAAGTAACTCTACGCAAAAATTATTGCTGGGAAACGACTTTTGTTTTTTGGGGTGAAAAATCACGTTTTACGGTAGGACTCGATGGAAAGCACTCAAAGAATTGGGGTAATGGATGTATTCAATAGTACGGGAGTCGTGGAGGTGTTGAAAGTAAAAAACTTACATTAAAAACATGTATTTAAAAAAGTACTTGTGAAAAAGTTGGAATTTTGTCCCCCAATATCTCCGTAACTCGAAGGTTCCCAGGTATGGTCAAGAACAAAAAAATTATCGCAAAGACGGGGAGAACAAGTGCCTTTCGGATTCGTTAAGGGTCTATCTACACCCTTTATTTCATACTGGATAAATCCACAGCGATAGTAACCCTATTCAAGAGAGTCAAGAGACAATATTTTTACGAGCTGTATATCAAGAAATTTTTATAATGGTTATAGATATGTGTAATGAGAAGCTTGTAACACGTCTGTGTCATGTTTCAAGTGTCTGATGCTGCTGCGAACCCATTTAAGCATTTAAACTTGGCTTTGAGCTTTAGTTTGATGTTAGTAAATGAATATTTAATATGAGTATTAGCTACTCTATTCTAAGAACTGTAGCATAATAAAATACATAAACTAAGAGTACCTACTTGTTACCTCACAATAACGCTTCTTGAAACATTAAAATAAATTTAAATGGCTTCAGTATTATTTTGTTGAAAATTAAAATTGAAGCTATCTTTATTTATTTGCCTTTGTGAGGAATTTCGTTTACATTTTTATCTTAATATTAAATTTTATTATGATAAGACTTCAATTAGAGGCGTCAGCTGATAGTTACCTAAGAGATTAGGTCTTATTTCAGAAAACCTACTAGATTTGTACTCAAGTTCAATCTTCATAATAATTCATACCATACAAAACTTAATTAATAAACATAACTTCACGCTTGTAATCCTCGTAGGGTTTGGCAGAAGTGTACCTTGTAGTACACCCACATGTTTATAAGTCCCATGTAATAGGGGGCGAGCCCACCGGAGAGCCTATTGCCATCAACCGGGCACAAATCCAAACTCCGTGGGTGCTCTTAAACATTCCTGATGGAAAAACCCAATAACACTTTGCCCGACCTGGGAATCGAACCCGGGACCAACGAGGCAAATTACATAATTATTATTTTAATACAACCTTGTTTAGAATGCCTCTTATAACAAATTGCACTACATAAAACATGCAGGGTTTATCATAAGTTAATTGACAATCAGGAGAGATTGACAGATTAATGGCACAACCTTTTGACAAGCCTGTACAGTCCTTTCATAGAGCATGTTACCTCTAACTTTGCATCGCTGTCAACACAGTGATCTTTATTTTCTCAGGAATAAGGTTGCTGTTCGGTCGCTGTCACCGACAATTATGACAAAATCGCAGTCTTCTTCTTCGTGTCGATGATTCCCATAGTTATTAAATTAAATTTGTTTCGACCAGCCCCCGAAGCATGACCACCGTAGACAAGGATTTCTTTGACGGAAGAATCGACAAAATGACAGATTGTATCGACACAATGTCAGATTTCTTTGCACTATCTGTCATTTTGTCGATTCTTCCGTCAGGACTCGGCCACACCGACGGCGTTGGTAGTGGCTTCGGACAGGTCCCGTAAAATGCAGGTGGAGTTGCACAAAGAGCAGGTCAGGAGTTGGCCATGGTTTGGGATGAGACTCCACTGTCGCATTCAGCTTTATCAGAATACCTGCACCGGACCTAGTTGTACCTGCAGCAGTCCACCTGGCCTCGAAGTTGGTTTAGAGTCTTCCAGGTGGGTCATGACAGTGGGTGACCCGCTGGAAGCTTTTCTGCAGGCTCAGAATCACAGTGATCTTTATTGTTTTAAAAATAAGGTTGATGTTGGATTTCAGACGTCGGATGTAAAATATCTGTGAAAGGATTGTTCTTAGGTAATAGTTAGAGCACCTGTCATTAAACGTCAGACGTCTTTATGAGTTATAGGTTCTTGATAGACGAACCGATTATTGTAAACCGCCTAGTTCTACACTGCGCTCTTTTTGGAGCAGTCGGGTAAGAATAGTCGTCTATTTTGTAATTAAATTCAATTGGAAATAGTGTTAAAAACTTCGGACTACAAATAAATAACTTTCTGCCCTAAAGGGTTGAATTAATGATTTTTCTTATTCAAGCTTGGCAAAAAAACCCGTGTTAAGAAGAAAAAAGTTTGCAATCTTTTAAAGTGCGGTCAATTTGAGCCGGGCCGGACTAAAGACTCACTGTGGACACTCCGGACTTCGACTGATATTACAGTACATTATCTGTAAGGAAAGTCCGGTGTCCGCAGTACTGTTTGACCGCACCTATGACGCACGGACAAAGCCGGATATCACTTGTTCGGGAAGAACAAGTGACGCTCGGCATTGTGATGTGGTTGGTTGTAATATTTTTACACCGGCAACGTTAGGATATGTGAGGTAATATAAATTGTAAGATTTTTATGCACCTACCGTATACTCAGAAGTAAATGATAGTCTAGTCTATTCTATTCTATTCTAGGTCTTTTTACACCCTGTATTTTATTTAAAGATATTTTCAAAGTCATGTGATACTGAAATTGTTCTCAAGATCATAACTGAACTCTATTTATGGCTTCAAACGTTATGGTGTCAATTAAATTAGTGGTAACATATCATCGCCTTATTGATATGATTTCATTGACATCAAAAGGCAGCTGTGAATTCAATAAGATACATGAAGTGTTTAGCACTTGACTGATAGTTCTAATTAGTTCAAGCGCCACACCTAATGAGGAGTATATACAGAGAGGTCATCGCCTTATATTGGGAGTAAAAAATCTTAGTGACTACAACTAGATAAGCTTCTCCAAAGTTTTCTTCTTGAATCTACGAAATTTGCTGACTTAACACCTTAGTTTTTTTCTCAAGAGAAGATTTTGTTTCACGTTATGCATTTACCTACTTTGTTAACGTAAAAAGTATCTAAGCTATTGTTATAACAAAGAAATTAAAAAACTATTACCACGTATTCAGTACATCACACACACCATACATAGATATTTTTCATCGGTTATTGAAAAAAAACAGCTGTTTCCTACAAAAGTGCAATACCTTGACGGTCAAAATGTATGGAACAGCTGATTATTTTTTTTATAACCGATGAAAAATTTTTGAAAATTAAAACGATTTTCCGATTAAAAATTAAAAAAAATCATCGGTTATCGGCTCACTATGATGTACTGAATACGTGGTAACCGTTTTCGCGTCGGTGTCCCTTCCACCCTGTATAATACGCGTATCTTTTGTATTTCTCAATGGGTTACAAAAACAAATTGTTATAAAAACATGTCTTGCAGGAATTCCGCTATAGAATAACCCAATAACAACTGGTCAGAGCTAGCTATCGAACTAAAAATCCCCACACTTCAGACATGTAGACATAAGCGCCTACTCTAGCAAAGCTGAATAAAGCATTTACGACCCGAGCACGACCTCGGGCGATGCTACATGCGATGCGACTTGCGTCAAAAGACACGCTCGTGAGAATCGTCGCGCCCCAAGACAACTAGGTAACAGAACAAGCTTAAAACTTTGTGATTTTTCATGATACAGTTTTGAAATTTTGTACATAGATTCTTTACATAAAATACTAGACACGTGTATCGACTGTATAAAGAATGATATGGCAAGAAAGGAGGTGTCTAATGAGATGACGAGTAATAGAGAAGTATGGAAGAAAAAGACATGCTGCGCCGACCCCAAATGAATTGGGATAAGGGCAAGAGAATGATGACTAGACACGTGTATCAGGTTTCGCATATACTAAAACTAATGTTGTAGATACGGGTGTAAATGTTCTAGTCAACTTCTTTCAATTGTTTTCTCTTATGCGCAGGCCACACCGCCAGCTAGCGAGAGAGCGAGCTTGTTTTCTTTGCAGGCGCTGTCGCAGTCGCAACACGCATGTCGCTTGCGCGTGTAGTTCGTGGCCAAGCGATCAATTCGGGAAAAACACCGCCTGCGCAGTTGTGCATGTACAGGATGTTGTTTATAAAAACACCTTCATAAAAATACTAATTAAGATGATGACACCATCACACAACAGCAATTGCACATAATGACGATGATACCATGATGCCTGCACTTATTGCACTAATACTACTAGCAATAATAATAACACACAATATTATTTTAGCACCATAATATTTACGAGTCTGCCCACACAAGGTCGCCATGACAGATAATTAAAGGATAATAAGCAGCAATGTGTTTTTAATTAAACGTGGAATATATTGAAACACATGTGTCTTAGATTATTGTAACAAATGAGTTCCCATCATCGTATAGGGGGGTTTCCATTTTGAAATCTGCGGAAGTAACTATGAGGTCGAGTTTATTTTTGACAGCAGTTGTTTTTGATGATTGCCGTACCTACTATATCATTATGCAAATTATGTTTATTTTTTAACCGACTTTTTTCAAACAGGAGGAGGTTCTCAATTCGGTTGTATTTTGTCTTTTTCCTAACTGCGTGATTCCTAAACCGATTTGAAAAATTCTTCTTTTATATGAGAGGATATACTTCCCGATTGGTCCCATAGAAATTTCATCAAAATCGGTTCAGTAATTTAGTTTTTTTCCTTACGTTAGGTTACGGAAGTTTGTGGCAAAAAAGTCAATGACAAACAAAGTCAACGACTTCCGAAAGATTGTAGCGTTTTTTGCAAATCGTTTTTTTTTAAAAGTCATCATGTCATCAACATAGCCTCAAAAGAAAAAAATACGTATTAACACCAAGCCAAAATGCTGAACTTACCTAGATGGCCAAAATAATAAAAATCATTGAATGACTTCGATAGTGGCCTAAACAAATGCCAGAACCCAATGCGCTGCAGTCGCTATTTTATTTCAATAAGGGATTACCCCTAAGCAATTGTAATCAATAGCAAGTTACTTGTGTATCAAAAGTCATAGCTCTTTTTGACTGACATAGTATACATGACATATATAAAGTCATGCTGTTTTCCTATGGGGGATTCAAAAACCACAAAACGCCACCGGCTACGATCCTTACATACTCCTTTTGCCTCGTCCACGTTCATACATCAGCCCCCGTAGCATGACCACCGTAGACAAGGATTTCTTTAACGGAAGAATCGACAAAATGACAGATAGTGCAAAGTAATCTGTCATTATGTCGACACAATCTGTCATTTTGTCGATTCTTCCGTTAAAGAAATCCTTGTCTACGGTGGTCATGCTACGGGAGCTGGTCATACACTAACCACCTAGAAGGTCAGTGTATGTCCTGTGTGTGTGTTGACTGACATTCAATAGAATTTCCATATTCTTTTATTTTTTACATTTCATTTTCTTGCGGCAACAGGAAAACCAAACGAGCATGTAGATTAAATAAAACACTAGGAATGCAAAGCCTTTTCCAATCAAATAATAATGCTAATCATGTCATGTTTTATACATATCTTCATGAATATATAATAATCAACGTCTTTTGTTGATCTTATTACTCCGTAAATCAAATTAAATCGCGAATACATTATGTGCATGATTACACTATCAGTATTTTATAACTAACAACATAAGGCTAACTAAATCAACAAATTATGCTAAGTTATCTCCTTTGACGACCACGCCTCTAATCTTATTTATTGCCCGCACATTTGAAAGTATTGCCCACTATTGCCCACTATTGCCCCGTACAAACGTCTACTTGATTATAATCTTAATATAAATGTGGGCAACTGAATTATATGTTAGGGATAAATAGCTCCAAAGATTGGATTAAGATTTACTTCACGAAGGATATTGAGAAATATGGTAACTAAGTCTGATAATGGATATTGATTAAAATAGTACAGATTTAAATGTTACATTGATGACTAAGTGGTTAAGAATTTAATCAATTTTGTGGTAGGAACGGTGTCTTAAACAGTAGCAATAATTCTATTACGGGAGTTGTCTTATTCCGTAATAAAATTATAACATATTACTAGAATTATAAGACAACTCTGCAGAACTACGATAGAAAAACAAAGAACACAATGGTCCAACAGAAAATACTCATATCAGGATCAAGAAAAACTCATAAGGTGATACAGACAAATTGCAATGAAATTATTTTGTTACCTACTTATTTTTTGAAAACTTTGTTGCACATGATAGCATAAAACGAAAGCTCATAATAATCCTCCTACAATTCAAAACATCTCTTAATATTATGACATTTCTTTACATTATGTTTCTCTCACCTGGAAACCATTTTAAAAGAAAAAAATACAGGATCACGATTAAAATATTATAACGATGCCTTGTTCAGATGCCGGATGAAGATGTTATTAGGGCGAAGGTAAGAAAGCCGTGTCTGAAACCATATGAAGCCAATTGTATCCCCTACTCGATGTTGTCGAATGAAAATTTGAAAATCATTTACAGAAAAAAGAAATCTAGAAGTGACAGCGAAAAGCAGAAGAATAATTATTTTATAGTTCCAAAAGGTTCGATATGTGTGCTTGGTGTTTTGTTAAACAAAATAAGCCAAGTGAGAATGTAAAGTTAGTAACGAGGAACATGCAGATTTTTATAGGGTATTTTCATTTTATTATGAGAATTAGATTTCTTTGCAACTAAGCTAGATCTACTTCGAGTATTCCCTGAGAGAAAATTCCAAAGATTTTTCTCATTTTCCCGCGTCTTTGTAGCTTTCTAAGAAAAAGAATCAACCTGTACATACTACATAGCGACGTTACAGCTCATAAAAGTCATAACTCAAAAATACAAAACATAAAAATATAAGATTTTTGAAATTAAAACTCGATTGAATGCGGCCTTTTTCACATACTATCATTAATAAAATCTTCAAAATAATGTCCATTTTATTCCATTTCGATTATTCAAAGTACTGCCAGGTTCACACGGACCGGCGCGGGCGCGGCGCTCGGCTGTTCTTTAAAAACCACATGATATAGTCCAGTAGTATCACTTTTAATACCAATCGTAAACATTTTATGTCATGTACTAATGAGAACAAACTACGAAATGCATTTTAATGTGCTAACATTCTGAACTAGAACATAATCGGTGACTGGTTAACAGTTCGAGAATTATCGAACTGATTTCAATACTGTAGTACTGTGGGCGTTGGCAATCCAATATTATGGGACGGGGACTAAAATAGACGTCATTTTACTATATCATACGTAAGTAAATAGTTTAAGCGTGCGAAGTTACTATACTTTATAGTATTTTGCTATAAACGTTTTTGAAGGTCTTGACTCCTTCTTTAGTATTTATTTTGTAGTGGTGTAGCTACTGCAACTAAAAGCACACATGGGTAAACTAGAATCGATAAACGTGTAGCAGAGTTTGGTTCAAGCAGGGTTTTTATAATCGTCGCATGCAACCAGCTCCTAAAAGTTGCTGAACACTCTCGTCGAGACACTTCGCGAGTGCGAGAGTGTACAGCCAAGTCTCGTTGTTCCTCACTTGGATTTACACACTCGCACTCGTCCTGCCACGAAGTATCTTGACGAGAGTGTTCAGCAACTAGCAAGCAGTTAGTTTATAAATTCCCATTCCCAGGGAATTTTCGTGACGCAAGTTACTATTTAAGCAACACTTACAAACTAGAGGTGTCACGTAATTAGCATGTTACATATTTGCACTTAATGGCTTAGTACGCTTTTAGCCTAGAATAGTGTGTCACACTCTCGTTGGAATGCTAGAACGTGAGACACTTCTAGGCATACTCCATAAATGTGTCTGCTGGCGGCGATTTGCATTCAGCTGTTTCCAATATCAGGCAGACATAACGGTTTGCAGCATGTATTTCGTAATATCTTTACTAGTATATTACGTGGTACCTATTTGCCGTTTGCGTGGATACAAACTAATATTACGTCCGTATCTCTTCGGTATTGGGGATTATCTTGATAGCATCAGTACTTACTTGTTTCCATGGAGATATAAGGCACAGTACAGAACGTTATGTGCCACATTCAGCAACCGCATTTTGTTTCGAATCTCGCCGGCGGTGTCTACATGGATTGTATGCAGTTAACTTTATTGAAGAACATCATTGGATTAGGATTCAGAGCGCAATATTGCACTATTCCGCTATCCTACTTTGTTTGTAGTGAAATTATCGCAATGTTACATACATAACATCACGGCTGTAATCCCTGAAGGGTTAGGCAGAGGCGTACCCTAATAGTCAATCCACATAACGCCAGTTATGTTAAAGTCGTTAAGAGGGACGAGCCTATTGCCATCAACCGGGCACAAATCCAGACTCCGTTACTCCTCCTGAGAAATTCCAGATGGAAAAACCCTATAACACTTCGCCCGACTCCGGAATCGAAACCAGGACCTCGTGCTCAGCAGTCGTGCTCGCGACCACTAAACCAACGAGGCAGTCGCTATATTATCTTCATCATTTTAGCCCGGTCTCATCCAATTTAAGGGTATAGGCCTCCCTTTTCTACTGCCTATCTTCCCACTTCCATGAGTCTGTAATCCTAAGAGTTTCCAGCGACTTTGGTGTCATCGTCAACTCAACGCGTTTTTGGACAGACTTGGTCTTTTACTTGGCTACCGCGCGGTCAAAGCTTAAACAATCTTGCACTTGCCAAATAGACAGGTAGAGAATGCCGATTAAAATCTCCATAATCTTAGTTTAACCAACACTTTAAACAACCTGTTCTAACAAGTCGCGCGTTAAAAAAGCGATTTTTTAAGTTTCCAGACCACTTGTTCGTTTAATTTTATCTCACCTCCCATCGAGAAACAATGGTAACCGCCGCGTCGGTAGTCGGTACGTATTGCCGGCGACTCGTTAACGAACAGTTAAACGAGTGCACTTAAACTTACGACGGTAAAATGAATTTGGATTAAGGATGCATTCGTTCTTCAGACTTCACGAATAATGGGCTTTTGGGGAGTCCTGGAGTTTCATTGCCGTCTGGCTGCAGAATCTACGGGACGGAGGTTTCTGCTATTTGTTTTTTTCCTATAAGTGTAGGGCGAAAATCAGATTTTTGTTGATTGAAAAATTGCAGATCCTTCTGCATAGGGCTGGTATCCGTCTGGGTTTCCCCAGATTTGTCCTAGTTTGGAGGGCGTCCGGGAGCCGTCTGGGCGGGTATTTAAAAAGTGTCCAGTTAAAACCCGGTCATCCTTTGTGTCAGGGGCATCCAGGCCCCGGCGTGCCGAAACCGTGTGTGCAAGGCTTGTGGTATATTTGGACGCCCCGAACAGGGGGCGCAAAAGTAAGCGATTTCATGCCGCACATTGTCATACTTTCATTCATGAAAAAATTTCGAGATCGCTACGTTCACTTTTGCATCTTACGTTGTCTTACATCATTCTTAACTAACTTTAATCATTCTTAATTAATTTTCGATCAATGAATGCATATTTCTAACTGAAGGTCAAAATAAAGTAAGATCCGAGATCTGATGCAAACTAGGAAAGTTAGTAAAAAAAAAAAAAAATATCTTAGTTAAAAATTCAACCGTAACGATTAACCGTAAAATCAAGATCTAGTACCTACTGCAAAATAGAATAACCGGTGACCAAACGCCTCCCGTCGCGCCCTCACTTATTGTTTGGTGCGGATTCACTCACGTTCTTTTTGTTCGTTTAGTGATGTTTCTGGTGTCCGGGAAAAAACCTCAATTTTACCTAAATGTCCGATTTTAAGTTGAGGTGATGGCAACCCTTTTTCTGCAGCCCGGTCAAATTGTTAAAGGTCTTCGTGGTCACTACTCTTAGGGTTCGTAGGTACCTAATAATTTTCCTGGGCATTACACCAATTCGTTCACATGATCCACTCACTGATTTTTCATTCAGTTCGATTTCAATTTTATTGCAATGACGGTAGTAATCTGGCGGAAAATCTTCAATCATTGCAGTGACGACCCCGGAAATCCCGCCAAACAAACGTAAATAAAGATTAAAACGTTAATCATCTTCAAAGGACAATTTTATCTCAGTAATTAAATAGCGGCAAAAAACCCGCTCATTTCAACTTTACGAGGGAATTAATGTTATCAAGAGAGTAAGTAAAGAATAAAGTTTGTCGGGACGCCATTACGGAGATTTACTTGGTAGGTCGGGAAGGACTGGCGCGAACTTTGCCGATCGGCTTCTAATTTATAAGCGCTCATTAACAATGTTTGTGCAACATCCGACTTCCTGATTTTAGGGCAAACAGGATGTAATTATGAAGTTTATCCCTTGGTTTAATTAAACATATAAACTCAAAGAAAACTTGATTAGATGAGATGAGAAAGCAGTTTTACAAGAAACGATAATGCCGTTTGTAATAGCAGTAGTATTATAGTAAGTTGCGATACAATATAACATAAACATATAGCATTAACTGCTAATAAGCAACCACAACCACAGGATCTCGATGAAATCATTAAAGGAGGTTTTATAATAACTTATCTACATTACGGTGAAGACGAGAAGGCTTAACCGGTCCGTAGATCGTAGGTAATAGACACTTATCTAGGATGAAAAGAATACGGCCTCACGGGCTGTTATTATAGACATAAGATCCGCTAGTTATACGAGATAAGCCTGCGCTGAGAGGAAAGTAGACAAAGGTATCGAATAATCCTATCATGACGTCGAGGTATTTCAGACGCGAGCTACGCGAACCAAATCCTCTGAACGCGCTTGATCCCAAAATTGAAACTGGCAGCTTAGTCTCGCGGGCTCGGGCACCCGCGCGGAACCAACGAGGCGCTAGTGCGCTATATTCCCACTCTTAATAAACATTATTATTCGGCACATGCTTCGCATAACACGCAAATAGCGACACACCGAGTGTTTGTGTTTCTACAGTTTCTACAACGTGGGCGAAACATCAAATCAACAGAACCATAACAATCACCGTTTGCATATTATTTTCACATTATATTATAGGTCATTGCACAGTTTGCTAAAACAAAACGTAGGAAATATTCTATTAATGTTGTAGCGCTGAATTCTGCGTGCTTTCTTCTCATAAACATCGAAAACGCTGAGCGAAACTGTCGGCACCAAAGTTTACAGAAGTGAAACGTTCAGGATTAAGCTAATTAAAGCTTCGGAGAACATGAAACACGTCATCAGTGGATAAATTAATTCGTTGTACACCGCAGGTGAAAAGGTCAACTGAATAAAAATGCTGAATACGATGCTCAGCCGGGTTGGCGTTGTTCTAACTTGAATGAAGACTCATTATTAATGGAAATGGAGGTTAATCCTGAGAGGCACGCGTACAGCGGACACTCAGTGCTTCACTCGCCAACATTTATAATTTTGCTATCGCATGTGACCTTTTTGTTGGACAGCACTGGGTCTTTTAAAAATAGATGTCTAATTAAATTGATGAAGCTTTTGTGCATTTAGAGTAGTGTAGTGTGACCGAAATTTTCAAAGTGAGGTCACACGGTCGGATAGTTTTTTTGCTTACAGACACTATATTATGCCGTTTCTTCCTAACAGTCATCAGTATTACAGAACAGTTTCAAAGCCGAGAAATATATGCCACGTAAGATCTTCATTTACATTTCCTAGAAAATCTACTTTATGACAAATTTGTATGTGGAAAATTACATTGCAGTGGAGCGCGGAGCGCAAGACCATTCACACTGCACTAAGTATTCACATGGTTGGCATCTTAAAACGCAGTACTTCAGCATTATGCATGTATTTCACCTTAACTCGTCTCGTTCGACTACTTACATATAACGCACGCGTGGACGTGAATACAGCCATTCTCATTTAGACTGAATTGTTTTACGAGCTGTGCGACCAACTATCGAATAATAAATAGTGTAGAGGGTCAATATAGCGGGGTGGAGTGACGTCATCGATCGCATCTCGTCCCCTATCAATTAGGCTGGGGATATAAATCAAGATGAACGGGCGGCGTGCGCGGCGGCCGCCCGCGTGCCGCGTGCCCGCGCGCCCGGCCGGTCAGTCGCACGCGCTCTGACGCCCCACGAATTAATGAACATTGAGCGCGGAAAAACCGATGGTAACGGTTTTAACACTTTTCTGTTTTGTAAACAAATGAGTTTTCTCTGAAATTAATAAACATGTTATGCTTATGGAAGATGTTTTGTTCAGGAATTCCCCTGCTACGAATTCAGCCAATACTGCCTATGGACACATTCAAACTAAGTTTTATCTTTAATTTCGCAAACACTATGCGGCTGTATATACCTCATTATATGTACACTCATTGTTCAGGGCCCCCAGCTTGTGATTTCGCTTCTCACAGACAGCAACATAAATAAACATTTATATTGTAAACATAATTTCGTCTCTGAACACTAAACTTCTCTATCAAATGTTAATGTTATCCATAAATACTCAGCGCGTATTTTATTACTAGTTTATAGCGACATTGCACTTAAGCTATCTATTCAAATATTAGTTCCTAGACTCGACATACATGAGTAATATTCTCGTTTATTTGATGAGCTGTGTCTGCAGGATTTCAACTATTTTTAATGAGAACTCGTTCTAGAAATCCTATGCAACGCCAATGTTCGCAGATTCACCAACATCTATTTTAAAAAACCTCGTGCATGGAGTTGAACATTCATCCACTCGCCCCGACCGCTAGTAGTCCAATTCTGTTAAAAGCAATTCACGATTGATGCCCTGGTCGAATGCCATTAAATGCTTCGATATTGATTGCGGAGCAAGCGAAACATATTTCAATATCCAGAGCAAACACGGAATAGGCGTCCTCGCCAAGA
Organism: Noctua fimbriata; assembly: GCA_905163415.1. NCBI lineage: Eukaryota > Metazoa > Arthropoda > Insecta > Lepidoptera > Noctuidae > Noctua > Noctua fimbriata. The sequence continues at coordinate 13,014,257 of LR990922.1, read as the reverse complement.
TAATATAAACGTCCCAAGTTATCGAATCGACTTTGAATCAATGACTTGCTAATTGCGGTTTATTATTTTGACTTGCACATTTGATTGTTCGATTAATTGAATATTCCTAAACTAATTCTTTGTCTCCTTTGTTGCAGTTGGTGTACGAAAATGCTGATTCGGTGTCCCAGGCCAACCTTCAAGTCGATAATTCATGTGGCGACCTAACCGATTTACAATCAAACCTATAAAATACTTCATATCCATAAAGTTATATTCTTAACTTGAAACAATAAACCAATATGAATTTAAAGTTCATATCACTAGTCTTGACATGGAATTTCTTACTGATATCAGCAAGACGAGACTCGTTTGAAGACGAAGAAACTTCCAGGTCCAGAGAATTGAGGAATAGAGAGAACAATCGAAACAGGACAACATTCAATGGGACCCTAACCGATGCACCCGAGAGGAGGAATCTAAGGCACAAAAACAGTTCGAGATATCGCGGAGACAGGCGCAGATGGGACAGAGAACATGAAATAAGAAGAGACCGGCGGAAAGGAACTGACGCCCATTCACTGGAAGACAGTGCCAACAGGACGATAGAACCGTACAGTTTGAGAAAGGATGAGAAATCAAGGAAGACAGAGAAACACAGGAGGCTGATTCCTCAAAGCAAAGCACCTGAGAGGCCACACGTGCCTGTGAGGGAGAATTCGACTAGATCGAAGTTGAAGTCGGCGAATAAATGGCAGACTGGAGGCTACATCCCGTATCCGCAGCAAAGAGAAAGGAAGCCAAATATCATTCTGATCCTGACTGATGACCAGGACGTAGAGCTGGGCAGCTTGAACTTTATGCCGAGGACTATGAAGGCCGTGCGGAGCGCCGGAGCCGAATTCCGTCATGCTTACACCACCACGCCTATGTGTTGTCCATCGAGGTACAGTAATTTATTGCAATTCTCTTAAACCTTTTACGATAGTTTATATCAGTTTGACACCTCTAAGATAAAATCTTTCAACATTTAAAGCTATAATAGCTCAAAATTCATATCCAGCTCTATATTTCTCATCAGCTCTAGTTCTTATTGGCAATTGCGATAAAATCTACAAGCAATTCCGATCAGTATTGACGCCTTTCAGCAAATAACGGCTCAGTTAAGTGCCATTAGAATATAAATGACATACATCCCGCACTATTATCGGTCGCACTGAAATTACTTGCTGCAATGCTAGACTGACTGACAGTTTACAATTGCAACTGGTTGCAACGACTATATTACTAATTGGAGGCTAATGCGACTGCTTTCACGCTGGCCACCGTCAGTGTTTATACTAAAGGCCGTCGCGAAAAGCCGGTTATGTTGTTGTTTATGTCGATTAATAGTGACTTCCTTTATGGCTATAATAAATTCAGATGGTGTAATAAAAATTCAAAGGCTATAACTCTATATAAGTCTACTACACCTTTACTCACTGCTTTCTGAGACAAAACAGAACGTTAGATTTTTGTTTCAATTCTATTATTCCAGTACCCAGAAGCCATAATCCCACATCCTTGCAGTCTGAGTTGCGCCCACGCTACTCTTGCCGCCACCATGTCTACCCGGCCTTACTTCTTCTTTCGCCTATCCTTTGTCTCTTTCTGCTCATGTGCTGCCATCTCTTTCTGCTAATGTATCGCCATCTCTTTCTCAGGAGTTCTCTGCTGACTGGCGTGTACGTACACAATCACAATGTGTACACCAACAATGACAACTGCTCGTCTCCGATGTGGCAGGCCACGCATGAGACCAACACCTTCGCTACCTATCTCTCTAACGCTGGCTACAGGACTGGTAAGTAATATCTTTCTTAGTGATGTATTTGCACATCACCATCAACATTTAACAGTATCGGCGCAGGGCCCACAGACAAAGTAATATTCTATCAGCGATAACATGATGGAAACGTCACAAATGTATGGGCCGTGCCATACATTTATGATGTTTAGGTCAATCACGTAGAACGTCGTTATAAAAATAGAAAATGCATTGAAAGCACTTGCCTGTGCTCCAGGACCTAAAGTAACCTTCTTTAACTTTTACAAAGTTCGGCAATACCCTACTAGAGCCGTGTTTCATCAAGCCTCATTTGTGTAAGTACTTATTGACATTAATATTCATCACATTATTATACTCGACGTACTTGAAAAGCAAAACGTTGTTGCCAACAGACGTTTTCCGTATTCCTTATTCAGTCTGCTTTGCTTCTCCTTTTATGCTGTCATCGGTAATAAATCCTTTATCATAATTGAGCTACATACAGCCACAGTGATAGTCTAGTATTGTGTCCGTCGGACTGCCGAGTCGAAATCAAACCCAAGACACACACCTCTGATTTTTCGGATTCATGTACGTATTAAATGTGGATTAATTATACGGTGAAGGAAAACATCGTGAGGAAACCAGCATGCCTGAGAGATATTTCTCGAAGGCTTGAAAAGCCAAGTCAGAGGCCCATGGGCGGCATCAAAACTGACACAAGGTTAGGCACTAACCACACGAAATAGATAGATCTAACTACAAGTACAAATAACTGAAGGCAACACTAGCAATTTCCAGTTCCAAGATTTCCTCAACAAGGAAAAAAAATAGATTGGATGACCACGCACCACGCGACCACGCGCTTCCAATTTGCGGTAATGACGGCAAAACTTACGTAAAAGTAAAATGTCACGTCAGGCTGGCTATGATTTACATAGTGATTGACCAGTTGGTAAGCACCTCACTGCCTGCAACTGTTCAGTAGGCATAAATGATGGTAATGAGTGTCATTCATTACCGTCATTGCCTGCAATGACTAAACGTTTCAAACACTAACAATATTCAGACGGTGGGAACTTGTGTATTATTTATGTTATATAGAATTTGTTTTTTACTTTTTTATTAAATTTTCTTAGTTATAATTTCTTTATTCATTTTTTTTCCATATATTTATATATTTTTAAAAACATTTAAAAATATATAGAAAATAGTAGCCCACCGGCGGCGTCGCGTCGGGAACAGGGTCCGAGCTACCGGTGGTCAGTTAGTTATAATTATTATTACTGTTTATTTGATATTTTCATTAAATATGCATTTCTAACTATTGGTTTAGAAAATTAAATTAAAACTTCTTTGAGATATATTTTTCGATAACAATTTCAATTTGACTTATTTTTGGGAATCGTGCCAAATTATTTACTTCTTAGAGATTATGCTTTATAAAGTTACGATTCCGATAAGACTAATGAAAGAACTTGGGTCCTTATTTATAACTTCAAAGTTCATATCTGTATTTCTACTTTGTATATTTCGCCATTGACAAAATAAGACAGATAGCAGAAAAAAAATATGATCTAAATTACAGTCTACGACTCGCAGTCTGAAATATCGTTTGCGTTGGCACAGACACGCAGCAATTTGCTGGCGCTTTTGAAATCGAGACAGATTGGAAGCTGCGAGCTGAGCGGCCAATAGAATGAGAACTATCGCAATTACGAGTGCATTTTCAGGCGCATTCAGCTTATATTTACAGAACCTCGTATGTTTATTATTCCTTCATCATCGCTCTGTTTCTTTTTGAACTGATTTGACATCACTTTGGGGTTTTTAGTCTCCTGGCGATATCCGGAGGTATCTCCTGGCGATAGCTGGTAGGATGTAGCTATCTATGTTTTGTTACTTGGAAAGACTATCCGTATCAGTTTGCAATCTTACAAATCTTACATCGTAGCCAGTTTCTCCGTGTTTGTCTTAAAAGTTCCCTTTTTCTTGTTCGTGTTCGTAAATTAAAGTTCGCAGAACTCTTTTTATGCACTACAGTGTTGGTATTTTAGTCCATAGCTTCTTTTCGCCGACGTGTACGATGATCGACGATATGTCTGGCTGAGCAGTTGTTTTATTATGTAGAGTACAAGCCATCGTAACTCGACACCCGACCACCTGGGAATGCACTTCGTCTAGATACTTATAAGTACTTTCGAAGAACAAAGTTTTATGTGTATGCTCTCTAATGTATTAATGAATTCAGTGAGGTGCCGTTAAAGAAGGCTTTATTTTATTAGAGTTATAAAATGTTATGTTTAAGCACTTTGTAGAGGATCTATTAGCAGCATTTATTTCGAAAAACGTGGTTTCACGTGTGAACTAAGATTTATGATGGTAGATATGATCAGCCTGATCACACATTTTTTAAATAAATTTTCAGATTATCGTTATATGTTGTCAAATCTTAATTATTCATTTGACATTGATTTTTATCTTAGGAAACTGTTAATGAAACTTCTCAATGAATTCAAAAGATGACGACACTAAAATGGAAAGTAAAAGATGATAAATGTCTGAGTAAACATTTATTTTTATTGATGAACTGTTTCAGCAGCAAACATCAGCTCCCCTTCAAATAATATACAATACGGTGGGTATTGTATATTATTTGAAGGGGAGATATTCAAAGTGCAAAATGTAAAAAAGACGACCATAAATACAGAACATTTTCACCCCGACCGTACCACGTCGTGGCGGTGTTCATCTATATGAAGACGTAATACTCCTCCCGGTAATACCTGAGACCGCGGAGCGATGAACGCTTATCCGTCAGATAGCGCCATGATGCAATAAGGTCAGGAATGCCGACTGACTCACAGCCTTACAGGCCACAGCACAGAACTTGTTATTTGCTCAATTTGTTAAATGTATTCATATGGTAGGGGTTCGGTGTGAGAGAAATGTTTACTGGAGAAAATACACACAATTGAGACCCTCCTCCTCTTTTTGAACATTTTATTTAACACCACGGTTTTAATTCCCACTGAGAAATTCCTGATGGAAACATCTAATAACACTTTGATCATGTTGAAAGTTCGTTGTTGTAAGCGCCAAATAAGTTTTTGGAGCACCAAATCAATATAGAAACTCTAAATTAGTATTTAATGAAATATACTAAAGACGAACCTATGACTCTTTTATTTCCACCTGACGAGTTGGTGACAAGTGCACTGCAATGTTGCACCAAAGATTTATGATAAAGATCTACAATATTTATCTATTGTAATAGGTATTCTTTATGCGACTTACATTGCCAAACAAAGATGTCGAAATTATTAGTGACAACTTACATAGAACAAAAACAGAAGGAATAAAGGAATAACTTTGTAAATGGTAGTGTTTTAGTTTATTGAAGAACGTTTTCTGCCAAGTCGCCCGCCTTGTTTGATATGGTAAGCAATTGGACATGCAATAGTGACCGTGTTCAATTGGTGCATTCCTCCGGCATCCGCAGTTTAAGAATCGCGTTTATCAAAACTAGAACTCACAAAGCCAGATCAAACTATGGGATTCATAATTGTTTATCATCAATTGACACAAGCCGAACGCCAAAATGACGATCTTCCAGACATCCCAACCCATATATGTGGTGAATTTTCAAAAATCCCTCATTATGTAAGGAACTTTCGACCTAATTGACACAGATTCAGGCTGTGCGTTGCCTGATGTGAGCGAAATTAAGGATTTTATTAGTAAAAAGATGCAAAACCTTTTGTGTAGTCGAAGTATGTGAAAGATAACTTCTTCAGACGAGAGGCCGAATTCTCAAATGTTGTTTTGGCCACTTGTCAATTGTCATACATACCCGAGTCATACACAAAGTGCAATTTAATTGATCTATAGCCAGGAAGGATTAGTGGCATAATCACAGCTAGAGCCAGCCGTTTGAGATATGTGCAGCTTTATATTTGTGTTAGATTAATGACGCGGGGTGGTCGCACAAACGGCTATTCCTGTACTGCGACCAGCGACCACGGTTATGTGTTTGTTATTATATGGCTATTAATAACATGACTAAGTTTGTAATGTTTGTGTAAAGATTATTATTTAAAAAAAAATGCAGTATATCCGTGGCCCTATAAATAGCCTTCAAATTCTTGCATTCATGCATCATCCTAAAACTTTAAAACTCTCTGAAACGAACTTATACTATTTGAGGACAAATGCTCAATGTAAGTAACTATCAAATTGTCTCAATTATACCAACATTTGATATGAAGTTCAATTAAAAATATCCCACAAACGAAACTAGGCCGTAGACAAGATGACTTCATCTGCACAATGAACTGTTTTGGACGTACGACGTATTAAATTTTTTTCTGAATTATCCAGTTTGTCGTCAAGATAGTCTTATTTCTAGTTTCACCGTTAGTTTCGTAGATTTCAGGTTTCAGGTTTCGCCCAAATTGATATTGTCTTCTTCGAACTTGCGAATCTTTGGAACAAAGATAAAAGCTTAATCAGTTTTGATAGACAGTTAATTCTCAAAGTACTTCCTATATTCAAATAGAAGGCAAACAACCGCTAGCTACTTCAGCATTTCAAAATCGCGGAAGCATCTTGTTGCGATGCAGTGCAAAACATCTAAATAGAATCGTACCGTCCTTATCTCCTACTTAACATCTACCATAAATCAATAGCGCACAGCCGAGGACAGCCACAATTTGTACAATGCACTATGCATCTTCTAATATTAAGATTTGTTCTAAATATCATATGTTAGCGTGGGTGCACGTGGGCCGCCGGACGTCGGTCATTTGATCGCATCACTCGTAGGAATAAATGTAGATGGAAGTGTCCTTGCCGGTATTTGGGGAGACCGATCGGGCGATCTATCTCCATCCGGCTAACGTACCTCAGCTCAGATTTGTCCGGTACGTCTTAACCTACGTCTGACTAGTTCAAGCGGTGCTCTCTTTTTACCCAAAATGTCTTATTTTTGTAACATTGATCAAGTGCATGAAACCACCAGTGTTTATTACAATATGTTCCCGCTTTCCAGCGGGTTTAGCGATTGCATCATTTACAAATTAAGCGAATATGGCGCATATCATTTATCACACGCTAAATTGTAACTAACATTTATCTCAGTTGAGGGAAGATTTATTAATTGCATGTGACATCGAATAAACGGATTGTATGTCAAACATCTACAATGATATTCAAATGAAATTACTGCAGGTGCGAACTCCAAGTGTTTAACATGTGCTCAAGAATGTGCACTTTGTACATTCCTAGCAAAATGTTCACAGAAGTGCGTTTTAGGACACAAAGCACGTTTAGACACTTTATCACTGTTCTCTTATGAATCCATTTGGCTTGTAAATTTATGCTTCAAACGAGGTATCATAAATTCGTCCCTTTACTTTCCCTTCCGGGCTAGTAGGTGCGGGTCTGCGGGTACACCCACGGGCCGGCAGCGGCAGCCCGGCTGGCACAACGTGTGGCCGGTGATAGAGCCTAATCACTTATATTGCCTCTTCCGTCCAGATATGAAAGTTGAGAAGTGTGGGAGTGCAAATTGTCGCTGATTGCTCGCTCGGACACTCTTTCTACTACTATTTCTTCCCGTTACTCAACTGTGGCTTCCGTCTTCTCAATTTTGTCAATGTTTGAACTCTGACCTCTCTGGACGTATGTCCTACGCGTTATCTCTGTAACTTGTAACCCCTTTACGATTCGGCGAACCAATAACCCAATTTATTCACACTACATTAGTCCCGACTTCGATACGTGCTCTTTGGCTACAATTGTGCAGATATTCACAACAAAACCAAATCAATCTTGAAAAAAAGTGTTGCTTCAAATAACGCCTCGAATTTTACTGTGAAATGACACTTCAAAGGACACTTACGTAAAATGGAATGCGTCGAGCTCGCTGCCAACAATACTGTAATGAATATAGAGATTAGCAGCTGCAAGTAACGGCCCGTTGTTCGAACTTCACAACTTGGGCGCAAAGCCTTGATTGAACTTGGCTGTAACTTGGTAATTCAAACTAATAGGCACTCAGTTAGGATACCTATGTTTAGCAATCTGTCTAAACAAGCAATTTACGCTGGGTTGTCTTTGAGGGGCTATAAACTTTGTGTCTTAATTTAGTCCCGTGGTCTTACTGTTTTCAGTTTATAACCAATCTCTAATTACCAAGTTGGAGATTGGAATTCCTTGAGAAACTGTCCAAATGTAAATTTCGAGTGTAGTCAAACTATTCCTAGTAAAATCCAACTTCCAAATTGGAGTGAATTATTAAGACAGGCCTAAAAGTAGCCAACTATGGCGACTGTCCAAACTAAGTCCAATCTCAGCATCTAACTCGTTAACGAGATGTGGTTACTGAATGATCCCGCCCATACACAGCGCAGACGGACAAGAATTACGCTTTATTGTCCAGAATGGAGCTTGAACACATTGTCGGTTCATGTTTAATGCTGTGCAAACATTTACTGTGTGCATTATCTGTTGAAGGGATCCCTTTGTGTAACAGTTAGCGCCTTCTCTACGTAACTGCTCATTTAATTACACAAGTCTACAAGTGCACAAGTCGCTTTTAAATCGCCAGAGCTGCAACAAAGTAACGGAGTGTACAAAGTTTAACACAATGAAGAGGTTTTATTATCAGAGCCTGCGGGCAACGTGCAGCCTGCCTGCCTCAGCCACGTTACACCCCATTGTGTTACTTGGATGTAGAACTTGCTAACACCGGCCTTGTTTAGCTGTTTATTCAGCCAAATTAGTTTATTCAAGAAGGAAACACGATTGTACTTTCGAATTATCTCGTCGTAAATTTTCTAAGCATTTCGGCGAATAATTTTGTGTTAGGATTCCTGTTGTGTTTGGTTTCTTAGCAAATAAACATGCTAGGATGAATCCACCACAATAGACTAGATAGCGGGTGAGGTTTAAATTCACGCTCTCGTTATTCAGGCTTTATTAACCTCGGTCCTCAGCTTAACTAAATTGTAACACTTCATATTTACGCCTTTTGATATTGTTCCAGCGTCTGCTAAGAGCCCTTAATCGCTTTTGGTTAAGGATTCCAATATTTTGTTTCAGTGAAAAGTTTACTACCTGACTGCATTTGAATTCCAAATAAATTCGTTCATATCCACACTTATATTTCTTTTAGTTTTTCCCGCTGAATTTTTTACCCGATGTACATACATTGTACGTACTCTGGCGAATAAATTTACTTTGCAGTGCATCGTCATAAAATAATCTTTGTTGAAAACAGATTGTAGCTCACTCTGGTTTTCCCCCAAAGTGTTTAGATACCTAAAAAGTTTGGGTAAACCATTTGTAAACTATTATATGGATATCCAATAATAATTCCATGAAGTACCTCGTATCGATGACGCAGATAAGTACCTTACAGTATTACAAGTATCTAATAACACTTGAACAAAGTACACTATGGTTTCATTAGCGGCCGTGAGTAGTATTAACTCAAGGCTCCCTATAGGACTTTGTACCTCCTTGGATATAATGCAGCACGGAACAATATATTACAGTTTTATGGCTATAGGTACTACGGTAGTGCTGTAAGCTAGGATAATGGAGGCTTTTAAGAGCATCTCAATAATAAATCAGTGTTGCCAGCCTAATAAATATAAATGGCGATCGTTATCGACGTATTTGTTACAGATTTAAGTGTTACTTGCTGCCAATTTCGGGTGACGAGAGATTTATGTACCTAGCAGCCTTGTCCTCTTCACCCAGTATATTAAGGTTTATTATTGTTTCTTCTTCTGAATATGTTTGTCCGTCAAGTTCATTTCCAAAACAGACTCCATCGTTATCAAAGTTTGAATTTGTTTTATATCTATCACCGCCATCATTAATTCATTTCACACAGACATGTTGATGGAATGGAGCCAATAAATAATCGTTATAAATAGTGTATTAGCGAGTGTGCGTGAATGCGTGGGCGCAGCGCCGCGCCGGACTGTCTAGGCAACCTGCGGAACATCATGGTTTGTCGAACAACCCGCCGACACAGTATGGAAATCGAAAGACACGCTGATAATATTTCATTGACGTGATTAACGGTACCGATTGTGTTTTGTCTTTTAATAAAATATTTGAATGTCGATTTGGGTATTTCTTAGTTAATGTTCTTTGTCTCTACTTTTTAGCTACCAGCTTACGATGACGTAAGACAAAAAATCTTGGGATAGTGGGTGAGCTTTTAGATAAATCTTTAGAAAGATCTACTTCACTATACAAATCTTAAGTTCATTCACCGTCAAACAACGTCTCAACCACTGGGTCTAGAAGCTTGACATTTCGCGTATTAGTACATCAAAACTGAGCATTAAGGGAAATTCATTCCCCAAGTGTAGTAAATAGCGCATTAATTTTTATTGATGGTAAATCTCGGGCTTGCTTCCAAATATTTTCCGTGTTGAGTACTTACCTAATTATATGATTGTTAAATCCGTCAATTTCAGTCCGAGAGAGATTAAAGGAATGTGTCGTAAAACCGCGGGCATGTTTGAATAAATCCGTGTTCCCATCAAACCACTTTAATGCCGTTATATTATGATGTTGACTGATGCCGCAGCTGTTTGTCCGGCCTATTAGGTATCGCTGATTGAATTATCATCTCTCTAATGTATTTCATGGAATATTCTATGATGTAAGTAGATATCGTGCACTATGCGGTATTTAATCATATTATCTGTTATACCGTGAATTGGTACTTACATCTTAACAGTGGGAAGAACGTTTTTTTTATTTATAGTACGTAACATAACATCACGCCTGTAATCCCCGAAGGGTTAGGCAGAGGTGTACCTAATAGTACATCCACAATTCGCCAGTTATGTTTAAGTCCGATGTAATAGGGGGCGAGCCTATTGCCATTAACCAGGCACAAATCGAGACTCCGCGGCTGCTACTGAGAAATTCCTGAAAAAAAAACAACAACAATTTTCCCGACTCGGTAATTGCACCCAGTACCTCATGTTCAGCAGTCGCGGTTGCGACCACTCAACGAGGCAGTCTTATTTATGATAATGAATACAAAGGCATGCACTAATATTATTAATGTGAAAGTGAGTTTGTTTATTTGTTTGTCACACTTTCACGCCTCAACTGCTGAACGGTTTTCTATGAGATTTGGCAAACAGCTAGACCATGACTTGGATTTGGAAGAATTTTTATACCAGCAGTTTCCTTGGGATAATTTCAGTTCTTTACGCGGGTGAAATCGCGGGCAAGAGCTAGTATCATAATAAACAACTGGTTATAGTAACTTCAATAAGGTTCCTTTCCAAACCGAAAATAGAAGGAACTGAAAAATTTGGAAGTAACTATGGTTACCGTAAGTTTTACTTAACTCTAAGTTGACAATGATTAAGCATATAAGGCCGACATGCTCCACACACTGAATACTATTTCTACCAATCTTTTGAAAATAACAGAGACAGAATAACAAATTAAATATATGTACATATAGCGTTAAACGTCTTTTCTGTGGTGGAAAACAGAAATGAACGCAAAGAGAGATCCCTGTTCAGTTTCTGATCAAAATAAGCAATATGTGCTAGATAGGATTCAAAACCCTTTTATCCTTTACAAATATCTAGTTTAGAAATCTTAGTTCAGCATCATGGGTTCCGAATACGTTAGCACGTGTATTAGCAAACAATGAGGTGAGGTAAATGAATGTTGACCGTCGTCGCTGCGCTTGCGTTGGTTGGCGAGCGGCGCGGCCCCGTGTGCGATAAAATGGCTAGTTTGTGGCGCGCCGCTCTGTCTGCCCGCGCCGGCAAGTACACTCGCATCCTACTCAGGGCTGTGATTACTTATGAACTTTATGTGATACTGTGCATATCTATACAGTAATTATTCGTCAGTTTAAAAAAAGAAATCAAGTGTTCCATAATTAAAACAAGTCGATATTACACTTTCGTATGTCACGGTCAAAATGTATGGAACAGCAGATGTTCGAACCGAATTCATGGCATCCACATGTTTATACCCCCCCCCCCCCTCCCACCCCAACCCTTACACCTCGTATAATTTTCTTGCACAATATTTCTGCTCCTTAGAAGCATCTCAAAAAACTTAAATAAACGTATCTATGTAAGTACCTATTTCATCACACAGGTATTCGTAATTCCTAAAACAAATAAATGTTAAACATTATGCCATAACTTAGACTTAGAATGTTGTATTTAATTACAGCTTCGATAAAATATGTCAGTCATACTTCACGTCCTGTGTCTAGATAAATTTTCCAGCTAGTGTTGATAATTACCAATTCCGTTGTGTCGTAATTTACGCGGCGTATAAAGTTAATTTAGAATTATTAAATCTTTGCTGTGATGGTGCTGTAAATACCGAGTGGTTTTATAAGAGTTTGGTTATACAACTGGTAATAATAATTAAACTGTAAGTCTGTGCATGGGCTAAGCCCCTTTGCCTACTTGTGGTCGTTTGTCGTTTCCTGATCAATAAATTACAGCTTGACATCGATCGATAAATCAGACGCGGCTTCTTCTTTGTATTTTAAATTAGCTAACACAAACACGGCTACATCGATAACTATTCAAATGCTCACCGACACAAAACAATCGCACACAACATCTAATCTTTCAAGTAGGCTCTCTTTCCGCATCCATCTCATAAGTTCATAACACTATATTGTGTTGCCAGCCGTTATTTCTGCAGAATATGATAGACATCTGGCAACCCTAACGGTGCAGCAAGGAGCATCTCTACTTGCGAGTCTGTGACCTCGTTGTGGTCTCGTTCAGCCGGTGTACGTTACCAAGTGTTGTCTATACATGGTACACCTCTAGCTCACCTCTCTACCGCCTCGAGTCGTAGTGGGGACAGCAAGATATTTGATAACAGCGTGTTTTTATTACCCGTTAGAAACAATAGTGTCGTTCTCCATGGGAAAGAGTTTATGAATGGAAGAGTATCTTGCGGAATTGTGGTTACAGTCTTGCAGTGGATTTACCATACAATGCGTGAAATTCTTAATTTTCTTTGACATGTTTCAATTATCTTGATCAAATGACTCAGAATTGCTGAGAATTCTCTTTTTATTTTAAAACTTTTACTGATCCGGAACTGTAGAATGAAGTGGCGAATATCGGGTGTAGTATGACAAATGGACGACCTTGAAAAAGACTTGTTAAATATTACAACGCTTTTGAAAACAACTTATTGGTAGATATAAATAAACGTGGTATTTCCAGGTGTCAACAAGATACAGAATAACTGACTTACAAAGTAACTAACTGGAAACATCGGACATTCAAATGAGTACTGTTGCGAATCCCTCTGAATACGTATTGACTGCACTTATTGAGATGTTAAAAGGTCGCTCGCTCGCGCGTGCACAACCTGTAACTAAAGGTTGTTTGCATTCAACTGAGGAACTTTCTCGCGGTATTGCAGCACGGAGGGAAAGCGACCAGGTGTGCGAGCACCCGCTAATTACTTAGCTTAGGGCAGGCCCTCCGAGCTAAGAGTGATTATCATCTCTTGACACCGCGGTGTGGGAAGGCGTGACCTTTCCCTCTTTCCCTTGCAAGTACCTACTCAAGTGTTTGCTAACAATGTAGGATTTTATAACTTTACACCCACAATACGGCTGTTTAAGTGCAAATAATGCTATGTTTATGAAAGGTCAAGCTCGTAAACGTTAATCATAACTATTATAGTAGATTATGCACCAAGCGGATAAAGTATACGAGTACCTATGTCTTACGTCACCGGTGCTATTTTGAGTCCCGAAGGCAGCGAGGGATTCTAGGGCTCCCGAGTGGAGCGAGGGAGCTTTGAGTCTGTGTTTGAGTCTTGACTCGTCAGACAGTGAGCGATTTATTTTTGTTTTACATATTAAGTTAATTTTTATTATTGTTTCTTATAATACATAATATACACAAAAATCTATAATCCACATAATATTGCGTAATTTAATTATTTTGGTCGTCGACGGCAACTAAAACCTTAGACGTGAAAACTCTTTGGTAAAAGTTTTCGTACATTTTTTTATTTGAGGTTCCAAATTCAAATGACATTATTGACCAGCGGGTAGTAATTAAAATCAGTACAAAGAACTGCCCGGCTATAGTCTTTGCTTTACGGGTTAAGTTTGCATGACATACAATTTAGCATTTCCGAGCAGCTGGTGTGAAAAATTATAAATCAGCCAGGATGTAGAATGAAACACCTAGCTTTGATATAATCAATACTTAGGTACACACAATTGTTATTTCTCTGTATTGATTTTAAATTGGAAAGCTTTCATTTGTGGGGCTTTATTCTACTTCAATTATCTCTACAGAACGTGAATCAGCTTATTTTAACGTGTTGAGATTGTTATGAGTGAGAGAACGTGAGAGATCATAATTTTCTTCGAATATTCTCATTTATGGGGTATTGGTGTGTCTGTTAATCTTATATATTGCATCCGTATTCATGCTAACGGGACAAATGTTCGCATTCTTTCTCTTTCGAGCTTCACTCTTTGACATTTAAACATTCTAGATGTCGATAAGCTGTGACCAATTTCTCGTATTTCTGCATTGAAGTGAAAGTGTTAAATGTATTCTGTTAAACAAATAACAGGGACGTAGTTTTTTGTATAAAAATAACAAGATTAGATCCCAGCATTAATTTAAATTCTATTACAAACAGGATATTTTACAGATATATTTTACAGATTTTGTTTTAACCATTCTTTGTGAAGACCTTTCTTCTTAGAGCCGTAGTTCCTAAGTAACAATAAAGTACCTGATCCTAAACATGACTCCTAACTAGATTAGGTACAGTTTAGATACCCAGGCTTCATCAACATTCTGATCTACAGCGTTGTCACATCGAGTGTCCGAGCGAGCTATGGCCGAACTTTTATCGGAAATAAATTTAATAGGTACCTCACTACATGCATCACCTTAAATCCACTAAATTAAAACAAGCCCCACCTATTTATAAACAAACAAGCCTGTCACGAATAAAGCTTCAATTGTTTACGATATCAACGTTCGTATCAACATGGCCAACGAATTCCGAATACCTTTTGGCTGTATGCATGAGAAACGTTTAGTTACCACGAATGGTTTCGCAAGACACTCGCGCTTTGCGTGGGGCGAGGCTCTAGCGGCCCTTCCCTAAGGTCGTGGGTGCACAGAGCACACTCACGGGTCAAATAAGACGCGATCATCAAACATCACTCGTGATTTTGGTTGACAAGTTAAAAAAAATGCGTGGGTTTCGTTTTTGATGATAGAAAATCCGGCTTTGCAGCGAAAATTTAGGTTTTCTTCGCAGCTTTAGAAATTTCTGTCAGTGTAGGTTTGCGATGTTAACATAGAACATAGAACTCAACCCAGTTCGGCCATCTTTAAATAAGTGTCCACCAATCTTATTAAAACCATAAATAAGTCACATTACGACTTCAAATTAATTGATGCCACAAATTGATCTATTACAACTCCAAGAAACATTTGATTTCGATTGGAATGTCCGAACACTCGGCTCGTCGCCGGTGAACTTGAGTAGATTTTCATTACAAACGCAATTAGTGAGGCGGAAGTGACGCGTCGAAGATTGTCAGGTATCATTTGACGCACAGAATTCATTAGGATGTGAAGATGTCATCAAAAAGGGCCGGTAATTGATTCATTATCGATATTGGACGTCAATTAAGACTATAAATGAAGAATACGGCAACGATGACTTCAAGAAAAAAGATTGAATTACTACAGAAAATGATGTATTAGCTTTAGAAAGAATGGCGAAAACGTGACAGTATTTGCTAAAATATTGGTGCATATTAATAACTAGCTTTTGCATGTGGTTCCCCCGTGTGGAGAAATATAAACTTATTTTAAAGACAAAAATTATTCCATGGTTATGCTAACGTATGGCTGGGATAAAAAATCCTATACATGTGCTGTGTCCTAACGTTTTTCTTATATTAAGCGGCGAAAAATGCCTAACGCATATCGCACCGTCCGGGGCTTCCAACCGTCTGGTTTGGTTCTGTGTGGTTTGCACCCACTAAATAAACACCGCCGTGAGCCTACTGTTGCCTTTGCGGATGGGCCCCGCGAGTACAGCTACGCCTACGCGAGAACCTAACCCAAATCATGGTATACCAGTTTGCTAAATTTCTCCGAAATCCAATTCAATTAAGGCTTAAAAGGGTGGCAAACAAACAAACTCACATTTTATCATATCAGTAAACAAACTAACTTAGTTAACGAGATACCGTAATATAATTTTGATTGAAGAACATAGTTATAGTTTTGTAATCACAACATTGCATGACACATTCCAGTAATTAAAATCTCACCACGCAATTAAACATTTAAATTATTAAGTAGGTTCAAAAGCTAATCGCATTATCTGTCTTATTAGGAAATGCATGTGGGTTGATATCATGAACTTAATTAGGCAATCGTCACGCGATACTAATACAAACATACCTATAGTACGACCACTTTAAGTGTGCAGTTCAAGGTGGCGTTGATTGTTAAGAAAATTTGCAGTTCTTTGAGTGCTTGAATGACACTGAACTTGTCTGTGGAAATTCTATTGTTAAAACAAGATGGCGTAAGCTCCGACGATGACCACGCGCCTAATGACCATCCTGCACTTTGTAGGAGTACCTATTACCTATCGAAGTCCAAAGACAAATTCCATTTTTAAAAGTTAAATCAGTATTAAAATGGTAGAAGAAGCTTCAAGAACCAATCTCAAGCCCTTCCAAATTTAAATGCTAGCCTTTCTTTCCATAGACAACCATTGTCATTAAGGACAATAATTCGTAGCAATTGAATCCCCCATTAGAAATGAGCAAGAAAATCAAGGAAGCTTCATCCCACATAGCGGTCACTAATTGAATATAATTCTACTTTTTCATAATTGCGCCTGTCTGTTGAAGATTTCTCGTCGTAATTTTACGACACGCCAATTGTAGCAATTGTTCTGTTAAAAATATAGCCCTCTGGATGTCCTGCTTAACGACCGGATAGAGACTAATTCATTGTTCACACCATCGTCAAATTAAAGCTATTAGTTTGAAGTTATTTTACCATTCGACATGGATATCATCGCCATCTTGTTTGTGAAGAATGTTCGTTGAACTCTTCTTGTACTGATACTGCATTACGTCATCACTTGCAATTTTTTAAAATATATTTTGCACTTAAATTATTAAAACCGTGTAACGTTATTGAAGTCTATGCCTATTTTTTACATACAATTACACAATCAAAGATATTTATTCAATCGCTTGTATATCACTTTAATCCATATTTATCTAACGTAAAAAATTACACTTTGTGCCCTTTAAAGTCTCGACTGGCATAATGCATTAGAAGACACATAATATTATGGAAATAAATGTAAATGACGATCGATAAACATTTTATTTGGTAGTTCATTCATTGATCGTGATAAAGTATGAATGAAACGCACCGGCCCGCCCACACCACTCACCAGTTGTAAAAGTTAAGTGTATGCGGTATTTTATGTCGCATAAGTACGTAACTTTACATGAGGCAACCGTTTAGCGGCACATTTCGTAAAAACGACGTCTTACACCAGCAAATATTATAAACAAAACGATATTGCTCGAATTAAGGGCAAATTAGTTATTTAAATGAAGCATAACGAATGCTGTGTTATTTAAATGAAGTACCTATTGGGACAGATACATTAAATACACGTCTGCTAGCTAGTCAATATGCAAAGTAGTTTGATCGAATTGAATACCAGACAGTATTTCATTTATAAATGAATTTATTGGACCGAGAACACCCAATGTTATTATTGGCAGCTCTGTCCAACGGAGCCGAAATATTACAGATTGCGAACTTAATAGAAACGTGTCCACTGAAGGGAAATAGAAAATATTTTCAGGTGACATTACCGAGCTTTATTGTGTTAGTCTTTTAGTAATATCTGATGCTTTCGAAGTAAGTAGTATACATTATTCTGCGGCGCTGAACCCTGGGCTTTTGAGACGGTTAGTCTTTTAGCAAAATGTAGGGATCTGTCGTCGTTCAAGCTCTTAGTTTTTTTAATACTAACTACATGGTGGAACTTTTGCAAAGTTTTTAAAATTATCAGTAAATCCATTGTCTATCCTTGTACTTAAGAGAACTATTAGGCTGTAACACGTCGCCTAGAGGCGATTTCATTGTTATTAATCAAATTAAAAACGACGTAATGACTTACAAAAATGTTAATGGCAAGCTCGTTAATCGTTTTATACAAATTAACGTCTGTGATTGATACTCGCGCGGCAGCCGCGGCGACTGCTTGCGCCACTTGAGGCAAGATCCAGTTTTTATCAGGTCGGCTCTTATCCACCGACTCACTATTGTATTCCTAATTGAGCTGTCAATAGGCGACCGTCCTTGACGCCTCTCCATGATTCCTCCATGGTAGCTCGTTACGACGATACCCCATAGACAATTATAATTTTTATATTTCGAACCTCTTAACAACTAACGCAGAGAACTCGTTATAAATGGAACCAGAGAGAACGGAAACACATTTCACGCTACATTACATGAGAAAATTACAAATCACGCAATGACTTTAACGAGAAATTAATTATGATTAAGACTATTATTCATTTTGCTTAGTTACATTACAAGAGCGTGACGTGTTTATTGATTAATACAATAACAATTATCCCTATTATAGTGATAATATTTCAAAACGACTACAAAGTACATGTTGTCACGATAAAATTTATATTGGTTAACGAAACATTATTCAAATGGTCGGTGTTGTCAAAGGCGTGTAAATAATTCAACGATTTATAGCGGCTGCGCCTACGCAGGTCACGGCACGCAATCACATGCAACTTACACCTTTGGGCGGCGTACGGTCTGAAGCATAGGCTGAAGAGAATGGAGCAAACTTTAACTTTTGGATTGTTTATTTATGTTAGGACTAATGTGATAAAGCTAGAACCAGGGTGCTTAGGTTTTAATTTTACCCAAGAGCAGTTGTAAAGTCGTCGATTTGAATAAAAAGTAAAATAATGACTAATGGAATCAATATGAACTGGTTGAGCTAGAGTAAAATATTAGCTGGAAATCATAAGCGGTTTTCCCCAATTCCTATAGCATACGAATCTTTTTATTAGCTGTAAAACGACATAACTCGTGATTTTCAACCTTCTGCGAGTACACCACAGATAATTATCTAAAATTAAATAAAAATGAACAAGAACCAGAAACCGCTTATCGCTTATGACACGCACCACCTCGTTACCCGCCTACAGTAGCGCAACGGACGGACAAATCGGACGCCACTTCCGGTCCGCCTCTCACTAGACGCCGAGCCATGCGTGGGCGAGGCACGTGGCTGGTCACCCAGCAAGTTAGCCACCTAGCCGCCTAGCCGCCGCGCCTTGAAGCCATTCATAAACAGTTTGTCAATGAAGACCCATCGGCTCATCAATAAACGTATTATTGTAATGTGATTCCTACGACATCGACTATTTCTATTAATAAAACGCGTTTCTGTACATTTTTGATAAAATCAATTACTTTTTCATTTATCAATTTTTCTTTATCAATTTAAGTCAATAAAGATTTGGGGACACGGTTTCATGAAGTTATTTTTCTATTGATTTTATTTTAAATGAACAGCTGAAAAATAATAAAAATGATTTCCGGATGTATTGTTACGTTTCGTTGCGCTTCTAATTCGTTGCATGACTGATGGGATCAAACTGAGACTTGATTTGATTTCTATTTAATTGTTTAAAGTTATCACGTAATAATTGAAAAACATTAATTGCCTGCCCCTGTAGCATGACCACCGTAGACAAGGATTTCTTTGACGGAAGAATCGACAAAATGACAGATAGTGCAAAGAAATCTGTAATTTTGTCGACACAGTCTGTCATTTTGTCGATTCTTCCTTCTAAAAAACCTGTTTCTACGGTGGTCATGCTACGCATGCAAATCTCTAATAAACAAGTACATATGGTACAACTTTATTTATACTTATACGTAAGTAGGTGTCTGAACTGCATTTTCACCCACAGTGAAACCTTTTTCAGATAACCAATAAATTCTGGCAAGAAGAAAGTTTGACAGTTTGCCGCCATTTAATTGAAAAAATTAATGTTGAGTTTTTTTTTTAGTTTTTCCGGCTTTTCTTAGAATTTTTGTTGTGATTCGGCCAGTTTTCATACATTATACATTATTTTAACAGCAAAGAGGTAAAGAAAACAGATTTTACTCTATAATAAATATAAAATAACTTTTTTAACAACGATATTATATAAAATCTATTGTTATTTAGGTATCAAAACATAGATTTATAATTTTATTGGTTTGGTTAAATACTTAATACAAACTACCATTTAGTCGAAGAATTTGATACTAAAGTTTTTATTTACAAACAAAAAGAAGAGTAACAAGTAGTCTAACAGGAAAGTCATTAGTCAAAATAGAATCAAAGAGAACAGAAATATTTTAGAAAGTTACTTTGAAGTTTGTAAACGCAGACTGAGTCTGACCACCATTTGTCCGTCTGACTGTCGGATGGGACGTAATTAAACCAATAGTTTATCTTGTTTGTTTTATGGAAAAATTACGTTTTGTAGAGAGGGAGGAAATAATTATTATGCCCAGGCGAGTTTAAATTCGTTCATTCACTGTCAGACAATACATAGCTTAAAACCACTGCGTCTTTGTAGCATAACATTTTGTATGAGGTCTTTCAATATAACGAAAGTGAAGAAGTATTAAGGAAAGAATTTTTCAAAATTCATACTTAACACAATTCATAATTTAATTCATACTCCTAAAGGAGTTAAATATGGATGGGGGTAGAGAGGATGAAAGTGGAATGGAAGCTCATAATTGTTGCCGGCTGAAAATCCTATCGGATATACATAAGTAAGGCTTGAATGGATGCACCCTCACTCTTCATGCACCTATACTTCTCTCAATACCAGATTTTGAATCAATCACCAAGAAAACTTTAGATTGATAAAATCATTTTAGAATTCATCACGCCCTCATAAATAAAAGCGTTTATTGGGGCCGCAGGGCGTGAAAAATTCTATTATTTTAGCGAGATCCCGCATGTAAGTAAAAAGCTTGTCAATTGAATTATCCATTAGCGTAGCAAATCGTTTTATTGGCCTGCAGCACATAAAACATTAATGATAATAGAACCCCTATTAATCGGTAAAAACTGGAGAGCATTTCGAAATACTTTCAATTGTATTTTCACTCATCTGTATCATCAGTCCATAAAAGAAAAAAACGTGTTGCGCCGACCCCAAGTAACATTGGACAAGGGCAGGAAGATGATGATACCATACCACTCCAATTGCGTAACCCGATCGATAGGATAACAATAAGAATTTTGAAGTAAATTGTTAACCATTGCTTTCGTTTCAAAAGATCGTCTACTCGACATCTTCACTTAAAATAAACAGTATTGGAATAGGAAATAATTATGTTACAAAATTACCCCACTGATCACAACTGTCTATGGTAGGATCCTATAACATTATCTGGTTGTAAACTAAGCCTCGCTTACACTATGCTAGTAGCTAGCTTGGACAAGAAGAGGTCTAGACTTCTTACCCCGAGGACACACAGCGAACACTTGAACCCTAATGAACTCTCCCGTGTTTCACAGGTATTTACTACCTTTAGACCTTTCTCACGATTGTTATCTTCGCTAGAAGTCATGACACATTGGAAAATGCTTTCCGTAAGTTCTAACAGATTTGTTTGAAAGTTGCTTTTCTGGGATCTATAGTTACACAAAGCGTGGGAATTGAAATTCTAATGCAAGAAATGCATGCATGGTCAGAAACTGCTTAAGTTATGATTGTTCCAAATTGAGTGCTTCGTTGACTGCGAGTGGAGGATCCTTTATGATTACTGGGTAGGGCACATCCACATTTTGACAGAGAGGTCTATGTCCAATCTAGTAAGAGGCCCTCTGTTTAAGTCCTCGGGAATTGCAAGCGCGATGCTATCTGTGTTGGAGTAGCAGTGTGCCTGGTATTGACGGCACGGTTGGCGCAGTGGCTGAGCGATCGGCTGCTGCGCTGCGTGTCGCGGGTTCGATCCCCGCACGGAACAAATATTTGTATGATCTACAGGTAGTTGTTCCGGGTCTGGCTGTTTGTGTATGTGATTTTAAATGTTTGTAAACGCACCCACGATACAGGAGAATATTCCTAGTGGGGCAACGTTTTTGAAAGAAAAAAAAAGGCAATATGTACGTCCTCTAATAGGATTAAAACTGAATCTAACAGGAAGAAAACATAACTGGCGAAATGTGGGTGTAGTATTAGATACTTACTCCTCTACCTTTCCCTGCGTGGATTACAGGCGTGATGTTATGTAATGTCTAATAGGAACCTATAAAGGAAATTCTAGGGACTCTAAGTAAATGCGGGAGTAGATTGATCCCTTCTTAACATCTCTGTTCAAGTTTTCGGTGAGTACGGGCGTTAGAACTAAAAAATAAACAAATATTTCATGCTGACTGTGTTCCTTACATTGCAAAATACTCAAAATATTGATAATGTATAACAACTCCAAGGGATGCATAATAAATAACACTTAAAATCTATTATCAGTGTCTGGGGCTCCATAAATTACTGCCAGCCTGGTGTTGATATGATTAATGGCGATCTATATGAAATGAATCAGGCGATGGCAATTATGTAAGCGGTACTGTGTCAAATAGTCCGCCCACGGACTGCCATGGTGTTTGTGTTGTTGGAACATGTTTGTGAATGTTTTTAAACACACGTCGTTTCTCTGTCCAAATTTGCCCGCATTTACCTGGCTTTTAGCCCCCAAGCCCCCGCTTCCCCGCCCCGACTCAACTTTTCCATTTCTCGGGACTTTTAGTGACAGATGTTTTTATTGAAAAAGTACACTGACATATCATGATATCACGCCTGTATTACCGAAGGATTAAGCAGAGGTTTCGTGGACTCCCGAATAATAAGAAAGCAATGTTTAAGTCAAATGTGCCTAATAAGGGGTGGCCCTTTTGCCATCAAACAACAAACTAAGGCTTCAGGCTGTTACTGAGAAATTTCTGATGGAAAAACCTAATAACACTTTGTTCGACCTCGGTTTCAAACCCAAGACCTCATGGTTAGATAGTACCACTTGTGACTATTAAACTTGCTTAAATCAACCCTAGCACTTGTACATAATGTACAAGTTCAACAAAGCAAACAAGCGACTGCGAAAATCTTTTTTTAAATAATTCCTACCGTAGTTTTTTTTTTTTTAAATAACGAATACTGACATAAAGGTGACAACAATAATATAGATAGATAACCGCCGACCTACGAGTACCTACGTGCGTCGCCTGAAATAGCTCAGTCTTATTTTAGACCCACCCAAAGGTGATACGAGATCCATTATCGAAATTAAACTTCTGACATCCAATTTCCTCTTACAAGATGTCAGTATGTATTTATAGAAAACAGCTTTCCAAGTTGTTCTGTTTTTGTAATGTTTTTATATACTTGAAGCCTACACAGATAACAAACAATAAATTAGTACCCATGTATCGATAAGTCAAGACCTTTTACTTTTCCTTGTGTCTACAATTACCTAATGATAAATAATAACCAAACTTTTAGATGACCTTGTTAGTGTTATGAATAAAGTACAGGCAGCCACAAAAAATAGTGATATTAATTCGTAAAATTAAATAAAATAACTACTTGGCTTTTTCTATCTCTGCAATTTGTGTACCGAAAAATAAAAACAACTTTCTAGGTATGTACAATGCCAACGGTTCCCTACTATTTTTCTTTTTGTTGGCTAGTTCAAGAGGGTACAGGGCCTGCCAGGTAGGTATTTGAAGAAACTATTGCCGTTACGCTGCGTCAAGCCTGCCGCCGTACAGTGCGATAGGGACTGCTACAGCTCAGACCGATTTTATCACAAAAAATTTGACGAGATCGACGTTTCGTATTCCTCTTTTTGCTCCTCGAAAACTGATTCGATTTTATTATTTTTGAAATTATAATTTTAAGAAAGAATATGTCTAGGATCTTATCAATTTCTTTTATGTTCAAAACTCTGTGTCAAAACTTTTTGAATTTGTCTGGTAGTCCTCTAATCACGGCCGTAAAAATGGGGCATTTTTGGAGGGTAATATTTTCTTTACTTACTAGTTGCTGAAAAAAGGGAAATGACAGGGACGTGTGGACTCTGTGGACAGTAGACCGTGGTTTTATGAAAAAAAATATTGTTCTAGAAGCATTGTTCAGGAGGGAAAAAGGGGAATACATTTGTATGAAGAATCGCAGCCCCTGTTCCCTCTTAAGTATACAGCGAAAGCAAATACTAACCCTATTTGGAATGTCTTCATTAACAAATTCTTTATTTAACTTTATGCTTTTAAATACCTTTGTTTTAAGCTTCTCTATACACGATAACTAACAAAAGCTATGTACATTCGCGTGCCGACCACCAGTATCGGGTCTTCGCCGAGCTTTGGTTGTGAATAGCCCTCTAACTTAGCTAGATAACGCGGAGTTTACCGAGACATGACACGACATGAGCCTGGGCGATGGGCTCTTGTACTACCTTGCTAGTAGCCAATACTTCCAGTTGTAGTAGGTACTATTCATCGACGTTGACTGTACTTAGGTTATTCAATGTTCGATTGTTGTAAATAGTGTAAGTTTCCATGAATTATGGATTCAGGTTTCTGATTTCAGTTTTCAGGTATAATTATTCAGAGCGTTACTATAAAAAAATTATATTCGATATATATCGAATGGATGCATTTACCTTTTGCCATTTGTTTAATTTCTAATCAGTCAAGTTGTTTACTTCGACGGAATGTAGGTAGGTAGCATTCCTTCGCTTAAAAAGTTTTAATTATGGAGTATGTCTTTATACTGACAAAAACATAGCAGTTCTGACAAGAAACTTGAACCTAATACCAAGGATCAAGTTGTAAACTTAGATATTTAGAATTATAAGCGACCACCAGTTTCTTTGAAAGAACTTTGTTTAATTTACGTACAAAATTGGATGCTAAACAGGTGGTCGTAAACCAAAATAATCGAAATAAAGACATTGGTTTCCGGCCACCACAATTTAGTATGAGAGAAATAACGGCCGCTAACAGAAATAAGTATGAAAGTTCATTGAGTATGCGACCAAAAAAAAGACTGTCCAGTACACTGAAGAAGCCCTGAAAAAGCTCTCGATGATATCCGAAAAGAAGGGAAGGAAATAAAAAAAAAGAGAAACATGTAGACTGTTTCAGATCCCAAGGACCACGATATAAGATCGGCTTAATTATGAATAAGAAACGCGGAATATCATCATCGTCTTCCTGCCCTTGTCCCATGTTACTTGGGGTCGGCGCAACACTTTTTTTTCTTCCAATCTCCTCTGTCAACCGTCACGCTATCATTTACTCCTTTAGCTTTCATATCGTTCCTCACACAATCCATCCATCGTTTCTTTGGCCTTCCTCTCCCTCTCCATCCATCAACTTTTATATTCATCACTCTTTTAGTCACATGCGATTCGTCCTCATCAAACGTCCATACCAAGACAGTCGATTCCCTTTCAACATTTCCGTAACTGGCGCAACTTTTAAACTTCCTCTAATATTCTCGTTCCTTACCTTATCCATTCTTGTCACACCACACATCCACCTCAACATTCTCATCTCCGCTACATGCAATCTTATTTCATCCATCTTCTTCACAGCCCAGCATTCCGATCCATACAGTACGACAGGTCTAATCATGGATTTGTATATTTTCCCCTTTAACTTGAGAGGCATCCGTGGATCACAAGTTGTTCCAGTGACCTGTCGCCATTTCATCCATGCTGAGTTGATCCGCTGCTTTACGTCTCGGTCTACTTCAACATCCCCTTGGACAAGCGACCCGAGGTACCGAAAATCGCAACAGATCGATACGGGCGTTCCAGCAAGTGTTATGGGCACAGGACTGGAGAGACCGCCGAAATCACAGAATAAGTATTCTGTTTTGGTCCTACTGACTTTCAGGTCAATATTCTCCAGTCTTTGCCAATTGTCTTTGCAATCTGCTCTGGACCTCTGGCCACTCTCGGCAAACAACACAATGTCGTCGACAAACAGCATACACCAGGGAGGGAGCCTCTTCCTGGATGTCCGACGTAAGTGCGTCCAATATCACAAGGAAGAGGTAAGGGCTTAGAGCCAGCCCTTGGTGCAAGCCGACAGCCACATTGAAGCTGCCGGTAGTGCCCGCTGTAGACCGGACTTGGGTATCGACTGTACATCGCTCGGACCAACTGCACATACTTCCCAGGCATACCTTTCTCTTTCAGGGCCCACCACAAAACCTCACGAGGTACCCGGTCGTATGCCTTTTCGAGGTCGATGAACACCTTGTGCAAGTTTTTGTGCGCACTTCTGTATTTCTCCCACAGCTGGCGGATGGCAAAAATGGCATCCATCTTTCCCCGACCAGGCATTAAACCGAATTGGTTTGGTGAAATTTCACTCTCTTCTCAGTCTCTCTTCTCTTTCAGTCGTCTTTCAATAACTTTCTCCCAAACTTTCATACTGTGCGCCATTAGCTTTATTCCTCAATAGTTATTGCACTCCAGCACATCGCCTTTATTTTTGAAGATGGGGGGCACCAGCGAACTGTTGCACTACTCGTCAGGTATGGCTTCTTGCAGCAACAACTTATTGAAACGCGGAATATATTTCCTAAAAATAATTTTAAATTGACTAATGATTGTTAATTCTATTATAACTATGACAAGTTCCTACGAAATCTAAGATTGTTATTTTTTAATTATAAGAAACATTACACCAAAGGATTACCATATTTGTTTTTATTAAGAGGCAAATATTAAAATATTTTTAAAGCGATTATAATTGTTTTAATGACATATTTTTCATATTAAAATAGCGGTCGCATACTAGCTCACTGGTGGTCGTAAACTGATAAAAATGGTCGCATACCGTTTTCGCTATATTTTCACTTTTGCAGCATTTTATAAATATTTTTGTATTAATGTATTTTATTTTATGTTTTGAATCCAAACTAGACTATATTTGGGACAAATTCACATTAACATATACTATTTTGCGCGTAGACAACATTTTTTTTTCCTCATCTTAAGTGGGCAACTCAGCTAACTGGCCGCTAACCGGCGAAATGACAAGTTTCTAGCTCTATATCGCATCGTCGGTACCGACTTAATAAGTTAATGCCAGTATTTACACAGACTGTTCTACTAAAAGCTTCCCGTTGTTCATTTGTTCAATGAGCTAAACAATCCGCTAAAGAACTCCAAACCACAAACGAACCGCATTACGTAAAGTCGTGTCCCACTTATTTTACCTCCATCGCTGTCAAAATCAAAATACACTTCAACCAACTTATTTGTGCGGGTGGGATAACACTTAATTAAAATAATTGTACCATGTTTCACATATCGATGCATGTTTTCTTGACAAGAAGCGCCACCTTGAATTGCAAACTTAAAGTGGTCATAGTATACAAGGTGTAAACGAACCCTTTACTAAGCCGTCAACCAAGCATTATCTGTACCAGACGTAAGTAACTTTACGCAAAAAATATTGCTGGGTAACGACATTTTTTCAAAAAAAAAGTCGCTCACAGACTCAATGTAACGCACTCAAAACATTGTGCTGATGGAGATCGTGGAGGGTATTTAAAATAAAGTTATAACACTAAAAACTTGTACTTATTTAAAAAAAATACTTGTGAAAATCATAGTACTTTGAAACCAAATATCTCCGTAAGTAGAAGGTTCCCAGGTATGGTCCAGAACAAAACAATGGTGGGGAGAACACGTGCCTTTCCGCTTCCTTAAGGGTATTGTTACGACATTCAACAAGACTGACATAAAGCTTTCAGACAAGTCTGTCAAAATTATAGCGATCTTTATTGTTAGGACCATAAGGTTGCTGTTGGACTACAGCTGTCAAAAGCAATACAAATGTGAATGGACTGTACAAACCGCATTACGAAAGTACATAAGTACTTATCAATCAGCTGTCAAATCATACAAACTCGACGGTGAAATACCTCGTTTGTCTTACTAGCTAACGTAATTACTACGAGCTGGCTGGTCGGCAACCAGATTAAGGTGGCCGACAACTAAATGAAATTCCTGGTTCGCGCGTGACCCGCGGTTGACACGGCCCTGCCTTGTAACTATCTAGCTACGTAGGTAGCTTTTGAATCGATTTCAGCTTAGTTTGAGGTCCGTTTATTTTGAAATCTGTAGTTTGCGTAGGAAAACGTTAGAGAGGTGTTATAAAAGCAGGTCTAGAAAAAGGTTACGAAATATGTAGTGAGCTTTCTTGTAAAGTGTTACAGTTTTTTGATTTTTACTACCCTTGCCCGCGGCTTCGCCCGATTGTTTGTCGGCTGAACTCCCACGAGATGACATAAAGTCCGCCTCTGTAACTTTGTGCTTGAAATGTACCACTACTAAATGTAGTACCGAGGTAAAAAGTATCCTATTTTATAACGCATTTCATTCAAATCGGTTCAGCTGTTAACTGACACAGTTACTTGCGCAATTTTTTTTAAATAAAAACCTTGCCCCACTCTAGGAATTTTCTCCCGTATCGTGGGTGCGTTTACAAACATTTAAACTCACATACACAAACAGCCAGACCCGGAACAACTACCTGTAGATCATACAAATATTTGTTCCGTGCGGGGATCGAACCCGCGACACGCAATGCAGCAGCAGATCGCTCAGCCACTGCGCAAACCGTGCCGTCAAACATTTACAATGTTAGTATGGACTTTGACCTGTGCACAATTAATTAGCATTAGCCAAAATATGCTTCTATAGATACTGCATAAAGGACACAACCGCCTCACCACCGCCAACTTATGTAGGTACCTAAGGGTACTTACATAAAGGTGTGTTTTAAGTACAACGATAAAAGCAGAGTATTGTTGTAAAAAGCCTTAAGTGCTTGCACACTTTACGGTATTTATGGGTGCCCTGATAACATGCACAATTACAACTTAAACTTAATGAACCACATAAATTATAAGTTTACTAACTTTTGTCCACAACTTCGCAAACCTAAAATAATCCCATCGGGATAAAATGTACCCTGTGTCCTAACCCAGGTTATGTTCTACCTATGTGTTAAATTTCATAGAAATCTCTACAGCCGTTATGGCGTGAGAGGGTATAGACAAGCATACAGAGTTACTGTCGCTTTTAGAATATTAGTACGGATATTGTAAGCTTTAAGACGTTTACATGAGTTACGAGAAGGTCGGTTCAGAGGTATTTCAGGTATTCAGGTCAAATCACCTCAAAATTTACGACATGCATGAGACAATGGTTTAACTTATGTAAACTACAACTTACGCTTATATTTAGGGAGTTAGTATAACAATAGAATTCCTACACTGTGTTAATAAATCCTAATTTTCATGACGCTAACATTGTCTGCTGTAAACTTATTAAATTCCTAGGAATTTAACACCTAGGTGTTGACGTAAATAATACCTGTTTTAGCTAAAACTAGACAACCTTAAAATACTCGACTTAGTGCCGGCTACAATAATATTTAGGCATCCGTTAGGATCGTTTTAAAAAAATAACTTGATCATTTTGGGCCTGTCGAAAGTCACGTCAACTCAAACTTGAATTACAGTGAAGCTTCTCGTGCTTAAATAATTTTGGTGTACAATCAAGTAAACTCCATCTATCTAAATGTCACTTTGATTTTTAAATAGTACATTTTGATATAAGTGGAGGAACTTTGTTATTGCATTCGAGGCGAAATTCACATCCGAGCCGCAGGCGAGGTTGTTATGGAGCCGAGAACCGCAGTTCACATAAAACTTTTGAACCCATTGATATTTAAGAACATTATTTTTTAAATAAACCATTTTGTAATTCAAGATAAAAAAATATGTAAAAATTAAATAACAAGAAGATTTTCACAAAGCTTTTGACAGTTGACAGTTTAACTGTTAACCGAAATCTTTAGCTTACAAGAGCGAAACCAATTTATTCGGAACTCATTCAAATCTTCTACAAAAAGTAACACACAATGAACCGAATTTAACTAAAAATATTTAAAAACAAAATTTTCCATGAGAAACGTAAATGTCAACGAATCTTCAACCCTTGGGATCAAGGGGATTGTAATTTTCCCTCGAAATTTTCGGTGACGTTCCATTTCAATAATGAGTTATGTGATTTAATAGAGTACCTGTCTACCTGTTCATTTGATCATCATCATCTACCTAGCCTTTTCCCAACTATGTTAGGGTCGGCTTCCACAGCTGAATAGCAGTATTTTACATGGAGCGACTGCCTGATCATTTAAATGTACTTATTATTATCATTCTCTATATCATAAATCAAAGCATGAAATAAACTGGCATAATTACCATTTTGTTAAAATGGAATCAAAAATGGAAAACCATAACCAACAAACTGCAAAACAAAACTCCAACATAGCAAAAATGATAGAACAAACATCTACGCGGCAAGTTGAGATAGTATCACACCAGAAAGACATATAGCCTGTATTCGGAATTTAATTTCGATAGTAACGTAACAGCTGCGCCCTCGGCGGCACATCGCTTCTCAGAACTTGCTCTCATTTGGCAACATCTCGCGACATATCTCGCCTCCTGACTCCACGACCATTATTCCAACGTTATCTCCGACATATTAGAACTTAAGTGAAACTAATATCAATTAATTAACTGGACGATAATAAGATCTAAATTAGCATGTGTGTGTCATTTCTGGAGCACAATGAACCGTTTGTTTACAAATTGATTTGTTATTTAAGGATAGTCGTACTTGCACTTTGGGTTTCTATAATAATAGATATTTTAGCTAAATTGTATCCATTTGACAAAGGCAACAGAACTTGTGCGTGCTAAACTTGACGCATGACAACACTTCTTTGCAATCAATGTTACATTATCATCAATTGTTCAATGATTGATAGTCAATCTATACAGTGGTATAACTTACTTACTTTAGCATAGTCTATATACGTTAATGCATACTATTTTGACTATTCAAGTAAAAAAGGTTTTTGTAAAAGCGCTTCATAATTAAAAAAAAAAAGCGGACAGTGTGGTACTTTATTATGCCATGTAAGTTGTTATAAAATATGAAAATTTATAATTTAATTTTTCACTCGCAATCGACAAAGTTTTAACGACACTGTACATATTTCAACCAGTAAAAATATTTACTGAAAACTGTTTGCAGCGGTTACTACATATGTACACCTACATATATTGTTATAACACTTATGCGACTACCACACCACTGTCCTTTTACTTTAGGAATTATCTTTTAAAAACCTCATTAACACTCTCATCCTATCGACCACATCTACCTAAAGAGTTAATAGAGCTATACTACAGCTCCACTAGGAAGTCCTGCCTCCTAATTCGTGTTGAAGCTAAAATCCTTGAAAAAAAAGAAAATCTCTAAGTATTTCGTGAAGCTTTCGTGTTTACGTTACGTTTACAGTACCCTGTTGTCTTTCAGCCAACAAAGAACCACAATTTATGACCTCCCAGCGACTTTCTCTATGGCCAATCCAATTTTTGGGCACAATGAGGAAATATTGCTTTGTAAACGGAGCTAAAAGGTTTGATAATGGTATTGGGATTTCCTTGAATTTATGGGAAGTTGTGGTGCAAATAATATTTTTTTAATATTCACTGAAAATTAAAAGAAAAAACCTTTTCATAATATCTTAGTTTTTTAAACTGAAGAAGACTGAAAGTCAGAATCCAAGGGTTTTTGAACTTCAAAATTAGAATAATCCTAAAATACTACCCTTCATCAATTCCTTATATTACATAGGTATCATCCCACAGCTGGGCCTTTTATATGATTTCCAGTTTCTTCACCTGAGTTAAGTTGGGCAAATGCTTGTTGGTTGTGCCAGTTCGACCCGCCATCTTTTGCTCTGCCACGACTTATCGTTTTCGCTGTGTCAGGTTTCCTCATGCGTGGAATTAAAATGATGACTAAGTGCAATTCATAATGTTGAGAATAAGATGATGACGAAGTGTGTAATGTTTTCCTGGCTCACTGCCAGGTGACTATGATAAGGTCTTGTGCTATAACAAGCGGTGCAATAACATCGTCCTCGTTACGGCGAGTCTCTAGTTTGTACTGCTGCTTCACCGCCAAAATTAGTTTTGTTTTACCTACCACTGCTGGTGGCTTATTTGCCAAATCATACCACACTAATATCTTTGTCGTCTTAATACTCATTGGGTTAGTAAATACACACTGGTACAAGCTAAACCCTATTTAGAACTTTATACATATACTTTGAGCT
This sequence comes from Noctua fimbriata, assembly GCA_905163415.1. Taxonomy (NCBI): domain Eukaryota; kingdom Metazoa; phylum Arthropoda; class Insecta; order Lepidoptera; family Noctuidae; genus Noctua; species Noctua fimbriata. Next base: position 12,982,063 of record LR990922.1, on the reverse strand, counting down.
TTGGGTGGTATAGCCGTATTGCGCAGCGTGATTCTGATTATATCTTCAATTTTGAAACCTGAAATGAAATTTGAAACATGAAATGGAAAAAAAGCAAATGACGCTCAAACCAGCTCCTCCCTTGTGCCAATCGCGTGCACATCGCGGGCTGCGAGTAATCATCGTCCATGTCCCACTTCATTAGAGACGACGGCGCCTCCCCGGCTGCCGGCTGCCACGACACCGCCACTGAATTAAAACCCGTCTCCGTTTCCCTTAATGTCGCCGAAATTAAAATTTGAGAACTATTGTCTCCAGCGAACAATGATCCCTTGTTACAGCACTTTTCATTCTGCGTTTCGTTCGCGCGCTGTCCTCATTCATTATTTGAAATGTTTGCCGTTTAAATTAAGATTTATTATTCTTTTTGGAACTCGTGGAAACCAATTAAAATGCCTGAAGGTACTGTAACGAGAAAATTGTTGAAAATCATAAAAGGTGACGCTCGGGACAAATTCGTTGCGTTCTGAAGTTGGGTCTTTAATTTCTTATTGTAAATGTTTTACGAGTATCTCTTTGTATTCTTATAGGAATATAAAGCCTGTGTAATTTAAGATACCATCTCAAATCAACTTACCTGGAAGAAATCTTCAAGTTCATGTATGGATTTGCATAAACTTGAAGATTCCTTACAAATTTACCACCTGTAAGAGAGAGAAGTGAGTCTGTTTTGAAAACTTTTCGTAGTGGTGTAGTAAAGTTGTTGATCTCTTTTGTGCAGGGTACTTCGGCAAGTACTTGAACAAGTACAACGGCTCGTACATCCCTCCCGGCTGGAGGGAGTGGGGAGGACTTATCATGAACTCAAAGTACTACAACTACAGCATCAACATGAACGGGAAGAAGATCAAACATGGCGATGATTATAATAAGGTACGTAGTCATCTTCTGCTTTTCAACCATTCCTACTTACTTGTTTTATGTACTACACGTTCTTGGATTGGATATTCTTGATTCCTACGAAAAGTTTTTTTGTTTGGCATCCTAAGACACTAAAAAATTCAACATTGGCTCTCAAACGGAACCATTGACTAATACTGCAAAATATTTCGACATAGTGTAACTTTTAATCGAGCGCCTTTTCGCTGTGAAAATATGTACCTAATATTACACAACATTCTATATTTCCAGGACTACTACCCAGACCTGATAGCAAACGACTCCATCGCGTTCCTGAGGGCTTCCAAGCGCCGTTTTTCCCGCAAGCCAGTTCTGCTGGTGATGTCCTTCCCCGCTCCTCACGGGCCCGAAGACTCCGCCCCGCAGTACTCGCATCTGTTCTTCAATGTCACCACGCATCAGTGAGTACAAATATTGACTAACTATAGGACCTATATCTTTAAAGGTCCTAGCTATTTATAGGACTTTCTTGAAAGGTCGTCTAAGGGTTGTAAAGCGAAAATGTCAACTCTGTGTATTTATATTTAGTTTTCTGAAGGTTCGAACTAGACAAAGTGACATTCTAAGCCGATAACAACGATGATTAAAAAGTGAAAAATGTATTAATTTATGCTGCAGAAAGGCTTATGCCTGTGCCGATGCCAGTCTTGTTGAATGTCGTATTAAATTAGGACCACTTTAAGTGTGCAATATAAGGTGGCGTTGCTTGTCAAGAAAATTTGCATCGACATGTCAAACTTGATACATTTATTTGAGTTCTGTGTTTTTCCGCCTGCACAAATAAGTTGGTTAATTACAAAACACTTTGAAAGCGATGACTACTTGTCTAGGCCCTCAAGTAGTGCCTGTAATCTATGCGTTAGTATTATTCCAAATCGAGATAATTTAAGTCAACTGAAGATCTGAGTCAGATTTTCAATAAGAGTGCGTTGATATCTATGAACCAAAATTGTAAAAGCTAATAATTTTTAAAAACATTAGCATTTTATGGGACTGACCTGATAAGCCCCCCTGTCATAATGACCCCATGCGAATGGCCATCGTCCGATAACACGCCTGCAGACCCCTCCGGGGATGATTGCGTGACGGTAATGTGGTATGTGGCCCAGCAGAGAATAACAACCCACTGTCGGCACTTTATCACGTATGATTTATATCGGGCAAGTTGTAAGAGTAGCAAATAAATCACATGAAGGTGATGGGCTATCGTCTTATTTGTTGTAGCCGCTGCAGTTTGCAACGTTTTATAGGCTCAATACTTGTACGTTATTAGTACACAAATATGTTTTGTGAATCGTCGAGAAAACAAAAGAACATCACTCTAGTACCGGACAAAGGCGCGACCTTGGAAATGTGCTGTAGGGTTTCCAGAGGTGGGTTTCACATAAAAGAAAGTTCAGATCAAAGCAGAACACTGATAAAGGCTTAGGTAACTTGAACACTGTACGTGAGACTGAAAGGTGTTCAAACACACCGTAGAAGTCTGTTCATCTGAGAGAAAAGAATACTAAAATAAAACTCAGTCCCACAGACGCTTTTTCAATATAACTAAAAAAATAATGTAAGAATTATTTTTATCCACCTAAAAGTATTCTTATAATGTTTATATTTGTCACCGACTCACCTCTGAAAGAACTGAAAAGGTCGTTCCCCTAATCGATAAATTTCAATTTCATAATTTAGTCCTCGGAGAGTATTCGATTCACTTCGGTCGTCAGTTGAAATATAAATCGGTATTCAGTTTGAAATCTCGGTGGAGTCGTGTCGTCTAAATATCTCAACAAAAACACTAATTGCTGCAGCGTTTTCGCAACAGCACCGGCCATCTTGCTCTCTTTAAATATTTAAGGAGCCGGAGTTTTTGGAGCTCCATCGAAAGCAAATAGCTTTTAGGATGCCACTCTGATGTTTGTGGTCGACCTCGCTACATTTTACTGCAAAGATGCTCAAGGATGTTACGAGGTCCTTAGTAAATGAGCACTGGAGCGCGGGAACGATTAACTTTGAGGGGGTCATTACTGCTTTACTCACACATTAACTTTCTGACAAAATATACCCACATTTTGAGCTTTTACGAGCTGCAAAATAAGTTCGTATACAACAATGTATTCAAACTTGCCCTAGTAAATTATTCATGCCGAAATAAAAACTGCATAGAAGTTTCCACACACATTATAACTTCTATATACGAGGTACTAAAAAGCTGTCCACTTTACACTGCGGTGCATGTACTCGCGTTCATAATCACGGGCGGCCTTTTTTCGCGGGAACTCTTCGTAAATTTTACGTGCACTTACCGTACAGCGGACGGTGCCCTGAATAATTTTACTTGCACTCAGACGGGAGGTGGCGCGAGGCTGATTTATGTTTCATAAGAATGTTTAGAGGAAGGCGGGCTTTATTCTGGTGTCTCACGATTTGGGGACATCAGACTCAGTATTCGCTCGTAGTACCTCCACTGAGTAAGCGACTCAACGGAAGTAGGAGGTGCGGTCGAGTAATGTGAGGGGATCAGTCAGTGCCTCTCTCAGGTGTCGCCCTGTCTGGCTGAACGGACGCACACAGATCAATTGTCTACTGCTAGACGGCGACGTCGTTTATACCCATTAGCTGGCGAACATAACGTCATCATTCAGTGTAGGTTGGATGGAGTGAGTCAGTTATTCTACTAAAATATTGTAGCAAATCTTTTACCCATCTACCGATATTCCCCAGTGTAGTCAGTAGCTGATATTATAATATCTTCCTCATAATGGCATTGTTTTGAAGAAAGTTTATAGTAGGAGGTTACCTAGGGTACAAGTTACAACGTATTATGTTACAGCAATCTGAAATAAACACGAGTGCAATTAAGAGTACACTTCTGTAAAAAAGTCGATCAATTGTGGCGACAGCTACCGGTTACCGATAACTGCTGGATGATAATAAAGGTTCGTAAAAACTCTTGTTAAAAAGATATAACAAGTAAAGTGTTATAATCGATTGCGACTCTACAATTGCGATTACAGTTTACGAGAAACCTCATTCAAAGTAACATTATAGCTGCAACAAAGATTTAAATTGTTGGATTCGCAATATCGCGTCATAAATAATTTTACGTTTCTGTGCCATTTTCTCAATCACTCATTCTGAAACTCAGAACTGTCGTTCAATGTGGGACTTGCGAGGTCAATATTCTCGGTGTAAACACTTTTTCACCTAAGTACGGCGGAAGCTGTGAGCACATCTACGATGTAAATCTTTCGATACAAAGTAAGAATTTCATCTCAAAGCGACTAAACAACCGTCCCTTCACCACGTACTTACCATAGATGGCAAAATTATAGGATTAATCTATTTATAAGCACTAATAGAAATAAAATATTTGACGCTTTCACGTTTTACGATGCAACATAGTGAGAACAACAAGTTTATTGATACTGACTCAGTTATTTTATGTGTTAGCTTCACAGAATCGTTTACATGTGTTGAACCAAATGGAGTACGTAAAGATCTTACTTTATATTGTTAACAGTCTATCAGTAACTTGGTGCGGTTAGAATGTTAAGCAAAAAGCTCTAAAAAGTTTGCCAAACATTTTCAATTCACTAAACAGTAAATTCTATGAACGAGCTGGAGAAAGAAGACGATCGTTCTTCTCTATTATGATTAACTAAGTAGGTAGTAGGTAGGTATTACGAATGTAGATGGCTATAAGAGCAAAGGAAGATCAATCATCAAGCAAACGATGGATGGACTGTGTGAAGGATGACATGGCTAGAAAGGAGGTGACTGCTGAGATGACGAGTAATAGAGAAGTATGGATGAAGACATGCTGCGCCGACCCCAAACGAATTGGAATAAGGGCAGGAGTATGATGATGATAGGTATTAAGATTGCGACAAAGTTTAGATTCCGAAGAGGACTTTTTTCATCATATTTAACGTTCCAGTAATTGCGAGCATCCGCTGCGCGTCCCAGTCCTTTAAGTTTTTGAAATTTTATTTGGACTTATTCGTCCGCGATTTCAAAAGCTGATTTTCCTATTAACTTGAATTTATACATTTTATTATTTTATTTTACGTGATAAAGTCCATGCAAACCTTTTTCTTAAATACAGAAACGTACCATAAGAATTGTTTTTTGCCAAAATATTGATGAGTTAATTCTTCTTCTTTATTCGTATGGTTAGTGCCTAACCTGGTGTCAGAGTTTTTCTGCCGCCCTTGGGCCTCTGACTAGGCTTTACATGACGTCAATAAATATCTCTCAGGCATGCTGGTTTCCTCACAATGTTTCAATGTTCCTTCACCGAAGCAAGTGATAATAATACAATACGCAAATGAAGCCGAAATAATAATAACCCGCATGTGTTAATAAAGGTTCTATTATAAAATAAGACAATCATTCTCTGGCAGCTGTAGTAGACTGCCGTATAGTATCGTATCGAGTGTCAGAATATGTGGATGTTATTACGCAGAGAGACGGTGCACGCCAGACTGCCATTCCTCGACAGATCACAACATGCACGCTGAATATGTATTAGATTGCAACTCGCTTCGACTTCATTCCATTTCAAGTTTTGACATAGGCATAGTGGGATTTGGGAGGGTGGCGTAGTATACATTTCTGTAGTGTGAGCAACTTTCTTCAGTCGCCTGAACATTTAGAGAAAATATCTGTCCTTAATCGCTATCTCGTAATTACTCCGTAAAGTAAAGTAAAATTTATTTGCATAGATTGCAGGTACATAAAATAAGATGTCACAATAAGATGGGTGAGCCTTGTACAATCTACAAACCTAACTACCCCCCCCCCCCTCCCTACCTTTTATCTTGTAAAAATCGAAAATGCTTTTTTTTTTCTCATCTGACTGATAGAAATCTGCGAGTGATTTCAGATGGACTAATCAAAATAATACGGTTATTTTTTTCTTTATTCAATTTTTGTGTTGAAAATTATATTTGTTGAGTTACCGCTTAAATGTTATGCAAAATATGTAGTTTTAATTCCGCGAAAACATTTTTTTATATTGCATAACATTTAATGTCATGGATTTCCACAAAGTAATGCCTGATTCTGTATTTTTTGTTGAGATACCGGTTTTTGGCTCATGGAAAGAAATATTGTCTTCTTTAAAATACCGATCCATGTTATTTATACGTAAAGTAAGTTTAGAAGAAGCTTTTTCAACTAAATTAGAAAGGTATCCTATGACCATTTGCATTGTTCTAAAAGATTTAATACGAGTAAACCCCATCTTGGTTAAATACGCAGCTCATTCAAATACCAGAGATTAATGAACACGAAAAGTTTGAAAGTGCCGAACAGCACAATTGTTTCGAACGAATTTCAGGACCAAATTGAAAAGTATTATCGTGATCCGGGATTAAGAGTATGAAATAAACCGTCTATCAAGTTTCCATCTCAGTTGCCAAACCTTTCGGAAACAGCCTCGAATTGTATGACGCTGAGGAATTTTCACCTCGCCAAACCAATTAGGTACGAGGAAAAACAAAATGGTTTCCAGAAAATGGCGGCTGAACTTTATTTTTCTTTAAATTAGCTGACGTAGGTACCTACCTATGTATTTGGGTAAATGGTTTGTCAAATTGCATCGTGCTAGTTTAATTTGCCTAGAAAACTAAGGAGATATTTAAAATTTAAAAATTATATAAGTATGTAGATAAGCATGAAGTTTCTAGTCTTTCTAGTAACTCGATATTTATATGATTATTGTAATTTCCACTTCTCACTTGCAGTAGCAACTTAACAATTAAGTACCTTCATCATTATCGAAGTTGAAAAACATTTCAATTTATTTTTGATTCAACGAATTTTATAATTTCCCTTTTGCAAACAGAAAATAAAACGTGCGCTATTTTTTGTACTCAATTATACCAGTTGTTACATTCAGTAAAAACATAAAAGCTGAGCCGCAGATCCACATAAAATACATCAGGAATGTATGTATGTGCATATTTTACGTTATTTTTTATACAGACGACTTCCTTGCATGAGTTTATTTATCGTACAGTTGGAACGTTCGATGGGTTCCTCTCGGCGATCCTCGCATAAATTATACCGGTCTGGGGAGCCTTCAGTGTGTGCTTGAAAGTCGCCGATGCAAATAAACGAGACAATCTTTATCCCAATCATTACTTAACATATAAATGTTAAGCTGTTTATTTGTAATCGTGTTAAGACAGCGGGATGAAGTCGGTGCGCGGTGGTTCGTTAAAATGTTCGGTTAGGGGCTTAGGGCTGTTACGTGCTGTCTTTGATGTTAGTGCTAATGGCATGTGAACACTTGCAAGTGAAGAATGTGCGTTTGGTAGTTTCAAGCTATAAAAATAAAGGTGTTTCTGGACTTCAATTTAACGCGAATCTATTAAAAGTAAAGGAAATTTGAATTAAAGAACACTGGAGAAGATATTTTTGATGTGTCTTCTGCTGTAATACGCGCCGTTTTAACTTGTAGAAGACAAGAAGTTACTTAAAAATAAGATAAATTCCTAGGTACATTTACGTAGTTTCGTCGCCACGTTTTCCCTTCGAATGAAAAGCTTTGTGACATCCGTTTGAGCCAAGTTCGAGCTTATCTCATAATTCCATTCTAAGCGAGTTTGCTCACGCTTGATATGCCCTTAGAACAACTTTCGTGGAAGCTTTTACATTAATTCCATACGCATAAAGCGAGGCACGAGCCTGTTACAAAAAACTGCCCCTTCTTACGACATATTGTCGATTACGATTGGTAAATATTGCTTATTAATAAACATGGTCGTGCATGGCCCATTGTTCCATGGCCACTATAAACTTTATACCACCATTCAGAAAATTGTTTCCTTGTACGGACTTTTACTACTAGGTATTAGTTACATTACATTCCTCTACTTTAATGGCTTTCCTGTAATAAATCAATAAAGCCATTACGATCACTTATATACTTTATAACCATTATGATACTTTATAACAGTTATGACTACGATTAAGTATTGGTTTTTGTGTACACGACCTAGGAAGTATTTTAGTAGGCAATCGGTTTCTTAGTTAATGTATGTACGGTGAGTGATAGTAATAAGCTGACCCACCTTTGCATTAGCTAATTGCTGTCACTCTCTGTACATAGCGTCGTTGAAGTTCTAACACCACGTAGGTCATTTTAGGCGGTTTTTAAATTTAGACGTTTTACGTTGTTGCGAGAGAATCGGAAGACGCGTTGTTTCAGCCAATCACAGAAACAAGCAACGTCTCTATCCGATTTGAAACGAACACAAATTATAAAATGGTATTCTACCATTACATGGCAGGTATAGGTTATTATGCAGTTTTATTAATCTCATTTTTTGACACAACGTGGTGATCATTCCACGCTTCCAAAAAAGTGACCGCCTCGTTGGCCTAGTGGTCACAACCGCGACTGCTGAGTATGAGGTCCTCGGTTCGATTCCCGGGTCGGGCAAAGTGTTTTTGGGTTGCTGTTTTGATGGCAATGGGTTCGCCCCATATTACATGGGACTTAAACATAACTGGCGAAATGTAGGTGATATACTGCCATTAGGTACACCTTTGCCTAACCCTTCGGGGATTAGAGGCGTGTTGTTTTTAAAAAGTAACCTAGATTTAAAACTACAAGGGGTTATCAGACCAGATTCGCAGACGCGCAGCACTCACTTTAGTGTCGTTATTTGTGGAGGCTCTATTAAACAACAGTATATGGACTACCTACGTCTGAAATAAATATCTTCTATTCTATTAATGCAACCTTACCCTAACTGCCTGTTCAAGTGCCTCTACTTACCTACTACTTATTAACATACGGCAAAAACTAGTAGGTGAGATGGCAGGCTCAGACCCGATTAGGTACATACATCAATGGGCTAGAAAGCGAGGTATCCATCTTAGATTATTTAAACAGAAGTGGTGCAACTTTAATTAGCAATATAAACCCTCCACAGAAATTATCATAAACTTTTAAGTTACCCTAAGCATCTTAGTTCTGCACTTTTGCATACAAATATCACTTTAAACATGGCAAAACAGTTCCACTCTCACGAATTAACTTAAAATGAAAATTGGAAGGCATTAGTTCCACATAGCTTGTATTAGTTGGATGTTACATTTGATTAGTGCATGTGCATTCTGCATACATTCTGCGGTGGACCGTCCGCGACGCACTGGCGCCAGTGACTAGAGCCGAACATGAGTCTAAACGAAGCTTCAGGGCTGTTGAAGAAGTATTTTTTTATAAGAAAAAAGTTATAGTACATTAAATGTACCTGCAGTTTTTTTTTTACTTTTTTCCTTAAATAAGTTCTTACTATACTTTAAATAATACAATATTATATGCTTCTAGAAGTTTTCAAGGGGAGCGCTACCTATCTATTGATTATTATTACTGGCAAACAAAATTTATGGTAAGGTATAGACACACTGCACACGCATAGCGCGATTCAAATAATTGATGGCTACAATAAACAACTAAAGTTAATTGGGACCTAATATTTTACTATCAATAAAATCTATTAGACACATTTTAAGCAATTAAATTCTGCGAAATAAATCATGATTTAGTTCTTCCAGACACAAGGTATATCCAAACAAATGCATGGGCAAAGTGTCTAGCTTTTTTTTTTGAAATACCGGTATGGTAACCCTGTTCATTTTAATATTCAGCCATCGGCGTATTGTGTGGTCGGGCGTATCGCAGAAACCTGTCCTCGACCGTGCCGACAAACGCGAATTAAAAAAATGTCTAAAATGGACCTTTAATATGTAATAATGATGTAGAATGAATCCTTTCAAACCTTGATTTTTAGTTAGATAATAATATGTGATCAATTTTGTATGGGGCCTATAAAGATAAATCTTCTTGAAAGCTAAATTATGCACAAAATGTTCTTCAAAATTCCTTCTACCTAAATGATTTTCGTTTTGCCATAACTCGACCTTTCAATGCTATGTCGACACTTGGGTCATTGACCATAATTTTAGCCATTTACGTAAATCAAAAATTAAGTATATCCCTTTAATTTTTTTTGTATTGTGTATACTGAATGGAAAGGATATCGATGCTAAAACGGTTACCACGTACCTATTCAGTACTTCATTCTGAACATAGACTTTTTTCGTCGGTTACTAAAAAAACAGCTGTTTCCTACAAAAATGCAATATCTACACGGTCAAAATGTATGGAACAGCTGATTTTTTAAAGGCAGTGAGTGCTATTTACTTTTCGTAGAGATATTAATAGTTAGGATTAGAATGTCCACTTACGACCTTTCGACCGGACAGCACAGCTAATCTTTACATAGGTAGTACAAAACAAAGTCGTTCCCGCTGTCTGTACGCTCTTCTAAACTACGCAACGGATTTTACTGCAGTTTTCAGCAAAAGATAGAGTGATTCAAGAGGAAGGTTTATATGTATATGTGTATCTACATTGCACACGTGCGAAGCCGGGGCTGTACGCTAGTCGTTAATAAATGAATGTCCTAAAAGATCTCTATAATTTATTGCCTTCCTTTATATAATTTTCTATCTTCTGTTTTTAGTTGTATACCTATGTTTAGAACCTATTTGCTAGATATAGACGTTAAAACTGTTATAGGCCAATAACTGAGAGTGCTTGCATGTTGATGCAAAACTATAAGTAGGTACTACGTACTGTGGGCTTAGACCCTAGCAAGAATGCGAGGAGAAAACTTAATAAGTTGGAACGATTTTTAAATTGAAATGACTCGTTTCGTATTTATTACTAATTCTTATCTTTCACAAAAACTACATAATCTAGTTTACAAATAAATGCTATGAACAGTATTATCTAGACAAAAGTTTTAGCATCTGAAGCCGAACTAGGAGCAGGAGGTATGTCGGCTTTCAGCGCCCCTCGAGTTACATTAAATAAGCGTTCTTAAATATGCTTGCATTTTACAATACCATTGAATAGTATGTCATGTACTCTTATAAAGCTTTGTAATAGTGATCTGAGCCTCTCTTTGTGTGTTATGCTAGGTGAATGAGTGAGTGTGAGAGGGTGTCTATAGTTGTGTGTGTGTGATATGTGGTACTATATTATTGTCTATGGGTGATGTTATACGAAGTGCTTGTCCCTTTTAAGCGAATCTTACAACGGTTAACTTAACATAGATATCTAGTTAAGTAGGTATCTAGTCACTCGGTCTTTAGTTAAATAATAATTTAATGTAGGCGGGTACCTACGTAATTCTAATCTGTATACATTGCCGTATAAAATTGTAGTTGAATATCACGCACGCCCAGGCTATGGAAGTTGCTGAAATTCATGAACAATGTTTTCAACTATGATATAACTTCGACGTTCAGAAATAGTTCATTGATAACTCTATTAGCAGACAGGTCATACACGTTCGAGTTTTTGTATCATAAGCATAACCGTGAACTGCTGGTTCAAATCTATGGTCGGTCAACGTTCTGGCTGGTTTTATCGCTGGAAATTTCTTAGCCTTTCTTCTTCTTGTTTTCTTCTATAGTCTATGACGACCCCTATTGTATCCGACTAGTATCAGCCCTACTGAATCCCAGTAGATCAGATACTAGATACCCAGTACATATCATCAGCCTAAATCTTTATTTTTGGCAGGCTAAAGGCAATAAAGATGTCGCATACCTTTTTACCTACTACCCTGTGCGTTTCTATGTTTTGTTTACACAAACTAACAAGTCCAATGATTTCACAGCACGCCGACGTACGACATGGCTCCGAATCCGGACAAGCAATGGATCCTGCGCGTGACGGACAAGATGAAGCCCATCCATCGGCAGTTCACCGACCTGCTGATGACCAAACGACTGCAAACGCTGCAGAGCGTCGATATGGTACGTTGTTAACTAAGTCACTACGCTTTGCTGGGTATGCAACGACAGTATGCTATCCTGAGAAGGCGTGCAATACCGCACTTTTTACCGCTTCCACGAGCTTCACTCTCAATCGACACACGTGTAGCGACCGCTAGGTACTACTGAATAACAAATTAAAGAAATAGCTTGAAGCGTGTCACCAGTCAGCGCGACGCAACCTAATATTATGTACTTAGTTTCTCACACGAAGGATGCAAGTGCATCATACGCTAGTCACGTCGCAAGTCGCATGACTCAGTCGTAATGTCGAGGAAAAATCACAAAAAAATTTTAGAAGTAGAGATAGATTTATAATACTCAAGTAAGTTTATTAGCTACAGAGTTACGGTTTTCATTGAATCAAACTGAAATGTTCTTTTCAGGCTGTAGAACGAGTTTATCAAGAGTTGAAAGCACTGGGCGAACTGGACAACACGTATTTAGTGTACACGTCTGACCACGGTTATCACTTGGGCCAGTTTGGCTTAGTCAAAGGAAAAAGTTTTCCTTTCGAGTTTGACATCAGAGTTCCCTTCCTAGTGAGAGGGCCTGGAGTGGAACCTGGCACTGTGTAAGTTTTGATTCTTTACTTAGTACTACTATTATTGAAAACTTGTCAATGTTTACCTACTTTAGTAGAACGTGGATGTTTTAGCGCGTGGCCAGGGTCGGAATTATCGCCGCCATCTTGTTTTTCAACACAATTTCACAAATTTTTACCCACAGCGCCCTCCTGACAATGACATTTACATAAGCATAATTTATTAAAGCGCCAAAAGATCCATACAGCACTAACACGAATAACGAAAAAGGAGGTATGCATTTGTTCATGACCGGTTGAAATATCTGAAAAAACTATGAGATGCAATTAAAAAAAAAATGTTTCCTTTTTAATTTCTAATGGCATCCTATTTTTTTTGACCGGTTACGGCCAGGTTTAGGTAATACTTACTTACTAGAGTTATTCAAAACAGTTTCTACTTGAGTATTAAATTAAACATAAACCAGTCCTTCGATCAGTCAGTATTTTCTAAACATTATTCTATAATCTGGATAAAATGTGAATGCATTATTTTTAAATTATAATATATTATATGCATGCTATTATATTTAAGCTTTCTAATTATTATCTCTGGTTGAATCATCTGAAAAATTATTAAAACGCTATAAAAAAAAATAAACGAAAATAAAGATATACTTCTCGTAATGAAATGAACATCTGGCATGTTGAAATTAATAAAAGGTTTATTCTTACATGGCAAAAAAATCTTTCTGCATTCCTTCGATGTTAAGAAAATTTTAGGAACTTAAATAAAGCCTTATTGCCGTTGTTTACCTATATAAGTAAATAATAATAAGTAAATAGGTAGATTCCTGTATCTACCAACTTACTACCGAAGCTTAAATACTGAACGTTTTTGAAGACCCAGCATAATTATCAACTCAATCTCATTTATGAATTAACTTTTGGCGTGAATATTTCAGAAAAAATTCCAACTTGTCTTTTTCTTCTCTCTACAGCGTGGATGACATAGTTCTCAACATCGACCTGGCACCAACGTTCCTAGACATGGGCGGGGTGGAGCCACCAGCGCACATGGACGGACGGTCTCTTCTGCCACTGCTGCAGCCACGTCGTCGTCGCCACGCTACCGCGCACTGGCCAGACACGTTCCTTGTCGAGAGGTAGGTAATAAATTAGAAACAATACAAAAGTATTGGTCTTTTTGTCTACCCACGTTTTACCTGTGCAATTCTGTCGGTACATTATATGGAGAAATTTTTACACAAAAATTCGATTTAGGAAAATCGTTCTCTAATCGAGTTAAAATATAGGAGATGAAAGTTTGTATTTTAAGTTAGTTTTTTGCCGATTGGAAATCTCTTCGGGCATGGCCCACGTCTTGTTGAATCTTGAAATAGAACCTACACCTAGTCTCAGTTAATGTTTATCTACAATATAAATCTAAGTTCCAACAAAGAGGTAGAAAATAATTGAGGTGGAAACGCCAACTTTTTCATCAAATAGTCATTCAATGAGATTAAATAAACACAAGAGGGATAAGTAAATACATACGTTTTACTGCCGCGAATCATATTTTCTTCAACGAACAGCCTGACACTGACCGGCAAATTGCAAAAAACATAAGAAAATTTGAATTTCGCGGGCTACATTGGCGCGTTAATCTTAAATAACCGCATTATTTTTCTATCCCTAGTTCGGGTCGTCGTGACATCCCAGGTCTAGGCCACCGCTCCAGGGAGAACAAGTACAGCCGGGAGATGAATCAGAACAGAGCCACTACATCACCTCCACAGTCCTCGGAGAGCGGAGACTTCGACGAAGACACCGATGATGATGACTTCCTTGAGCCCGATGATGATGAGGATGATGTAAGAATTGAATTTTGCAATTGTCATTTACAGTTGAGAATCTTGAATATGAAGTATGAAGGTATTCACTTAAATTGTATTGATATCTAAAACTCCCTGAAGGATAACATCCAAGTAGGTACAACCACATATCTCACAATAAAATTGTCAGTTAAATTACTTTAAAAGTAATTGACTTTAAAATGTAATGTTATAAAACGAAAGAAATTAAATGATAAAAACTTGTTCGGTAGTTTTAGAAACTGTAACTTTTGCTCCTTCTGACTAAAACACATTCTTGTCTATGTTCTATGAAGGAAAGTTCAGAGAGTGACTCAAGCGATCTGAAGAAGTCATCGGAGCCACTCATCACAAACGAGAGCCACAACCCGCTGCTGGAAGCGAGCCTTGAGAAGGTGCTCGACGCAGAGGAGCAACCCAACTACCTCACACCTGGAAGCAAACTATACGACCGTAAGAGACCTCTATATTAGATTGCGTGGAACGAGAAGTGTTTAGAGTGGGATCCTTCCAAATCCTAAGATTGTGTAGGACCTACTTTGTAATTTTAAAATTTCGCTTGTGCATGATTATTTGATTTTGTAATTTATCTTATACACCACCAGCTCTTAAATACAACCCATGTCAGATTTAATAATTTCTCTATAATAACTATCTCACTAGCTTGTCTCGTTGGTCCAGCGGTCGCAATCGCTACTGCTGAGTTCCAGGTTTAGATTCCCCAGGTCGGGTAGTGTTTTTGGGTTTTTCTATCAGGAATTTCTCAGTAGCAGTCACAGAGTCTGGATTTGTCCCAGTTGATGGAAATATAGGCTCACCCTTTATAACATATTTAAACATAACTGGCGAAATGTAGGTACTATTTGGCATACCTCTGCCTAACTCTTAGGGGATTACAGGCGTGATGTTATGTTATAATTTCAGAAGTGGCGGATGCTACCGGGTTGGAGGGAAAAGCAGCTCGCTTAGCAGCTGACTGCTCTAAGGCTGAACTGCGTGCACCCTGCTCCGCGGGCAGGAAGTGGAAGTGTGTTCTAATAAATGGGCGATGGCGTAGACACAAATGTAGATATGAGGTCAGTATGATTTTAGGAATCAACTTCTAAGCAACATACAAGTCTACTATTAGTATTCATGAAATATTTCTGTTTTGCAGACTGAATTGACGCCACAATCGAAGATGAGCACAAAGAAATGTGCCTGTTTCACACCTAGCGGACTTGTATACACAAGGCTAGAAACTGACGGAACTATAGCTCGACGACTCGCCGAAGTTTCGAAAGAGAACAATACTCGCAGTCGAAGATCTATAGACAATGAGGTTTACGAACCTAACACAGTTGATAGTATTCTAAAAGAAAACCCAAGTATTGGACACTTGAACTTCAAGAATGAACCAATCGACGAATTAGAAAGCAGAAATACAAAAGATAAAATCGACAAACTTATTAAGGAAACAGAAGCATTCCTTGAGGCTTATGAACGTACCAAAGAAAACGTAGATCATAAAAGAATTAAACGTAGGGCTCAACACTGGAACCACAATAAACATAAGAAAAACGACGCGATAGTTAACAGCAATGAGTCTTCGTTAGAATGTAAGATAGAAAAAGATGGAACAGTAAACTGTTCTCAGATAATTTACAACGATCTCAAAGCTTGGCACACTAACAGATTGAGTTTAGAAGATCAAATAAGGCAATTAAGAACGAAATTAGAAGATTTAAAAGAGATAAAAAGACATTTAAAAACTTCGAAGCCGGTCATTGAAACGCAAACTGTCCATCCCGCCTTCATCAGCAACCACCTATTTAACAAGAGTCTAACTCACGAACACAATTCTTCAAAGGAACATTTAAGAAGAGGTAGAATTCACAGAGTGAAACCTAAACACAGGAATAGTACGGCTCAGGAAAAGAAATTCAGGCATTCAAATGAATACGTAGTACCTACAATAAATGCTAAAACCAAAGAGGATGTATTTGATATTCAATTAAAGAACGAGACAAAAACTGAAGCTCCTACGATTCAAACTGTTAATGTGACTAACGAAGCGTATACAACCGTGAATAATACCGATCATAAAATCGAAATTCCTAAACCTCAGGTGACTACGGTCATTATAGAAGGAAACTACGAACAGAACAGTGTTGAAGAAGACAAAAGTACATTGCAAAGCGTATTAACGAGCACAGATTCGATAGCCACAACTGAATTTGCGATGAATTTCGATGTTACTACAAAACGTGTCCCAGAAGAGAATTCTACCGATGAAGGGTACTTTTCGCAGAATGTGAACTATTTCAGTTCCGCTATAGATAAGTTTCTGTCGACGGAGAGATCAACAAGTACGACAAGTAAACCAACAACTGCTGAGACAACAACAACGAGTAGACCGACAACCACGGCACCTAGGCACACGACACTTAGTCCTTTGAGCCTTGGCCCGGCGCGGTTGGACGCTTCTGAATACGAACAGAGGAATCCTAACAAAGCAACGTCAAAGAATATGGGAATTTTCGATAAGCCTGTTGACGTGTTCCAGAGAAGGCTTCATCCGCTCTTCATTGAGAATGAAGATAAGCACGTTTGTTATTGTGAAGAAAATAGGTTGGTAACTAATTTCATGATTTTGAAATTGAGTTATTTTCTAGCATCGTTCCTGAACAAGGATGTAATGGTTTTCTTCTTTCTTTCAGAAAAATGAGAGGACCTGGACACAGCTATTTAGAAGCAGCACAGAAAGCGAGAGAAGAACAAAGAAAGAAGAAAGCACAGTTGCTTCAAAAGAAACTGAGGAAAGCTAGGAAGCGGGTATATATCAGAATTTGCAATCTACCCACATTTTAAACAAACTTGAAAGCCAAATTGAAACGACGAAAACTCTAACTATAAGATTCTGTTATTTTTAATTCCAGGCGGAATTAGAGAAGCTATGTGAGTCAGAGCGTATGAACTGCTACCGACACGACAACGACCACTGGCGGACGGCGCCCTTCTGGACAGCGGGCCCCTTCTGCTTCTGCATGAGCACCTCCAACAACACCTACAACTGCATCCGGACCATCAATGCTACGCATAACTTGCTCTACTGCGAGTTTATCACCGGACTTGTCACTTACTACAACTTAAGAATCGGTAAGACCAGGGAAGACAAAAACAATTGCTGTTCACACGCAAAAGTTCCCAAATAAATTAACATTTTCAATTGCTTATTCCAGATCCCTTTGAGACGCAAAACCGAGTAAAATATTTGACGCCGGCTGAGAAAGATTACTTCCACAACCAGCTGCAACAACTGCTCGGCTGCAGAGGTCCATCGTGTCGACGGTTCTCACACTCTAATCCAAATGGTACAGAAAAATCTTTAAATTTATAAAATAAAATGCACATACATGACCAGTGTTAAGTAATTGTTAAAACTTCGAATTACAGGCAGCAGTGAAGAAAGTGGCAGCAGGCGTTTTGACGACCGATTCGAAGACCACTTGTACAGGGGCGACTCTGTCGGATATAATGAGAGGTAGGTAACCCTGAATGTACGGTTTCATTAATAACCCTGATCATGACCATTACCTTTCACACTTCAAGACAATCCCATGGTCTACATCTATCAACCACCGTACCACAATAAGTTTCCATAATATTAGGAGCTTACGGTGAGTCGATGTTTTAAAATTACCGGTTGGATTAGCTTCTTACTTCTTTTTCTTTATCGTGGTAAGTGCCTTATCTGGTGGCAGAGTTTGTATGCCGCCCATGGGCCTCTGACTTGGCTTGGTTTCAAGTAAACTAACACGAAGGGGATTCCGGGGTCTTAGTTAGACCCCGCCATCCCCTTCGAACCTGGCCTGTCCGAGTCGGGGTGCCCCAAGTCTCTCTCAGCCTTCGCTCGCTCTTGTTCCTATATTCTCCTTGCCGCAATGACCGGATAAATAGTTACTTACTTGGTACAATAGTCGCCGATTCAGTATATTGGTCGCCAATTAAATTTTTATTCGCCCGATTAATAATTTTCCATTAAATTATAGATACAATACTCACATGAATTCGAAAAATCAGAGGTGCGTGCCTCGGGTTCGAACTCGAGACTGGCAGGACTTGGTAGTCCGACGGTCACACCACTAGGCTATCACTGCTATCGGCGGTTACAGCTTCTTACTAAGCAGCGGCTTCTTTTCTTTCCTTATAACAGCTGATAAAAGAAATTCTTTCCTCAGGGCATGGCGATGGAGCTACGGTCGAAGATACGCGCGAGCCAGGGAGCTACACAGACGCAGGCACATGACGCAGTACTAGTCGACGTTCTGTTAATATCTTTGGAAAATGACGCGACAAGCAGACACGAGAACTGCTTTTTGTAAAGAGGACTTTGGCAGGCAGTACGGGGCGGGCGCAATAACGATAGATTGTTAGTTAAGGACGCAAGGAGTCGTGATGCGACAAGAACTTTTGATAGGAGTTACATACTCAAGTGAAGCTATAGCTATGAACACAGTGAAAAATGTCGTAGGTAATTAGCATAGAAGTTGTGAAGATTGTTTACAATTTTACATCTGAATGCAGATCAACTTACATCTTTTTACGTAAATATTTAAGTAAACAGTCTGATTTCTGATAATATTTAAGTGACTATATCATTTTCAATATTTATTCTAAGGTATTCTTACTATACATAGAAAGTAGTAGGGCTTCCTTTGTATTTTACATTCTACATTATTCTATGTGGCTGTCTTTTCTGTCTTCAGAATATGTAATTGATAAGAATAGTCATGTCTAACATTAGGCCAAGTTTATCAGCATTATGAAAAATATTCACTGCCTAAAACACTGAAGTTATATATTAGGAGTACCTATATTACTTATACTTAGGTTTCTTTTTACTTAAATACTGTGAACCCTATAAAACAATCTAGCAGTAAGTATGACAAACTCTGAAGTCAGTTGGTACAATAAACTTTTTTAGATGTCTTTCTATAAGTCTGTGTACATTTAGCTTTAAAAAAATATTCTGCAATTATTATCAATGTAATATTATTGTTATTCTTAGCTTCATTCAGTGACTACACACTTTGTGATAGTGCTGCCTACTTGTGGGAGATTAGATGAATGGATATTATGCTCTAACATAAAGGGTGTAAAAGACCCTTAACGAAGCCGAAAGGCACTTGTTCTCCTGTCATTGTGAACATTTTTTTGTTCTGGGCCATAACCGGGAACCTTCTAGTTACGGAGATATTGAAACGAAACGTCAAACTTCCAACTTTATCACAAGTTTTTTTAAGTACTACTTTTTAAACGTTATAACTTTACTTCCTTCATGACCCGTTTACTATTCAATGCATCCATCAACACAATGTTTTGAGTGCGTTACATAGAGTTTTACAATAAAACGTGATTTTTCACCCCAAAACTAAAGTCGTTCCCCAGCAATATTTTTTGTAGGGTTTCTTAGTTTGATACAGAATGCTTGGTTGACGGCTTTGTGAAGGGTCCGTTTACACCTTGTATAAGTATGGGCAATGATGTGTCTGCTGTGGGATGTAATCATTGAAGTTTGTTGTAGATGTTATGATGTAAAAGTATGCCTGTAGTACACTCGCTATTTATCTAGTAGACATTAATGAAAGTGATATTAAACTGTTGCCATTGTGATGATAATGTGTATTGGTTGTAATAATAAAATTATTGGAGTACTATTGCCTTTTATTATCTACTGACATCCAAATAACAATACAAGTATGATATTGAAATACATATTGAGGAAATGGAGACTAAACATTTTATATTCAATCCAGTCATGACAACTATCTATAGACTAACCGCTTTAATGAGTCCTGCCCTTGCCCCATCAAAGGCACATTAAGCATCCACAAAGTCCTAACAATATACCAAAGATTATATGCTTTAAAATAACCATAATCCACATAGATATTACGATACTAATTGGACCAATACGTGATCAACCTTCAGAATATTCCATTTAAATTGATACCTTCACGAGGACTCATTAAAGCGGTTGGTCTATAAATGTTGTAGGTCATTCAAATGAGAATGAATATCATTATAGTTTGGTTTTAAATAGATAAAGATTATTAAGTTAGACACCTAAAATAGATTCAATATCAGCATCATCAGAACATGAAAACAACATATCATTTTGTGGTCTAAGTATGCTATCGGTCTGATCTGTTTCATGTGGTTCATCTGTGTACTGAGCCCATCTTGAATTTTTATTAGACACAGGGGGAACAAACTTATTCAAATTATTATGTTTAATTACATTGAAGGGTTTTGCTACAGGTATAGAGTCTTCAACATTAAAGTTGGGTTGTGGTGGTTTTGATTTTGGCTCAATCAGTCTAGAAAATATCAAACTATTTGGCACAATTTTAGGTGAAGTAGCAGAGTTATTATAATTGTAGCCCTCTTTAGGTGCTAAATCAGAATTTCTTTTGAAGTTATTAGAACTTCGCTTTCTCCGCTTTATAGGAATCTCGAAACTAACTTGTGTTTCTCCTAGGGACATGTTTTCATTAGTATTTTCTTCTACAGTTTCCGGTTCGTCTACATAGTTTGACCATTTACTATTTTGTACTGGTTTGTAATTATTCTTTACAGGCTCGGTTACAATATCCTCACTTTCGTTGCTATTACTATTCTCATCTGTGTCGTTTTTCATCTCTTCTAACTGCCCTCTCAAACCGTTTAGTTTTTGAACCTGACATCTGCATTCCTTTGCTGTGCCTAATCCATAGAATCTTTTAAATGATTGCTTTTCACCACAAACCTTACACTCCCATTTATTTGATTTGGTAGTTTGATGACCCTAAAATAATTTTAATAGAAAAAAAAACGAATTATAAAACAAAATAATATGTTTATAGAAGAATAAACTTTTATAGTACTAAAACTTTCACATAGGTACCTGAAAGACTGAACATTTGTAGCATCTTAAAACCTGAAACTGTGGCGGCATCTTGTTGGAACTTTATTTCATTAGGTAAAAGAACGTAATCAATGGTCCAGCAATTATCTAATTTGTTTGCAAACTGAATTACTGAACTGACCGTTTCGAACACCAACACTTTTTCCAAAACATTGACAGTGACAGCTTTGTTTGACACTTGACCCACTTCACAGAAGATCATCACCTTTTTTTAAAATAATCTTTATTCGTGACCATACAGTCTTTTTGTCGCAGTTATCGCCTTTTGGCAAAGTGTTGCCCCCATATTATTTTGAAACCTATCAAAGCCATGGAACTATTATGTACTACGTACGTAAATACTGGAAAGCTTTTTTGCAACAAAAATTCAGCACCGAAAGATAGAATCAAAGTTGCTTAGTTTGACCCGTTATAATAACACATGATGGAAAGGCTGAGAATATTACATTAATAAAGTAAAAAAATATTTTGGATTTTATTTCCGAGGTAGTAAATAATGCACAATTTAGTAATAACAGTTCCACCCAATGCTGAGTGCACTTTGGCAGTTTTGTGTCATTGCCATCCGGTTGCTTCCGGCCATTTTAATAAGACCGTCTGTTCACCTTGTCTTCCCACATTCCTCCGTCCCGTCCGTGGTCTCCACTCCAGTACTTTCCCCCCCATCTTGTATCCAGTCTAATAACTGCTTTGTTGGGTCTAGTGGTCGCAAACGTTACAGCTGCGCATGAGTTAGGGGCAAAGTGTTATTGGGTTTTTCCATTTGGAATTTGTGTCCGGTTGATGACAATAGGCTCGCCATCTGTTTACCTATGTGCATGCGGATATAATATTAATGCATAATGCGTCAAAGCCGTTCTATCGCTAGAATAAACCGCATAGCTACACGACTAGTTTCTATGTACTACTGCACTCACTGACCGTCGACCACTTTTCAGCCTTATGTCCTCCTGAGTTATAAACTTAAGTAGTCGACCATCAGTGAACGCGGTTAGTACGCACGACTGCCAATCAAGCTATACAAAATTAGTTTACGCGGATTCTCATTGTATAGAAAATCTATACAAAGCGAGGCCAAGTTTTAATGGAAATATACAGCTTCATGTGCCGCCGTGTGTACCTAGGTGACACGAAGAAAATGCTCCCGTAGGTGGTGTGTGGATGTTATTTCCGCCTATTGCCGTTTTTAAAGATAGATAGAGATATAAGAAAATAGTGTCATTGCGATTGTAGATTTTCCCCTAGTGTATTATTGCGGCTACATTCGCCTTCGCCCATTCGGAATTTAAACTTCAGGTTTGCTGGAGCTGGGATTAAAACACGAGGTTTAAAAAACAAATGTACCTACTTAGCTTCTTAATACGTATATTTCTGAGCCACATTCATCACAGTTTTTGTATATTGTAAGATATACTAACTATTTACAAGTTTGACACATGTAGTTATCATTAATTAGTATCTACGATTGATATTAATCAAGAAAACAAACGTTAACAATTAAGTAATACATAAATCAACAAAATAGCAACAAAAAACGTACATAAGTTAGTAATAAAATACCGATCAAGAAAAATTGTAACCCTGATGCAGGATTTCATTTTTCATTTTACAAATTAATAACTTTGCTAGCACGAAAATAAATTGCTTACCTAAATAAAATTTACGCTCATAATAGAAACAAAAAAGAACAGTTTCCTTTTAGGTTAATAAAACACGTGAAGACGTGACGTAAGAAAGTAGATAATAAAATATCGCTAAAACATGGTTCAGCATGGTTCATATTGCTGATCAATTACACTATTCTCTACCTTTGCTAGTAACGTAGGCAATTCAGGAGATTCTATCTTTTTATTTAACTTTCAGTCTCACATTTCGTTCCTATATAATTTTAGCCGTTATGTAAAAATCAACAGACGAATACGGGACAGAATTTGTTACAGTTATGTACTTAAACATAGGCCTAGATGATATAAGGGAAATATATAAATAGAGGAAGTACTGAATATTTGGAATACCAGTTTGTTTCTGGCTCAATAGTTTTATTTGTTGTTTTTGTGTCTTAAGACCGAACAGGGCCTACGATGAATTTGAAAACTAGGTGTTTGAAGAAACTATTGCAGTCGCGCTACGTCAAGCCTGCCCCCGTAGAGTGCGATATCCCGACATACCGATTAGGTATATCATATACATTTTGTCGAGATCGATGTTTTGTATTCCCCTTTTTGCTCGTCGAAAACTGAGCTGATTCAATTATTTTTGACCTTAAAATTTTAAGAAAGAGTATGTGTAGGAGAGTATGTTTCGAATTTGTCTAGTAGTCCTCTAATCATAGCCGTAAAAATGGGGCATTTTTAGTCATTTTTGGAGGGTCATATATTCTGTACTTATAAGTTTCTGAAAAAAAGGAAATGACAGGGACGTGTCTACAGTAATAAGACCTTGATTTTATGAAAAAAGAAAAGATTGCTCTAGAGACATTGTTCAGGAAGAAAAAAGGGGAATACATTTGTATGGAGAATCGCAGCTCCTGTTCCCTCTTAATGGCGAAAAACACAGTTGCCTTTTACGTTAATTGAGGTACCAGAGTATCCAAAATTATCAGCAGTAGGTACTTCAAATAAGATATTCTTTGCACTACCCCTAGTAGTTTAATGAAAATGGCGTAGTAGATAATTGTTGACAGACATTATTCATTAGGTATCTTATAATGAGAGAAATATAAATAGTTCTTTATGGAACGATAATAAATCGTTATTGGAAACGTAGAAGTCATTGAGAAAGCTGTAGCAGGTAGTATTCTTAACTCCATATTGATATGATTTGATGGAACGAAGACTAACTAGTAGGAACATAACGAATATTTTGGAAATTATTTATCTTTAACCTAAGTTCGCTACGAAGTATAAAGAATTCACAAAAAATATTAGTTAATATTTAAATTGGAGTAAACACTGATTTTATATATTATTAAATATTAAGTATAATAGGTAAGTATTTACATCATCTGGAAAATTGTTGGCACATTAATTTCGTTAATAACTTTTGACACGTATTTACAACATTTGGCACTGAAACAAGTGAGGTGCCTCGATCGTCCAACATTGAACATTGGACTTCGATAGGCTTCGAAGCCTTAGATAATTAAATAATTGGCACAACAACTGAGCACAAAATTACGTAGGTAGGCCGCTTCAATAGGCCATATCTCAATTTATAAAAAATGCCTTTTTAGGGGTTAGAATAAGTATTAGGTGTAAAAATGGCCACTACACACTAATAATACAGTGTTTATAGGTGGTTTTATTGATTTGGTGCCTTGGTGGTCATACTTTATGTACTTATTAATTAGAGTAAACAATGTTTTCAAAGGACAACAAATGTCCTTTACTAGAAAAACGAAATGTTAAATGTGTAATTTTCTAAGTACACGAAACACACTTAGAAAGTTTTGCATGCTATGTTTCGTGTGCTTGTTGGATTGACTGCATGCTTGCTTGTATGGATTGCTCTTAATCTGAGTGGAAATGAAATCTTTCATCCAATGGAAAATTTTACTTTCGCATACTGTACATTTTATTGCATGTTATTTTTGTTAATAATATCTTTATAAAGGGTGTAACAAGACCGTTAATGAAGCCGAAAAACACTTGTTCTCCCCGTCATTGTTATAATTTTTTTGTTCTAGACCATACCTGGGAACCTTCTAGTTACGGAGATATTGGGGGCAAAGTTCCAACTTTTTCACAAGTTTTTTTTTAAATAAGTACATTTTTTTAGTGTAAGATTTTTACTCTAAACACCTCCACGTCCCCCGTACTATTCAATCCATTTATCAGCACAAAGTTTTGAGTGTGTTACATTGAATCCTACCGTAAAACGTGATTTTTCACCCCAACAAAACTCGTTTCCCAGCAATTATTTTTGCGTAAAGTTTGACGGCTTCGTGAAAGGGTCTGTTTACACCCTGTATACATACATCATATTATTATGATTAGTGATCATTAGGTATTCTTGTTTTATGGAATTATTAATCGGCTGCTGGAATCGCATTGCAATTGAACTGCTGTAGCGATTTTAACAAACCTGTTCGAATGGAACCTTTAATCCTAAGATTGCACGTATACCCACGTATATACATTGTTATAAGTTATACCAGACGCTTTGTCTTAATATAAAACTATCCTAGAGGAACTTCTTGTCTCGTGCTTACATCAGTGCGTCTGTTTGTCGCATCGGCGTCGTGTGCATGACTGCGGGAGCGCGGCGCGCATAGGGCCGGCGCGGGGTACCCGGCTTCGGCTGTGCCTCGCACTCACGACGCACCCGGTCTATGATGTCGGCCACTAATTTCTCTTCCCTAGAACGTTTTTCCTGCCAGTCTGCTTGGTTCACTGTTGATTCTAAAACCAAAAACAAATTAACAATGGATAGTTGGTGCAGCCACAGAGCGGTAATACCATTAGGTTTAGTACCTTACTAATCCAGATCAGACCAGATCAAATTATACATATAAAAAAGCCCGTCATGCGGCAGTACGCCTTAAGACACTTCAACTCTGGGGTAAGAAGGTAACACAGCACACCGCGGTACTGGAGGAATTCTACAATGAGTTCCCCCTGGCAAAAGCAATAAACGACCGGATACCCAAACAGTTTGTATTCGATAAAAAATACAAAATCCAACTCCATGAAGACCACCGCTGTGAGGGATTAAGCCCGGCAGAACTTCGGATCTTCACGGATGGATCTAAAACAGGTACTGGCACTGGTGCTGGAGTATTCTCGGAGGATCTCAACATCCATATAGCCGCACCACATTTCAGGCAGAATGCATGGGCATTTCCCTGGCGGCTTCAGCCATCTCAGCCAGGGGGGTTGTGGACCACTCTATTCGCATACTCTCGGACAGCATGGCTGTACTGTTAGCACTAAACAACCATATAGTCAATTCTGGGTTAATACACGAGTGTCACCAACGCCTGAACCAGGTTGGTAATCTCAATAATATAACCATACAATGGATCAAAGGACACAGCGAGTCCCGAGGCAATGATGCAGCGGACGAACTCGCTAGAAGGGGATCGAGCATGGCAGCAGTGGGACCTGTACCCATCGTGCCACTCCCTTTCGGATATCTACGCACACTGGTAAGGAAACGAACCAGCGAACAACACCACAAGCTATGGCTGGACCATGGCGAGTGCAGGCAGGCCAAGGAAGCACTTCCTACTATCGATGGCCGCCTGACCAAACGGGCGCTTCGGCTGACCAAATTACAGTTACGCACACTAACAGCCGCCATCACTGGTCACGGCTCTTTTAATAAACACCTCTTTGTCATAGGAGTCACAGACAGCCCCCTATGCCGAGCCTGCATGGAGGAAGACGAAACAGCAGCCCACGTGCTTCTTCATTGCCCAGTGGTTGCAACATACAGGGCAAAGTACTTCGGTAACCCAGGTACTCTCCGCGAGATTATCAGCAACATCAAGGCGCTGCTGGCTTTTCTCGGGGAGTTGGGATGGATCGAATAAATTTCCCACCCGCACGCAAAATACGCGCCTCGACGTGGAGTTGCGGACACCAGCCCGTCATACAATACAATACAATACAATAAAGCCCGTCATGTTTAACCGTTTCATTTTTGTTCTATTGGGACAGTGATTTAAAAGTTTCATCCTTCGTTATCGGCACCTACCTATATTTAACTGTCTCATTGCTCGAGTGGTCGCAATCACGACTGCGGAGCATGAGGTCCTGGGTTCGATTCGTGGGTCGGATTATTGGGTTTTCCATCAGGAGTTTCTCAGTAGCAGCCACAGAGTCTGGATTTGCCTCTGATTGATGACAATAGGCTTGCCCCGTAGTACATGCGACTTAAAACTTAACTGGCGAAATATGGGTGTGCTGTAGATACACCTCTGCCTAACCCTTCGGAGATTACAAGCGTGATGTTATATATGTGTAACCAAAAAAGTAGCAGCAGTAAGTTACCTTTACGATGGTAGGTCTTCTTAGTTTCTGTCGCCCTCGACGTGTGTTTCACGACCGATGTTTGATAGTTTGGTACGCTCGACTTTGGAATCGCTAATTCTGGATCGGGTTCGTCCTTCACTTCCAGAAACTGGTCGGTTTTTTCCGGTGCAGTAGCTTCCGATGCTTGCGTGGCTTGTGTGTTAGTAAGTACTGGACTGGTGTCTGATAG
This sequence comes from Noctua fimbriata, assembly GCA_905163415.1. NCBI lineage: Eukaryota > Metazoa > Arthropoda > Insecta > Lepidoptera > Noctuidae > Noctua > Noctua fimbriata. The sequence goes on along the minus strand of LR990922.1, from coordinate 12,954,717 downwards.
TAAATCGCTGTGTTTACTTGCTATGTGTCCGATATACCCTGAAAATGTTGATGAAATGCTTTATACCATAGTGAATAGGTACATACTAATTGAGGCTTATAATACATTTGAAATGAGGAAACAACGTGCTCACTTTCAGGCTTGACAAAATTTTGTATAAAGCGTATTTTTTTTTCTCTCATACAATAGGGTTCCCTACTTGATCGAATAACACTTGCTCGAAAACGTTAACTCGATAGCACTTGATCGATAAATTATGAGCGCGACAGTTCACTACATCGAACAAAATGTCGAATAACTATAAGCGCGAATTATCGGCAGCGCGAAGGCCCATTATCTTGAAACATAGTTTTAGGATTTTTGTTTGATTATCTCTAATATAATGAAAAAATATATGTGTAAAAATATAAATCAATATAATTATGAATTTAAGAAAATGTCACATTAGCTTCTCGATACAAATACTATGTGCTTATACTGTTGTCATTATGGTTAAAACTACCCTCATAATTTTTTTTTTAGCTACATAATAAATAAAAAATTATTTGGTAAAATGACTAGGTACTAATATTTTATTCCCATCATTATTTTTCATGATTATAGTTGTTTTTTTTCTTTTCCAGTACTATCGAGTTAACGTTTTCGACCAAGTGTTATTCGATCTCACGTCATTTGATTTCAAGTAGGGAACCACATACAATACTATCAGATATCTGTTTCCCTTTTTTCTGTCACATGCGACATAATCTTTAAAACCTGATGATACAATTTCATGAGCTTTTTTGGGCCTATTTGTCCTACTACTTTCTAATGAAATTCTGGGGTTGATCTGTTACATTGTCTATGCCGCTCCGTTTTTTTTTTCTTATGTATTGCGCCGGCATCAAAGAGATAGCAAGGCAGCTTCTTACCTAACCGAGCCAAAAAATCTCCGTATCTTAGTTCTTTCTGCTCAGCAATAACAAAACCTAATTGAACCAGAACATGTAAAAAGCTAGGACAATTTTTAGGCAGGAAGAGCCGGAATTTAAGTAATGCCTAATGTTTTCCAAGTTTTCGTTTACTTCTAAGTACTTCTAACTACCATACACAAACATGCTTTCAAGATTCTTACCTTTTCTACTTTTGAAATAGCTAAAACATTGTTCGCATTGGAAAAGTGGCGAGGGGTTGGTCGGCTGCATCGCGTGCTGCTTGTACTTGTGCCTGTACCAGTGCGTACGGCTCGGCAGCACCTCCCCACACATCTTACAGATCACTCGACCATCAGTCCTCAGGTAGTATTCCAACAGTTCGTGTCTCCCTTTGAATCCGTCTTTTCCTTCATCCTTATTCCCCTCTTGTTTAGTAGCCAGCTCTTGCATTTGCTCTGTTAAGAAATGAACTCCAGTATCCTTGCTAAGTGCATCCTCGAACGGGTCGCCAGTGGATGTTGCGGTTACATAGTTCGTTACAATCGGATCAGGGTTAGAAGAATTCAAATTGAGTGTTATAATAGAAATGCTGCCGTCGTTGTCACCATCATCATCAAATGAGTAGTGGTATTCTGGAAATTCTAATGACAAATTAATGATTAATACATTAATTTCTGCTAATTGTTTATACTGAAGAGGGGTAGGTACTAATTAAAGACACACAAATATTTTTATCGTTTTATTCGTAGGGTAGGTAAATGTTTTTCACAATAATTACTCAATACGTGTTGGTAAGATCCTTTCTTCATAATATAACTACTATATTTTTGTTACAATAAAAATAAACTTTTGTCTCGTTCTCATCAATTTATTGTTAAAGCTTTGATGTTTGCAACGATAATTACATACCTACTATAGTAATCTATTAAAATTATCAGTTAGACTGTGGTAGTAATTTTGTTAATAGCTATTGTTAATATAGACTATCGAATATCTAACGCTCTTATATCACTATATCATTACTACAGACCGGATTATATGCAACTTAAAAACGTCAAAATATGCATTATAATTATTATAAATGCTCGAAATATATGCAATGCACATTATTATTGAAAAAATATTATAATTTGTATTCGTAATCCAGCAATGTTTCAAATTATTTATCAGTAGTACGATTGAGCCTACTTTTAATTAATGTATATTTATAACTTGAAATCAATCGTTCTCCATCCACTGAGGATATTGAAATCAATCGTTCTCCATCCACTGAGGATACTATTGTCAATATTATTTTAAATTATATGTTTTTTTTGCGTGTTTTCCAGTTAAATAGGTACAGTTAAAATTAAATTAAACATTCTCAAAAAAAAACTTATTGAAAAAAATATGCATTATCTACGACAAAACAGTAATAATATGCAATTGCAATTTGCATATAATCCAGTCTCTAATCATTACAATATTGTAGGAGTAGTCGAAATAAAATAAAAAACATATTTTAGTATGGCCCATCTTATAAACAAAAGATGTTATTACTGACGGTTTCTACAAAGTGCAGAGATAATATTACCTTGCATCGCATCGGTTTAAATAAATGATACTTTTGAACGACTAATTGGTAGCAATCTCAAAATATTGAAACAAGAATTTGATGATTAAAGACAAGTAAATGTTAAAAATATTGGATGAAAATATAAATGTTACAGAACTTTATATGTGAACGATAGTAAACTATTAATACTCGATACCATTAACTTATAGAGGACGTTCTGGACGAAGAAATCTAAAGGCTAAATTGTTATTTCTCCATCAGTCTGATAACAATAAAACCATGTACCACTGGCATCGAGTATGAATCAATAGAATATAGAAAAAAATCAACACTTGCATATAATCATTGCACTTGACACGAACCTAATTAGTAAAAACTTTTCTTGCAATATTAGTTAATAATAAACATTTTTAAACTTCTAGACGATTTTTTCATATAACATAGTTTTAGCATATTATTGCTATTAGAAAGTAGGTGTACCTAATAATCACCTTTCTGTAGGACCTACCATGGAGGTAGGCATATAATATTATATTTGAAGGTATAGCTAAACTTTTACCAAAGAAAATTCTAATAGCAGAAAAGTCAGACAAAGAGAAATAATCATTAGAAAATATTTTACATACAATTATCAAGTAACAGTTATTTAAATGTTTTTGTGCAAGTTAAATTCTCATTATTTTGTACAAGTAACAAAATATTTAATCGCCGATATTTAAATTTACCAATTAACGCATTCTAGGTCTCGTAATACTTTATTCATAAAGTAAAATATGTTTTACGATGCTTTTTTATAAGTATTAATATTACGCTGCCTTGCAGCATGTGTTTATAAGTCAGAAAGTAAGAATTACAATAACTCAACAATGAACATGATCGCCAACTTAGTTAGCACTAATATCACAAAATAAAATACTACAAAAAAGATAAAAGATAGGCATAACACTTCACCACTTCAAATAATAAAGACAGAAATATTATATGTATGAAACAATTCTCCTCCAACTTGAGAAAGCCTACGGACTCAATAAGTAACAAAGCATAAGGTAATAGAAAAGAAAGTGGTGAAAAATAAAAAATAAAAGAAAATACAAACAAAAAATCTAATCCTTGTCAAAATAGACCAACGTTTCGCGACGTTGAGTTAGTTTGTGCGATTGACTGGCGCTGACGTACCTACTTAAATAAAAATCACACTGCAAATTGTTAATACCTTGTCGGCGACTATAATATATATCCTAAATGTTTATGTAATACACAGTTTAACTATATACAAGAACGTGATCTAACAAAATCTTCTTATTCATGTAAACTTAACATACGTAGATGAAACTATATCCAAGTTGTGCGCTAAAATTTAAAATACAGAAACTCAATTTATAACCGATTAATGCTTTAATTAGACACTGAATTAATACTATTCTATTTTAGTATCCAATCAGTAAAAACATTAATCGATCTCATAAACGTACCTACTCTCCCAAAAACGTGAACTTACAATAACGTAGATTAGGCATAAATCATTCCGAAATCGAACTTAACGATATACGTGCACATTAGGCGTTACACTAACAAATATTATTTCCCTTATCAATGGAAGAACTGCTGATTTTGTTTTAGTTCCTAGTATATCTAGAACTTCTCCGCTATCCACTAAATATAATCTAAAAAGTGAAATAATAAGAGTTGGAAACTTTAGTAATATTAAAAATTATACAAAATGAATAAAAATTGCGCTATGGCACTATCAAGTTAAATGTATATATTGATATTTCCCCACTATACTTCTCTTGTTAATAAAATAGATTCAATCAAATAGTACATATAGTACATAACAGTAGGCTCACTAATAGGTAGACAATTATTTTTAATATAATCTATTTTATAAAAGTCTTTAGTAAGATAGAAAAGATTTTAATATTATCAAATATATCTATTTTTATTAATGCTTGCGAGTGATATGATATGATATTGTCGCAATATACTTATGTCATGGGCCCCTGGCGTCCTGTCCAGCGCCGAGACACGTGCCAGCGCAGCGCCCGCTCCGCGAGTTCCGATCACATACCGGTAATGTTGCAATTTGCGAACATAGACAACATAAAAATAAGTTTTATTTGTAATACAGTCTTTGGTTGGTGTCTTGCGGTATCTCGAATAACTATAAGTATTTTTAGGCACTCTAGGCGACAACTCATTTAGTAATATAGTTTAATAAACTGCGTAAATGGAAGGCACATTTCAGACTTTTGTAGCACCTACAAATGCTATAATTTCAAAAACAAGTTAAATTCAACACGCAGTAACTGGCCTCAAATATTACATTGTATATTATTGTCTAATATTTGCACAACCATACTTTTAAACAAGATAACATAATGAGCTTTATTTTATGTAACAAACATTCGTTATAAATGCATAACAGTATTCCTGGAAATATTGTAATACGTACAATGTAAAAATGTACATGAAAATTTAACTCCAAAAATAGAACGAATACTATAATCGAAACCTCGATATCTTGACGACCTACAAACTAGCCAAAGGAAAAGTTTACATGTTTACGTGGAATCAATAACAAGCCAGCGCCAAGCCATGTTCAGACTTGCGCCGGGTCGGGCGAGGAGTGCGAGGGCGTGGAGCCACGCGGCGAGCCCGAGCCCATCGCCTCCAGCTTGATGCCGGGCGGCAGCTGTCCCTCCATCCCAGGGATCAAGAAGAATGCGTTCGGTGGATACACGCAATCTTTTGGCACGTAACAGTCGTGCGTCGTTTTCATGTGGTTCTTCATTTTGTCAGGCCTAGAAAATTCTTTGCAACAGACGGGACACGGAAATACTTTCCTTTGATGACCCTCGTGGTACAGGAAAGCGTGCCTCTGGAATGAATATTTGTTTTTAAAGGTTTTTTGAATGTTCTCTTTAGCGCACTCTGTGCACTGGTACACCCCCTCGCTGACCGACGCGTATCTAAAGAGATTTAGGCCTCTTACAGACATCTCGGTGAGCTGCTCGGCGGGGTCGTTGGATGCCGAGTTAGCTCTTCTCCTTATCCGTCTTCTGACAGCTGGCCTTTGCATTTGACTGCCGGTCTGTAGCGTGTTGTTATTTAGGGAGTCATTTTGATACTCATTTGAAGTAGAAGCTTGTGTTGCCGGATTAACGCGAATTTTTCCTGATCCATCATTTGTGGGCGACGATCGAGCATATTTCATGTCCTTATTTTCTGAATCAGGGCTACCACGTCCTGGAATATAAGGTAAAGATTTATGAGTATTTATCATTTTAATTCAACAGATTGCAACATTTATGGTGAATATAAAAAAAAAACTTTTTGTATTAAAGGACAACACCATGGCAACAATTTTAGGCGTAGGCGTGATGAGACAACTTTGAAAAAATCTTTTTTTCCTAATAATAACTAGCCCTTTGGAATTGTCCTTTATATACCTACCTAGGTTACTCTACTTACTGTAGTGATTATAGGCGCAAATAAATTTTGCAAAATAATTAAATCATGTGCTAATAAGTGAATAAAATGAAAGGACAACAATTAAAAAGAAAAAAAAAAACAAACTGAAAATATATTAACTTTATTTGTTCAAATTGAATGACGAAATTTTATTACACCATGATTAAAATGAAAACCACGATTCAAGGAATCATTCCATGAACAAGTTTATGATAGAATTTGAAAATAGCTGCCGTTAGAAAATTTTGAAGTAAGTATAGCACCAGTTAAAGAACAGTTCATAATGATCCACAATCATTATTTAAGAGAATAAACTTGTCCATGAGATGCATTCAAAATAAAACATTTAAAACTAGAAAAAATGTGAAATAATATCAATTTTGGAATATATGTACTAAGTGTATATATATTAACCAAAATTTAAATCATCAGTCCTATAAATTAAAACTCACTAAGCAAATCAATAGATAACAGAAATTGTGTTCAATGAAAATTTGATGTTTTATGTAAAACATGAACTTGTAGCAAAGTCAAACTGCTTAAACTATTTTAAAATAACCATATAAATTAATAAATTAAAAAATAATAACAAAAAAGAATAGATTTCACTATGATATAATAGGACTCAAGTGTTTGCATTTGGAACTATTTCGGCAAGTTCAGTAGTAGGTACATAATTATAAAAATAACACTTCAGTTAACTTAAGCTCTTAAGATCACATAAGGTGGGTTGATAGATGAAAAGTAACATTAACTTATGCAGTTCTCTGTGACGTTTGTCACACACGAAAACTTATTTAGAAAAAATAGTTGCCAATATATTGTATGTGGACATACAGAAAGAATAAGCCGAAAGATACAATCATGTTTGGATAAAATTATCAGGAACATGTTATTAGCCTCATTAATCAATATCTGGATAATATTGCATCAGAAATATCTAAGAGTATGGTATAAATAAAAAATAAAAAGCAACAATTTGTACTGGACCAACAAATCAACACTTTGTTCATTGCAGAGCATCAATTTGAGCAACATAGAAAGCATTAAACGTAATCTAGCTCTAACCACACCATCTACGAAACGTGAGAGTAGCGTCATAGGATAACGTACCTGATCAGTCCTCTCGCCGTGACTAACGTGACATTCTATACAGTGTTCCAATGTCACTCCATCGTTAACAACACTATTTATCTCTATAAAATTATAAATAACTTAACTTTTAATCTACTCTTTACTAATAACCCGTGTTGTTACTTTGCTACTATTTAAATATAAAAAATAATAAAATATTGTTGAAATCGTTAGTGTTCGTCATCGTTGCTGCGTAAATCACGGGTGACAGACTATGTTAACATAAATCAATCATGTCACCAAGTTTAGTATAAAATCAAAAGGCAAGAAAATACATCCAATATCAACTACAACAGCGTTTGGCGCCATACCATGTCCACGTGTGGGCACGGTACAATAGGTACATGAACGTTTTAACGATAACATTATAGATAATAAAGTCTAACAGACAATCAGATAGGCATAAAATTATAGACCTCGTCAATGTCACAATAAATAAAATCAAAGAGGTGAAACTTAAAATAACAATAGCGAATCAAAACAAAATAATAAGTATTAAGAATCATTAAAATATTGGTTGTTTTGCTGTAACTTTTATTATTTTCTTTAAAGTTTCTAAAAATAGTAATTAACACCTTATTGTATACCATTGTATTTTGTTTCATTAACAAATATTCTATGTCGTGTAACTTTCAATTCTAAATTTATCTAAACATTACTCTTTGCATTTTTCTATTGTCTAAGTGCAAATAACAAAAAAATATGGATTTGCTTAACATTTGGCTAAGTTCTAGAATTAATAATTATTATAATTGTCGTGTGAATTTTAATTAGGTAGTATATAATTTAAATATTTATCTGCTGTTTTTAATACAACTTTTGAGAGAAATTCAACAACTTAACGATCTTGGTAATGTTTGAGGAATTGGCATTGGTCCTGCAACTACTCGAGCTTATTCTTTTCATTAAATAAATAATGTTGTTCCATTTTAAACGAGTACAGTAGGTGTATTATAGAACCCTGTACTTTAAAAAATAAAAATACTCCTCTATATTTTGTAACCAATTGACCAATCCCTCAAAAACCTTTAAGTACATACTTTTATATAAGAAACTATATGTCGTTATTGTGAAGTATTTTATGAGATGAAAATTATGATTAATTTGAACCCAGATACGTTACTATATGCCATTAATGTTAAACTATCTTTTAATAATTATTTGAAATTATTTTTGTAAATATTGCTTTAAGATTTCATAGTAAACTGTATTGTAGATATCCTTATTATTTTGTTTCAACCAGAAATAAATAGATTAAAATTTGAATTGAACTACATAATTGCGAATGTTTCAAGTCCCATGATAACTTTGTCAACGGATAAATGTAACGATTGACTATAAATGTACTTACATACATGCTTTTTAAAACAACAATATCAACAAACAATATATAATATGTATATTTTAGGGACAATCCATTATATGTCACATTACATGTGACATTTCTTAAGTATAATTTAGCACCAATTATGATATAACATTAACAAATAATAAAAATTATTTATTAGTGAGATGATAATTATTATAATAAATATACGGAGTTCAAATAATAAACAAAAACATGATTTTTTTTCTGAATTTTGACTTACAGCTGAAATATATACTTAATAAAAAAACGAAACAATGCTATATTATACGTAACGTTACAAAGAAGATGTTCAAGTAGAAGGTAATTAGGTACACACACAAAATGAACGGGTTAAGCTTAGGCACTGGCTAAATTGACTATCCATAATGTAAGTGATTTGTTTAATCGTTCAATAATAGCCTCACCATTTTAAGTCTAAATTTCCTCTTTAAGTACCTATCAATGTTCAAGGTAAATTTCGTATAAAGATTTATGAAAGGTAGGTACAATAAATTCGTTTTTATGAATTTTAACAGTCTTAATATTGATTATCAAGACCCGACGCCTCGAAAATTACACGAATTTTTATATTCATTTTGTAAATAACATTCACGAGTTGTTCCGATTTCCAAACAAAATGGAAAACATGAGATGATATATTCTTAATTTTAATTACATCTTTTAATTTAACTACTTGGGCCTAAAAGGTTTCTAAACTCCTAAGGAAGCTTCTTAAAGTAGACATTGTAAACTCTGAATAATAATGAAAATAAATAATAGATAACATTTTTGAAATTTCTTAATAGTCTAGTAGTCGATAAATATTAAACTTATTAATATACAAGTAAAGGCACACTAATAGGCAAGCGTTCCCTGGACCTACGTTTAATATACCTATTGGAGAATTTGGTTTTTGGGTCGACAATGTAATTACGTACCTTTTAAATAGATACTACCCACATAACTAAACTCATTTTTATAGAATATTTATTAAAACAATTTTATTTTGTCGTTATAATTGAAATATGAAAACGTGTCGCTATCATTACATGGAAGACTACTTTTGCCTCTAAATTTAACTAAGTAAATAATTTATAAGTACCATTCCTTACTTTATATTTAAGGCATTTTGTTTTCTACTAAAATAGAATTTACAAATCATCTCATGATTCCAGTACATATAAACATCATTCAAAGCACCTTGCTAAGATCACTTTAACAACAACGCCTTGTTGTATCTTTTCAATATATATATACAATTTCAACGTCAACGTTTAAAATATATAATATGTTACATTTGTTATATACTTGATTTAGATAGTAACTCAAATATGAATAAGGTAGATGTGTTTTTGATACGATTCTAATACCGCGACTGCACCCATTGGCTTCGATATATAAGTTAACAATAAGCACAGTGCACATTTAACTTAGTTCTCGGCACGCGCACGCGCACGGCTGCATTGAAGGCAAGCCGGGCAACAAATGTAATCCGCGATCTAATAACCTTTAATATATTAGCTACAGTATTTGTGGTATTGTCTTTGACAAATAGATATTTCTTTTATAGACATGCGTAAATAATTTAACAAAGTAATATAATCCTATTATATTATAATGTTAGGAATTTAAAACTTTTATTAAAATATCTAAATGATTTGGGGCTCTGTTGATTATTCAGGAACTGAACGTTTAATCATAATCTGTAGACATACTACAGTGATAGCCCTTGATTCTGTTTCTTCAACTATTCTATAGATTTATTGTATGTTCTAGTGTATAATTTAAGCGATTTAAATAAGTAGATATTTGAATAGTACAATAACATTTACAACCAAATATTTCAACATTGATAAACTATTTTAAATTAATCTTAACAAATTCTACAAAATAAAATCATAGCCTGTGTTGAGTTTTACTTCGAAGAAGTCAAATCGTCATCTACAACTAAGATCACTATTAAGGCAAGTTAAATGAAAATGCATTTTTCCGCTACTACTTACGCAATGGCATTTTGTTGAAGTCTTTTTATAAAAAGTTCGTTTAGCACTTTAGCCTCTCGTGGTACTTATCTGAACAGATAACGACATGCGACCTGCCCACCACCCACATGTCACCTAGCACTACCCTCGATTTACAAAAAGACTATGCCATTGCTATACTTCATAAATATATTAACTAAACTTAAACTAACTAATTCAGTTCAATGAGAATTGCATTTAATATTCAGCACATAAAAAAAAAATTACACTACTTTTGAATTTACGATCACCATGAGTAGTTATTTTGTACCCTGAAAATGTTGTAACTAATAAAATTAAGTAACAAGTTAAGTGCAAAATAACAAGTAAATCATAGAAAATTTTATAAATCTCTTTGAAGTCAGCACTCTGAGAAACAAATGGAACAATATAAATAAATAAGTAGATAAATATTAACAACAAACGACTGGCGTCGTCTAATATCAACAAACTTATTGACATATGCATGAAACTTAGAGCTCGAACGCTTACTCAATACGCAATCTACGCTTTATAAACTATTGAAAATCCAAATTTTAAGTTAAATAATGTATAACATGAATAAATTCTACTCTGGCTAATCAGATCTTAATACATCTGCGACAAGGAGTACCTACTGAGTGTTGCCGTCAATCTATAACGTCTGAATACATTAAGACTCCTGCTTCGCCATTTGCTCGTTCAAATTCGGTTGATTTTTGTGAATGATCTTCAAGTGAGCGATCATGTTATCTTTTCGAGTGAACTCTTTGAAACAAATGGGACATGGGAAAACTTTTACATCTTTCTTGTGAGAAGTGACGTAGTGCCTACAGAAATTACTTATATGCGTGTACACTCTCGCGCATATTTTACATCTGAATACATTTTCCCCTTCCTTGATGCAATAATCTCTCACCGACTCGTTTGTCTCCTCGTGATAGTTACCCACGCTACCCATATTGGCCTTCCTTATAGGCGAGGGAAATATACGATGTTCCCAATTGGTCTGCGCTAAATCGGATACCTCGTTATTAGCCAAGTTGAGGTTATTTTGCTCTAATTCAGCCGCGAACAGCTGTGTGGCGAGAGCTGGCATCAGAACCGGGTCTGGGGGGAATTTGTCAAACGTATTCAGCGCGGGATTGAGACTGGACAGCCCGGAGAGCTGATTGAACAAGTTTCGAGCTCTAATTTTGGACATTTGGGGTAGCAATTTTTTACTATTCTTTGGCTTTAAGTTACGACCTAGTCTGTTTTTGTCTTCTGTGTCTTTAATAGGACCGTCTTGCGAATTAGAGTTCTCGCGGCTTCTGTCAGGATTGTATTTATATTCGATTGGTTCATTGTAACCGTCGCTAAGTTCAGCGGCGGGTTCTTGTTTAATAGATCCATTTTCTATAGAAAGTACAGGCCCGTTTGTTGAAAAGTTTTGTTGTATTTCTTCTTTTGGCGGTTTATCGGGATCTGAAAAGTTTGTTTCAGGTCTCAATTTATACGGAATTGATGAAATAAATGAAATATTCATTTCACTCGACATCGTCATTGGAAATATTATAGTGAGACGCAAAAATATGTACTCAGGACTTTTTGTTTAAAAACAATATTTTTAACTACGAACCTAGATGTATTTAAAAGTTTATTGTAAGTGGCAAGCCACCAGAATATTTCCAATTGCTTTATAACCAAGGAAAGCTATTGGGAATAAGCCTTGTTTGTGTTCCCTTTTCTTATTCGTAATAATAAAATATTTTTACTTTAAGGAAGTTTAAAAAGAAAGAAATTATCAATCAAACCATTAAGTACCACACCGAGTTTGCCCCTGGCCATTCCTCTAATAGCTCTCCCCAAAAGCAGAAAAGCAAGCAATAGTTAAAATTGTCGATTTATAGAAGAAAATAAGCACTGTTACTCGTATACGTCAAAAAATTTCATAGATAATCACTTACCCCTTTTCAATAAAGTTTAAATATTATTAAATATAAGGTAGGTAATACACTTCACTTTTCACTTATCGTATCCTAACATCAAAGCTTATATCCCATTAGCTTTTCCCTTTTTAATTAAAATTTGACTATTCAGTTCAATGTTAGATGTTTGGAAAGGAAGATTAATACAGGTATTTACAATAGTAAGCGAGTATAAACAACAATGTCTTCATTTTATTAACTTATGGCGCGACTTTTTATTTTTTACAGTTCAAAATTCTATACAACAATACAAAAGATAAAGGCATTTGCAGATTATGAACAATAATTCATAAAATAAGATTATTATTTTATTAACAAGTGAATAGTTTCTACCGACGTTGCTGTAATTATTATAAAATTCTTAGGGGGATATTCACATACCTGCCGACTCGGAGTCTTTGCCAGTCATCGGGGCTTCAGCCGATTGAGCGTCGTCGCCTTCGTCGATGAGTAGGGCCTCGCCAGCCTCCTCGCCCCCTGAAGTTCCTCCATCCTCTGCGTTGAAGCTATCCATGGACATTTTCACTTCCAACATTTCCGGCGAGCCTCTTATCAGTTGGTCGCCAGGTCTATTCGATGATCCATGAGAGGCGGGCTCAGGAATAAACTCTCCAGGAGGACTGGCTGCTGTGTTTAGAGCGTCACTTGAACTTCCACTGAGTTTTCTCGGTCGACCTCGTTTTCTTTTCGGTTGCATCAATGCGTTACCCAATAAAGGCATTAATAAATTGGGAGGCGCCCCTCCGCTGGGCATACCGGATGCCGGCCGTTTCTGATGCATGTATGGATGTATTCTGTGAAGCTGAGGGGGAGGTGTGTGTGCATTCGTCTGCTGCTGTATTAACGAGTTAGTTAAGGCTGGAATATCACACTTCTCCTCGTTTACTTCTGTAAGTCCTTTTATTCTTAAGCTCTCGGCTACTTTCAAGAAAGCAGTCAATCGCTCCTGGTCCACACTTACTTCTCCTCTGTACATGAAGTCGAGTAAACTCTTCATGTCCGAATACGGCACGTCCTTCAATATAACAATCGGATGTTTTTCTTGGTGATTAACGAAGAGGGCTTGAAAGTAAGGGCTACAAGCCGACAAGACCATCTTATGTGCTTTCAGCAACTGGCCATCAACAGCGAGAGTGACATCCGTGAACGTCTCCGCATGTAGCAGTTGATCAAAAACAGATAGCATATTGGATTGGTGGTTGTTCCACCGCAAACAAAACCTCTGCGTAGCCATTTTCGCTTTTGTATATTCTTCTTTGGAAGATATGATTTTCGCCAGTCCAGGCTTAAAATCTAATTTTACCAACAACTATTCAATCATGTATACATAAGTATTCTCTCTTGTTCCATGAACAATACAACAAAACGTCAACAATAGATAATGTTTACTTTTTAAAAGCCATTTTCAATTTGTATGTTTCATAGTGCTTAGTGCATTTTGTGTGCCGGGCGCAGGGGGACCTGAAACGGGATAACACTCAATTTTAGAAACGTGACAATAACACTCGGATTGTCCCTATTGTAATACCTATGAGAGCCACGTATTGGCTTCTTTATAAGTAAAACAGAAAGTTGAGGATCGCCTTGATTTCTCTGCTCTCGTGTCTATTAGACATAATTAGGTACACTGCTTATGTGATTTCTGATTACAGTATTTGTGCGCATTGAGCGCACTTGCTTCTGTCACGCCATTATCCTCCCAGGTTATTCATGCAATAGGTATGTATCGTCTTGCCTAGCTACATAAGATCAGATTGACACTAACCTAAAGAACAGTTTCCTTTTTTAATAACTAAGCTAGTAAATGATCCTCATTATTTTATATTTACCTATTAGCTACAGGACTTGCAAACATTTATTTATGACAGCTTCGTTTGGTTAGTAGGTATGCACTGTAGGTATATAAATATTGATGTTGAACTCAATACAGCATTTTCTTACTACATAACATTATGTTAGTTAGGTATAATTGTTATATCTTTGACAGTTGATGTGTTGAATCATAATACTAGAGGTCGCGGTCGACAACAGAACATTTTATAAGTACTTAAGTATTTAAAAAGCAATATGCTAATCTAACATATTCAAACGCTATAATAAAAGTGAATGGTATGTGGTGTTGTTCACTACCTGAGGGTGAAAAAAATACAAAGGGTACCTACATAGGTTCCTAGCAGTCTTGAAGTTGTGGTTTTGCATTAAAAAAGGTAAAACACCATTTCTTATTAATTAAAAGTTGTTAAAATGATGAAAAAGTCTTCATAATTTACGTTGTTCAATGCCGTACTAATTTATTAGACCATTATTGCCTATTAATAAAGTGATTAAATGTTAAGTACTAAATTACAGTTCGCTATCATAGGGATACCAGATTCCACATGCATTAAATTACTTGACTAGGTTGTGAACGAGACCAACAGCTACACAATTCAATCAAGGTTAAAAAAATCGAGGGCGTCTATAGTCTAGCGGCGGCGTGGGGACGTGGGGAGCCTGTGCATCGCGTCGGCGAGCGCACTGCAGTAGGAAACTAAATTGTAAGCTACCACCGCAGCCATGACAAACATCGAATAATCATCGTGTTCGTAACAATCATGTTTTGTACAGCGCCAATCATTAGTATTTGCTTTAAAAATAATTCAGATTGGCGCGCACTCTAATAAGACTCCAATTGGAACGGTCTCGAATTTATTTAAACGCTACAAAAACACGAACATTTGCTCCACATCCACAGGTGCTGACCACAAACGTTATCGCGGTATAAACGGGCGCTCGAATTATTACTACGCACCCAGTCGAGCGCGTTACATTACGTCATCACAATGGCATTATTACCTCCGATATCCACATTAATTCAACCGATACGTCTAGATAAGCACCGTTTGAGAATAATTATATCACTGCACTAACATAAGAGAACGTACCACACGTATCTGCACCACAATCAACTCGACCCTTTTATGGGAATGAGGATCAGCCCTTCCGCCATAGTCCGAGTCCGCGTTTACGTCGCACCCCGCTCACCCGACGACTGACGGCCGCAGCCCGCAACCCCGCGCGACGAACACCGACTCGCTCCGCGACTCGAATATCTCTCACAAAAAATACGCCGTCATCATCGAAATGGCGGCAGCGGATATATTCAGCGCAGGGTGCACAGTAAAATATTGATTTATTGAAATTTATTGATTTCCTCTCTCGCTAGGAACATCACCCCCGTCAGGATGTTACGTTGTTACACCGTTTACTGTAGTGGTTATGGCTTTAGCAAGTCTATTCTCATTATGTCCTAGCATAAATCAGTGTCAAGATGTATCTTAAAATTGAACCTTCGATCTGTGGAGGAAAATAGGGGCGACGCCGGTACCCCGGCAAGTCAAAGCAGCAAAACAAGACCGAATGGTTATTTTCATTCATTAGACAAGTACTCAGCAATAATAATAATTTCAACGTAAAAACAATCCTCACTAAATGTAGTTTTTATTATTCTGGCAAGGCAGAACTAAATAATTCAGCAAGTAGGTACTACGGAATATACAGGAATAAACTAAACTATGCAGTGTAAAATCATTAGACCTAAACCTTCTCGGATGTAGCGTGCGTTGTGAAATCAAGGGCAATTTAATAGTTTTTTACAAAGGAAATTATACAACAATCGATTTGGTAATAATTATGAATCATTATTATCAACCTACCTTTGCATAGATACATTCAAGGGATGAGTTTTCCACGTGAAAAACATCAATCCATTCGTGTTGTCGCCATGTCAGCAGCGTTCTCTGTCTCTGTCCCGCACGGGCGGGGTTGGATGGACGCCCTCTACGCGGCGAGCGCCGCCGATGTTGGCCGAATGCCGCCACTTTTCGCAACCGAACCAACCCGAGTCCGCACGGAAAATAGATCGCAGGGCGCACTTGTATTTTTTTAAGTTTCAAATTCACTTGAACAAACACCAATGTTTTTGGATTTATTTACAATAGGTCCAGGAAATATATCGGTTTGGTTATGTTGAGGTATCTACCACTTCATTTATTTTTCGTAGTTTTTGAACAAAAAAATAGGAAGAATTTCAGGACATGAAAAAAATCCGCGCGCGATGTTACTCGGAAGTATTTTTAATAAAAATGGCCTGCCGCCTCGGCGGGAGGAGTGGCAATGGGCAATGAGGTCGGTACCCTCTCTCTGGCACCCGCGCGCGCCCCTCCCTGCCGCTACACTCCGGCACAGGGTTAGAAAGTTTCAAAAGTGAATCGTGGAAAACACGAACACCGACTCCTGAGTGCAATATACTACCTGCCAGCAAAGGATTACAGGAACGGAGGAATAATGGCCAAGCTGAATAATTTTAAGTGAAGTAAATGAATGGATGTAGGATTAACAGGTAATTTACAATGTATCCCTAAAACATTTCCAATAAAAGAGTATAAATCACTGAAAGGAATCGGAGTAGATAAACCCACTTAAATATCTAGTTAGTCTCGCATTTCCTGGTTATTGCAATATATTAATATCGTTATCGTCGACACACCCTTGGTGTGGACACTGGACAGAGCTGACGCCATGAGTTAATACGCCCCGAACTGTTGCATATCAATCATTATCTACTGTCATTTCAAATGACATAATATCCTATTTCTATGTCAGGCAAATTAACTGACCTAAATCAGGATAGCCAAAAACTAATGCATTATTTATTCCACCTCGCGTAATGGCGCTTCCACGTAACGTTGAACATTTTGATTCTATGATTTTTGGCGCCAACCCAGATACTTTAGTATAAAAATACGAACGCAAGTGGTTTCCTGTGCACCCTTACCGGTGATATATTTTTGTTATGCTCCTATTTGTATGTTTGTAGCAACCAGATAAATATAATTTATATCATTTGTAAATAGATCTGGCTGGTAACTTGACTGATTTCTTCCGTTTCTGCACTTTCTGCTAATTTATTTTACGATAGTTTTATTTTCCTTTTAGGGACTAATAAACCAACTATTTCTTTTATAGATATAGTTATAGTACGTACCTTACATAATAATAAACTGTCATACTACCTACCATTGATGTTAATTTCTATAACACAAATCAGTGAAGCCGGTCCATGTGTATTTATAAAGTCCTTTCAGGTTTCATGTTTTATTCAGAACGAAAGCCGTCTAAATCGTACGAAAATTCTCGCAATGCGTTTTTTCAATGAGTATGAATCAGAAAAAGAGCTTCAGATGGAACAAATCATACCTAGTAGGTACACTTCCGGGTGCAGTTGTATGTATCATAATATGATGTCGTGTCATAGTCAGGCAGAAGATTTCCTCTCCATAGCTCCTATGTTGTGCATACAGACTGTTTGGCATTGCGTATTATGATTTTCATAAGTTTTATGAACTGCCTTCCAAAATAATAAACCAAACCATTAATTTTGAAAAGAATTGTTGGCATGCTGGTTTATTTGACCAACCATATCTGTCTATTGTGTCTGTTCAGTGTAGCGTTCTCACATCGGTCTACAGGGAGGCTCACGTTCAGCAATGGATGTTTACGAGCTGATATTATAATTACTCAGTTCAATGACATTTCTGTGCTTTGTGCTATCTATTAACAATGTCGTTCGTTTACGCAGTAACAAGGCAGTTTTTTTTTGAAGATTCTGCGTGATTTATATTCTGAATAAAAATAGTATTTTTTTTTCTAAGTGATAAAATGTCGAACCCAATCTAAAACAAAATGTTTGTGGGGTAACCGACTAATGTGCACAATTTTTTTAGAAGATAAAACATTAATTTTACTCCTGCACACACATATTATGTTATCATAACCATCCATAAGAATATTCTTTGAATCATATTTTAATAACATTTGGATTCACACGGGAATATGATCAGTATGAGTGAATTAGCACACCTGCCGCTGTAAACTTGGTCGTATCGATTGGACGGAGCGAGAGCTATAATTCAGCAGTGACCTGACCTAGGTCATCGTGCCCGTGTTAGCTGAAGTCCTTACAGCCAGCTGACCCAGTTTTCAGGCGGCGCGGCTGATGCATAAAAGCTTGCCAACACACTTTCCCTCTAATAACAAACACGCCCTGGAATAAAGGTGGCACGTTTTGCCAGTCAAGCGTTCTCAGGGAAGTCAAAAATATTCGTTATGACATGTTCACAACTACCTTGCTTTTTGATGAATAAAGTAAGTTTAAAGTACATTATGTAAAAGTAGCTATTTGTAATTTATGTTCTACAAAGTGCAATGAAGATATTTAGATTTTTCGCGATAGTTTTCTTGTTAAATCGTAATTTTTTTTTCAATCCGCTAGGTTAGACACGCATGAATGACCGCAGTAGGCCGAGGTTTCATTTCAACTTGGAAAAGCAAAGAATTTTATTTGTCGTTTTTGACAATGCAATATTATATTTAAAAAAATGCATCAATTATGTTTTAGGTTATTTGCGGTAATTTTCAGAAGAGAGGTGACTCTGAGATTTCAAGATGAGAATGTTGAGGTGGATGTGTGGTGTGACAAGAATGGATAAGGTAAGAAAAAAGTATATAAAAGGAAGTTTAAAAGGGCATGTATTTAACGCGGCGATAAACTAATCTGATTTAGGGTTTTAAAAATAATTAAAACGGGTAGCAAAAATAACAGGTTGGCAACTCCAGTGAAGGACTCTGAAAAAAACTTAAAACAAGGTTATTAACTACTAGATTGTAGACAAGGCGTAGTCGACGTAGCCCCGCTGCGCGGGGCTCCTATTTCTGTTTGCAAGGTTTAAAGTAACCTAACACGAAGGGGATTCCGGGGTTTTAGTTCGCTCACTTCGCTCGCTCACTAGACCCCGCCATCCCCTTCGAACCTAACCTGTCCGAGTCGGGGAGCCCCAAGACTCTCTCAGTCTTCGCTCACTCTTGCTTCCTATATTCTCCTTGCCGCTATGACCAGATAAATATTTACTTACTTGGTACAATAGTCGCCCATTGCCCAAAAAAATTAATTGGCGACCAATATATTGGATATTGGTCGCCAATTAATTTTTTTATTCGCCCGATTCATAATTTCCCGTTTAAAAGTTGCGCCAGTTACAGAAAAGTTGAAAGGGAATCGACAGTCTTGGTAGTGATGAGGACTCATCACTTATCCATACCTAGATGAATCACATGTGACTAAATGAGTGATGAATATAAATGTTGATGGATGGAGAGGGAGAGGAAGACCAAAGAAACGATGGATGGAGAGGGAGAGGAAGACCAAACAAATTATCGATGGATTGTGTGAGGAATGATATGAAAGATAAAGGAGTAAATGGTAGCGTGACGGTTTGCACAGGAGAATGGAAGAAAAAAACGTGTTGCGCCGACCCCAAGTAACATGGGACAAGGACAGGAAGACGATGATGAGGTGACTCTGAGATTTCCTATTTGCGTAAGCAGTCTTTGAACTTCGACAGTTCGATAAGAAAATTATTAATTCTTATGTAAAATCTCACCCTGATAACTTTTCGTATGATGAATCCCAGTTATGGCGTATTTACAGCCACTATGCGAACACCACCGACAACGGTATAATAATATGTTCTATTTCAAAATAATAGTCTCTTTCCTCAACTTTGGGTGTTCGAGTGTCCAATGATTAAGCAGATTTTGCTGTAACGGCTCACGAAGAACGGTCGACGTTAACTGTTATACTACGAGAGTGGTAAAAGCTGCGAACAAAAAGAAATCCTTTGGCTTTCTAACACAGACGTGTGTGCACATCGTGGACGCCGACAATCTCATTGACTATGGGATGGGATATCGTCTTTCATGTGCTATTCAAATGCATAGAAGCAAGCTTGACAACTATCTATTTCTAGGTAACCTAAATTTCCCCAGAATTTATTGATTGATGTCTGCATTTCTACGGAAACGATGAAGACGTGTAGCTTATTTTCAGGAAATTATTTTCTAAACTTTTATTGAGATTGATTCAATATCAGAATGTTAACTATGCTAAGTAATGTTGTCGAAGGCTGGTTCGAGGTGGCGCAGTAGAAGAGTACCTGGAAGGATATGGGGGAGGCCTTTACCCAGCAGTGAGACATGCAAGAATATTAAAAAAAAAGTAGTGATGTCTTAATTCACACCTATCAGTAATCAATTAATTTTCATTAGGTACCTACGTACTCGAAATAAAATGTTTAAATTCTTACAATGTTGTATAAGACTTACAAACTATAATAACTTCGCCAGTCTTTTGGGTACATTACCAGTTGACTACGTTGAGGAGGAGTTTTTTGACGCCATTTTTTAAGTTTATTTTTAAGTTAGTTAGTTAATATAGGTTATTTTTATTTATTAGGCTAGATTGTAATATAATAAACAAATGCTATTAGACTTACATGAAAGAAATTAAGATTGAATTGCTACGCAAGTTCGTCATCGTAGGCTATGGTCTAGTTTTCAGTGCATCTTATCTCGCAAACAACGAACAACAGTGCAATACAATTAATAGTTTCCTCCATAATAAATGAGGTTTCACAAAAGGTACCGTACAGCATCGTTGAATTTCAAAGCAGTTTTAATTTGAACCTGTCTCGTCGTTTGATGGTCCAACCAAACCAATGCATTTTTGGTTTCCCAATATTATGATCGTGCATTAGTAAGTAGGTGTAGGTAGAAGGGCCCGTCCTGCTAGAATCGGTGCGTCTAACGGTCGGGTTTCGGTTCAATGACTCGATTCGGACGCTCAATTTTCGCCGTGTACTGTTAGATATCTCATGGCACTGGCAGCAACACTGCAGCGACCAGATGAATCTATCTCGAGGCGGTGATGTGGATGTAGCGTGTCCCCTTGCAAATGTTTACACAATTTTCTTCAAACACTTATTGAAAGATCACAATTTAGAACCAAGATTTATTCCTACGCGTAATACAGTTATAGTAAGAGGTTCGGTCAATTTTCGAGAAAGCTTTTCCGAATTCCAAAAGCTCCAGCAGATAAAGAGGCCATGAGTCATAACATAGTCTTGATTTTTGTGGATAATTGTGTGCCATACGAACTTAAATGCATTTCACGTAGGTACCTATAGATATATAAATATGTATATTATTTAAAATATTTTCATGTAGAATAACTTATAAAATATTACATACCTACCTATAAGTAAAATTGCCTATATTCTCATAATCCTTTTTTAAACCCCACTGGAGAAATAATTGCTAACGTTAGGTCGAAACAAATAGGTACCTACTATTACTAATTCAATGTTGTTTATTTTCCTGTAGCGAAATAAAATAAAGTCATTCTTAAAATAAAACATAAGTAGGTATATACTAAGTATTTTATTATTTGGAACTTAAGGGGACATTGGCATAAACAAATTCCCCGATAAAATACTAAAGGTTGTAAGGATGTTAGGTTGTTACTCATATTTGAAATCGATGAATTCTTGCCGTATGTGTCAACGGAGTGAAGCAAGGGGAGCGGCTGATTCCTGCCGAGTGCCGACCAACTCCCATTTCCGAGAAGGGCTAGCTAGTGGGTGAGACAACAACCATACCTAACCTTCTTATTTCTCATGTAACTTTAACTTCGAGCTCTCGAGCTTATCAGGTATATCGTCTTCTTTGTCATGTCAACGGTTCATAAAGCAAATAAACATATTAGGGTTCATTAAAAAATCATTTCACTATCGTAATTAGGATACCGGTTCTCTGGATAATTTACCAAACGCGAAACAATAAGTCATAATTATTGTAATGGGTACATTAATATATAACTACCTAAACGATTTTCTGTTTTAATGAGTACCTACTTAATTCTAATTTGCTAGTGAACATTAAAGTGTCACTTGCATTAGTAAGCCTTAATTTTGCTCAAATTTAATGACCGAATCATGGATACTTGTCGAATTTATTGCCCAATTTTATCGATTGTAAACATCGTGAATTCCGACATTATCATGATAAGCCATGTCTTCTCACAGTTTATCGGGCCGCAGTCGCACAATCAGGGACACCTGTCGGTGCGCAATGTGACGGTCCGGGTCCAATCTGCTATTCTGTACTTAGGCGCATTTCTTATTCGATTCGACATTTTTTATGCTTTCCTTTCATAGTTGCTACGAGTGTGAGCAAGACGACATCTCTGTTAAGTCGAATGGTCTATTCGAGTGTTTCAGAATAGGCAGGCGGTGCGAAGCATCAACAGCAGCCGTTAGCGAGCGATGTCCCGTTACTACGCGGCTCATCACTAATTCCATCTCACGAAAGCTCAAATTTTGGCGGTGAATCAATTAACCCTAAATGATATCCGGTACACGCAGCCGGCTTTGCCACGTTTTTTGATGCTTTCAGTAAAGGGGTTAGTTATTTATTCAGTTCGTTTTAGTACTGATTATATGTGGTCTACTGGTTGACCAAAACTTAAAATAATAGAAAAGTATTCTTGAGTATGCCTTAGGATTAGGACTAGTTCATCCATAGCAACATAATTCAGTTGGTAGGACCTTACAAGTTAGTGGGTAGGTAGGCAGACTAGGTACTTCTGAAATCCTTAGTAACGGTGGCTATAAAACTTGCCTAATATTCAACACCCTAAAATGTACCTAGGCATATATAGATGATTATTAAACATAACCTAAAAATGTGATAAGTAGTACTCCGGTGGCAAAGAACAAGGTAAAAATACTTAACATGTGTGCGTGTGTGTGTACTAAACAAGTGTACAAAAAAATGTACTTTGTGTAGGTTGGTACATGTTTGGAGGATAACGTGGAGTGGTAGGTAATCGGGCGCGTTGAGGTTGGGCGCGCAGCGAGCGTGTCGCGCAGGCGCGCTGCGCAGTGGTGTGAACGCGGAGGCGCGCGCGCCCGAGTGGTTGAGATTGCGTAAGCGCACGGGGCCGATTTCTAGCGCGGCTCCCACGCGGCAAGGTCAGCGCTTCGGAGGATTGCTCCCACTTGCCGCCGCCATCAATGTAAAAATATTACCGAGCCAACATTTCAATATTGAGTACTATGCAAAGTTACCCTTGTTGATTATTATTGCGACCGGAGCTCCTTGGTTTAGAACAGTCTATTTAATGAGACCATCAGGTGCTTTTCATTATTATTAGATATAGTGGTGAAGATAGTTTATAGCAAGCACGGAGCTACTATATCAGTGCAAACTGTTTTACGAGCACTGGATCCTTATTCCATATTAGATAATGAAAACTAAATAAATAAGTCAGACATTTCCTGAAACATGTCCACATGATGATGCCATCTAGCCGATTTCGGCCACAGCGACTGCATTCGATGGCTTTCTAGGGAGGTAGTCGAGAGCTTTGGTATGCTGCTCTATCATGTGCTCTCAAGTGGCTAGCATAACCAACTTTGGCGGAAAAACTCCGAGCACAAAGCGGACATGTCAGAACACCATTGACGAAATTGTGTCCACATAATAGGCAGGTAAATTAAAAGACGAACTCATAATCAGTATTTTTTACAACAGGCACATTATTGCTATCTAACCAACAACACGAACACGATTACTTAATTAAGTAGATACCTAAGTACGTTAGGAAACTGAGTTCCAATATCTCAATAAACTTGTGCGAGAGTATCCATTTATCTAAACATTGCTTTTCACAATGTTTCATGATGTCTTAAAACCAGACAAGAGCGCCATTTCTCTAAGATTTTATATGACTTTCGCGTACGCATGAATTTTCTTAGTCATTAAAAGCTCTGAAAGCGTAGGAAACCTTAATTTCTCTTGTAAACACCCGTGTATAGCTAAAGCCGAGCGCGCAATTTGATTTTAGTATGTTTCGGTTTTATCGTCGTTTTACGGTTCGGCTTTTCGATCAAAAGGCTGATCATAGCTGCGCGGGGCGACTCACAAATGATCTAAGATTCTAAGCTGTCGTACTCGTAGCTGTTAGTGTGTAGGTACGAACATGTAAATAGAGATAATCTCCGCCACCACCATCGCAACGTGAGACCTTGAGAGGCGACGACGCCTACCTACCTCATTTGTTACGAGACTTCTCTACCCAAGTAGCGCAAAATTTGCGCATCATTTGTAAAGACTCAACTTGTTAATCAAAATACATAACCTACGTGAGTACTGGCTGTGAACATTTTTGTTTTTGCAGTGCATGTGCCTGTCCATGTTTGTTCTATACAATGTAAGAACTGACTCGAAAAAATAATCGATTGATGACGTGATTTTTACACGTCATCAATCGATTAGGTATTTTTTGAAGCTGAATAACAATAATGTTGGAAAGGCGCTCCCTAGTTATAGTCACCATGATTTATTTTTAGAGAGTTAGACTACTACTCTTTAAAAATAAATCATATTTTAAAATCATAAATTAAACTTTTTTTTAAATAAGCTATTATTAAAATGAAAATTAGATTTATCTACCAACATTGAACGCGTATACAAAGTTTCGTGTCCGTGCTATTAACCGTTGAGGAGGTCTCTCGTATGGAGACGATCCTGGCTGCAGGATTAAGTCATGTCTGTCATAAAAATGTATTGTCACCAGAACCAAAGGAGTGTGCAATATTTCAGTTCAATCGGTTGGGGGGAACTGGTTTGAAATTCAGTTGCAAGATTTGATCAATACATACAAACATACTAACAAACAAGTCTAATTAAAATAAAAGCTTATAAAAATGCTTTCATTAGGTAGATCTTGCTGCCCAAAAACCTTTCAAAAATGCAAATTGCTTCGAAACTGCTATATCTTTTAGTAAGTAATATTTACAAAAATAAAGAACTTTGAATAATTAAACGCAAAGCTACGGCTACTTTAATATTAATACAGAACAATGTAAGATTGATGCTATCTTTGTAATTACTTTTATTTTGATTGTTCTCATCTTAAACTTTAACTCAGAAAATTAAATTCAAAACTAACGCTGGCGAATTGAACCGGGACTGCGTAGCGGTATAAAATGCGTTCACAGAGCCCCAGGCGGCCAAGTAAATTAAAAAGCATGAGAGACAGACAAGTAAACGTTAGAAAAAGTACCTAATAAATTTTCTCATCTCCTACATACCTACCTAGAAACTTTTAATTATGGTGATCTTACTTTATGTAGCTGGCATACATAATCCTGTGGGCAAGGATAGCAGCCCGACCGTACCGAGAAACATACATAATTTTATAGTAGCGAAGTTGCTTGCTGATAACTTGGGAAAGTCATTTAGAAAAGTTTGAAGTTTTTTTGCGGTAAAATCTTTTTAGCATCAAAGACAAAATAGTTTTTCATCGTCAAAATTCGTTTCTACAAGTGATTGAAACGAATCTACACGGTTTCCTCGCTGCTACGTGGCGTCTACGCCAGTACACGGCTTCTACGCTGCTACACCGCACCTACGCCACTACGCTGCTACGCGGCATCTACGCTGCTACGCGGCTTCTACTCTGCTACACCACATCTACACTGCTACACCAAACCGACGCTACTACACGGCTTCTACGCCACTACGCTGCTATGCGACATATACGCTGCTACGCCGCGGCTAAGGGCTACGCGGCTTCCAAGCTGCTATACGGCTTTTAGGTCTCTACGTTACGTTTACGCTTGTACGCTACGTTTTCGTCATGCTCAAAGTTACAATGGCGCTCTGGTCTCTTCCATTACAGTCGAAGAACTGGCGGTACACGATCGGCTATCTATGTATAAGTCATACATTTAGTCAAGTATTGCTAGACAGAGACTAAACATATTTTGCTAAAATACCTCTCTCTATTAATGGTATTATTTCTGAAATCTATCCTAGACACGAGTAGAACTTTTTGATAGGCGCCGCGTGCGACATAGTGCAGCGTGCGCGCACGTGAGAATGAGCAGAGTGAACAGTGCAGCGATACTAATCATACGCACGTTAGAAAGAGACGGACAATGTGAAATCAGGGTGGTTCCACATGGGGTCAACGACCCACACGCGACACGCGTATCGGTGGTTTTTATAATTTGGATTTTGGGACAAAATTTCCGTCTTGAAACCCGGAAGAGATTCACCTCACAGGTACGTAATGAAACTGTTTGCGAAGGCATATAGGCTTCCTAATTCCATCAACATAGCTTAGAAGTTTGACATAAATACTCATTCTTTATCGGTGTTCTTTAGTCTGTAAAATAGTACCTAGTTACATTGACCGTTTACTCTTTATCAATATTACAATCCGTTTACTATTAATTGAAAGTACGGAATCAATTTGCATGTTGTTTTTCAAATAGGTATTTAATTAATCACCCGCTAGCTATTTTAATGTAATGATGAAGTTAGGTTACAAGATAAGGAGTATTTATGTTAACTCTTGTTACTTTGACTTCTAAATCAGCAGGAAATTGTTCAGTTATAGCTGGACTAGACATGATTGTGTTACAACGTTTTATAGTGAACTGTGTAGGTCTATGTGGAGCTGTGGAACGATTTCTGTCGCATGTCTGTGATCGATACTATTTTTCTCTTACTTCGACAGCTTTTTGTTCCATTGCGTGACTTCAGTACATGAGCACTGAACAGATCTGATTCTCAATGGCACAAGCTCACGGTTTACAAAATGTTCATTGATTTTAAAAGTGATTTCGTGGTGTATTTTCCCCGTGTTATATTAAAAACGTGTTACATTCTTCTTATACCAAACGTAAAGAACCCAAAGATGAATTCCAAAGTGAAGATTTAAATAATTCCTAAAAAAGCGATAGTCTTTCGCCGTTCAAACAAATAACTGTAAAGTCGTCCAAAAAGCGAAGCAAACGAGAAGCTTAGTACATATTTAAATAAGTTGCATAACAACGATTCTGTCACCGTACGCCGTCGCACCGACATCGACATACAGATCGGTTCGTTGCCATTGTATGATAATCGTGACCTTCACTTTATGGGCGTGTGTTTATTATCACCCCTAATATTTGAAGAAATATCTATTTGACGATCTAGACTGTCCTCTTTATAATCACACGTGTAATCGTTGCTGAATATGCAAAACGTTCTGTCCCATAAATTATGGTAAAATCATTCGATTTAAATAAATGTCCTACCTGCAAACAATGCGTCTGAATAACTAAATATATACCTTATTTAGATTCTAATATTGAAATCTAGTCGGCATTAAAAGAAGTGTTGAATGTCCCTCCGTGAAGGGTAGTGACCGTGAGGAAAGTAGCGTTGCGCGGAGGCAGGCAAGCGTTGCGCAAGCCTTCTCCACGTGTAAACAGTTGGCTCCACGGGCCCACGGCTCGGTGTGCCGCGGGTGAACGAGCCATCCGTGATATATCCCGACCAACTACCTACCTTGTACACTTATGTAAAACTCGTCATCAAAATATGTGTGTTAGACAAGTGGGAGTAAAGAACTGAAATAGAGGAGATGCGGCGAGTTTTAGCACCTAACTAGGGACCAACATGATTCTGCGAAGCACCTACCGTATTATGATTTTATTTGATTGGTTACAATAATTTGTATTCGTCGTTCAGAGACTAGAACCGCGTGGATTTGTTATTTAACATCATTCAAACACATACAGCTAAACCCACTTATGTAAATATGAAGTAATCCGAATGGCTCTAAGTTTACCGAGGTGGCATTTTGACAAGATAAAATGCCCAAAATTCCGTGTTATATTGTATCGCATGACTTGCGTGAATCCACCTTTCTCTGGTGTCCGCTCGTGGCCCCGATGGCCGCCGGCCGCCCGCGGCCGCGGTTTGGGAGTCGCCTTGCGCAAACGCGTCCCACACGTGTGCATCCGAAAGGCGCACTCATCATTCTTTGCACCGTTAGTTTTTCCTACTTCTCAGCAGGTATATTATAGCGATGCGCATATCGTAAAAGTAGGAATGTTTAATTAGAGAAAGGGCTTCGCGGTACTCCGACCGTTCGAGATGATTCGAAGGGAGCTAAAGGCCGCGATGAATGGATCGATGCGACTGATCACATAGATGTCAAGAGTGAGTCTAGTAGGTACCTCTACTTACCTTAGCAATACTCAATAGACTTCGATCGGGGTGACGTCAAGCGATCAACGTAAAGTCCCCCGGAGAGTTGCCCTCGCGACGGCGTTGCAGGCGAATCGGCGGCTGCGCAGGCGGTGATCGAGAGGCCCCGGCGGGTGCGCACCGCCCGCCGCGCCCTCTGCGCCTTGAGCGTGCGCCCCGCACCCCCCCGGCCCCGCACACCACCCCCGCCCCGCCGCGTCGCCTCCCTCACACACGAGCGCGCAGGAAAATTTTATAATAGGTATACTGTTGATGACACCGTCAACTCATGACAGATGACGTGGACGCGGCCAACGAGAAAATTGTTATTGGTCGTTGCAATAAATCTAGACACTGTGTCTACTTTGTACCATAGCTACAGCTATGAGTTTGGTGAACATTGTATTTCCTAGTCTTAAGCTCAGTTATTTCCTTATTAGCTGAACGTACAAAAGCATTGTGGAGACTTGCTATCCAATCAGTAGTATTATTTCTATCTCAATAATCACCCCCAGCCAGAGGAAAAATAATGAAATCCGAAGTAGATAGTTATTTAGCTAACTTTTTAGCTACCTCACCTAAGTACAAAATCTAGTGTTTGTTGTTTGTATTAATAAGCATACGTGAATTTGTAAATCTAGATGTAAAGTTACCTACCCATGCTACTATCGTTCATAAACGTTACTAATCCTATCATTACCTATGTAATAAAACTAAAACGTATGTAAGTCTTGCTTGCTCGCCCTTACTAGCCGCAGAGACGCTGCAAGCTGCAGGAAAATCTAAAGTTACCTACTAAGGGAATATACTGTAGCGGAAAAGACATCTCTCAGAAAAAGTAAATAAGAAATGACTTCACGAACCTTACATGAATTAGCATCATCATCATCTTTCTTAGTAAATTACTTGTGTGATCATCAGGCATACATTATAAAAAAAAAATGTGTTTTGATGAAAGGAGCTAGGTCTGAAAGTTCTCCGTGTTGAAAGAGAGAAATAAATAATACAAAGAGCGACAATTTTCAAGTAACATCAAATGGTTGACTCCGTGCGTGCGTCGTAGCGTCCCTCACGTGGGCACGAGTGTGCGATTCATTAAAGATGGCGCCATCGTTGGAACCAACGTTGGGGCCAATCGTTTGGCATTAGAGCATAGAAATCGTAGAACAAAGATCACGCAGGACGCGAGGGGCGATCGTGTCCTACAATAATCAGAAGGTCATGGCAGGGTCTGCGCCACTGCTCGCTCGCCACGATAAGCGCGTCCACTCTACTAACCTCATGGAGCGAGATAGAAGTACCTGAGCTAAAAGGCACGTTAACTGCTTATGTAAAACTTACATATTATCTATGATTATATTGTATTCTTTAACTCTCACAACAGCATAGTCTACTATGGCAAGTTTAGGTGGGTATTCAAAAGTTCCATCGATATTCATGTTCCAATGAAAACTTTAACTACAACTGCTGGTTTTTATTTGCCCTACACACGATTTAAACGATTATATTCTGATCTTTGCCCAGAGTAAGGTACTTACGTTTTATTATGACGCATTTTATTTTTCCGATGGAACGTACTACGTAACAGGATACTACTCGATTTTTTCTAAAGCAACGTTCATGTGGAAGTGACGTCATTCTATATTTATATTACACACTCATTTTCCGGGTAATTGCATCTCATAAAATTAAGAAAATCCTCACGAATTTTCCTCGGTACCTACCTGAAACTATAACCGGAAATGAACATTTACGGTAGAAAGATTACGATTGGGGTCAGTCACGCAGCGACGCGACGTCAGGGGACGGGCGAGGGTACGTTTGATTGTGATGCAAATTCCCTGCTTCCGGCGAGGGGGGCTCGCAACAGGTGGGGGTCGAACCTACCGCCAGTGCGCAATCACTGCTGATCATGTCTAGATGCTCTCATAACGTGTACTTAGTGAGAAAGAAACTCCAGAAATCAATTTGTAGGGTTGCGTAGCAGTATAGGAACAGCATAACTGGCTTTAATTTTATGTTAAAGATAACAAAATTCTTATAAAACAATTCCAACGAGATTTGGGAATATCCCACTAACCGTCATCTGTCTAGCCTTTTCCCATCTATGTTGGGGTCGGCTTACAGTCTAACCGGATGCATGGAGATATTTTACATGGAGCGACTGCCTATCTGACATCCACTACCCGGTTAAGACTGTGTAATACGATACCCCTTGGTAAGACTGGTTGTCAGACTTTCAGGCCACTGACTGTCTGAGAATGTCAAAGATCTACTAATGACAGCCGTGACCAATGTATGTAAAGGCTTAACGTGCTTTCTGAGCCATGGATGAAACTCGGTACGTGATGGGTGGCTAAACCGAGTGAAAATTAACGTTTTCAGAAAAAGTTCTGTAAATTGGAAAATTCAACACTCATCTGTAATTTTTTAAGGTTTTATTATTTCGATATTAGATCTAGCATACTTATCTAGTCTAGTACCTACCTATAAGGATCGTAGCAAGTGCAGTACTGTAGTTACTGCCTACCCACCACACATGGAAAAATGGCGTGAGTTTATGTACGTATCTAACAACTAGCTCAGTTTCTATCTACTCTACAATTATTTCCAGCATCTACTATACCAAAGTTAGGAAGAACGTGGAGCTGCGCATGAGCAAGGAAAGGCCTGTACCCAGCAGTCGGTGAAGTTGAGCTGTGGATGATGATGATGATGATCCAGCTGTTTTAAGTTAGCCTAAGAAGGCTAAAACAAGTAGTCAGTTTTAATAACATTTATGACAATAATTAAACTTGTAACATGACGAAGAGTTAATAATACAATAGGCAGCGTGAAATTACGTCTGTAACCGTAAAAATGCTCCGCTAGATATTACCTCATTTTTTAGTATATTACCATAAAACAAATGATAAATCCCTCTCAACAAGAGCTGTTGCTCTTGTTACCTGCCTTTTTCCAACTAACCGTATGCAGCAGAGCATCTCTATTTTACATTGAGCGACTGTAGGTCAGACCTGGGTACGATACCCATAGGTAAGACTGGTTGTCAGACTTTCGAGCCACTGACTACAAATGACAGCCGGGACCAACGGCTTAACGTGCTTTCCAAGGCCCGGAGGAGTGCCGATATGTTATGAATGGTCACCCATCTACGGACCGACCTCGGCAAGCATTGCTTAAAATTCTTGTAAATTAAGCCTATTATTAGTCACAGGAAAGAAAGGAAATAAAATGTTCAGATACTCTTTAAAATGAAGATTTGTTGACTGAATTACATAATGTTAGCTTGTTTGCTGTCAGTACTGGACATAAATTGAGAAAATTGTATTGCATTACTGTTTCCTTATCTAAGTTGCGAGCTGTAACTCTCGATAATGGAAATAGAATCACTGTAGGCAATTACTTTCTTGCTGTTCGGGGACAAGCGTGCAAAACTGTTGTTTCTTATTTATTATTATGTAAGTGACCACTTTTTTTTTTTAGGATGAGAATTCATCAAATGACCCCCCCCCCTCCCCCCGCTCTGGGCGGAGCGGAACGGAGTGTCAGACTTGTACTGACTAAAACCCATCCATGTTCCTTCTTTGTGTTTGTGTTCCAGGGCCGCGGTATCTCTTTCGAACAGTCCCGCAGCCCTGATGTAATTAGAATTAAGTAAGTAGGTACAATGATGAATGGTCAGCAATAATGCCCAAATTCAATTTCAGCTATTATCGAAATGAGATGCTATTCCCTAAAATAAACCTTAGATTTCATTCTCCTCTTTCTTTAGCGTGTGGTTAGGGGTCTTCCATTAACCACGTGATGTTTTTAGCTACTTTTTACCCCCCCCCCCCCATGGTGAAACTTAGTGCTGTTTTAGACTACCCCTCTCCCCCTACCCAAAATCACGTGTATTTTTTGGTACATAGAATCTAATAAAATTCAGAATATTATCTTTAAATACAGGTTAACAGGTATAATCTAATTTAATTCCGGAAAATTAAGCACCGTGATAAAAATGTCAAGGTAACGCACCGCTTTTCGGTTTAGAATCGCGCGTTCAAAGAAAAAATGGACGACCCCTTAATAAATAACATGGTGTCAGAGTTTTTAAGCCGCTCATAGGCCGCTGACTTGGCTTTACATGCCATCGAGCAATATCTCTCAGGCATGCTGGTTTCCTCACGATATTGATGAAAGGAGACTGAAGCAAGTGATAATTATACAATACGCATATGAATCCGAAAAAACCGAGGTGTGTTACTTGGGTTCGAACTGGAGACCTATGACTTGGCAGTCCGACGGTCGCACCACTAGGCTCTAACTGCTTAGATTTCATTTCAGTGAGTATTTTGGAATCTGAGGACAGAACAGTTTAATTAGCATTCCATCTTTTTCTCAAAATAGTTAAAGAAAATCTACAGTAGGTTAAAAACATTTTTCGCTTGTGAGCAAGAAAATAAGTTGCGCCCCAACAGGATATTTTAAGCTTCGATTTATGCGACCGGAACTCTAGATTTTAATAAATACTGTAGGAATGAGGGACGTTACAGACCGTCGGCCAACCGTGCGCATACGCAGGGGGCGGCCACCCCGGCGCGCGGTCATTCACCCGCGTCCCCCTCCCGCGCCCTCAATCACAGCCCTTTGTGAGACTCGCTGAGGGCTACTCGGTGAGGGCAAGGACTCCATTTCTTTGTTTTGAAATGCCTTCTAAGTTTAAGAGGGCTCGCTCGCAGGTAGGCATGTACTTACCGACTCGGACACAACTTATTTTTAACGAAGAAATGAGATTTGGTGATCAATGAAATTGATTATATAAGCATCACGACTGTAATCTCAGAAGGGTCTGGCAGAGGTGTACACCCACATTTCGCCAGTTATTTTTTTTAAATACCATGTAATAGGGGGCGAGATGACATTGAATATGCATTCCTTATCGCAGTTCCCTATAACTGATTACTTTATTTTGTTTTCAATCCGGTATCAGGATTTAGCTAAGTACCGATATTAAATTAATGGATTTATGTATGGCTCGTAAATGTTAAGGGTCACCAGAAAAAAAGAATACCGAACTATTTATTCAAATTTTTGTACCCCAATTTTCCAAATCAGAAAAGATCATGTACATAGATATTGAAAATCCATTTTAATAAAGGTTTAACTGGTAAAATATCGTAAATATCTACATTTCAATGTCTCGAATAGGTTTGTATCCAAGCATGCTAATTTTAGCATGTTTTTAAATATCAAAGCAGCGGCTGTAAAATTAACCTAGTTGAAACTCATTGAAAAGACATTTTAACATGAAATATGTCGTAAAGTTGCTCATTTATTAGTCATAACTTGAAATAGTAATCTCGGTGTACGTGATAGAAAACGAGGTCTGAATTTTAAACAGAATATCTCAAGCACCCTGTTACTTAAAAAACATGTTTGAGAAATAATTAAAAACGTTTAGAATTTTTCAAACAAGAACGCAGCCATTAATTAAACCAGATTTTCAAATTTCGAATATTGTTGATAGTAAAATAGAAGATTGGCTGTAGGAAATGTCTATGGCATTAAGTCCGCGTGTTCATTTGTGTGCTTAAAGAATCAAATTCGTAAATAAAATAAGATTTTACCAAATCTTCGGTCCTGGCTGGAGGACTTACACTCAACGCACCCAACACAAAATAGTCCGGTTTAGAAGATGACAACCTCTTAGGTTGACCTGCGAGAGGCCTTTTACCTATTCACAAAAAGAAAACCTTTGACCACTACAAATTAGCTGTTTAAAACGTTTTTAACCACGAAATACTGGTAAAAGTTATCATGCTCACACGTGGTTTCGTCCTGCTCCATGTAACGACATCAATTGCTCAAATTACGTCCATTTCCTTAATTAAATCATGGAACAAAGCACCCTTCGCTTCCCTTAAAATGATTCCTGTGAGGGTACCAGAGCGTATGGAGCGAGTCATTCTCCCATGGAGGCACCCTCCGGTATTAAACATGTTAAACGTTGTAACCGCATGCTTCGGAACGACAAGTGCATCGGTATGTAAATTGGGGAGGGTATTTGATAATAAAAAGAATAAACGCGTATTTAAAAAATAATGTCAATCGGCGTTACTGAATTGAGCGAATTTTCGTCGTCTTTTACGGAACAACTCAATATCAAATTGGAACCTTATTTTATCTAATGAAGTCGCAATGATGCCTTAACTGAAATATTAAATACCGCGGCTGGCAACACCTACGTAGTTTATTTCAAGAAATCAAATTTAGAAAGTCCGGTCCTAAAAACAACAAGCTCTCCCCAACGAAATCACTTAATCCAGACTAAAAGTACTTAAATACTAATAGACGGACAAAAAATAAAAATGCACCCTTCGGCCGAATCGTCGGGTAGATGGACAAATAATAAAAAACAAAGCAGACTCACCCCACCCGCATGCCAGGACGCTGCACCCACTGCATCGTGTCAAATTGAACTGAATTTACTGCATTACAATCCTCACACTTACCAGCACAGTATCCCCCACATAAGCAATAATCAACCTTATAGTAACACAAATAATGTCGGTATTAAATAACTGAAAACGTGAAAATATGTTTATGCGAGGGAGAACCATGAGGGTAGTTTGTTTCTGTCAATGGTTTTATTATTTCAATCGTAGCAATTTAAAACAGGCCGTCACCGAAGCGGAAAATTGTTTTTGTCTATTTAATTAATCTGCGTTCACATGTTTTTGTGTCGGAATTAGAAAAATTATAATATGAAAACGAATATTTTATATAGGAAATAAGAAAATCAATCGATGCAACATGTTTTCTAAATGATAACTATTTATCCTTTAGGAAATATGTTGTTGTTGTTTGTATGTTGTTGTTGTTGTTGTATGTTGGTGTTGTTGTATGTTATGTTGTTGTTGGATTTCTAAACCATAAGCTTCATTTTCCAACAGGTTTATAAACATAACATAACATCACGCCTGTAATACCCAAAGGGTTAGACAGAGGTGTACACCCACATTTCGCCAGTTATGTTAATAAACTAAGCTATAAAAAAAGAAAAAAAGGAACCACTAATAGTTAACATTAAAAAGAAATTTATAAAATTTTCTACACAAGAAAAGTGGAAAACAACCTAGGTACAAGAAAATACGTTAATTTAAATACGATTGAGTTTGTTTCATCATATCATTTCATTTTGTTGCACCTATTACAATTTATTTTACATCATGGTTTTTTTTTTTTTTTTTTCCACCTTTGCCTCAGTACTTGCGGAACAAATACTCGATTTCAATACGAATGGCCGTTACACCACGTTTTACTCTGAAATCAAATTGTGAAAATGTAAAGTTAGTTAATCTTCGTCGCAGTTACGGCTTGTTTACAGAATCCATTTCAAATAGGTATTTTTAGACCTCTTTAGTAGAAATGAATAAAATTGTGGGGGTCGTTTGGCAAATAAAAGTATCAAAAATAAAAAGTACAATACCTACTACACGATTGTGACAAATCGTGCAGCAGACAAGAAATAAATATGCAGTTAAGAACTAAGTAGGTACCTATACACTATAATTACGTGTAGGTATTTTGGGGTATTCCACAAAGCGCAACTATTTTTAAGCTCAAAAAACTAAGCGCAACTAAATTATTCCTCGAAGCGCAACCATTAGTTACGCTCACAAATTCAAATTCAAAATATTATAAGTTTATTCCAAAAGCGCAACGATGATTGAAAAAAAAAAAAAATCCATCATACCCGTCTCTATTTTTCATCATGGTTGCTCTTTGAGGAATACTCCGATATTTTAATTTTGTATTTTGTTTTAAACTTTTTCCTTTGATATTAGAATAACATTCAATTTAACCATAGTTCCCCATCAGACTAAACCTTGTCCACTACATTTCACGACAAACAAATGTTATCGGGGTTTGCTAACAGAACCTACTGTGAAAACTTTCAAAGATTGCAGTTGGCATAGATTTCATGAGTATTTGACGATAGCTTCAGTTCCATCATCATCTGCCTAGCCTTTTCCCAACTATGTTGGGGTCCGCTTCCAGTCTAACCAGATGCAGCTGGCCGCCACAACCCAGTTAGTACTAAGTAATACGATACCCCTTGGTAAGAGTGGCTGTCAGACTTTTTGGGCCACAGACTACCTAACGACTGTCAAAGATCTACAAATGACACTCGGGACCAATGGCTTAACGTGCTTTCCGAGGCACGGAGGCAACTCGGTATGTAATGGATGGTCACCCGTCCACAGACCAACCTAGGTTAGCATGGCTTAACCTGAGGGTCGACCCGAGTGGCTGTTATTATTTAACCACCTCAGTTCCATCTAAGTTATAAAACACCCACGAAAGGAAGCTATATAAGGTCTATCTTTTCATACGAAATATTTTAAGAGTAACTTCTATAAGTCGTAAAGTCGCCATAGCAACGAAAACAAAAATTTTCGGAGTGTTCTTTTACGAAATTATTATAATTCTAAAATTTTTTGAGACTTTTTACATAAAACCTTTACTCTCATATTCTAACAATGACACTAGGTAAATACGACGTAGTAAACTAGAGTAATGGATGTTCAAAAATAAGGAGCTAGTATTTATTTTGTAGGTCAAGTAATTTTAAATTATTAATTTTTATAAAAATATACTCAGATAAAAAAAAATAATCCCTTGAAATGGCTTCGTCATAGCATAGCCGTTAGATGATTCCCTGAAAATATTTCGTGTATGAATAGTTAGACCTTATATACAATAGCGAAAGCTCTTCGTTATTGGCCTTAAAGCCTCTCTATTATTGGTATATCTACGTCGTACGAACGCAGACTAAAATAAAATCAAATTCGAGCACTACGAAGTGGCTGAATTTAATTTAATTTTAGTCTTAAAAGTTTCTACAGTATTTTTAACAGTACTTACTTATCTATGACTGTTTAAAACTGAAACATGAATACAGCGAGCTTCAAAAAGCCTACGCGTCGATAGTGACCTATTTTCCGCAGAGGCTTTTCATTCCACTTCAGGCTCGTAAACCTCCCTTTCATTACATAGCGCGCGATATGAGCCTGATTGTTTATCGCTATTAATATTAAAATAAAACAAACACTCCCCCGCGGGGCCCGGTTTAATAACCTGTAGCTGGAGCCCCTCGGTCCCACTTATCGCAGGGGCTCCGTGTCAAACGACAAGTGCTCGTGGTTTCCTCACTTTACTAGTACTGCATAGTTCGCTGGATATGACAGATGAAATTAGTAACCAAAACTCATTGATATATTAAATGCCAAAATACCCCAAAACTAGCCAATTTGAAAGCACTGCGACAATCGACAGGAAATTTTAAATTATATATGAAAATCTGAATTTTCGTAGAGATTTGCATAATTTTTCATAGCATTTTCCACAACTAAGAAACTAACCTATTTTTTCCTTGCAATACGGTAAAGCCTTAGTCTGGCTACTTGATATATTTTTTAAACCGAGGTGCGTAATTTGTAAACCCTAAAACAAGGCAAAAGAAAATAACACAATTACACAACACAATTCACACATTCACAATTCATTCAATTCATTTTTTTTTTCATTCGATTTTAATTTTTTCACAGTTTAAAAATAATATAGGTTTCTTTTTTAAATACAATCGAAAACCTATCGGATCATGACTCTTCCAGCGTAGCTCGTTCTTGTAATGTGGTTTCCCGCGAGTTCGGTCACGACATGTCACGTGAGATCGACTGGCATGGGGAGTGCGTTCATTCATAACTTTTATTTGCTCTAATGCCCGACATAACAATGAAACTAATTCTAAACATTGGTTAAATACTGCTGAATAAATCATGAACTCTGTGCAGGAAATATAAATTACGTTTTTATGCCATGGA
The DNA here is from genome assembly GCA_905163415.1 of Noctua fimbriata. Lineage (NCBI taxonomy): Eukaryota > Metazoa > Arthropoda > Insecta > Lepidoptera > Noctuidae > Noctua > Noctua fimbriata. The sequence continues at coordinate 12,916,490 of LR990922.1, read as the reverse complement.
CATTTTTACGTGGCAACGGGCACAAATCTGGTATGTTATCGTGTTAAGCCACTTCCTGCTGGACTTCAACTAGCTCATCGTAATTATAAATTCAAGGGATCTGTCAAAAATACGTGAAATTAGTTACAGTTTCTTAAAATCACGCGCTACCGGTATCAGGTGACTATATATAGTGAGTCTACGTATTGTATCGAACTAAACATATTCCATTTTTGCAACATTTCACAAAGTAAGTATATTTATTTACCTAAAGATCGCAGCGACGACGCCTGAATAAATCAAGTGGATTGGAGGAACATATTTATATGTAACGAGGTAGGTACCTACCCTATACATAATAATATCAACTTATGACCCCCATTATCCCCATCTTTCTCATGCTCAACCAGGAATCAGAATTCAAATGAATACAAATCGTTCCTCAAAGGACAACTCCGATCAATTTACAACTATAATTATATCCTGCAGCTGCAGACATTTTGATAGAAATTTAAATCTAACGATATACGGAAAGGACAGATGGCCAGGCGGTAGGCGACTTCATCGACTAATTAGTAAATATACAATATTTATCCAACCAATTAAAGTATTGAGGCCCAAAACACAGCCACTGAGAACAGGTTAAGCCCGCGAAAAATACCACCCTCAAAACTCATCTTTACATTACTAAGAAAACAAAGTAACAAAGACAAAAAGTTAAAAAGGCATGGATGATCATGAAAACTCTCCCACGAGATGAAGTCGCGCCCGTCCCTCAGAGGGAAGGGGACGTAAAGCATTCCTGGGAGCGGCGGGAGGTGGCCCACTTTTGTACTTTTTGCCGCCGTCCAGAGGGGGATGACCGACTCACTTTTTTGTTCCACTTTTATTTCTCTTATTTCGGACTTTGGAGGGACGCTGGTCAGTCCACGGCGGCGCAATAGCTTATTATGTTCATTTGTTTTTGTTGCAACTTGCAACTGAGCAACCTTAGTTTTTAGTGGCTGTTTCTAGCGTCATTACGAGAAATAAGTCGGTAGTTATTTTAATACAATGTTCTCAAAATAAACTAGACCTAAACTTAAACCTATTTGATTTCAAAGTCAGAAAACTTCATGTTTTTACCGTAGATTCGATACACACGTTCGTAGCAAACATACTGAAAGCCGGAAAGAGGATGACAAACGATCCGTGCAGTTTCCGAACGTGTACCCTTATTGATTTACCTCCAGACAATTATATATAGAACGCAATGTAGCAATATAGTGTCCCAACAATTAGCTAGCGGTGCATGATGCGGGCTCTATCGACACATCGGCGCGGGGGGGTGGGTGGGCGAATGCGGCCCACCCCCAGCCAGGACTCCAGCTAGTTATCTGCGCCGATCGATAATAGCCATGGAAAACTACCTACATGAAAATCCATACCTAAATATAGCACCTTTGTAGATAGGTGGTTGCTAACGGAAATATGGGAATAACGTTGCAGATTTTTTGCTGCATGTTATTGAATACATTTATCAGTAGCTGCATGCGTAGAACGCATTATAATTCTTCTCACTACGCAATACGCAGTTACCAAATCTTCTTGTAACAATCGTTTTCGTTACAAATAGCTAAGATTTTCTCCATCTTACCATTTCGAATCTGTTCTTACTTCCTTTAAATTTATCGTTCTTCCTTTACTATTATAGATGCGAAAGTTTGTGAGGAATGCTCGGATAAATTAATGGACGGTTAGTTATTTGTTCACGCAAAAACTGTGAACGAGTTTGGATAAAATTTGGCACACAGATTTCGCATCCCTGGGGCCATTACCGAACTCCACGCGGGCGAAACTGCGGGCATAAGTCTATGTCCCTACACATAAAGAAACTTAATCAAGAAGTGGGAAACTGGGCAGCTAGTCCTTCCTAGTCAGTGTAAAACATTTACGAGTAGGTATTTTCCAATTACAACGAGTGGTTAGCCCGTCTGACTCGGGAATAGGGAATTAGTCTGCGAATTCAATCATGGGAATTATTTATAGATGAATGAACAATGTATGCGGCTGCATTTATAGACGTGGGCGTGGGTCAGTCCTATAATCTAGGGTAGATTATAGGACTGACCCACGTCCACTCGGTACTACACAACATTTGTTTTAGTTTATGCGAAACCTGAAACACGTGTCTATTATTTTTATGTAAAGAATCTATGTATAAAATTTCAAAACTGTATCATTGGAATCGATTCAGTTAGGTACTTATTCTGAACAAACTATATTCAGGTTTCGCATATACTAAAAATAATGTTGTATATTAGGTATGTAGACTGCTGAAGTATTATCTGTGTAGAAAACTAGGCTGCAGAATCTTTGGAAAAGGGCCTAACACCAAATTCTGTTCACAAGTCATTGCAACTTTTTCATAGCACCTACAATACGACGTACTTCCGAGTTCACTGAAGATCTGTTTTTTTTCACCCTTATGCCCTAAGTAATAAGGTTGAATAGTGGTCGGCGGTCGTGAATTCGGTAGTACGTCCCTGCACTAGCGATAGATAGAAAAGTGTTGCTGAAGGTCTTAAGTAGTATGTGATGGTTAAGGCTGAGGCTGTAAAATGATTCGCGAAAACAGGACTTTAGTATGAAACCTAATGCAGCGTAAATTCTGCGACTCAATTTACGCGACTCACAGCTCAAAAAAATACGCTCGTTTCGCCTTAGCATAAGTGGTAAAAAGAAAATGAAAAAGCGTTTATTCGTGGTGACATCCGAAGTATTACAAAAAAAAATGTTACTTCTGCCAAACTGTCACTTTGTTGAATACCTATGTATGAGAAAGAAAACATATTTGTAATTATCTGATTAAGCTTACTTGGTAGGTAAGTATAAATGCACTACGAATCTTGTCTACGAATTTTAAACGATCAATAGTAAAACTTCGTTGTTTTAGTAACATTCTCCCTAAATAACAGTACAGCAGTAACATGATAAATATTCCGTTTCTAGCGTTACTGATTATACGTATACTCGCTAAATATTTACATAGGTATCATCATTTCAGCCGAAAGACGTTTACTGCTGGACATAGGTATAAACTTTTTTGTTTCTCACTGCTTGCCAAAAACTGAAAAGGCTATAAGTTTTCAGTACTTCATACAGAACCCCCTGTATATATAGTGGAATATCGTAAAAAGAAATCTCCTTTTGTCACCAGTCACCTTTATAATAAAAAAAGCTTATGATAGTATGTTGAGTAAACAAAGCACTATCATGTTTCAGTACTTAGTTAACTTATTTTTATTGACGAAGACACAAATTTAAAATATGTAGAAAGATATTATATTTGAAACTTTTCTTTTGACCGCTTTTACAATTATTAAAAAAAAAGACTTTTTTCTTATCCCAAATCGTAAATGTTTTGTAAATAAACTGCCTTACGTACCTTCTACGCCCTTGCTTTATAATTTGTCAAAATTATAGAAAGTAGGAAAACGTTATGAGCCTATAAATAACTTTGTATATTAACATAATAACATATTCTGGTGGCTTGTTCTCAACGTCATGATCCCGTTCGTAAGGGCCTCACCGCCTCACCCAGCATTCGGACTCCTCATTAACCTCAATGTTCTACCACCGGCGCTATGGATCCAATCAATATTGCAATATCATTAATGGTGATATCTTTCAATATCCAGCACAAGATGCAGCTTAATAACTTAAGCTTTAATCTGTCCCTCAATTGGCCGCATATAATATTTCTATAACCTAACGAATGCTTAAAAAAAAATACTTTTCGATTTTCGGGCACAGTGTAGTTCCGACACCTCAATCAGTATCGAAACTTGAAATGATTTGGTAAAACCTGATGGAAGGAATTAAGAGTTAGTTAATTAAAAATTAGTAGGTAATGGCTTGCATAGACAGCATGGTAAGCGGTCACTAGCCCCTCCACAAAAGAGCAGTGATAAGTGTGTAACGTGTCGGAGATGGTCATTTTGAAAGGTTGTGTCAGCTATGGGTGGGTGACGGTGGCACGGCGCGGGCGCACACCTGTACCGCTGAGCCGCGGACATTCTAGCCGCAGCAATAGCCGAACTTATCGCCATGCGCTGACGCAACCCAAACAGGATCCACCTCCCAACAAAAAGTTCCACGGCCACTATTTCGAAACTCGTGCGCACCTAAATAGAGAAAGGCATCTATGTGCTTGTACATCATTTGTAGAGCCGCTAGTCGCAACCCACGGGGTACGGGGTGAATGCCCTTAACGTCCTCCGTCCTCCTCGAGCATAGCGCCCTCTCGTTCTGGCGTGCGAGAGTCCCTCTTCTTTCGACTTTGAAAAGAGGGCACGATGGTGTGGCCGCTGTGCGATTTGGAACTGATGGTCGTTGACTTTAGAGTCGTCATTGGTACGTCGGGTTGGATCTGTGTACAGTTAAGGGTGTGTGCGCACGCGCATTGCGTTTGTATTCAAATGAGGACAGTGCGTTCCGCGCCGGAGAGCACTATGATTGTACTTTTTTAGTCCGTGAGCCGTAATCAGCTACAAGGAAATGGGCATCCTTAGGGGTGGCACGCCGCTCGCCGCTCGCTTCTATTGAGGACACGATCTTGTTAATGCGCGACAATTAGGTGCTCTGAGAACAGACACAATTTGTGTTAATGGCCGGGTGGTCGACCACTACGCACTATTAATACATCGATAGATATGCTTAGATCTCCCATATTGTGACAATATGTCAAACGCTTTTTTCAAGCAGACACTGTTCATCCAATTAATTATTTATCATACGATATCTATTATGCATTTAGACTTTCACATCAAAATACATACCAAGCAAGATTTTGAAATGAACCTGTTTTCTTTGGTTGAAAAAAAAAACAATATTCTTGCAATAGCTGCCAGCCATCGAACAATTTACAACTATCGATAGATTTTGAGGAAAAAATGAGGTTATAGGTCATTTTTTTCTGCGTTAAACAATCATCATGGCTATTATCGCGATGGTCGGCTCAGCGGATATTATGGAAGTACATAATCAGCTAATCGTTTTCTATTTTTATGATAATTTTATCTTGCAATTAAATGTTTTATCTACACTCAAAATTTAACTAATAAAAACTATTTCCATCATCACTTTTACAATTAGGTAATTAAAAATTACAGTTATCAAAAACTTGGCTGGTTGTAAAAAGCGTAAGTTATCACGACTGTTTTATACTTGATTGTATGAGTATATTGCATAAATAAATCTGTCTTTATCTCTTAATATGCAAAATGACCTTCGAACGAGCAGATAAAAACTATGTGTTAACTTGTTCTAAGGATTTATATCGATATATCCGTTTTTCTGTTTTTATGTAGACTTTTAAACAAACCACAGGTTCGTGTGAAGTGATTAACTCGACAACAATAATTTATGTTTGATTAAATACTTATTGGTAGACGAACACGTTATGTAATCAAATCCCAAAAAATATAAAAACGAAAATTTACAAACATATTGAATCATCAACACTGCCTAATACTAAAGAATCTAAAAACAGCAATCACTGTAAAATTCTTCCCCTACGATCAGCGGAACTGCGATATGACTCCGCATTTGCAAAGGGACAATTACGTTCAGAAAATAATAAGCGAACCTTGCGTTGATGAAGTCGTAATTAGTATGATAAAGATGGCTACTCGGCTAGTGAACACAGGTAGCGATCGCTTGTAGTACCTAGTCACCGGAGAGGCGACGTGGGCGGCTTCGGCCTTCACGTATCCTGCGAACTCTGATGTTTTCCAACTGCCCGCAGTGCCAACACAATAGGCACGGTGTTCAAACATGCGAATATTACTCGACGACGACAAATCTACACAGTTAGATAGGTACAAGACTTGGGACTTTTTTTTAACCTGAACTGCGAATAGGTATGAAAATAAATACACGTGCCACGAATTTCGTATCTTTGTGTAGTGAAGAGGTGGCGATGAAAACAACATCTATGATTTTTACTTTAGTCTTATTTACTCTCTTTATAACTTTATTTTCGGCTTATTTAATTACTAGGGTTTCTACTCCGCGCCGCTCATCCCTCGCTGCTTTTGCTTCGTTTTTCTTGACGTGCATATTTTACTGTGTAGGTACTTAGGTCCCCAAAATAGGAGTTTCTGTAGATCAAACTTTTTACTCTTAGCTAGTGATTTCTGTGTTTCTTGTTTCACACATATCTTCACAATTCGTGCACCTACTACTATATGGAGTCATCTACGAAAATTTGGACGTCTCCGCTAATGCGTCGGCAAACTTACCGAAACCTCAGTATTGAGGTGGATTCACACAACTTTTAAGTATTCCTTTGTGCGAGTCTATTCTTACGCCTACGATCCCATATAATTTATTTTATTCATGTTCTTAACTTCATTCATAGAAGGCTTGAGTGCTGTCTCATTTAGAATTCTTTGTAAGTCAGGTTTATTTAACGCTATAAATATCTTGTGAAAATTTCCAAGCGTATTTTATGCATTACGATTTTTCCCATTTCAATCTCTGCGAACAACTGAGGATGAAGATATCTACGCAATTGTCGATGTACGGATTGTTTTACTATACAGTTAGTACACAGAAGCATGTACCTACAAGTCGGTCGAGTAGCAATGATTGATATCTCACGATAATAGCTGCAGCACCTACCCGCGCTCGCGCTAGGAATCTGTAGCCTCGATGATCTCGCTCATTCACGACCTTGGCAGAACGGGTATTGTCACAATAACATAGAATAGCAAATGTTTTAATATTTGAGAAGTGCTAATTAAACAAAAAACATTTTTATTTTATTGATTGACGTTATCCTTACATTTATCATATTTCACAAAGTTCATGTTGAGGTTATCGACAGTTTACAAATAATTCTGAGTACGGACCTCCCCTAACTTGATTCGACCTAGGAGATATTCGACTCTTCGATCGGAAGCCACAGCACCCTGGTGATATGGTTCATGGGGCAAACACCACCATCGGTGAAGGGTGAGAGAATGACGGAACCCCTTTGTTTCTGAACCGTCCCTGATTCACAGGCGTGACGCCTGTGTTTACGTGACAAGTTGAAAAAGCAAGTCTTCGTTCATTCCGAAAGTCCTCATGACATGAAAGAGGAATATGTGCGTGCATGCATGTCTTTATAAGAGGGTTCATTTGCAATAAAACCGCCCTGGTGTGACTCCGACTAGTCGTTGAAGCAAGCTTTATCGCTCGTTTAGAGGTGCGATGTTAATTTAAACAATATTCTCGTAAAACCTGTTTTGTTTTTATTAATATTAAATGACTAAATTAATATAAAGCTCTGCCATATTATTTACGGCTGATGCAGAAGTTGTCGGTACACGTAGAAGGTTCTATAAACACGGTGTGACACGCGGTGCGCGTGCGTGCGCAGTGCGCGAGAGTGCCGCGGCAGCAGGCCGTGGCCCTGAGGACGGGCACGCCTCCGTCACAGCAACGATTTGATTATATGACGATCTTGGAAAATAGCCCCGTATTACGTGCATGACAATAAGACCTACCTTTGTTATTGTCAATATCCTGAAATATTTAAAATCAAATGTATGTAGGTACTCTACTAAGTGGTCACGGGGCGTGTGTGCTGCGCAGGAGTGTCGACGCACAGCGGCAACGGACCGTGGCCCTGACGACGACGTGCAGGGATTACACGCCTCCGTCACACTTCTGATTTGATTTGATGTCGTTTGTGGAAAATGGCGTTAAATTTGCAAAACATGCTATTACTTAGTTACCCTTTTGATTTTATTTGTTTCTGCACGTTTTAGAGTGAAATCTTGTCGAGACAGACCGAACAAATTATTCAGTTATGTTCCGTGGATGTTTCAGAGCCCTCAAACCTTAACGAAAACCTTGTTCAAAGTTAGGTTACCACAATAGTATAATATTTTCCATAATTACGTACTTAACAGGAGCCCGCTACGAAGTAACGCAGCCGTAGCTGGGAAAATATCCTACTGTTGAAGAATAAGATTATTATTCACAGATTACCCCTTTCTAATACAAGACGGAGGTACCGTTTGAAGTTAATTAATAGCACAATGCTAAAGAATCGATTAATAAACTTGTGTACATCCCGTTTTGCGCTTTACGATGCGGCGGCATTTAAATGACGGATTTCATTTGCGCCCACGTCGCTCTAATGTTCGTAAGTCCCAAGTAGTTTTAGTGGTACCGGTGTGGCTCACTAATAAAATATTTCTTTTTATGTCTTCCCCGACCAACAACACGTTTGTGGGCAGGCTCGGTTGCGCAAGCGACGGTGCATTCCGTGTTTCCGTGGCTGTGTCCACGGCTCCACGCCGGTCACCGCACCAAAACCTGTCAATATACACTTTATAACTACGTGTTAGATACTCTAGTATTAGACGGTGAGCTGCCTGCTGCTAGCAGTCTAGTTCAAGGCCAGCCTTTATGTCTTGTCATTTGATAACGACATAATTTATGTCTGACGTAGTAGTTAGTGCGATAACTGCCTACTGGTTTTGTAAAATTCGTCTGCAGGCTTTACCGGCTCCTTTCTCTATCTTTTAATGGTTTGTTGACAAAGCCTGCACAAGTGTACCTTCGTACTTAACAATTAGAAAGGCGATGTTTAACTGATTAAATAGTGTGAGCTTTAGGCACCGTGTTCTACAACAATATCAAATTTGCCTGCCTCCGCCACCATGATTTATTATTCTGTGTCATTAGAATCCTTTATGATTGCGAAAGGCTTGAACATCGACTCTATAAAAGCAAGTAGGTAAACTAAAAATATATTTTGTTATCTTTATCGAGGCAAGTCTTTTTAACATAATTTTCTGGTGTCTAATATTTATATTATCTAATTTCCGCATGGCAATCTTTATGCAGCAATAGAGAGTATTATGAAGCAGTCACAAGAATTTGTGTACAACTAAAAAACCCGACTACTGAAAAATCACGTTCTGATGAAATTCGGGGCTTACTAGGTAAAATCTAGTCGAGTTGTTGAAGTCGGTTAATGTAGCTTATTTTACCCGGGGCATAGTAACGAATCGATTGACACCTTGTTTATCAAAATCGGATAAATAGTTTTGGTGCTACGGAGGAACATACATAAATACAAACATACATACATAAAATAGACTGCTAAAATCATAACCCTTTCTTTTGGCTTCGCCGTAGTCTGGTAAAAACAACACGAAACGCCCAGTGGGTGCCAGTAAGTAGGAATTGGAACCGCACAAAAGAGTAGCACAGGTAAATTCAACAGTTCAAGAAAATCAGTGAAAAAAAATGTAGGAAAGGCATTTGTCCCGGCATGGAAAGTTTCCATAAGAAAATAAAATGGGGTCCCGCTCACAGCCACGTCGATCGCTAGCTCTTCCTGTGGAAAAATACAGCCATTAGAGTAATCTGTGACATCCTGTGCACGCTGCAGTATCAATAGTGCAATCATCACCTTGCTGCGACCTTCTAGATCACGTGTTTTAGGCCAAGCATTGGTCCAAATACTGGCAGTCCTGGACTCCTGGTAGCCCATTCTTTGGTGATAGACTTATTTGTGGTTCTTATCGGGTTTAGTCTGGTTTTCTGTCATCTATCCAACACTATCCTAGTTGCATATGACCAACTCTGGAAATAGATTTATACTTTTGTAAAAATAAAGTTTACGCTCATAACCTCTATAGGTAATGGATTTTTCTATGGAGACTTTATTTTCTTGCTGATGATTTTCCCTGATTAACCACTTGTAAACTAGCAACTGATTCTTGATAAGTATGAACGAACTGATGAGCCTTGTTTGATTGGATGCAAAGAAGAATATGAAAATAAGGAGAAACCGAATCGAATCATCCAATCGCGAACCAAACTTCAAACCCATATACATGAATTATTAACGTGATATCTTTATTCGTTCTATAATCATCTGCTATTGTAATATTTGGAGCTTGTCCATTACGTTTTTAAATTGAGTCTCCAAAGACAGGTAGTTGGGTGGACTTTCCAACAATGTACCTGTTAGATCTACCTAAATAATTATCTAGTTTTTTTTACTGTACACCGAGTAGCAACAGTACGTATAGCGGCTTTAATCAACACTACAGTGCAGTGTTGATTGGTTTTGTATATTTTGAACTACTTTCATTGATAGGGGCACCAATAGAAATATTCAGGAGACTAACCGGATGTTCTACACGTGCCTCGCGCGATATATTTTTCCTTGTAACAGTATGCTATCTAAAATTCTATTTGAGGAAAAAGATAGGAAGATAGAGAAGTACTTACTGGTCGACATAACAAAAACGGCAATGCTACAAGAAATAAAGTTATCTAAGCTTTTGTAACGTAATGTTTACTTTCAACTGCTTCACCGCTTAAGAACTCTGATGCATAGTAAATCTTCTCCAAAGCAATATTAGTTATTAGTGTTAAATCTTAAAATGTTATGGCTGTAGTAATCAAAAGAGAGATTAGGTATTAACTGTTAGTATTTATGAGAAGACGTTACGTAAAGCGACGTCAAGTTAACTAACTGCGTGACCTTTCGGAGCCTAAGCAGTTATTACCGTCTTTTGGTAGTTCATCAAGTTGATGATGTTTTCTCTAATCGCGCTTGACAATCGACATCATTTCTGAGATCGTAGTGTAACGTCGGTGTATCGGCCTCGATTCACCCCACTGTCTCCGTAGTTTCCATTTGCAATAGCAAAAAGTTGTGAACGGTGGAGCGTCGTCGGGCGGGGCGACATCGAGTGCCATTACGGGCAGCCAGCGCGCGCAGGCACGGGCCCGGCGCCAGCGCAGCGCCGCGCGCGCCAGGCCCGGCGTGCGCGCGCAGGGGTGGGCAGGCCTGCGCTAACGGTGAGGTTTTAATGATACATTGTTGGTCGCAGACAGGGGAACGGTTCGCGATATTGAGAAGTTCTTGCGCGCTGACTATGCCGACGCACTGCGCCCGCGCACACCGTTATCCTATTTCCTCTCCCTCCTTTATGTTCAACGCATTGTGATTGGCAAGTAGTATGTAGCTACGGTTTACGGTAGTTCGTCAAAGAAGCGGTGTTAAAACGTAACTGCTTTGAATTTATGTGTGTAGCTAGATTTGTATGAATGAATTACTGGATACTGCTATAGTAAGATGACTTCCGCCAGACTTTCCTTATTTTCACTGGTATACATTTGCCAGCAATTGAATCAGTACGTAAAGTTTTTCGTTTATTTTTATGTGGTAGACAACGTGGCGTTCTGTCTGCCTCTTAGCACAAATGTTTTCAATGAATCAACTCATCTTCAATACACTAATAGACAGATAACGATCACAAATTGTACGACCCGATCTTTCCCCTTCGCCTACGGTACACCGCAATCTACTTCAAATCGGTCGGTTCAGCAGCTATTGCTATCAAACTCCCTGTTTTCGTTAGGAATTGCTTGATTATTTGATATAAAACACAGAATGTGTTAATTATGTCAAAGCCTAGTTTTTTCGAGGATCGTCGCTGGTTTAGTCTTAAAAACAATAGCTGGTTTTACGGCTTTGAAACAGACACCACGTCGTCGCACTTTGTTTTCTATTAACTTTTTTTTAACAGCACAGAAAATGGAGCCATGTAGAATGATTGTACACACTTGATTCGCAGTGACAAAAATCCATTGCTCAGTCGACAAATCGGCACTCCCAAGTCCTAGTAGGTACATGAAGATAACGTTTTTGCTTTCAGATAAAGATTACGAATTGGGGTATCGCTCCGCACACTGATAATCTTAGTTACAGGGATTCGCGATACGAAAGACTGGGACAAAAGTCCACTTCGATATCACGAGATCGTTTTATTCTTCCGCAAGATAGAATTAGAACTGTTGTTGGGTTGGCTGCAATATCAGCATCAGCTTTAACTTCATCAGTAGACAAAGAAATATCGGATCTATCTAGAAACGAGGACCGGTACCAGGAACTATAGAAAGTTCCTCTACCACTATTCATGTAAACTGCAATGAGAAGGATTAATGAAGCAGTTGCTGCCTTTCTGTCGATTCCTAGCATAGGTATGCAGATGCAGGCGACCTAGTTTAGAGAGCTAACAGGGCTTTTAGTGCCAAACACGCGCTGCATCTGAAAAGAAAATCAACGTCACGTCCGTTAGCTTTTCCCGGTTTTGACGTCATCATCACAGGGTGGTTTAGGAAAAATAACAGCTTGTGACGGTAAATCTAAATGGGTACCTAATGTGTTTAACAACCTCTGCCAAACGAGCGTAGATTATCCTTGTGGTGAGTGTGGTCGGCAACTGTACAGACTGCAGGGTCGGTTTCCTATAGAATTTATAACGCGTGCCAATATACCCGCGAGTAATGTATCCACCCCGGCACGTCGTCGGTGCTCAGTACCGCAAGCGATTAGGATGGACTGCGGCCAAACGGAAAATCCCTCGTTTGGCAATGTGCAGAGTTTGATGACAGTGTCTTAGCGACATTGTGCAGTTTGTATCTATTATGGTCAACCTCACCGAGCTCGAGCTGACCGCTAAAAGGATATCTTCCCATCAAACAACTTAATGATCAACGTCTCATAATTTTGATAGCATCACGAAGATTTCTAATTTGGCTTTTTAAAAGCCAACTAGTTTGTCTTCAAACGCTAGGCTTTACAGCTAAATAAATCAAAAGGTCTACGAATAGATAGATGGTCATAAAGGTGGCCACAAAAGCCGGAGTTTTAGAGCCCTTCAGAAAGTGTGTCGACGGGGCGGGACCCCCCGCGGCCCCGCACAGCCGCGCACCCCCGCGCACACCCGCGCCTAGCTGGAAAACGTCCATGTATGCATTTTATAGTTTTCCGTTGAACTGTGAACGTCATTATTGCGCAGGTACCTCACTGTAGGCAGGCGTCGTAAACACTGGGCAGCTAAAAACTTAAACGTTGTATGTTCCTAGAAGATAGATTGATACTAAGTGCTGCATTGTATTCATAACATAATGCTATCCCGCGGCTCCGCTCGCCTTATTGACTTTCTTTTTATAACTCAGTAGCCACAGTTTCCACAGAACATAAATTATGTCTAAATTTTAAAGTCAGGTCGATTTATTTTAAACCAGGTCATTCATTTATTTCCAGATTAGTTCCAGATACTCTTAGTCATATTAAATTAGCGTATCTGTCCAATTTAAGCTTGTATAAAACTTCAAAATATATGTAAAAAGTAGAAAGTACCTAGGTACAATAATAACACCTGTTATTTCAGAAAGGGTAGACAGAGTCACATATTCACACGGATATGACTGAGTCCGTGAGTGTCGACGATAACGACTCATTTGATTGGGGGCGTACCTAGCATTATCTACAACTACGAGGGTATAGTTGGCCTACCTATGGGGACCATCATGAGAACTTCTTTTACTGAAAACTTCATGGATATTGTATTAAACCAATACATAAAGCATCATGAGTGTGTCTTCGGTAAAACTATTGTGTTACAAACAAACAGATCGGGTAGAAGTAATAATGTGAAAATGAGTGTTTTCATGAAGCTCGTAGCTGCTCACGTAGCACTACGATACGAATGTTGTAGGTGCCTACTTGTGGTTATTATAATAATGGGAGTATGAGACTTTGGTTTTTATAAGTTGACATAAGTTTTTGCATAATACCTATCAGCTGCAAGATTATTAACCAATTACATTATGTAATGTATTGGATATCTAGTATATTTTAATTTAAAACGTTTAGCGACAAAAAAGGGCCAAAGCCTCGCCAGCCACGAATGCTATAAACACTGGAGTCATATTCGTATAAAAGTACTTACACAACCAGTCAATAATACATAAAAGATTGGCAACATTCCTCCGATATAGGTAGTTTCCAAGCGAATGCAATAAAGCTCAGTAGTTCACATACCTTTAAAAGCCTGTACTTACAATTTCAACCAATAAGTCACAGTTAGAGTTCATTGGAATTAATACCCCGAGCCACGGAGGGCAGTGCTGGGCATTGGAAACACGAGGGAGCGAGGGGGGCGGGGGAGGGGGCGGGGAGGGAGAAGAGGGGGAGGGGGTATGTTGCGCAACGCATTACAATAACGCGACGCTACGTGCCGGTGCGCCCGCGCAGCGCGCCGCCGGGGTCACACGACGACGATTCGGGGAACCTCGTGCTCCAACTTACACCTCGCTAGGGTTGCTAATCGAAATGGATGTGATCACGCGACGAGAGCGGCAGCCTCGCGAGTAGCGGACGATCGGCGCATAGCTAGCTGTACTTGTAATTACACCATTCTGGCAGCTTTTACGATTCGTGAAATAGCGTCACTATTTACTGCGGCGCGACTTTATCTAAAGCTTCACGCCTTTCCTTGACAAAAATATGAAGATGTACCTACCTCTACATACTGGCATTCACATTATACAATGTAGGTAACTCCTAGGCAAGACAAATCTTAGCAATCCATAATTACATTGTAATTACACTCTGACATTGTCCTTAATCCGTGCGTCATTGCAGCCCTATGTAACGATATGCACGGATTGCACAGCATTAATCAAGCGAGAGTAAATCACATCACAATACGAGTCCTTATCAGTAATACGCACACGTGATTCAGGATCCGGGAGTCATGTGTGCGGTGACCTTAAGTTTATCTAATATCTAGTTATCTATGGAGGGATTCGTATTTCGCATTTACATCAGAATTTTGTAAGACGGTATTGTTATTTTGGATAATTTGTTTATTATGTTTTAATTAATAAGATAGGTAGGTATATGATGACATGAATTTAATTATTGAATTTTAGAAGTAACTTTCACCTCAGTAGACTGAAAATTAATTGGGTTCGTTCAATTTTGACCCATTTGTTTGCAGCACAATTTCGAATGACGGTTTTATGATTTCGACAAATGTGTATTATTCAATTTTAATAAGTTAAGGATAATATTATGACTTGTTAAATTATTTAGGTAATAAGTGTAGGAGTGGGTACTTAGACTTAATAATAAATTAATTTCGCACAATTTTACAGCATAGGGTCCAATTTTGACCCCAAAAATGTTATGCCTCCGTTGTTTGATATGTGATTTTTCAGTTTCGGCAGGGCTGTCGGGTCAAGGAATTCTTTTAAGGTGCGTTTGTGTTCCATTCAGAATAATAATGAGAATTTCAGAGAATGGACAAACGACAACATAATTGTGTATAAAATCAACATGCTTTACCTTTGAGCAGTCGCGGTTTGAACACGAGTTTATGATAGGTATGCGAATTCAATTAAAACTAATGGAAAATTAAGTACCTACTAATTTAAGTTCTCCAATTTATTTACCGATACGACAATATGCCATCGCATTAAGGTACGTCATTATTTTGTCAAGCATCAATGAGCGTAAAGAAAACTTAGACACAATCACTGTTCTAGACTAGCCGGAGTGGAGTCTGCCGGAGTCAATCAACAAAACATCTTATTTCGGCCCAGACAGGTTTGTTTGAATAAGGAATCATTTATCTACGATTGAGACGCGTGTGCTATATTTAGCCTGTCGTTGGGTGCCAAAACATTTTAGTCATGTAATAGAGAAGCAGCCAGTGTCCCAGCTGTCCACGCAAGGATGCGCGGGCGACGCGCGTTTCTTTTAGAAAGTGGCACGTGTCGGGGTTGTTCACCCTACGCGATCCGGGTCAGGCGCCGCGCTCCCCGCGCCCCTCGCCCCGCGCGCCCCCTCCCGCGCCCGCACCGTACGTCTAGCTACACAGTACGTACTTCACTTGATGTGAGTGTACTAGTCCTTGATAAGGGAACTTCATTGACACCATAATCCAGAACCGGGTCAGCGGATAAGGCCCTCGTCGGCGCGCCCACCGGCGCAGGCGCAGGACCACGCGGACAAGACGCGCACCGCCGCGTGCGTGCGCGAAAATAGATAATATTATGCTAACACATGCTAGAGACGCGTAAATAAGTACCTCCATTCCTTACATAAAATGTGGCAAACTGAATTAATTACATAAAGTCCAGTTACCACGTTTCGATAAATTGAAAGAAAACACATTCATTTGAATACGCAACTAAGGCTTTATTGCTATAAAATTCCTTATAAAACAATCAATAAAATATAAGTTTAGTAAATAATACACATAAGTTAAACAATCTACCTACCTATGCACTTAAAATTCCATTTAACTGAATTCATTTAATATAAATTAATTAACTGCAAATCGTAATTGCATGCGTATAGGTAATTAATGAAACCAATTTATAAATAAGTGAATTAACTAGTAACTATGACATAATGTTATAAGGTTAAGTGAAAAAAATAAATATATAATTGAATGTGATGAGCGCGCTTTTCTTATCGCTACCAAGATGGTGTCAAACTTAGAATCATGTTGTTTAGATTATTGCTAGGTTTTACTTAAGCTGGGTTACTCGTATATAATGTCATAATGATGCTACCATCGCATAGCTAAATTAACACAATATTGTGCGTATCATTTTAGCTACATATAGAATTTTTTTCTGCTGTTCATCATTTAACCTCAATGTCCAATATTGAACACTGGCCCTCATACTAGACCACTTCGCAAACGGATCGGTGGTACAGACATTAAAAGTTTTTAACACACAATACAAAAAAACATGCGTTTGCTTACATAATATTATAAAATGTTCCAACATTACAAGGAAGTGTCCGTTCGACTTTGGTCCTCAACAAATGATACTCGTGTTTACGTTTTGACAAATTGACTTCGTGATTGACTCCGCCGACATATTGTTATTATCACTGCGAAACCGACAATTGCTAATATTCACTATATTTGCTGTAAACTTACATACATACATAGTATAGAGTGCATTACGACTATTCTGGGAACTAGATACGCAATAGACACGTGGGGTGAAACCTACGCACATCTAGGGTGAGATAAACTATGAACATTCAGTGAAAATAGAAATAGTAGATAGGTATTAATATTTTCCCTACAAATTTTGTAGATATAGATTTATATACATGTAAAATCGTCGACATCAAAATCACAACTCGCTCCACTCTACGGATGCATGGAACTAGTATGTACTACGTAAGTACAAACAAATGTGTCCTTCAGACGTGGGCCGCAACTTAGCAAAATGGCAATGGATAGTGATCGACTATACCAGCTTCCAAAGAAAAAACTTCTAAACTACATAATAAGTTATCATCGTCCATCAATTAATCTGGTCATCAGCACTTATGATGCTCTCCATCGGTACAACAGAACTCCTTTCCGGCCGAGAAGCTGGTGGGCGTCCACTCGCCGCCGCAGTTCTTTATGAAGAGGAACGCCTTTTCCCTGTGCACGTCACGCTCCACCGCCCCGCAGATCACGGGCCCGGCTCGTGGCAGGTATTTCAGGATCTAAACATTAATAAATATTCATTCATTAACTCCAGTTACTGGGTCATTGGTCGAGTGATCGCAAGCGCTGAGTATGTGGTCCTGAGTTCAGGTCGGTCGGGCTAATTGTTGGGTATTTTCACCAGGAATTTCACAAATTCCTGCCCATACAAAATCAGCCTATAATGTTGCCACAGCTGGGACACACGGCCGCCTCTCTAGAGAGGGAATGGCTAATAATCCACCACGCGGGCCCAGTGCGGGTTGGTAGATGTCACATGTCTTCGAATTTATGCCTCTAGGACATGCCGGTTTTCTCACGATGTTTTCCTTCACCGTTTTGAAAGCAGTGGTGCTGAAATGAAATACACAAAGTAATGCGCCTAACTGGGTTCGAACCTATGACTTTCTGTGCATAAGTCGGGGCCGCCACCACTGGGCCACCGCTGCTCTCCAATTTCTGCCCGCTTGATGGCAATAAGCTCTCCCCTATCCCCTATCTCCCCTATCCTAGGGGATCCTACATGGAACTTAAACAGAACTACTAAACACCCGGGATTGCTAATAACCCTTCCGGGAAATTATGATTACATCTGAAAGGAGCATAACAAACAAATAAACATAGCATTTTTGCTTTGCTCTGTGGTAGCAGAAAATACTACTCTATTCCTATGAAGTCTACAGGACTTCGTTTATTCCTCTACACGATGGATATCGTCAATACATTATGTATAAGTGTTTACGGCCAACCTTCATGTAAGCATTTGATTGCTATTGTTGTGATTACTTACGACAGACCGCGGCGACCTCTGTTATGTTATGGCAGCTCATTACAATAAAGGGCCGTGAGGTGACGCGTATAAACCGTGTTTGCTTGTGCGAAATTAATCAGCACACTAAACAAATAATCTATTAATACATGCATTATATTAGTAAACGCTTAAATTATCCTTCAGCGAACATTCTAGCTTTGACATTGCTGAACAATTTCATTGAACTCGAACTTGGTTTAGTCGAAAATGTTCTGTGTTCGAGGGTTGGTTTTCTCCGTTTGTTAAACTATGAGGAATATTTTTTTTTGCCCAAATTTAAGACTGTACTCACTATAGTTTAATCTCTAGTTTAAATTCCTTCAGACATATGGCCATCCAATTGGAGGACCAATGCGGTTGAAGGTTCAAAATACTTGGATAGCGTAGCCCTGACGTTGATGCAGAAAAAAATCTTGGTTATTAGATACTGACCACATCAAGACACCGGCTCACGCAGTTCTTAAAGCCCCCCATGCCGCAGGGTAGACTAGGAGAGTCGGTGTCGTAGGTCACCACGGGCTCTCCTTGCGGAGGACCGCGCGGCCGGCTGCGGCGGTTGTTCTCCTTGATGCCCACCTGCTGGGACAGGAAGACCCCGCATTGGCATGGCTCGAGCTGGAAATTAAGGAAAACATGGTTAAATTTTTGGTATTTTTTTCTGTCTCGCTGGCAATCTAAAGGGTGTAAATAGATCCTTAACAATTTAACATAACCGAAAGGCTTGCGCTTGGGCTTTTGGCTTGGTTTGGGCTGGGGCTTGTTCTCCCCGTCTTTCCGATCATTTTTTTGTTCTAGGCCATACCTGGGAACCTTCTAGTTACGGAGATATTGGGGGTCAAAGTTCCAACTTTTTCACAAGTTTTTTTTAAATACATGTTTTTAATGTATGATTTTTACTTTACACACCTCCACGACCCCCGTACTATTCAATCCATCCATCAGCACAATGTTTTGAGTGCTTTCCATCGAGTCCTACCGTAAAACGTGATTTTTCACCTCAAAAAAAAATCGATTCCCAGCAATAACTTTTGCGTAAAGTTACTTAGTTTGATGTACAGAATGCTTGGTTGACGGCTATGTGAAGAGTCTGTTTACACCCATCCTGTAGACTGCCCAGAACTTAGGCACGAGTTTGGCACTTTCACTAGCGTCCATCAATTCGTTTAGTGTGCAGGCATCAGGACACGCAGAACACGATATCAAGTGTCCCATTGTATATGGCATTTCATAATAATAGAGGTAAATGACTGGCTGCAGGTTCTACGGAGCATCAACTTGCTTAAACGTTATTGTACAATAGTTGAGTATTACGAAGTTCACTTTGGGAAAGACTTGTAACAATGTAGGCAGGTATATTATGTCTATGCAACGGGACTGCTTCCTAATAGTGAACTGCAGTCTGTCCACCTGTCGCTACTCTCTCATAGGGTAGGTAGCAAACAGGTAAAGTCAGCGCAATGACGTACTATGTATCATAGAATATTGAGGACCCTGATCTTCCTACCACAAAATAGAAACGTACCCAAGTGGTAGTAATCTCAATGTTTCCTATATTGGAATTTGGACTATATCTATTCCAGTCCTAAAGGCTTGAATTGAATTACACTAGTGTTGTCAATAATAACCTCAGTATATTATGAATTCATGACCTATGTTAACAAGTAATTACTATAGTGATAGATGTTCAATGTCCATGGCTAAAACGTTAGGTTATTTATGATTTAGAAACAATGTTGTCTTTATAAATTGCCATGCGTGTCTTCTTTATTACTGGATGTAGATATAATGCTGGTGCAAATACCCTAATTATACCTACTTAAGTACCTATAGTGGGCAGTCCTGACGCAATGATGAAGTAACCTTGACCACACAGCAAGGTCAGGTTGGTGCATAGAAGCAAAATTATATAAAAACTAGTGGAATGATGACAACGACGAATGATTTGAGTAGGTAGGTAACTATGAACCTCGTCATGCCATTAACGTGTTTCCCTAAAATCTTTACGAAATAAAACCTACAAGCTTTATACCTACCTGAGAGGCTGATAAACTTAAACATAATACTTAAATTATACTTAAATGGAATCGAACCCACAACAAGCTATTGTTACACAACGCAGTAGCTCGTACAGAATCACATAACCACTGCGCTTACAGTCATGGTTTGATGAAAAAGGAGATAAAACAATAATGCCCGTTTTAACAAATACTAAGCGAAACCTAAACAAATGACTAAATAAAGCGAGATATTGAATATTCAACCCTCGGGTCACCGGCGTTAGATTAAAATCTTATTCGATGAAAACTTTTATTTAGGCATTCAAGTAAATGTCACGTAGTCTAAGTGAAACCCGACGTACCTTAAATAAACTGTGGGTCAAAAACAGAACACAGACGACTTAAGTGATTTTAGTTCAAAGTTCTAAGCCGATATTCCTTACTTACCTCGTCATTATAATCTTCGTCATAGTTGTTCTCTTCCTCTGACGGCGCGCTGACTTCGTAGTTCTCTCGCTTGATCTTCCGTCTGCCCTCGGTGGAAGTGGTCAGGTACACGCACACGGCTAAGAGTAGCCAGTACTGAGACCCGCGCATTTTGAACGATACGGGAAGAATCTAACAAAAATTTTTTATCAAAATCGGTCCATCCGTTCGGAGCTATGATGCCACAGACAGACACACAGATACACACTTTAAACTTATAACACCCTTCTTTTTTGGCCGGGGGTTAAAAACAGAGAGCTGTAGTTCATTATGAAGGCAAGTGGCTAGCGAGAATCAGCAACACACTATTTCGCCTGTAATACGTGAAGGTTTAAGCAGAGCTGTACCTACCTATAGTATACCCACTTTTCGCCTAATAAATTTAGGTCCCCTATAATAGGGGCGAGCCTACTGCCATCAAATCCGACTGGGCAGAAATCCAAACTCCGGGCTGTCGCTGAGAAATTCCTGATAGAAAAATCCTATTACCTAATATTATGTTATCCGCACTGGGAATCAAACCCGAGACCTCATGCTCAGCAGTAGAGTTTGCGTCCTTGCGACCACTACACCAACGACAACGAGGCGAGGTAATTTATTATGTTACACTGAGTACCAATATTATGTAGGAAAATATATGTCACTAGGTAAAATGCATTAGAAAATCGTTTACAGTCTAAAAATACTACTCCCTACTTGTATAATTTATATATCCTATTAATATTATAAATTTTAATGCGAAAGTTAGTGAGGATGCATGGATGTTTGTAACTCTTTCTCGCAAAAAATACTGAACGGATTTGAATGAAATTTAGCACACAGGTAGTTTATAACCTGGATTAACCGGTAGTATGATCCCGTGGGACAAATATCGAACTCCACGCGGGCGAAGCCGTGGACATAAGCTAGTATATCATAGAACTCACTCACTCACGAGATACTCACTCCACAAAATTCTTCAGGCTTGCAGTCACCGTAGTACCAACCAACGTACTGCTTTCCAGATAATCACATCACTAAACCACCACAATGAAACTGTAATGCCACCTATCCATGATTAGCTGCCCATATAAACACTATCTCCAGTTCATATCCAAGTAAAATAAATGCCTACTCAGCATTTTTGACGCACAGCGAAACGTGTCTAAATTACTAGTCGGTATATTTTACGTGAATATATCTAGTAATTTTTCTGCGTAAGATACGTGATTGACAATTGTTTCATGTTTCACCTTATCTTAGTAACATGTAGACGAAATTCCAAGCCGTATGTAAGGCGACAATGCTGTAAGAAGGTACATAGACATACTTATAGTCAAGCCTTTTTCTCATAGGGTAGGCAGAAACTACAGAACGCCCTGCTACGATACTTACATACCTACGCCTCCTTCCGCCTCGTCTACATTCATAATGCCATACATTCTGGACATACACGCACTCCTGTTACGAGTTGTGACCACTTAATATAACTAATAAGTACCTATATATCATGTTTCATGACTTCTTCGTTGATCTAGTGGTCGCGATTGCTACTGCTAAGCATGATGTCTTGGGTTCGATTCCCAGGATGGGGTTCAATAATCC
This sequence comes from Noctua fimbriata, assembly GCA_905163415.1. NCBI lineage: Eukaryota > Metazoa > Arthropoda > Insecta > Lepidoptera > Noctuidae > Noctua > Noctua fimbriata. The sequence continues at coordinate 12,894,273 of LR990922.1, read as the reverse complement.
CGTAAAACTAAATAAACCCAATGGAATACACTTTTGTTCTTCAGTAGCTACCTCCAAAATCTCTCTTGGTCCAGTCATTCTGACGCAGACCAAGCGAATGCTTCAGCTGTAAACCCAAATAAGTTAACAGCTGCCATGACATGTTCGACGAAAAAAAAAAAAATGTGATTGAAAATAAATTTTTTGGGACTTACAAAATTTTTAGTTTCTTAAATTTCCCAATTTTATTCCAGTGTCGGGTTGACCTAGACCATAGAAATCATTTAGGTTCTGAGACGCATGGTCCTCCGAAAATTCGAAGTACCTATAGTCACCGAGTTATGGTTTGACCATGCATGAACCAATTTATGGTTCGTGGGCACCCAAGAGATGTGCCCTAATCTCCAAGGATACCAAGAGCGTTGTCCAGGAGAGGCGCTGATTTGGCCTGGTGAGGTAATAATTTCGAACCAATTAATAGTACGAACAATATTATGTAATTACTGCGCTGTTATGTATGAATAGCACTTAAAGATGATGGGAATCGTAGGTCAGTGTGTATTGCCAGCGGTTAGCCAAATTATTTTAACAGAAAGGATATTGAGTAACACAATCTCAATGCCATTAATTCTGTCAATTCACAATACTTTATTGGTAATTCACTACATCGATCAGGCGAATTTTTCAATATTTATGTCCATTCAGAACAGCAGTCTGCCACTACACTAATTCAAAACTTTAAGGACAACAGAACTGATGCTGGTGTCGTCGCCACCTATCAATTTTATTGGTGCCACCGGAACGCAGTCACCCCTTCAGCGTCGAAGGCTGCAGTTACACCTCGCGCACTACGCGGCCACGTGACCAGGACTTGTCATATGACCGGCCCCTATATTGCACGAATCTGGTCGGACGCCCGTGCGACCAAACTTTCTTTCGTGCCGAAGGTTTTGCGGCGAAAATAGACCAAGTCGCGGTCGTGGCCCCGCAATGCGCGAGGTCCCGAAAGGTTCTGTTTTCGGTCAAGTGCCGTTCGTCGTCTGTAAAACCCATAAAGTCTAGACATTCCTAAATAAAATACTATTGAGTTACATCTCTATTTATCCAAAATGGGATTTTTATAAAATCGGATAAGAATTAAAAAGCCAATATAACATGACGCAGTTTTATTTTCTACATTAATGTAAGAAAAACTATCAGACGCAAAAATTTACAAAAAAAAGACTAAAGTATGATTGTATCATTACGATATTTAAATCGCTATGCACTTATAATTGCTAAAATAACTGTTGATTACAAAAGATTAATTCACAGCCTTCCCATTCAAAGATTTTTGTGTACAAAATACTGAAGCAAGTTCATCTAGCAACTAGTAATACTACATTCTTGATAAAATTTGAAATCCTAACGCTACATAAATACTATGAAGTGATAATATTAATAAGCACATTATAAAATTATTACGAAATGTAAGAAAAATCGTTTATATTCATTGTTATAATCGCAAAAAGTACTTTGTTGACAAGTCAATGGAACAAAAAGAAACACATAAACAGGCAAAAGTTTAATAAAAAAAAAATGTAACATGTCTGTAACAGATCAAGTTATGTAAAACAAAAAAGGTTTATTACATGAAATCATAATGTAAAAGGTCAATATAAAAGTAAAGGTGGCATTTCATGATCACATTTAATGCGATGTGGTGGTACAAAAGAAAACAAGGACAAAAATAACAAATATTTTACGAATAACTAACATAAGTAAAATAAAACAATCGTCGTATCTCCACAGATTGCACCTCTTCCAGGGAGTTACAGGCGGTAAATAACAAATTCGAAAGTAATGAAAAAAGGAACCGTGACATAGCCAGCACTAATAAGTAATTACAAGATAACATCTAGAAAAGTCGTTTTATTGTTACCTAGAACAATTATAAAAAATGAATAAAAAAAACCCAAGTTAATTTATCGTCTCTAGTATTCGAATTATGCTGACAAAAAAATATTAGAGCATTACATTAATACTATTACGCAACTACCACGAGTCAGCAAAAGGCACGAACTAAATCTAAATTATAGATGCTTCAGAAAATGCTAATTGTTTAAAAAATGCCAGTGATCTTGGTGCCTACACAAGTGTTGCGACGTCGCATCATGAGACTAGCTGGTGCCCCCTAGCTGACACCCGAAGTGTTCATTTATTCATAGCCGAAATTCTGCTGTGGTGTCGCACTGCTTTTATTTGTGTCGGCACTTAATTACATTAGTGGTATCACGGTAAAAATAATATCCTTTTTGCATGCATTTAACGTTATGCGCATCATCAAAAATGCAAGGCTGAAGCTGCCTAATGTAACACATCAGCAAGCCGAAATGAATTTATTGGACTTTTTATTACATGTCTCTTCAATTTTTCAGTTTCTATAATGGGTATATTAAGTTTCTTGAGCAATACCTCATTCAACACAATCCATTATGATTGCCGAATCAACGAATACCTAAATTTCTTTACATCAAAACATTGCTTTTGTCCAAATGTGGTGATAAATAGCTATTGGTATTGGTGACTGTGATAAACTGTTTATCATTATGATATTATGACATTGGCAAGAAGTTATCACATCGCTGATGAATATTATGCAGTTAGTAAAATGACGAATGGTAAAACTTAATGTACGAAATTATGAGACATTAAATTGTACCATACATGCAGTAGTTATAAAATGTAGCAATATTCATCCCTTGAGTAGGTATGTAGGTAAGTAATGATCTAGTTGCTATCAGTCTTAATTAATTATAGACTATGAAAATTGTATAATAATGGACATTAAATGGACAGATTTGGAGATACAACTGCAGCATGCTTGGTGTTACATCACTAAATATTAAACTACCTTGTAGGTAATGAGTTATCTAATATTAAAACTAAATATAATTGTACTTTACAGTTTATATTATTTGATTTCATGAATTTATTGGCACATAAGACAGACTATCATTAAACTTTAGACTTTCCAATAGTTATCCTTTAATACGAATTTTAGAGATTTCATAATTTATTATATGAATTTAAAATGCCATATTGCATTACTAAAGATTTTCTTATTATTTAATACTTAAATCTAGGAAATAAGTTATTATTAAAAATTAACTTAAATCTCTAACAGTCTTTGGCTAACACCAGTTTAGCCTCACCCTCAAACACAACCTTCTTTTCTTCCTCGACAATGCAAAAAAACTTCACTTTGAGAATCTTCCTCACATCAACAAGTTCTACACTTATAGTCAGCTTCTCCCCAACAAAGCACTTGTTCGGGAACTTCATAGTTTGTGAAACAAGTACAGTCCCGGGGCCTGGCAGGTGTGTGCCAATCAGTCCTGCCACTAAACCATTGAGAAGTGCTCCGTGCACTATGGGTCTCTTGTTTCCATTATTCTGGTGCAAGTAGTTATGATCACTGGTAAGGTTTGAGAATGCATCCAAATCTTTCTGAGTTAATGTTTTTTGTATGCGGATCTTATCCCCTGCTTTGAAAGCTGTGCTACTGAATGTGGTTGTATGAATTTTGCATATCTTCTGATAATTTTTGTTATTCACAACAATGTAGGGGAATCTGTTTGATAGCATTTTGTTCATTTTTATCTGTCTCACGTTTATTTATAGTACCTCATTTGTACCGCATACATCTTGTAAGTAAATAGTGGCCAAGTTAACTAATCTTTTATCATCTGACTTCCGTATTTCATGAATCCTTTGAATAACCTCTGCTGTAGTGATTTCTGATTTGGTTTGGGTGTTATGGAGATAAAACAAAGTTATGATTGTATCAGCTACAATATTGTTGTTGTTTAACTTCAGTAATTCAATGAGTGGCTTCAGTCCAGACTGCGTTATAATATATTCAGCATTCAATGCATCTGGAAATGACAAAATTGTGCATAAGAAAACACTAAATTTTATTTAAGAACAGTGAAATAACAGCAATTTGAAGTAATGTTTAACAATGTGACTTTGAATACTTTAGTAAATACTACAAAATCAAGTCCACAAGGTCACATGTTACATGTCTTAAAAATATAAGACACAAGTCAAAAAATGGAATTCAAGACTTATATTAACAGGGATTAACTATCTTAGTTCTAAGCACAGTTAAAAGCACTTCATAGGATCATCACACAGTGCACAGCATCGCCTCAAGTCAAGCCATAGGTCCATCATGCAACGCACACTTATATGCATTGTAATGGCATCATCTCAGATCTGGATCTACTATGAGATGTGAAAGTGACGTTCCAGTCCAGTGCATTATAAGGTTGCTATGAGCTTTAATGTTGAATACTGTCCGGTGAAACTATGTTTATATTGGTGTAAAATGAAAATAATATGTTTCATACCACAGCTCAAATTGCAGATACCAGCAGCAGCAAAATGCAGCAGTTGATGGCTGCTTTCATTCTTAATAACGTGAAGAAAAATGTCTAGCACGCCGACATCTCTGATAAACTGGTAGTTTATGGGATCGTATGCAAAATTAGCCAAATTAGCTAGAACTTGGCATTTGGCATCTGCAAAAAGAAGTACGATTATGTTCCGAGAGTACATAGTGGTTTCAACTTCAAATTGGAAGAACTTATTGATTAAAAGAAACTAAAACTAAGCGACGAAGAAAATATGTATAGTATAATTATATAATTATTTACAGAGGCAAAAAAGACCAGAAACTTTTAACCAGAACAAATTATTAGCATTTTGTAACAGTAAATAGAATATATTTACCAAACGAAGTAGAATGCAAATATTCGTCCACTAGAAGCGATAAAAAGTTCTCTCGATCTGTTCCATTTTCAGGAGTACGTTTCTGAAGTTGAGCCTTGTTACTGAACATTGAAATGTTAGGTCTTCCTTATAACTTTCAATGCACAAACCTCTAAAATATACAAACAGAGGCTAAATTTTCACGCGCCCTTCTGAAAAAGTAAATTCCACCATCTTGATTTTATTTCTTTCTTTTCAATCTTTTGGCAGTTGGGTTAAGTTGCCTGCAATCAAAATTGATTAATTTCGCAATTTCTATTTATCATATCCGTCTTAATTTTTCTTCTGATTATAAATTACGAGGGTACCTCAGCTGTGTAGATGTAATGTTTAAATCGGGTTCTTTTTAATATTTATAGTAATATATTTGAATTCGATTGCTTTCATACAAAATGTAAAAAAAAAACTTTTGCAAATTTGTTGTCTATGATATTGTAAATGTCGTGCGGCAAGTCGTGAAATCCAAAATCCCAACACGATTATTTTGTTGAAGATGATGAGTTTTTAAATATTACATTCTATATTTAATATTTTGCAGTGAACATGACTACTCCGTATATTGCTGGTAAATATGTGTATTACGTCCCAAAAGTTTTAGGAGAAATGAAATGTTTGAGAGGTTATAATTTTATCTGAACCATAACATTATTCTTACAGGTTTGACTAGCAAAAATATATTTTTAATTGACTTCAAGGAGCCTTATGAAGAGACAAATCTCAGGGATGAAACGACTACGAATATACGTAGTATTATATTTAGCCCTAAAGGCACCTACTTAGCGTATAGAACTGATAAGAAGTAAGTACTTATCAGAAAGAAAGTTGAATATAAATAATTATAGAAATGACTAGAACCAGATATTTTAATCCCATATTCCATTATTAGACTGTCATATCGGTTCGAGTATCTTGTATGATACAGCTATTTTCAAATTTTAAATAAATAAATCAAGTACAACAGATCTATGAACAAAATATAAACTGCAATCTTTGTATATTTTTAGAGTAGAGATAGTGAGATGTTCCGACTGGTCTGTAACAGCAACCATAAATGGAAATATCAAAGACATGTTTTTTTCACCACTGGACAACTACTTTACAGTATGGGAAATGTTTTTCATGACCAAAGAGAACCCTCAGGTAATCATTATTATTGCTCCAAACCATGTATTGGATAAATAAACACATTTAAAAAAAAATGCACATATTCAACCAACAAATTGACTGTTTCAGGGCAAGCCTAATCTACATGTTTATAAATCAGCTGATGGGCAACTTGCAGGCAGTTTTATACAAAAGAATCAGACTGGATGGTAAGACACAATTTTAGAATCAAAAATGTTCATGATAATAATAATAATGCAGCTAGTAATTAACACTGATTTGTATGGAGGTGTGAGTGAACAGAGTGTAAAATTGCTCAACCTTCATAGAAAAGGTAGGATCCTCCAACCTCTCCCAAGCTACTTTATAACAGTTCTTATTGGGATGTCTTATACAAGGTGGAAGGGACACCAATGCTAAAACAGTTACCACATATTCAGTACATCATTCTGAACCCTCACATAGACATTTTTCATCAGTAATTTAAAAAAAATACAGTTGTTCCATACATTTTGACAGTGTAGGTATTGCAGTTTTGTAGAAAACAGCTGTTTTCAGAATGATGTATTGAAAATGTGGTATCCGTTTTAGTGTCTGTGTTGTTCCACCCTGTATAACCTAACCTAATAACTTTGCTTGCATGATGCAGGATTTAGCATGACATGGGTATGAAGTCTATTTCTTATCTCTTGTTGTAAATACCATCACAATAGGACCAAGTCTTGCATGCTGCTCACATATATTCAATCTACTTCAGAATGTTTTCCTTCACACCAGTGGCGAAGCTACCATACAACTCGATTCCTACCGGCTTCCCTTTGAAAACTGGCACAGTCAGTATTTTATAGACAAATAATATAATCACATAAAAGATATCTACTCCGGTTTACCTTTTACTTCGCTACTGCTTCACACTCAATCTTTATCCTATTTCAAGGGAACCAAGGTGGTCATCAGATGAGAACTTGTTTGCTCTGCACGTAAACAACAGAGTGCTGGTCTATGAGGATGGCAACCTCGACAGATATGTACAACAGCTGCAGGCAGAGAATTTGAAGTCTTTCAGTGTATCGCCCAGCCCAGCTCCTACATATTATTTTACTGCATTTACTCTAGGTAAGCAATTTGACCTTTATACCACAATAATATTCAAAATACAAAACATCTAAGTCAGTGTAACATGATACCAGTTCTTACCTTGAGTCTAGAAGCCAATTTGTTTGATAATAAAATAAAAAAAAAAGGTAAGCTATAATATGATGTGATGGTTTCTTTACTCACAGAAGAAATATTAATTTATTCTCGCCTTTAAATCTAGCATCCATCAACGTGTTTCCTTGTGCCGTAAGTCAGTGGTGTCTTAGAGTTAGATTGGACTACATAAAACAATCTTGATACGACCTCTTTGGGAGTGGCTACTCTTATTGATATCAAATCTGCTTAAGCGTAGTCTGAACCGAAACGAGGCGCATGACGTCTTATTACCCGACTGCGCGACGCAAAGGAGGATTATGTGTTTATCAGCCTATGCGTGTATGTTTGTTCCTTAGAGCGCCACAAAAGAACAAACGCTTGGGCCGATTTTGATGATTCTCACGTCAATCGATTTGTCTTAATCTTGTGAGTGTCACATGACAATAATCAAAATTCAATACGGCGCCAACCAACGCAGTCGGGTATTTTTTAAAGCTCTTCCTGACCGGCTCATAGAAAATGCTTCACCACCTTATTGTCTTTACAGGTAAGGCTGGCCAGCCGTCGTTCTGGCGCATATTCAAGTACCCCGACTTTGAGCAGACCCAGGCAGTCGTGGCGCGCTCCTCCTTCCAGGCGGATAAGGCCACCTTCTACTGGAACAAACGCGGCACCAACGTTTTCGCCATGACGCAGACTGATGTGAATATATTATTCTTTTGAAGTCAATTTGCAGCGGTATCACAGTATACACACTATATACCAACAATCTTGGGATATTAAAAAAAAAACAGTTGTGATTCTATAATTTATTTTTAAACTGCATCTTCAAAAATCTGAAAGACTGAAATTTGAAAGATATTTCAGAATAAGGTTTTCTAATAATTAAATCTTTCTGGTTTCTAGGTGGACAAAACTGGTGGTTCTTACTATGGGAAGCAGTCACTCTCTTACGGTGATGTGAAAGGCAACTCAGAAAATGTGACATTCAGTAAGTTTTAGGTACTAAATTGTTGGCGTGCAATTGTTTAAATTGCTAGCACATGTATTTTGATCTTTTGCAATCTACTGTAGATATCAGATCTTTAATATTCAATTATCTCCGTTAGATTTTCTCTGTGTCCAAATTATGTTATTAAGGCTCAACACAAAAAGGAATCAGAAACCATAAAGTCTCCTACCTAAGGGCTCTGTCTCATCACCAACAAGGAAGGGACTAGCTCACAAACTGTCAACTATTTTCATTCAAACAAACAAAAATTAAGAAGACAGTAAAAGAACACATCGCTGACTGTGACTGTTCACACTGGCCGGCGAGAACGCTTGACAAATATTTAACTCAACAAAACAATTAATTAGTTGCAAACTCAGGCTCCCAGGGGGCAGGTGCCTTAAATACGAGTATATTAATGTACTAAGCCATGCACCTTTAACCTAATATCTTCCGCAGGTAAAGAGGGCCCAGTGCACGCGATCTCGTGGAACCCGGGCAACTCCAACGAGTGGGTGGCGGTTTACGGCCACGCGCCAGCCAAGGCCACGGTCTTCAACATCAAATGCGAACCCCTGTTTGAGTTCGGAACAGGCGCCTGGAACTCCATATACTTCCCACCTGAAGGAAACCATATCCTTTTCATATGATTGCCCTAATTTGAAACTGTAAAATAAAATAACTGGGGGTAATGCACAGGACTGAATATCCCAGAATGGATCTGCTAGAATCTAGATGCATAAACTTTTTTAAATATCCGTCTAGGTCATAGTAATATGTTGTCATAATGAAATGACTGAGGAGTTCGTGGCTAAATAATAACAGCCGCTCGGGTCGATCTTTAGGTTAAGCCGTGCTTACCTAGGTTGGTCTGTGGATGGGTGACCACCCATTACATACCGAGTTTCCTCCGTGCCTCGGAAAGCACGTTAAACCGTTGATCCCGGCTGTCATTTGTAGACCTATGACAGTCGTTAGGTACTCAGTGGCCCAAAAAGTCTGACAACCAGTCTTACCAAGGGGTATCGTATTACCCAGTACTAACTGGGTTGTGGAGGTCAGATAGGCAGTCGCTCCATGTAAAATACTGGTATTCAGCTGCATCCAGTTAGACTCGAAGCCGACCTCAACAATGAAATGTCTGATATGTAATTAAATTATGATATATGAAAATTCACTCGAGTATTTTTTTATGCCATTTTAAGATTCCAATATTTTGTTATACCAAATAGTCTTCTGAGATGAACTTCTTTACATTAAAACAAAGTCGGTCCCGCTGTTTGTACACTTAGATCTTTTAAACTACGCAACGGCTTTTAATGCAGTTTTCAGCAATATATAGAGTGATTCAAGAGGAAGGTTTATATGTATATTGCACCCGTGCGAAGCCGGGGCGGGTCGCTAGTTATCAATAAGTTATCACTTTTTCAAGTTTTATAAAATGTCAATTCACCACAATATACCTTAACTCAATCACACGTATGCTACTGGGCGGCTTCGGTAACATAGCGTCAGGACACATTGAGGTGTGGGAGCTGCGCGGGTACAAGAAGGTGGGGTCGTGTGCGGCCCCCGACACCACCAGCCTCATGTGGGACCCCCGCGGGGAGACCTTCGTCACTGCCACTACGTACCCCAGGCTTACCGTCAGCAATGGGTATGTATCACGTATTATCAGAAGGATGCGGATTATTTTGTGGGGCATTTTGCAATCCCAGACTTTACCTACCGATCTAAATTTTTGCTGCCTCATACGATTCGGGTGTTGATAGATGAAGACGGCTGCAATAATAAAAATTGAGAGATTTCAATTAGCAATGTCTCGTAAAATGAGCAACCATACCAGAACTCCAAGGATTTAAACTAGTAGTGCGGTCGGTTAGCAATGTAGTGGTGTGTGGAGGCGTTGGTAATTTGACCACGTTAGAACGCATAGTCCATCAGTATCAACAAAGAAATAGAACAAAAAGAAACAACAAAGAACTACAACAACAATACAAGGTCCTATTTAAACCACAAATAAATTAATATTTATTAGTACTACATTAACATAAAGTTAGAATAGAATAAAAGAGTGCATAAAATGATTGTTAATATGATTTGTTAAGATATTTCAACAAATACTTATTCTTTCTAGCTACAAGATCTGGCACTACACATGCGCTCTGATGCACAAGCGTGTCTGCGCTGAGAAGGAGAACCTCCTCGCTATCAGCTGGCAGCCGGGCAACTTCCCCAAGAGTGAACTGTCCAGGATTGTGCCCAAAGGCATCGAGGACTCTACGCCGAAGCCCGCGGCGGCCTACAGACCTCCTGGCGCTAAGAACAGGCCTTCGACCTTTACGCTACACGAGCAGGAGAAGCCGCATAAACCTGGGGAAACTCCTAGTGGTAAGATTTGCTGGCTAAATGATGACGTTAATATTTTGGTTTAAAAAAAAAATGTTTTCTTCAAAAATATGGTTATGTGGTAAATTTTGTGCAAAAATGGCACCCCTTTTGGTAAAATATCACTTATTTAGAACTTATAAAAATACTATACTCTCATTGTTTTATAGTTCCTTTCCTTGTCTAGTCTGCATTGTTATTGTGCATTTGTTTTTGTTCAATGCAATTATTTTCGCAACTATGTTAGTAAATTAGATGTCTTGCCGATTTTCTTCGTTAACCTGAACAATTGAATTCATTATTTTAGCGGCACCATCGAAGCAGGCGCTAAAACAGAAGGAAAAGCGCGAAAAGGCAAAGGCCCGCAAGGCTGAAGAGAAGGCCCGCGGCGACGCGTCCCCTCCGCCCCCCGTCGCCACCTCTCGCTCACCCTTCGTATCCACTGGAGACCCCGAGAAGGACAAGAAGATTAAAAATCTCAATAAGGTAATGTTCTGAACTTAATTTGATTTCTACCTTAAACTTTTCATTTGTTTTTAAAATGCCGTACTGATGCATTCTTATCTGGTGAGTAAGGCAGTTTAGCATTTTAGCAAAATAATACATAATATCACGCCTGTAATCCCCGTAGCGTTAGGAAAAGTTGTACCTATAGTAACATACTACATTTCGCCCGTTATGTTTAAGTCTGATTTATTAAGGCCCTTTTGCCATCCGGGTACAAATCCAGACTGGGCTACTTCTGAGAAATTCTATCTATCAGTTTTTTTTTTTCTGATTTGCAAAAGCCATAAAACGCCGCACATTTGTATCATCACGTGACTAAGATGTAAGGAAAAGAGTAACCATAGGAAACGACCAACCCGAACCGTGCACCTTTTTTTCGACGTTTTATAAGTGCCCATCTAGGCCTATGTGAAATAAAATATTTTGATTTTGATCGCAGCAGAGCGTTCTGTATAGTATTCTCATTAGAAACATTTAATCAAAAAATATATTAAACATATCGAATTCCGCATTGTAAAGTTTAGATATAACCTTCGTATTGACGTCAGAGTTTTAGGCTACTTTGCACATTAAGGTTTTCGCATTTTTGGTTTATATTCATTATATCTAACTAGCTGTTGTCCGCGACCTTCGTCCGATTGAAATTATGATAAAAAATTAACTTCCCTATTTTAATCGGATTTTGCTAACAATTTCAAGGGTTTTAATTTTTTTACACGGAGCCCTATTTTTTTTTCTAAAATAACAGTAGCGGTCCACGATCCCAGGGCCGCTAGACATTACTTATTTTCTCATTACTAAAATGCTAATAGCGTAACTTACTCCTTATAATGTCAGTAAAAGTCCCGTCAAAATCGATCTTGCCGTTCGTGCGGACATTAGCAGACAGACAGAGAGATACACAAAGATTTTAAAAATGATTTTTTGCTATGCAACATTATTATGTCCTTTATTTATTTTCTTACATACTAATTACATTTTTAAATATTTTTTAACAAAAACCATATAAAAAAAAACATTTAAAAATATAAAAAATAGTGGTCCGCCGGTAGCGGGAGCAGGGTCCAAGCTACCGGTGGAACATGCAACATTATTATTAGTATATGCGAAACCTGAATATAGTTTGTTCAGAATAAGTAACTGAATCGATTCCAATAATTTCCACGTTTTTGTGCGGACAACCAGGTAACAGAACAAGCTTATAACTTTGTATTTTTCAGGATACAGTTTTAAAATTTTGTTCATAGATTCTTTACATAGAATACTAGGCACGTGTTTCAGGTTTCGCATATACTAAAACTAATGTTGTATATACTGTATACAATTATACATATACTTTCATACGCATTCAGTAAAAAGCTGTTATTTTAAAATTACAAACAGACACTTCAATTTTATTTATTTGTATAGATAATATATTTGTCTCATTCAAGGTATCGATCGTTGTGTTAAGTATACAGCCAGCAACATAAGTTGTTCAAAATAAATTATTCTTGAAAGGCATATTTAGTTTTAAAAAAGCTGCTGATCTCGAAACATCCTTTTGCGTGTACTATTCTTATACCGACGCTTTTTGTCTTGCACAGAGCTTGTACCATTAAGTAATTCTATTTGTCCCTCCGTCTGTCACATAACATGCAGCTATGGCCGCTATAACAACCAATAATAAAAATAAAAAAAGTTTTCGATGTTTTTTGTGCTAGTCAGATTTATTTGTCGCTCTTTTGCTGACCCTCCATCTTTTACTATCAGCTATCAATATAGTAGGCCCGTGTAAACATGCATAAGAATCACGTTTAATAAACTTGAATTCATGGTCATAAAAAAAAAATCTAAAAAAGAATACATTAGCATGATCCGTTTTATAACCTTACTCGTCTTATGTCAGTATGATATTAAAAGGAAGTATTATTATTATTTAGTTATGACGTAAATAGATGCTAAACATAACATACAATTACGACTATGCCCTGAGGGATTAGGCAGAGATTGTTTAGTTTGCAGTTGCGACCGGGTTACAGGTCAACGAGTATACAAGGTGTAAACGGACCCTTCACGAAGCCGTAAATCAAGCATTTTTTTCTGTACACCGAAATAAGTAACCCTCCGCAAAAAAATACTGCTGGGAAACTACTTTTTTTGGGTGAAAACTAACATTTGACGGTAAAACTCAATGTAACGCACTCAAAACATTGGGCTGATGAATGCATTTAGTACAGTAATAGTAGTATAGTAATCAGGACATGGAGGTATTTACAGTGAAGTTATATCATTAAAAACTTTAAAAAAAAACTTGTGAAAAATTGAAGCTTTAACCTCCAATAACTCCATAACTAGAAGGTTCTCAAGTATGGTCCAGAACAAAAAAAAAGATCGCAATGACAGGGAGAACAAGTGACTTTCGGCTCCGTTAAAGCTTTTAACACACTTTATTAAATGAGTTTATTTGTTTGTTACAGAAACTGAGCGACATTGACAAGCTGAAGCAGCAGAAAGCATCTGGAAAGCAGTTGGAGCTGAACCAACTAGCCAAGATCGATCAGGAGCCAGCGCTGTTGCAAGAACTCGCCCAGCTTAGATTATGATCGTCCTAGCTCAAGACATTTATTTTCGTTGACAAACCGCTTAGCGTTACTCTAGTGTTAAGCACAGCTATATTCTTGACCCGCTCCGGTGGAACAGGTCGCCTAAATACATGTCTTAAGTGACGTTAGTATAATAACATTATTTTTTATTCCTCATTATTTATCATTCTGAAAACCTGTTCCAAAGGAATGGATCAATATTCGTTAAACAGTTAATTTTATGAAAAGACTTAAAGAGATAAGCTATAAATACGACGTGAATTATATGAATAATATTAAACGTCTGTTCGCGTCATTACTATAGGATATGCGTTTTGTTTGACTATTTTTGTATCAGAGTTTGCCGCTAATGTAATCGTTTGCATAATATAAGATTTGAGAGTGTATTTATTTACGTATAATAACCGGACTGACATGAGCCGATGTTTCGACTTGCAAATTATTACTGGTTCGATTGTTCGCGAGTGCAGTCCTTCATGATATAAATGCTATATTTTTTCACATAAATCTGTTAAAAATATGAGATGAATTTAATACATTGATTCTAATTTGTTGATAATTGTATCGTAAGTGTACTAAATCGCTAAATTTATTTTGTAATGATACATAAAGTGATTGTTGGTTTGTTATATGTGTAATAAACATTCGTTTTTAATAAAAACATCAAAACAAATCTGGTTACTATATTTGTAAGTGGTAGTTTTATTTATCTTATCTTTGTTTCCGCTAGTGGGTGTTATCAGCTTATCTAATCTTCCACGTTGATCTAAGTGTATAATATTACAAGTGCGAATAGCACACAAGTTGTATAAGTGAACTAGAGAAACATTTCTTCTGTAACTCATTATTTTGTTCTCACACTCCCATGCTTTTTTTTCTACATATAGTGTCATTCCATGACCCATAATCTCATTTTACTTGTTTGATCTTAATGAGATCTTGTCATTGCTTCTTAGAGGACATTCCAAATGTAGTGTAATGATCACATTACCAGTGCAAGAGAAGTAGTGAGTTCGATCCTCGCTCACTGGTTGCATTTTTGACGTGAAACCACTCGTCAATCAAGGAGTTTGTTTATAAAAACTAAACTTGAAAATAAACAAAATCACGCCTGTACCTATTCCTGGAAATTGCCAATCGTGATTGTAATCCTACACACTCGAATTTCGCCGCTAAACTTCCAACTTCCACTTAATAAACTTTGCCCGACGGGATCGTACTGACGACTCCACGGTCAGCTCGCGAACTTGCAACCACTAGACCAAGGCTGCTCAACCGTAGGCTCACGGGCCACGGAGTGGCCCGCTAACAGCGGTCATCTAACGACACTCTTTTGACAACAGATTTCAGAATTACAAACCCGATCAAAGCAAAATTTTGCTTGTGATGAACCGATTCTCAAAAAGCCACTGTAGTTTATTTAATGATCAAAAAGAAAATCTATAATCTTCTAGGCGGGGTGATAAAAATTTGGGAGCACGCTACGCTCGCTCATATTTCCAAAATTATCTAACTTATTGATGGCCCCCCTAGATTAACCCTTGTCCCATCTTAAAAATAAGTTGAAGCCTTGCACTAGAACAATGAGAAAAAATCACTCGCCTTCAAATGACGCACTAATTAGAAACTAATATTTAGTTTAGTAAAAAAATTGTAATTATAAAAAAATCATGGGTAACGATGATTAAAAAGTACTTAAAAACCCGGCCAAGTGCCGCGAATCGGACTGGAACTCTAAAGGTTTCGTATCCCCCTAGGTACCTACTGTATTTAACACTTCAACCACTCCTAAGGCATTGCCATTATTAACAATAACATCGAGTTAAAAACGCTGAAAAAAACGCGTTTCTTGTTTGGCAGGCTCTTCTTATTCTACACTTTTGTTGTTTGGGAGCTCCTCTAATTCTTAACTTTATTCTATTTTTGATTTCGCGACATATACCTAGTAAAACATTGACAATTTCAAGCGTCTACCTGTTAGGTACGGTTAAAAAATACAGCCCTGTAACTGTCGGACTGGCAAAGAGCGGAGCCTAGTAATAGAGTCCCGATCAATGGCACCCTTTGGATACAGATCTGATGAAATGAGGCGAAAGGCAATTTGTAAGACTTCTATTAATTATAATTAAATAAGACACATCACATATTGCTATTTAACTTAGCACAGGCGTCCATACTCTCAACATCCTCTCCTGGATGCAGACGCTTTAAAATTAAACCCATTGATGAGGTGAAGTTTTCATGCAACGGTCGATGGAGTCCCTTTGTCAAAATATCGGCGACCATGTCTCTAGTGCATCTATATTGAACCATGACTTGTTTGGCAGCAATCTTCTCTCGTACGAAGTGGTAGCGGACGTCTATGTGTTTACTGCGTGCGTGGTAGACAGCATTTTCTGAAAGGCTAATCGCACTCTGATTATCGCAGTAAAGGGTTATAGGCGTACCTTTAAGTTCTGGTTGCAACTCGTCTGCCAGCTGTTTCAACCAAAGAGCTTCCTGAATGGCAGACACTAGAAATTTTGGAATAAAATATATTAGTTTATCAGCGAAGTAATCGCATTTACTAGCCCCATGGGCCCATAGATAGACAGAGGAACAGTCGAATCTTTGCAGTTTGATTTACCTTTTAAAAATAGCTAAAAAAGTGTTGTGAAAATATGGCCGATGCGTAGGTACCCACAACAAACAGTGTGAGTGATAAATGGTTTGACAGGCGCGGTAACAGCTAGGTATAGCAAAATAAATTAATTGGAAAGAAAACGAAGACCTTAAATGCAGGTCTAGGGATCTTCAAAAAAGCACAGGTAGATAGGTAGGTAATGCATGGTTTTTGTTGCTTAATTTGAACATGTCGGTAGTTAGGTTGAGACATCCAGGATGAAGGCGAGTTAGGTAAAGATAAAATGCTCTGCAGTGCCGTCCCTGGTGTGCACTGGTCAGTGGCCTTTAGTCCGCTAGTTTTCACTTCTCCCGGCTGCCCAATCTATTGCAACAAATAAGTTCATGACACCTTATTTATTCAAAATACCTGCTTAAGTAGGTACCTAAATTTGACATTCGTTTTGACTTCTTAGGTATTGTGCCTATTATCCACATCCACATACGTAGGAAGTGCCAAATAAAACGCGCAGTAAAATTTAATGTCGTAATAGAATTTTTATGACTATAATTTTCGTTTCAGGTAAAAAACGTTTTCAGTTTGAAAAGATACCACTGAAAACCAATTCACATGAACGCGAGATGCCTGGAAATAAAACAATTCGGGATCCTTCGAAAACATCATTGAATTAACAAGTTCATGCGATAAACTACTTTCTGTCATGGAGTGTCGCAAGCAAACAAGACGTACGATTACCTCTTCCTACCCACATATCAGGTACATATAAATAAATGAAACCACGCCGCACTTCCCACCGCGGCGCAACAATTCCACTAGTCACCGCGCCACCGCTGCTGGAAAGCTCTATCCTGAATATTTTATTTGAACACGATAAGATATCGATAATAAACTGATATACGCGACGTTGAATTTTAATTGTTAACAGTAGTAGTCAGTGCGCTCGGTGTGTTGACACGCCGATAACTCGGTTTGTTTACGATCGGTTATTATTGCAACGACAGCGGCGGCGGTGAGAGCATATTCGTATTGAGCTGCTCCAACAGACCGCGGAGCTGTGGCCCTTCAACATGGACAGAGAGTGCGACGATGCCGACGAAAACACGCAGCTGCTAAGTGAAACTGATCGTGAACGGACTACAAGTGAAAACTCGAATTTGAACAGTGTTGCCCTCCGCGGAACAGGTTCTCAGGACACGATAGTGTTTGATAGCAAGCTGATGAAGACCTCCACGCACACAGAGGAGCTAGCGGCAACGTGGGGCGGGCGCCGCCGCTCGCTGCCCGACACGGGCCGGCTGCGGCGCGTGCACTCCTGGTCCGGGGGACCACCCGACGACATCAGCTCCGAGATCATTATATTAAGAGAAAGGTAAGATCTCCTTTTCATGCCGACGATAAAATTTTCAGTATACCTACTTATTATTTTGCTATTGAATACGTGCATTCAAGCAGATAATTGTTTTAACAACACGTGTTGCTGTTTGTAACTATTATCAGTCTATTGTAAATTTATGTAAGATAACAGACGTTGTTATTTATCTGTATAATAGTAATCAATGTTAAGCAACTATATCAAGTGTCGATTCATCATCTGCCTAGCCTTTTCCCAACTATGTTGGGGTCGGCTTCCAGTCTAACCGGATGCAGCTGAATACCAGTATTTTACATGGAGCGACTGCCTATCTGACCTCCACAACCCAGTTAGTACTGGGTAATATGATACGCCTTGGAAAGACTGGTTGTCAGACTTTTTGGGCCTCTGACTACCTAACGACTGTCAAAGATCTACAAATGACAGCCGGGACCAGCGGCTTAACGTGCTTTCCGAGGCACGGAGGAAACTCGGTATGCAATGGGCGGTCACCCATCCACAGACCAACCTAGGCAAGCACGGCTTAACCTAAAGATCGGCCCAAGTGACTGTTATTATTTAGCCACGAGCTCCTCGTTATATCAAGTGTCGATTGTAATCCAATATTAAATTGATCTTGGATGCAATGAAGAAACACGTAGCTTCAAAATACTTTCAACTAGAATGAATAAATACCTAAGTGTAAGTAGGAAAATATCTTGTGTTAGAAAGAAATGCAGGAGGAATGAGAGGACATACCTAACCTTGAATCTAATAACAGTGGGTTATCTTATCATAGTACCTTTGTAATTATTGTTTAGGTTTCGACCAAAGACATCTTGAATATTAATCAGTTAATCACTGTGTGTTAAAACACACTAGACAGGTAAGTGTTGACTATGCTAATAGTCAACACTTACCTGTCTAGACAGAGTCTAAAAAGGGTTTTTTTTTCATATATCAATGTATCTAGCACTAAATCCGAACCTGAACACAAATAAGCAGGAAGTAGGGAATTCATTTTTAAGTTTACTAAACTACCTTCACGTAGGTCTGTGACAGACGATCAGACAGAACAGAACACCTATAGAAATACTACGTACAAGTATTTCTATAACTATGTATAATTCGTAGGTTGGTGCGAACACAGACGCGCCTGCAACCGGGGGCAGTCCGTCACCTGTCCAGCCAACAGAGGCTCACCCTGGCGTCTCTGGCCCTGGTAGACTTCATGAGCTTCTGCTCCATGAGCGTCATGGCACCTTTCTTTCCCCGCGAGGCAGCCGCCAAGGGCCTCTCCGAGACCATGTGTGGAATCGTGTTCAGTTTCTACGCAGTTGTCATGTTCCTCACATCTCCTTTATTTGGTAAATTTGTAAGTATGCTTTTGCCTCTCTTCCTGAGGACCTGAGTAGCTGGATATGCCTCTGCCATCGTAGAAAATGAAAAGATGTTACAGACTCTTGCTGATGTTCATGGATAGGCTACCCATCACAGCACTGTTCGACGACATAGAGAACTCGGTGGATACGGAAAGTTCGGAACCGAACATCGTTCGATGCTTGAGAGAAGGAGGCCTATGCCAGCACAAATGAACATCTTTTGACTGAATTTTGAGGACGAATGGTGATTACCAACTGGCAAATACCATTTACAGTTTTTACTGTCGTATCCAATACATTTTGTTCTCCAGAGGATATTTTGTTTTACTCGACAGAAAAGTCGGGAAAGCGTGACGCAAAGTTAAACTCCAAGAACAAAATAAATTAATCAAAAGGTTACAATCTTCAAATAGACTTTTTAAACTTAGATTTTATTCGAAGAACCAACGTACGTAAGACATGTATTTATAGGCGATTAGGTATCCGTTTAAGTTTTCATTTACGTCATTTGTCCTAGTATGTTCGGTGATATAGGCGTAAGGAACCTAGGCACTTAGATTTGTTACTCTTTATCAACTCGATGATGCTTACGCAGAATACTTACCTACACTATTGTATCGAATCAAAAGTTCCTAAAACAACACTTTTCTGTCTGTAGTTCAAGTCCCCAGTTCGTGGTTCTACTTCTGCCTATCGCAAGGGTATTTCCACCTTTATCGTCTTCACTTGCCTATGAAAACAAATGATTGCATACTTAAACAAATATTAACCCATTCGAACAAACACTAGAAAGTGTACAGACGAATTATCACTATCTCATAGACATAGGTAGGTACCTACCTAGTTTAATGTACATGATGTTTACTCTTTGCAGTTACCGATGGTGGGCGCGAAGTTCCTATTTACTGCGGGCATGTTTGTCGCCGGCGCCTGCAATGTATTATTTGGGTGAGTTAGCAAGTAAATAGACGATTTGTTTGATGACCCGCGACTGTATGCTATCTTGCTGATGTTTACACATAGCTATAGCCGTATATGTAAACATCGAGGAGTTGCGAGCTTGTGTGAAAGCTATGGTGAACTTGTGAGTCTGTGAATGATCGGGAATGACTTTATTTATTTAGTTTTACTGGTACCTACCTACTTAAGTCACTTTTACTAGTAACGTAGCTTAGCGATCCTAAGTGACCTACCTAGCGTTATTGTGCCTTGAGAGGCAGGCGCTTTTTAGGCCGCTTCTAGCCGCTTCTTGGAGACGAAGGATGCCACATATTGCATTCCCATCTACTTACATGATTCTTCAAAATGTGCGAAGTTACAGCAGTTTCGGGGTTGAATTTATTACATTATCATAATGGTTTTGTTACGTGTTTATTTTTAACCGATTTTCGATAAAGATTTCTCGTAAAACTATACAAAACCAATCGTGTATTTACGTAAAAAGGCTATTTCATCAATAGCGTGTTTCGTATGACGCCACAGTTCAGGACATGCTTGAAAAGCATATTCACATGAAAATGACCAAAGTTTTTGTTTCAATATGGCTGCTAAACAGTGCCTACCTAAAAGTGCATGTTTTACATTTGCTTCACCAATTCTCCTCTCTCCAAGTCTTCGATGAAGCGTAGGACGTTAAAAATATATGCTTTCGCTTAGCCAAAGGCGGCATGAAAATCTAAACATAGGTTCTATATATTTTAAAACATGCTTTTTCTACCTTTGTACAAAATAAAATACTACAGCAACTGGCCATTTTTTATAAAAGTAAATGATGAAAGCCATATTTTTTTCTACATATTTTGTTTTAAAAGAACTCAAAGGGAGCCTTTCTATTTTTTCCCTCTAAATTAGTTAGTAATTTATGAGCTTAATCCAAGTAGAAACTTTCTGTCAAAAATCACTTATTTCAATGATGACAACTTTATTTGCTACTATTATTTTCTAAGTGGAAAATTAACTATTTCATAACTTAGATTTATATATTTTTTGTGTTGCCGTGTATTGTTTGCAGTTATGTGCCAGAATTATAAGTCCTAAACCTTTTATTTCTAGCACACTAGCTTTAATTGAAGACACAACGACATTCACGGCACTATGCTTCGTGGTACGAGGTATGGAGGCTCTCGGAGCGAGCGCATACTCCACAGCCAGCTATGTGTTCGTAGTGAACACGTTTCCTGACAGCATTGGCTCGGTCCTCGGCATCCTGGAGACTTTCATCGGTCTCGGCATGTCTGTAGGACCGGCCATCGGGGGCCTGCTATACTCGGTAATTGTACCTATTTATTTTAAAAAAGACAGACGAAAATCATTATCTTTAGTTAAGGCCTAGGTACGCTTTCTCTGAGAAACGACGCCTGTGTTTCAGCATTGAGAACTTTGTGTATATACAGGGTGTAACAAGACCCTTAACGAAGCCGTCAACCAAGCATTATCTACATCAAACTAAGTAACTTTTCGCAAAAAATATTAAAAAAAACGACTTGTTTTTGGGGTGAAAAATCTAACGAAAAAACATTGTGCTGATATGGATTGAACAGTACGGGGGTCGTGAAGGTGTTTAAAGTAAAAAACTTACATTAAAAACATGTATTTAAAAAAAAACTTGTGTAAATGTTGAAACTTTCTCCATAGCTAAAAGGTTCCCAAGTATGATCTAGAACAAAAAATGATCGCAATGACGGGGAGAACACGTGCCTTTCGGCTTCATTAAGGGTCTTGTTGCACCCTTTATGATGTTTAGACTCATATTTACAACTAGTTTTCATTTTGCTTCATTTGCTGCTGTTATTTCTTTATTTGTTCAAAGAAAAGCAATTACTTTATGTAACTTGTAGGTAACAATATAAAAATGTTTTCAGTTGGTACCCTATTCTATTGCCACAATAATAACATACGGAAAGGTTTTGCAATATTTATCAATGAGTGTCCCAGTTTTATTCTATTTTTTTTTCAGTTTTATTGAAATCACGTCGTTGTAAGTAATTTTAATTAATCTCTGTAACGCGAGCACGGGCCTTATTATCATAATGTTATCGTTTCGGGTTTAATTAACACTCCCATACATAATCAAATGAATTACCCTTAACTATATGAAAATATGTGCTAACACATCGTAAAGCTCAGCCGAGTTTTAAACTAAAAATAACGACTAGCATGAATAAATAAATGATGACGTTTATTTCTGAAATTATTTATGCTAGTTGAGGTTGAGGGTAGCCCCTTCGTTGGCGGGCTATCGTAATAACTAATAAGTAGGTACCTACCTATTAAACCCATACGAATTGACTCATTGCACTTCGTGTTAACCGCTTGGTCACACCACATTACACCACTACACTACACTTGAGCGACACGAGTGTTTCGATAGCGACTGCTGGGAAAACAGATGAAAGAAATTGCTTAAAGCATGCCTCGAATCACACTACACACATACAACACTACGTGCAACGCGAAGGTACTCTCATGAAGGAATAAACGCGCGTTTAGTTTGACGCTAGTCGCATCACCTCAGGTCGTGAACGAGGCATTATGCATCACTGTACCTAAGTAACGCAAGTTGTCGTTTGAATGTATAATTACTTATATGAATGTTCCAGGTAGATCGGGGGCTTCGGGCTACCATTTTACACTCTTGGCGTTATCATGGTGCTGACTGTGCCCATCAATTTCTTCTTGCTTACTGATTGCGAAGGTACCTAGATGCTTAGATTCCAAGTTATTTTCTTAGGCTGCCAAATATGATTTCAAAGCTTAGTAGCTGTAAATAGAGCTGCTGTCTCAAGTCTCGGGTTCGATCCCCAGATTTTATTATGTGTTAAAAAATATAAAAAAACGTGGTGGTTTTGGTGTGTAGGCTCCATTATAAGTATCAATTCGTGATTTGAAACGTTTTGAGGTAATCAAACGAAAATATCTGTTTTGTGAAATTAAGTTTTGTAACAACTCTATAAAATCATCCGAAATCTTAAATTAAATCTTCTAATTCGCAGAATACGTATCCGGATCCAAGACAGCATCCATCATCGGTCTGTTTAAGATCCCCTCGATAATAATAACAGGGCTGGTGATAGTGATCATGTCCAACACCTGGGCCTTCCTGGACCCGACCCTGGAGCCACATCTGCGCCAGTTCGGCCTGTCCACGGAACAAATCGGACTGATCTTCCTGCTGTTCTCCAGTCTCTATGGGATATTCAGCCCTATTTGGGGATGGGTTGCAGATCGGTAAGCTACTCTACAGTCATACAAACACAAATTAAATTGTTTTATTTAGTAAATAGGATCTCGGAATCATTTTGAAACGTCACATTTTTTTTTTTTTTTTTAATCTTTGCCCCACACTAGGAATTTCTCTTGTATCGTGGGTGCATTTACAAACATTTAAAACTCACATACACAAAAAGCCATACTCGAAACTTTGTTCCGTGCGGGGATCGACCTGTGACACGCAGCGCAGCAGCCAATCGCTCAGCCACTGCGCCAACCGTACCGCCAGATAAAACTAGCGACCCGCCCTTGCTTCGCGCAGGGCCACCTGTCGGGTCCAAAACTATAACTAATGTAGCCTATATTTTAATTTAAGCATCGAGCAGTAAAGCGGTTAAAAGTTCGTTCAAATCCATGCAGTAGGGTAGACTGGGTACGGTTGTAACATTTTAGCTTTTTTTGTCCATAGCATCGGGATTAGTAAAGCGAGCGATGCTGGAAATATAAAAACAAGACCGTATTTCTGTCTACTAATGGGCAATGTTATTTGAGTTATTTTTATGTGTAAAACCAAATTTAAAAGAATAAATAATTTATTTCAACCGTCCCCATACCAGGGTCGGTTGAAACAGTGCCTGGGGTGAATTGATACACGAGCAAATAATACAAAATAACAAACAACACAACATGAACATGTTTTATTAATCTTCTAATAACATTTTACGACTTATAATGGCACAGCTGAACATTATATTTTTTTAAAATTAATATTCAAGTCTTAACTATACTTATAATCTAACATTATTTTTAATCAGTCTTCAAAGGTATTATATTAAGTACAACTTGATCAGATGTGTTTTTTGTGATATTTGCATACAACTTATTATTATTATATGTATTGTTGCCACATTACCATTGTAAACTAGTACTAAGTTTTTTTGGAAATAAATAAATAAATATTTCGCATAAAACAACAGCATTAATAATAAACTAAATTTTAGCACTCCAGCTAACAAAACAAGCTGACTAAAACGCTGTTCTTAATGATGATCTCGCTTTTACATCGTCTTAGGCTTATTTGTATGTCGCCTCTCATGGTCTTTCTTTGACATACCCTTGGCATCTAAAAAACGAGAAAATGAAATAATTAAACTGTTTCAACCGTACGACAAAAAAAAAATACAACTGTCCCCGTTCGAGGTATAAAACGATTCACAGTAAGAATAAATTTGAATAAAAACTAATCATGTTGCCATATTCTACAAACTTCAATTCAAGCGATAAAAAACACTCAATACTCTAACTTTAATCAAAACCATAATAATTACAAAAATGTGCGAACAAAACACTTACTTTTCCTTAAAAAAACACAATGGGGCCTCCTTAAGACAACCACACTGTGCGACGCAACACTCAAATTCGCATTTCGACTTGTCGCCCGCTTCGTTCTCTCCTTGTACCCCTCATCTTATCACGCACGGTTCTCGAGATATTCGCTTTGTTTCAACCGTCAAACGTTTCAATCGTACCCAGTCTACCCTAGATTTTGCGTGATGCGCGTATAAACATACAGACAGACAGACAAAAATTCTAAAAACTGTATTTTTGGTTTCTGTTGCTCTAATGATATAATATTTTTTCAATATCTTCAAAGAACAGACGTCGGCTTGTTACAATTTTAATAAATGTATAGATTTGACTGACGATCCCTGAAAAGAAATGACGAAAAAAACTCAGTAATCTTCACTAGTTACTGTGATCTCGATTTTCATACGAGCGCCACGTATTTTGCATATCTAATGGAGCCAAATGAAACCCTCCCTATTTACTGAAACGAGGCGGATAATGACCAGCCTGCGCTGTGCCAAAGTTTTCTTAAGAGAAGGTCCAGCACCGACACATGTTTGCCGGTGCTGGACCTTCCTACCTTACCGAAAGTTTATTAACAGTAATTTTCTGGGGAACGTAAAATCAGCTTTAGACCTGAATCAGTGTGTGCGAACCTTTACTCCGATCCTGTGCTCAACCAGTGGTGTCTACCTGTACTATAAACACCGTGGTAATACACCATAAACGTGTTTCTGCAAATAGCGCCATCTGTTGCCTAATCGGTGTACTACTTGGACCGATCAATAGTGCTGTGTTTGGTAAACAAACAAGTTCAATACACCATGGCTAAGTGCGGTGCTTGTGGGAAGTTTCTCTCGTCGGCAGAGGCTGCTAATTGCAGCAAATGTAGGCAGTGGTACCATCGAGGGTGCGTAGACATCCGGGGTGCAGGTCCTGTAACAACTCCTTGGCACTGCCCTGAGTGTACAAAGAATCAGGTGAGGGATAACCGGGCTGAAACACCGGTACGGGGTCGGGCACCAACACCAGCTCCGCACGAGGAAAGCCTGGTCAATTTGATGGACACCAGTCCCATAAATAGCACAGCCCTAGATGCCACACAGGAGCTCAACCTAGACATCCTTAGGGCAGAGCTAAATAATTTTAAAGAGGATTTTTTGAAAATAGTACGAAATGAGTTCCAGCAGCTGCGTGACGACCTGTCAGAGCTAAGGTCCTCTGTAAAATCAACAAATGACAGGATGAGTAACCTGGAGGAAAGGGTAGCAGTAATGGAGACCAAACTGGCTCAGCCCCAAGTGACGCGATCGTCAGATGTGGATGAGCTAATAAGCCAGTTAAGGAGCGATATCAACGACCGTGACCAGGAGTTGCTTGCAAATGATCTCCAGATCTCTAACATACCAGAGATCAGCGGTGAAAACCCTACCCATACAACCATGTTGGTGGCGGCTAAGATTGGCGTTAAAGTCAAAGCGCGCGATATTGTGAGTGCCGAGCGTGTCGGAGGTAGGCGTATCAACGCTACGCAGGCGACGGCGCCGGTGGAGACCCGCCCCCGCTTCCTCGTCGTGCGCCTCGCGCGCCGCGACCTTCGGGACGAGCTGCTGGAGGGAGCACGAGTGCGTCGTGGCATGACCACAGCGGATCTCGATCTGCCGGGCCCTGCGACGCATTTCTACGTCAACGAGCGCCTTACGAAGGTGAACCGGGACTTGTTTCGGAGCACGCGTGAGGCGGGTAGTCGCCTCGGTTGGCAGTTCGTGTGGTCAAAACGTGGCCGCATACTCGCTCGGTACAAACCCGGTGATGCCACTTGCCACATCCGCGGTGAGGCTGATATACTGCGTATCTTCGGCCCGCCACCGGGGACTAATGCCAATAATGTTTAAAGAAACCGTCATGTTTGTTTTTGTCTGTTTGTTTGTTTTCGTTCTTTTTGTCTCTCCAATTAGTTGTAGTTTTTTTCTAGATGTAGTATTTCATAACACATATTTAGTCATGTGGACCTTAAAAGTAAGTTCAGTAAGAGTGAGCGACAGCCTGTCAATAGTATTATTAATTTTGTTTTTACGCTTTAAGCTAAGTTTTATATTAACAGGTGTGAGTCTCGCGGCGCACCTCAGTAAACTACGTGTAAACCAGTTTTATAACACTACACTTATTATTTACCTTCACCTACTCATCACAAAACTTATATTACCAACATACCACAGTTTAAAACGTCAATTTCATTTTATATTACACACTATCCACCTATTTACAATTCGACTTAGACTAATAATATATCAAATTACAATTGTATGTGCACTGATGATAATATTGATTTTGCTAAATGACGGAATTTATTTAATAACATCATAATGGCGACTAAAGGGGAAAAGTATTTTAAAGTTGGTTTTCTTAATGCCGGCTCATTGGGTACAGGTCATGATGACTTGATTGGTGCACTGAACAGGCATTGTTTCGATATTATGGCCATTAACGAAACTTGGCTCCGACCTGGCGAGGAGGGGCGCGCTCCGGTGGTGCCGGGTTACCGTCTGCGTCACAAGCCGCGGCCAGCGAGTGTTCGCTCGGGCCGTGGTGGGGGCGTTGGGTTTTATGTGCGGCGGGGACTTAGCGCACGTACTTGGACCAGCGCGGTCGATCCCAGGTTCGAATCGGTTGAACAAATGTGGTTAACGCTCTCACTGAACGGCAAAAAAATTGCGATAGGAACAGCTTACCGACCACCATGGCTTGACCTGGTCCTTTTTTTAGATGCCATAACAGATTCTATGAGTTCATTGGGAAATTGCGACCATTATATTCTACTTGGCGACTTTAATGTTAATTTTCTGGACACAATGGGGATAAAAACGAAAACAATTAATGAATTTCTAAATTGCCTTAATTTTACCCAGTTGGTCACAACCCCCACTCACTTTACAGCAACCAGTGAAACTCTCATTGATCTTCTATGCACTGACCTGAGAGCAAGATACACTGGGGTAGAATTTTTCGGTTCACTTAATGGCCATTCTATTGTAGTAGGGGAATTTAACATCAGGCGGGATAAATTCAAACCCTATCTGGTAAAGTTTCGGCCTCTTAAAAATGTGTGCATGGAAACATTTAATATGGACTTGTCGCTGTTAAATCTTGGAATTATTCCGTCGCTTGACACTGTAAATGATATGGTGTATGTCTTTAACACCCATCTTACTTCCTTGTTTGATATCCACGCGCCGATCAAGACGTGTACTGTAAAGGAACAATCGTCTCCGTGGATTACGGATACAATAAAAATTATGATGCGTTTACGCGACGACGCACTAAGTAATATAATATATAATATTCCACAACTATCACACAACGCCGTCTAGTCTCAAGCTAAGCAGAGCTTGTGTTATGAGTACTAGACAACTGATAAACATACTTATATATTTCTAAATACATACATATATAGATAAATTACACCCAGACACAGAACAAATGATCATGCTCATCACACAAACATTTGTCCTGGGTGGGAATCGAACCCACGACCTCCGGCATAGCAGTCAGAGTCACTGACCACTAGACCAACAGGCCAGTCAAAGTAAGTAGTTATAGAAAAACCAAATCTGACTCTAAGAAAAAATACTACAAAGATTTGAAACACTTGGTGATTAGTTCGCTGTACAATGAAAAAACTGCGTACTTCAAACATAATATAAATAATAAAATACAAAACCCTAAATTGCTATGGAAAAATCTGAAATCCATCTTATCGTCCTATAAACCCAGACAAGACCTTCCGTCGCATTTTACAGATCCTGATTTAATTAATAAAAACTTCTTGATTGTTCCCGGTAACCCCATAGCAAGTGCATCGCTTATAAATTATTATGACAATCAACGTCACGGCGAAGCAATTTTTACAATCACTCCCGTGGACCAGAACAATGTCTCACGCACTATTGCTAGTCTTAAAAGTAATGCCGAAGGGTACGACAACATTAGCCTGGACATGATTAATATGACTTTGCCACACACGTTAGATGTTGTTACGGACATAATAAACCGCTCTATAGTGACGTCAACGTTCCCTGATCTATGGAAAATTGCCTCCATTAGGCCTTTGCCCAAAAATTCAAATCCTCAATCTTAAAAGATCTACGCCCTATTAGTATATTACCATGCTTATCCAAAGTACTAGAGAAAATCGTCAGTTATCAACTTACGCTTTTTCTGGAACAAAACAACGTTTTACCTGATTTACAATCAGGGTTCAGAAAACAGCGCAGTACATCTACGGCTCTACTGGATGTTACTGACAACATTTTATCTGCCCAAGATAAGGGAATGTGCACATTACTTGTTTTACTAGACTTTTCCAGGGCATTTGACGCTATCAATATACCGTTGCTATTATCAAAATTAAAATATTATGGTTTCGACCATGAAGCTGTACAATGGTTCCGCAGCTACTTAAGTAATAGGGAACAACTAGTGGACCTGCGTTTGAGTGACGGCACTACTCTTAGATCGGCACCTATACCAGTAGAAAGAGGAGTTCCGCAGGGCTCTATTTTAGGTCCCATTATCTTCATTTTGTACTGCGCAGACATAATAAGATGCCTACAGAGATGCAAATACCACATATATGCCGACGATGTACAATTATATATTTCCTTCAGACCGGACGAGTATGATAGCGCCATTAAGGATCTTAATGAAGATCTCCAACGAATCGCTGTTTGGTCCGAGGAGAACTGTCTGTCACACAACCCTACAAAAACAAAGTATATGGTATTTGGTACCAGACAGCAGCTGGTTCGACTACCTTTGACTTTTGATTTAGAACTAATGGGCGAACCAATTGAGCGAGTGTATGAGGCGCGAAATCTAGGTCTAACCATGGATAAAGATCTTCGTTTTGAGAAACACGTAGCAGACTCGGTAAGAAACTGTTTTTATCGCCTGAAGGTTCTGTACAAGATGAGGCCTTACTTATCCGAATCGCTACGGGAACAACTTGTAGAAACCTTAGTGCTGTCTCGGTTGAACTACGCCGACACTGTGTACGGCCCGCGCCTATTAGCTCGTACAGATCGGCTCATACAAAGGGTACAAAACGCGTGCGCTCGATTTTGTTATAACATACCTCGTAGAAGTCATGTCACACCTTTTCTTAATAAGCATTTTACGCTAAAAATGAAGTCTAGACGCAAGCTACACTTGGCTTGCCTTTTATTCGGTGTGGTCAAATATCAAAAACCGGACTACTTGTATAATAAACTGAGTTGGGTAACAAGTAGGCGGGAATGTGGCAGAAGACAATGTTCGCAACAACTCTCGGGTCAGTCGCATAATACAGCTGCTTTCAGAGGCAGCTTTCGTTATGCGGCTTCCAAAGTATGGAATAACCTGCCACCACCGATAAGACAAATCAAGACGATAGGCACTTTCAGAAGTCGTTTGCGGCAGTTTCTCATAGAAGCGCAACGTAAGCTGGATATGGTTGCCCTAAATGAATCCCTAATATAATGTACGTTCCTACCTTCCTACCTAATTCAACTTGAGCATGACACAGTTTCTGGGTTGAAAAATGTCGAAAATTAGTAACAATGTACTTAAAAACAATACAATTAATAAATAACCAAGGACATTTTTATGCTCAACCAATGACACGGGCTTACCTCTTTTTTATTTCTTATTTTTTATTGTTTCGCACTTTCGTTTGGTCACTCTAGTTTATGTTATTTTTTTGGATGCAGATCCGTTTCTCTATTTCTCATATTTAAATATCTATTCACCACCACCTTTGGCACAAAATATAGAACTGGTTCACATCCGTAACCTCACTAATTTCAGGTCCAGTTGAAAACCAGCGTCGGGCACTAGTTGTCCGGCATTTTGCTGAACTGGGCCTATTTGGCGCAGCCGTGAGGCACACAGTGTCGCACTATTCTATATATATTTTTGTTTTTGATTTAAGTTTTTTAATTTTTTTGTTTTTTATTTGTTATTTTTTTTTTATACTGTGTGCACTTGTGGCATGTGCCAAATAAATGTATTTTCTTTCTTTCTTTTCTTTCATGTTTTTGATTACAGCGTGCACAATCACTGGTGCATGATGGTGTGGGGCCTGTTCCTGTCCAGTGCAGGACTGTTGTTACTCGGCCCGTGTCCATTCATCCCGGGACTACCAAGGTTAGCATTTTTCTGAGGTAGACGTGTCTGTAAATATGGTTTATTATACCGAGTTTCGCGTTGGCTCGTGACACGCGACATTGATATTAAATATTATGTCAAAGTATTATGTCTATAAATAGATTCC
The DNA here is from genome assembly GCA_905163415.1 of Noctua fimbriata. Classification (NCBI taxonomy): domain Eukaryota; kingdom Metazoa; phylum Arthropoda; class Insecta; order Lepidoptera; family Noctuidae; genus Noctua; species Noctua fimbriata. The sequence goes on along the minus strand of LR990922.1, from coordinate 12,863,488 downwards.
TAATAAATCATTTGATTGGTGTCACCGGTGTCCAATCTTAAACCAAAATATTTCACATATGTAATTTAATTGATATTACTATGAACAAATATTTGCAAGTTATAAGCAAGTACAAGTATGTACTATACATACATAGATTACTTATTATCCCAGAAGTAAGATTCCGTGGGCAATTCCCGAACTCCAAGCGGTCGAAGCCGCGAGCAGAAGCTAGTTCAGTATATTGGTCGCCAATTAAATTTGTATACGCCCGATTAATAATTTCTCTTTTTTTTAATTATAAGCTTTTATTTAACTTGCCTTGTTAGTTACTATGTATTGGTCAAATCCTGCATCAGTATTTCGAACCAGTTCCTCGCAACCGATTGAACTGAAATTTTGCACACTCTTTTGGTTCTGGTGACAAAACATTTTTATGACAGACACGACTTGATCCTGCAACCAGGATCGCCTCCCCACGAGAGAACTCCTCAACGGAAGCTTTGTATGCACGTTCAATGTTGAGGCGTGGCGAACATGGCGTCATAGATGTCGCTGTGGTATATCATCGTCATCAGCCTATAGCAGTCCACTGCTGGACATAGGCCTCCTCAATCGCACGCCATTCAACTCGACTTTCAGCAATTCTCATCCAGTTGCTACCAGCCACCCTGCGAAGATCGTCACTCCACCGAGCCTGAGGGCGTCCCACCTTACGTTTGCCGATTCGCGGTCTCCACTCAAGAACACGTCTACCCCAACGGTCATCGGTTCTACGGCAAATATGGCCCATTGCCACTTCAGCTTACTTATTCTGTGAGCTATGTCGATAACTCTGGTTCTCTGTCGGATCACATCGTTTCGAATGCGATCCCTCAGAGAGACTCCAAGCATAGCTCGTTCCATAGCTCGCTGAGCGACCTTAAATTTATGGACCAGCCGTACTGTGAGTGTCCACGTTTCGGCTCCGTAAGTCATAACAGGCAGGACGCACTGATTGAAGACCTTAGTCTTTAGGCTCTGTGGAATACGCGACGAGAAGACCCGGCGAAGCTTCCCAAATACTGCCCAGCCCAGCTGGATTCTTCTGTTAGCCTCCCTCTCAAAGTTGTTCTTACCAAACTGCAGAGTTTGCCCGAGGTAAACATATTCTCGAACAACCTCGAGAGGACCGCCATTGACAACAACAGGTCCTGGGGTGACGTGTTCGTTGAACATAACCTGGGTTTTGTCCAAGTTCACCCTGAGACCAATGTGTATTGAAGAATCAACTAAGCCATCCAGCATCTGCTGCAAGTCGTGCAGCGATTCAGCCAGTATGACGATGTCATCTGCAAATCTCAAGTGTGAGATGTACACGCCGTTGATGTTTATGCCACGTCCTTCCCATTTTAGCGTCTTAAACACATCCTCCAGTGCGTTGGTGAACAATTTCGGGGAAATAACATCCCCTTGTCTCACCGCGCAATGGGATATGCTTCGTTTGCTGGTTTTGACTTTGGACGGTCATTGTGGCGTTCTCATAAAGATTTCTCAACACTTGGACGTATCGCCAGTCGACTTGGCATCGCTGCAGAGACTCCAGAACTGACCAGGGCTCGACAGAGTCAAAAGCCTTCTCATAGTCCACAAATGCAAGACACAGCGGCCGATTATACTCTTCGGACTTCTGTATGATCTGCCGCACTGTGTGGATGTGGTCTATGGTGCTGTATCCTCCTCGAAACCCGGCCTGCTCCGGTGGCTGGAAGTCATCGAGTCTTCGCGCTAGACGATTCGTGATGACTCTAGAAAACAGCTTATACACGTGGCTAAGGAGCGAAATGGGTCTGTAATTCTTTAATAGGGTCTTGTTTCCCTTTTTAAAGAAAAGAACGACCACGCTCCTTCTCCACGCTTCTGGAGTTCTCCCAGAGAACAGGACCGAGTTGAAGAGCTCCCGAAGCTCTCTTAAAACAGGACTTCCTCCCGCTTTCAGGAGCTCAGTTGTTATCCCATCCTCGCCAGGGGCTTTTCCATTCTTAAGCTGTCTAAGAGCCGCCTCGGTTAAGGTGGCTCTGGATTCCTCATTTTCGGGATCAGGTCGAGATGCATGCGATGCATACAACTGGCCGTAGAAGTTTTCGACTTCCGAAAGAATCTCCGGCTTCGAAACGACGATATCCCCACTAGATTTGGTCAACTTCGTCAGGTGGCTCCTCCCAAGTGATTGGACGAACACTTTCGACCCCCGATTTTGCTCAATCGCTTTTTCTATTGAGCGGGTGCTGGAGCATCGAAGGTCGCGTCGTATCAATTTTCTAATTTTATTATTGAGTGCCTGTAGTTCTGACGAAGTGATGGGTGGGTTTTCACGTCGTTCCGTCATAAGCTCCAGAGTCTCCTCCGAAAGTTTGGACTTCTTGCCCGTATGCCGCATTTTACAAAAACGCGTCCCTTCCTCCCTGAGGATTTCCACCATTTGGTCGAGCGCCTGGTCAACATCATTTGTGGTTTCCACGGCCGCGAATCGGTTCTCCAGATCTGACTGGAACGCTTCAGACCCTAGCATGGTTTGGAGCATATTTGGACGGATATTCGGATATTCGCTGTGGTATATACGTTAGAAAATTTCAACACTATTTGTTATGTTTTCAGGGACTTGTGGCTGGATCTAGTGGCTTTGTCGATACTAGGCATATCTGTTGCGTTGACACTGCTGCCCACCTTCCAAGGAGTGCTCACGAGTTCCATGTAAGTTGTTACAAAATAAACTAAGTACCAATATTTTTGGTAGCTAATATGCATGGTCCCATGGGTCTATAGTTTTCTATTCAAAACAGTTTCATATTATGATCTGTCTAACCTGAACTTAAAATAAATTTTGATAACAGGCCAGCAGTTCGGGAATTAGGTACTATTTTAAGTTCCACATATGTATGTCTCAGAATCACTAACAGATAAAAAATAGTACGCTGACTTCAAAAATATACACATTATATTTCTATACTAATCAGCTACGAGGGCGGTTGTCCGGAAGCCCTAGCGACGTACAGTGCGGTGGCGGGCGTGTGGTCGTGCTGTTACTCGCTGGGCGAAGCGTTGGGGCCCGCACTCGGTGGGGCATTGACCGAGCGCTACGGCTTTCCGCTGTGTGCTACGCTTTGTGCTGGTGCCTGCTTTCTCATGGTAAGTCCTCATATTAAAATACTAGCTGGCCGACAAGGAGAAGATTATGTATGAACTCAGTGGTTTGGGATTCTTCTCTATTAGTTTTGGCTCCGGTTTCCGTCTATGTGCTACGCTACATTTGCGTAGCGGAATAAAAAAAAGCTCAAAAAAACGGCTTGCTACGGATTCCTCTGTGTGTTTTCGCCTTTTCCTCTAAGTGCTACGCTAAGTATGCGTAGCGGACTCGAACGTAGAAAAAAGTAGGTACATACTACGTGATTCTACAGTGCTCTACGCCAGGTTTGCGTAGCGGACTACCAGGGTAGAAGACAGTCGTGCATTCAGTGCTACGGGATATGGTCTCCTCTATGTGCTACGCTGTGTAGCGTCACAGTGTGTTCAGGATCACAGAGAACATGAGACCTTTTTAACGTAGATCATTAAAATATATTTTATTTATTTTCAGGCCTTAGTAACCCTGACATTCTTCTGCGTGCGCGAGTCCAGTAAGTGTGCGCAGTCGGCGTCGGGCAGCGCGTGCGACTCCATCCCGTACACGGACTCCACGTGGAACAGTAGCAACTTCTGCCGCACGCGCAGTGCGCCGCAGACTTTGGCCGAGCACTCGCCGCTGCTCACGCCTTGTTCTTGCTACAATACACATAGTGAGTACAACTTGTTTGAACCTTATCGACGTATGAGAGTCTTAGGTTTTTTCATAGTTCTTTTGCATAACTTTTAAAACAATCCATAATAGGCACAGCCCGGTACCCAAACTAACTGAATATTAAATATTTTAGGTCGAGCTTGTCTTTTTGTAACTTTAACCATTCTGAGGTTTATTTCTGGACCGAGTCTTCTTCTATTTTATACTTCCAATACAAAATAAATATGTAATGATTTGACTCAGATTTCACATACGGCACATCTCCACCGAAACACTTCTGCCTACTGCACAACAAGGGCAACAAAAGCGGCTACGCGAGCATCGCGGAAATAGCCGCCTACATCCTAAAGTTCCAGTTCGTCACCAGCTTCTACATCAAAATTAGAAGGTCCAGGCGAAAAGCCCTCGCAACGCCAGTCACGACCCCTGTGCTCAACGAGCAACTTTACCAGAACTATCTCGATAAGGACAATGACGAGTCTAAATTGAAACCTCGTGCCAATTGTAATGGCAACATAAATATGATGAAGAAGAGCGACAAGTACTGCTCGTTTTTGGAAGACGCGATCTTCTGCAGTCCCGATATCATGGACAATGTTACCGCGGAGCACTTGAGGGTTAAGAGGTACAACATGGGATTAGTTTCCACGGAGAAACGCTGCGATGAAGAAAGAAGAACCACGTACGAAATCATTCGACATAATCTTGAAAAGGTTCAGTTTTATGAGCAGGATGAGTGCCCATCGTTCCAAGATATATTTGTAAGTATCTCACTATTGAAAGAACAATGTTCAAAACGTCCCCACCCTTATAGCACTTTAAAACCTATGTTTATCGAAAGGCCATAGTCATCTTATGATTTTATTGTATGACAGCGAAACTGAAATGTGCATCCGAAAAAAGTTATACCGACATGAAGAAACCGGAATCAGTCACAATTATGTTATCGTTTATTATACTTTTTCGACATGATGTAACCATACCTACTACAATTATAATTACATTTTGGTAAGTTTTTTAATTCAAAACACGTTAATAGTTATAATAAGAGCCGCACGCGCAACACGACGCAGTGCAAGTAGTAAGTGCGGGGTGGTGGAAGGGCGGACAGAAGGGAAGTATGGATTTGTTCCCTTATCGCTTGCCTGTCTGACGATGCTTACTAAAAAAAAAAAACGGTATTCAGCAGAATTCTTCATTTAACTTATTTGTGCTCCGTGAGTTGTTCCCGTGCGGGAGTCACCATTTAATTCCAAAGAGTTGTTTGAAAACTCCGAACGAAATCATCCCACAGTAATAATTAAACAAAGAAAAGCATCGTGATCGGTAACATAATTATTATTGTGATGACTGATTCCGGTTTCTTCATGTCGATATAACTTTTTTCGGAGGCACATTTTAGTTTAGCTATCGTACAATAAAATGATAAGATGACTATGGCCCTTCGATTAACATAAGTTTTAAAGTGCTACAAGGGTGGGGACGGTGTCCATACATTTTTGAACATTGTTCTTTGAAACAAGTGTGTTTTTTTAATCACAGTCATACCAAGATGACACAGTGCCAAATAAATCCGATGTTAGATGAGTCAAGGTAGTCTGTTGTAGGCGGAATAGGAAATGACGACGGAATGACACTTTTGTAGTATTAATTTAATATAATTTAAAATATTTTTAACAGGATAGCTGTGTCTGTAGAGACGGTGTTACCTACGCCAGAGGAACGGTGACTGTGTCCTCAACAGGCGCCTGCGAAGTGTAAGATCTCGTTGCGTTCTAGATATTCTCTAATAAGATTATTTAGTTTTAGTTCATACAAATTCAACCAAATAAAGAACGCAACTTCGAATAACAAAAAAAATATTTTTAACTAGCTGCGCCCGCGGTGATACAGTTTGCTCACGTACAGACCGCACATCAAGCTACTACAGTCTGTCAAATTTCTTTAATAGATTTTCAACTATGTCGTTATAGCATTAGGTTCAGCTTGATGTGCTGGCGTCTGTACACGAACTGAAACTTGGAAAAAAGAATGACATCAAATTTTCAAGAACATTTTTTTAATGTTCTTGATAATTTGATGCTAAAAGCTGGTAAAAGTAAGCCGTGTTACCTTATACTTTTTATACTCTACCCTACCTACCTAACTTTCTACTTATCCTACCTACCTACCCTATCTACCTCCCTAACCTACCTACCCTACCTGCCTATGTACCTACCTACCTCGCTTGAATAAACAACACCTTGAATTTATGCTAGCCTAGTACTTTTAGTCGCCAAAGATGATTTTAGTAAAAATTTAGGAAAACCATGTTTGATCATCCCACGGGAACACCTCATTTTTCCATACATACACACATACAAACTTTCACCTTTATAATATTTAGTGTGATGTGATCGTTTTCCGACCCTCTTGAATGATGTACCCCTGGCAAAAGACAATAGCAACAAAAATTTTACGAATTGCGCCGCCCACTAGGGTAGCAAAAAGTTACGAAGCTCCCTAACGCTAAATTCCGGCGGTATTCGCATTCCCCATCGAAACGCGACTGCCTACAGTTTATGATTTCCTAGTACAAACGACCTCTGCTGACGATTTCGCGACGTTGCCGTGCAGATTTCGCAAGTCAGCTTGACCACTGTCCATTTGGGAAATTGGAAAATCTGAAATATTAAACAGGCTTGTTGAAAATTCAGTTCGTTTTTTATTCTCATTCAACGCACAGTAGCGACGCCAACCGCCAACGTTTTCACGACCAGCCCCGAATACATTTGTACCCGGATAACATAAAATTAAAAGATTAGAAACATTCTAAAGGAAACTTGATGTTTGTGGAAACTTCGAAAAAAAAGACGTGTTATATTTTCTTGTGTGAGGTGTTTAGTCTAAACTCATTATTTTTGAAACGTTTATTTATTATGTTGTCTTGTAGAATAATTTATAACAAGAATAAATAAAATTAACGATTGTTTGGGAAAACTAACAAAAAGTTTTGGAATTGTCCAGTATAAAAAAAAATTATGTTGGATCAAAGAGACCGAACTCATTTGTTTTTGTAAATGTTTACAAAGTAGAATTGTTTAATTAGTTTTTTGAAAAATTACTACTGTTGTGTCATACAATGCCGTTGGGACGCTTTTGTATTAATCAATTGAAAAGCATCGATATTCGCTGAAGGCGTCACTCCGCGTCGATACTGTTCAATAGATACGACGTCCGCAACACCAGGCTAGCATAGAGTTACAAGATATCAATTACTGCGGATCTGCTATAAAGAAAAGTTTTTCTGGAAATTCCTATTTTTATTTATAATATTAGATAGGTATAGTTTACCTATTAGTACTAATGAAGTTGGATTTTTGCAATATTTTGTTATTTTGGTCGAAAATAGTTTTATAGAATAAAAAGTTTCGCCCCCAAATATTAGAAGTGCTTTGCATTTACTTACGAAGGGCGCTCTCCCAACCCTGACCAGGATTGGTCGGGAAACGCAGAGGGTTGGGGGAAATTCAAGGAGGGTGCGTCCCTCCAACGCGGAAGCGAGATAGATATTGATATCCTTTTCTTTGATATCATATCCCTAGAGTTCTACTGTCCTGGTACCTCATTCATTTTGCTGAAGTAACAATAATTTCTGAAATGGGCCGTGCGACTTTTGAAACAACAAACATTATTTGGTTATTTTTAATAATATTTTAGCGAGATAACAAAAGTAAAGATCATAAAACGAAATACAGAGAAAGTTAGGCTAGATAAAAAAATTAGTTACTTAATTATTTAAAATAGTTAACAAAAGTTTTACTTACAATCATGAGGCAAAAGTTTAACTATTTCATGGGGATTAGAATAAATGATATTGTCCTCACTATCGAATGTTATCCCGAAGATGTTCTTGATGCTAGCTATCTCTACGAGCGTGTGGTTCTCCTTGTGCGCCACGTAGATGGCACTCTGAGCGCAGAAGTGTGCGACGCCTTTGTGATTTACTTCAATCGCCCTGAACACTTTAGGCCCCTCGTATGGGATGCGATGAGTCATCCCTTTCTTTACCTCGAACAAGCCATCCCTAGTCGTTATAAATGTGTCACCATCTCCATCAATGGCGAACTGGTATATTTTTTCCTGAATATGTTGCTGGAGCGAGACATTTTTCCCCTTCGGATCGTATTTATGTAGCCTGTGCGACGGGTACTGTATGAAGTACAAGTGGTGGTTGAAGATCTGCAAGTCCCAAATGTCACGGTCCTTAACGACGTGCTTCAAGCCGTGGGATTTCTCGAGATTATCTGCGTAGATTCCATCGCTGCCTCCGAAATACGCTGTTTTATTGTGTTCGTCGACGGCGACGGCGAAACCGTTTTTAATTCCATTTATTTCGGTCGGCATTGTGTCGTTAATCTTCACGAAAGCAATCCCGAAGGTGTCCTGCGTATCTTCTCCGACGTTGTAACTGAAAAATATTTTATGTTCGTGGTTGTATATGGCTAGTTGGTAGGGCCGATTGATTCCGTTCATTATGATATGTCTTTTGTGCAGTTTCCCGTGTACATGGACGCCTTCACATGGTATTTTCGGAGTGGTATGCTTTTCCGGTGTATGTGCTGTTTTACCGAATACGCTGATTATAACACAAACTAACACGCATATTAACTTCATGATTTCCGTAAATCCGACAACAGAGGCGCCTTTCGCGTTGCTGAATATATTCAATACTGGCTGCAATCAATGAAATGCTATACATGTTCTGATAAATTAATGACATAAAACAATAATGATTGAAAACTAAACATATGGCGATTAACTTATACATCTATGTTGTGTTAATGTATTTATGTGTTTTAGTTAAATGGGTGACTATAGTCACTACCTACCTATAACAGTAGAGGTACATGGTTTTTACTGAGACTGTCTCTTTGGTCTAGTAGTCGCAAGAGCGACTGATGAGTATGAGGTTCAATTCTCAGGTCGGGGAAAATTTTATTGGGATTTTCTGTCACGAATTTCTCAAAAGTAGCCACGGAGTCTGGATGTGTCTGGCCCGGTCAACTATAGGCACTCCCCCTATTACATCGAAACTAAACATAACTGGCAAAATGTAGGTGTACCTACTAAGTCTCCCTTCGGGGATTACATGTGTGATGTTATGTTGTCGTTATATTTTGCCAAACATCGAGCTTCATATTAAGTACGATTGATCCTGAAGTATTGTTACACTACAACGAAGTCTAGACTATAAAATAAACGTTACGTGTGGGCCACCCCTTCAGGCATGCTCGTTCCAGCGGGTGGCTGAGTGACGTCATAGCTGAACCACCGAACTGTTTGTAATCCTATTCACAAACAAAACTCAACTTTAACTCGAGCAAAATAAAGTAAAAAGTGATTTATGGAATCGCAAAATTCGGCTTGTGAGGGGCAGCCGGTTTAATTGGATCAACGGCGTTTACAACTGTAAACAATTTGTTGGATTTGTTCGTCGACCTTGGGACTGGCTCTAAAATTTGAAGTATTCCCTAAATATATTTTAACGTAACCATTTGTAGGTGGGCGTAACATTTAGCCTGTGAATCTTTTAGAACTAAATCAGTGAAAATATCAGTAGATTTCATTCTCCGTTATAACGTTTCAAAACGTACGTAAACTGTTATAAAATACATGAGTATCACCATACGTGGTCAGAATAGGAATATGTTGCTTCTAAATTGGATTTAGCCACTCAGAATTCGTCAGAAGTCATGATGGCCCAGTAGTCAAGGCCTCGCCTCTCAAGGACGAGGTTGTGGGTTCAAATCCGGGCAAGTACCAATGTGAGTTTTTGCCCGACTATGGCAAAGCAAAAAGGAGGTACGACTATGAATTTTTATTAATTACATTAAAATATATAACGTGTAAGTTGTTTATAATATTGAATGGTTTGTAGGGACATTTCGAATTGGAATAGGTTCAAAATTTTGAATTTGAATTAAGTATAACAATTTCAGTCGCGAATATAGAAAATATGTCTGAAATTGTTTCAGACTTTTTAGAGCGTGATTTTTCAGTAGTCGGGTTTTAATTTTAGAACTTATTTTTTATTCAATTCATACTTTCTAAGTTTATCTTGGACATCACAGACATAAGTGAAGGAAAACATAGTGAGGAAACCTGGACTTATCTATATCGATACTAATATTATAAAAAGAGGAAAGATTTTTTTGTTTGTTTGTACCGAATAAGCTCCGAAACTACTGGACCGATTTTAACCATTTTTTCACAAATAGAAAGCTAAATTATCAGGAAGTAACTTAGACTATAAATTATATCTATTTCATGACAATTAGAGGGATTAGAGCTATCACAATTTTCGTGGACGAAGTCGCGGGCGAAGTGCTAGTAACTAATATAAGTCTGAAATCGCCAACCCGTTTTGAGCAAGTGTGGTGATCAATGCTCGTACCTTCCCTGTATGACAAGGCTAATATTATTTTATTATTATTACACAGAATTCATAATATTACAAGATCAAGGTGGCAATTAAATACACACACATACTCATACACAAGCGCACTCACACTCACTCGATTCACCACTCCTCGTTTTAATTTGTTTTATTTCATTTAAATTTTAAGATGTTTATTTTTGGTTTTGTGTTTTGTTTTATACTAAATTATAAGCGCATACATGATTATTGTGATACTCAAACAGGGAGTCGAAACTGTCTCGCCTAAATACAGATTGCTCTGCAATCTAGCTAGGAGAGCAGCGATTCACCCAGCAATTGGATGTACCTATAACATGTATTTATTAATGCACATACTTTGTAAAATACTTTGTAAGTCCCTCATGTACTACAAAACTTTTATGTACCTTAATAAACTTATTATTATTATTATTCTAATCATCAGTTAGGAGTTAATTAATATAATCGAACTGAAGTAACTTAATAGTACGAGTATGCCATCCTGAATTTTATGTTAGCACTCAGTTACTTACCCATCGGGACTCTCATAACCAACTGAGGAAAATGAAGCTTGATCGAAACTTGATTATCAGGCTAACTAAAATTATCGGCCAACAGACATAAAATCAAAGAAAGAACACTACATTTTATGGTTTCAATGCAGTGTAGGGTGAAAGACGAAGCTAAATTTACGAATCATACTACCTAAATAAATTAGATTTATTTTTGGTGACCTCACGTGAAAGAAGCCTTCTATGGCCTTAAATACGTTTCCAGGGCCATGTATTATTTTGTCTCTAAACACACGTGGAATTAAGTCGAATTCGACCTAATTTTACTTGAGTACCTATTGCTCTAATTTTAGGCTTATGACGTCATCAATTCCGATTGGCTATTGTACAACATTATTTTTAGTATATGCGAAACCTGAATATAGTTTGTTAAGAATAAGTAACTGAATCGATTCCAATAATTTTTAAACCATGTTATATTTTTTCCCTAAAAATATTTAAAAAAGTTAAAAGTTGGACACCGAGCGACTTTGAGTACCTATCGCAATAATTTAGGTACCTACTGCCAAATTATTATTATCAATGAGATCAAGACGACGCTGGAGGCGCGCGCTGCGTGGTGACCACGTTTTTGTGCGGACAACTAGGTAACAGAACAAGCTTATAACTTTGTGATTTTTCATGATACTGTTTTGAAATTTTACATAAAAATACTAGAACTAATGTTGTTCGCATATACTAAAACTAATGTTGTATAGGAAAGTAAGGTGGGGTTTATCAAAAGAAAGCAATCGATTTTAAAGTTTTATTCTTCAAAAGAATAAGTAAAATGTATGTTCTTAAAATTATAATTGCATTATTAATAAATCTTTGGTATTAAAATAAATAAGAATTTGAGTGAAGATTCTGGATAAGAGATTACAATAGTTTTAAATAATATGGTCATTCGAATTAATATAATTATGGCCTTTTCTTAACATGCATATGATTCACTGACATGTGTTTCTAGTAAATGTACAGTAACAATTGAAATACACAACGGATGCTTTTAAAAAGTGAATACAGTAGCTACCAAGAAGTTTGTACAACAAATTAGAGTCTAGCGAAGCACCATAACGTCTGTTATGTAAACCTAAAATATCAGCGGCAGACTACCTAATGCGCTTGCAATGTTGGCAACAGTTGCACCCCAGTTACGAGTTCACTTCAAAACAGATTATCTGCATACATTTTTCAAAACATTGTGCTAGTATGACGTCAGATAAACATTAGTTATATGAATTCAACATTGAAACAAATGGTCGTTTGTTACAATAAGAAACATCATTGTAATAGACATCTAATTGTGTGTATATTACTACTTATAGAGCAGCAATTTAACATTGTTTGACTATATTACCTACTTATTATAATTTGTGGTTTCATCGTTAGCAATTTATGGCCTAGCTACCATTTTGCGTCGAATGAAACCGCTAACATTGTGATCAAACTTTACGTTTACAATTTCAGCTCGATCATCAATCATTTTCACATTACATAAGGACGGATATTTAACAACGATATAAGTAGATATGTGTATAGTTCTGGGACTATTGTCCTTCTCAAAGTCTCAGATGTTTCAAGTGCAGACAAGGACGCGCGAGATGGAACCGGTTTAGTATTTTGAAGAGTCAAAAGCATGTCGAGGGTCGCAGACATACACAATGAAACATTTACCATCTTTACTGCAACATTTCACGTCACGGACATTATGCAGCTTTGTTTGCCATAAACATTGTGTTCCAAAATGCAGTCTTAAAACATTCAGTGAGGGTTTTATGACGGCATTCAACATTAACCGCGGAATGCAGCTAAGTGTGTGGTGGTGACTTTGAAATCGTTCGTGACTATTCTTTTAGTACATACGCTAACAGCACGGAACTCTCAAATGTCCCAGAACTTCCGTGGCACGTTTTGCGCAGCGCATCTAATCTACTTTCAAGTTCAGTTAGCGTTATGTCATCTTCGATATGTACCTAGTTACTGTGTGGGCGTTAAACAGACTGGCGGTGATGTCATCTTGTCCGATTAAATATATTTTCGTATTTGTATAAATAGAATTATCCCTAGATATGACGGATTTAGAAGGACCTTAACGTGAAGGCTAGTATAAGTAGGACGAAGGACGAAGCTAGGCTAAAAATAGGCCTGTCTGCGCTGTTTCCGCAGACCATTCTCCTGGAAGCGACAGATAGTTTTTTGTTCTGTAGCAAAGCGTGTACGGAGTCCAGCTCCCAGCGCTCCATGAAGCCAGGCTCGCGAGAGAACAACACGGAGTACAGCTGCGGAGACTTGCCGTTCACTTGGTCTTGACAGAAGTTCAATAGTAGATGGTCGTTGACCGCTTTAAGCACTTGAATGGTACCGCTGAACTGTTGATATTTGGCTAGAGCCGGCAGTGTTCCTGAAATGTAAAACATGAAACTATTTATTCATCTATGAAATTATTAATCCAAAGAATTATGTGACTGTCGTAGATATAACAGGTGACTGAGTAAAAGACACAAATGTATATGCCACTGCCTCGTTGGTCTAGTGGGTCCAAGCGACTGCGGAGCATTTCCTGGGGTTCGATTCCCAGGTCGGCGAAAAGTGTTTTTGGATTTTCATCAGGAATTTCTCAGTAGCAGCCACGGAGCCTGGAAATGTGCCCGCTTCTTGGCTATAGACTCGCCCTCTATTACATAACTGGCGAAATGTAGTTGCACTATTAGGTCCACCTCTGCCTAGCCCTTCAGGGATTACGTGATGTTATGTTATGTTAAATTCCAATAGAGAAACAGCAGTATGAAATTGACAAGAATCCCTTACCGTTCTGTCCGTCGAACACCTGCCAGTAGCCGGCAGTGTCGTTCTTGAAGTAGAGCGAGTACTCGATGGTCTGGCCGGCCTCGTCCCACAGCAGGCGCAGGTGCCTGTACTGCTGGCGGAACTTCGCGTTGATGTGCTGCACGTGGTACAGCTGGTTCTCCGTTGAGGGCTGGAAGGTGATAAAGGAAAGTTTAAGATTTTATGAAGCTTGAAGAGTATGAGAGTATTTTAGTGTGTAAAAAGAGATCTTTAACAGTGGGCCAAATAGACAAGCTTTATGTATTTTTTGGATATTAAATAAAACTGTTATGAATATCTCTATGAATCAATTGCGAAAGGAGATGTTAAGATCGTAGCAGATAGCGTTCTGTGTATTCTGCCTACCCCCATGGGAAAAAAAGCGTGTGTATTTTTGTATATTTCTAGATCTGAAATGTTCAAGAAACTGCCATGAGCTCTACTTTAAATTTGGTAACTCTCTTAAACGTTGAGTACCTGGACGACCGAGCTGTGTTCGGGTGACAATAGAGAAAACAAATTTTCCTGGATATGAGACCTAGCTAGATCAATTTTCGCCCCCATAAACCCCTATATTGCAACTTTCATCGAAATCGTTAGAGCCGTTTTTTTGAGAACGTGATTACAAGTGCTTATGGACTAGTAGAGGGAATAGACAAATGCCAATCACCTTGTAAGCGTTTCGTATTTCTGCAACGACATTCAACAGGATTGATAATTATAGTAGCTAATGATAATAATGATAATGTCAATCAAATACATTTTTCTTTTTGTTTGTCTATATTTCTAGAATCAGGTATATTTATAACATAAAATATAAGCCTGTGTAGAATAATTCCATTATGTCAATTACCGATATCCAGTCTGAGCCGTATGAAAAGATAAAAATTGATCGCGATAAATTGTACTTATTTTCGTACTTTTATAAATAGAATTGTCCCTAGATACGACGGCGTTGATAAGGTTTTATCGGAAAGGCTAGCATTAGAGTAATCCTGTTCTATTTGTAGAATGACGCAGGGACCAGGCATAAATAAAAGTAGGTCGTTCTAAGGAAGTCCTTTTCTTGGCAATGAGAAATCTAAACAGTTAACATTAGCACAAACAATGATGTCCTAAGCACACGTGTTACAGAACATGTAAACATACTCTCCAAGTGCTTCCAAGAACATGTAAACAATTTCCAAGTCTCTCCAATTGAACCTGGAGTTAGTCATCGTGTTCTAAAGACTGCATCCTTGGAGATTAAGTGGGTCAGTCAGATTGACCTCTCCGCTGGGTTAGGATGCGTCACCTATGGGCGTTTGGGCGACTGGGCGTACCGCATACAGGTCACATTAATTGTAGTATACATCTCGAAATTCGACAATTACTACCTTATCACAGATGTAGATATAAAGTGGGAGCAGTTAATTGCCCCATTGTCGTATGTAAGTACGTATGAGTCAGTTACAATGACCAAATGATTTATGAATGTCGTTTTAGAGGCACTCGAGCGAAAAGTCATCACATTCGTTTCACAAGTTTCCTTCAGATAATAATTGAAGGTGCAAATATGTAGATAAACAAACCAGGTACATAGGTAACTGGGTATGAACACCTATGTGCGTAACTACTCGTAACGATTATGTATTTTCAACATGTCTTAAGCATTTATTTATACCTAAGCCTGGTAAGTATGAGGCTGACAATATTGACATTGACACGACAGGGAAATTATAGTTGGAAAATACTGATGAGTTATTTACAGATCATATCAATGTTCTAACCACACAGCATGTGCTTAATCACCGCCCGGCAAAGTCTGGACCCTGCGGTACAACATATTACTACACTATAATCCTCCCCTGTTTCCTGGTTCTAAAGAATGTTAAAATATTTTCCTTCCCGTTAGTTATTTTATAACAGAATATAAATACCGTGTATTATAGATAATAGTATGTAAGTCGTTGTGAGTAAATGACACATGACATGCATGACTGTGAAATAATGAGAAATACCTAAATGCAGTTAAACAATGTTTTTTTTAACGTTATCCGCAACCGGGCAACTACATTATCTCTTGTGAGAAGAGACGTTTTTTAATCATTGACCCTGGTAAAGGTTAATTGAGAACGCGGGCCTTTTGTACAAGTAAGGTGACCTAACTTAATCTAAGACAAAAACTCAATTTCATGTCCGAGTCAAAAGCAATTCTTGTTAAACCAATTTAACCTCCGGGTCTAGGTTTTATACGTAACTTTTTAAAGCTTTTGCGCGTGTGAGGGTTAAAAATCATCCCACGGGAACGCACTTCCAGCATAAAAAGAACGTATTCCATGACCTAAGCCCGAGTCATGCACGCGTAGCATGACCACCGTATAAACGGGTTTTGTCGACGGAAGAATCCACAAAATATCAGGTTTCTTTTGTTGGTCTGTCATTTTGTCGATTCTTCTGTCGACAAAACCCGTTTCATAGTCTCCTTCCTGCCCCCGTAGCATGACCACCGTAGACAAGGATTTCTTTGACGGAAGATTCGACAAAATGACAGATTGTGTCGACACAATGACAGATTTCTTTGCACTGTCTGCATTTTGTCGATTCTTCCGTCAAAGAAATCCTTGTCTACGGTGGTCATGCTACGGGGGCTGTATGCCAAATTTCAAGCCGTCGCGTTGAGATGTGAAAAGAAAACAGACAGAGTTACTGGTGTCGCAACAATATTTGTTTAAATTATTATTATCATAAGATTGAAGGCTATCTTCACGGGTAGTCATACTACCAACCCGGAAAAACAAATTGAAGTACCAAGTTGTTGCAATAATATTTCGGTTTTAGACTTTATTCAAACGAGCGGAACCATCTGAAGTCCGTTAATGGTTACCACATTAAGTAGTACCTAACTTACTACTTACTGTACTAACCATTTCCGGACTTTTATTAAACTACGGTTAAAAATAATACGGTAACATTAACCACGTATTCTAAACGTTAGTTTGCAACCATGGTCATGACTACTAGGGTCGGAAGCTGTTCGGTTCAATCTCCCGGATGGTACATTGAGGTCGGAACCGGCTCCCTACAGCAGGCGACCTGACACACCTGTGTCACTGAACCCGAGGGACTAGACTGCACTTTATACTGGGATATCAGATCTTCTTTCATATAACAGGAAATAACATAGAACCCTATCTTTGCTGTCTCGCAGTCGGGTATAATGTAAGTAACCAAAAAGGATTTTACATCGTAGTGTTCTATGGTAAAAACAAAACAAAATTAATAAAACCGCCTTTTCCTTTACTTCTGACGCGTTACGTATTACCTCTACTGAGTCTCTATGAGTTCGAAAACCAGTTTTAATAAAAACTTTTATCCTCAAAAATACAAAGAAAAACAACTCGATAATAATCAACCCAGCATCACGCAAATCTCACATCAAATACTTTTCAATGTTATCTATCTATGTCAAACCTAATATCTACTGTGTACCATAGCATATAAACTTGATCCTAGCAGAATAGGCCCAAATCATAATCGAGGAGTATCAACGTTATCATCAACTAGATATAAAATAGTACCTATATAACTTAGTATATTTAGTGAATAAACAACTTGAACTCAGATAAGACTTGAAAGGAGCGAATTGTCTGTTATTTATTGAGCATTATCACGATGAGGAGACGTTATAAATTAAATGTTTTAATTTTAAAAATGTATGTGTTTTCCAGCGCATTTCTTACCATGTGAAAGGTTGTGCAATATTAACAAACGGAAAAGCCGCGCGTGATCGTGTCATAACAAGGAAAACCATTTTGAATTTTCTAGGAATGATGCTAGATGTGTGATATAACCTTTGTGTCTATTATTTATATTATACCAAACACTATGATCTCTTTATCAAAACACAACATGTATATTAACGGCTATGTTTCTCGAAGGTTAAGAGTTCACTTACCTTTTTTTATCTATTGCTATTTTGCTGCCATATCAGTTTGTTACTAAAGAAAACCTTTATTGTAACCTTTTTTTTATTTTATATTTTCTGCTATTTATGATTATCGGATCAACACAATCTATAAGACTGGTTACCAAATTAGCTCCCGGCTTCACACAATTAGATTTTTAGTCTATGGTATTTTTGCTCTGTTTGTGGTTCATTGACACCCGTTGATGTATCGATAATTTTCTTTCTGCCAAAATAAGTATGGGCATAATTTTATGAAACAATACCTATTACGGCGAAGTTATATTAGTGTTTCTTAGTAGATATCAGTTAAGTGTAGATAAATTAATTATTGCTAGATGCGGGAAGCACAGGCCTGGTCGATGTGGTGATGCTTGGGTGAGGCCTGTCTCTTGGGAGAGGTTTAGCAGTGGATTTATTTCGGCTTAATTGATGATAAATGGGTTTATTGTATAGAATAGGTACACGTAGATATCTAAGAGGTTCCAGAAAAGTTCATTTTTCTTGCCTTGTTTGATTTTCAGATCAATCAAACACAAAATGTTATCTTCTTTTTCTCTCTTCAGCCCTTATTTGAAATCGTGTCTGTAGCATTTATAAAAATGCTGCAGGCTTTAGTCAGAGTCCCCCTGCTTAGTATTTCAAGGAATTCTGTCTTGTTTACATCACAGTGTCCGACAAGACTGTCAGTATTGTCTGAAAATACTTAATATATCTTATGATGTGTTTTCTGTCGTTGTTTGTGTTTAGATACTATATTGTATTAATGTCAAATGTAGATAGGTACGATTGTTTCTATCAATGCGTACTTTGGTGATTCGGTACATGGTTTGGCTTATCTAGGAACAAACCGTGTCGAAATCGATTGCAAAGATTGCATCATCATCATCATCATTTCAGCCGAAAGACGTCCACTGCTGGACATAGGCTTCCCCCAAGTGTCGCCACATTGACCGGTCCCGTGCGACTCGCATCCAGCGGATCCCTGCAACCTTCACCAGGTCATCGGTCCACCTAGTGGGAGGCCTTCCAACGCAGCGTCTTCCGGTTCGCGGTCTATGCAAAGATTGCATAACAACATAAAATAAGTACTCGTGTTTTAAATACTAGGTAAGGAAGTGCACGTTTGTGTGATGTGGGGACTCAACAACAATTATTGTTTTCATTATTTATTTATAGGTAGATCTTTCTATCTATTGTCTATTGGTTCGTTTTCTGGCTAAAGTAAGTACTTAGTTAACATTGGCAGGTTAATTAAGAAGTGCCTACCACAGTATGGAATTTTGGAATGTATTAGTACACAGTGATAATATGTGAGAGTGTGGTGTGGGCCAATTTTAGAAAAGGTTTCTCATTGTTTCCAGTCCTAA
This sequence comes from Noctua fimbriata, assembly GCA_905163415.1. NCBI lineage: Eukaryota > Metazoa > Arthropoda > Insecta > Lepidoptera > Noctuidae > Noctua > Noctua fimbriata. The sequence continues at coordinate 12,844,557 of LR990922.1, read as the reverse complement.
CTGGCTATAAAATCATGATGAATCGACGCGTACGCACGATGGACTAATATCGATTCAAGGTGCTTCTAATAAGCTGGATATGTAGAGGTTTTCAATTTATACAAACCTTACCAAAAAATCAATTGTTTTATTTTTATAAAAACGTACAATAAAAAGTTGCAATGGTAAAAAAAAAGTAACTTTTGAGCTACATGTTTATTTCTAAAAATAATAATAATTTATGACCAGATTATGTTTTTCTTACACTAACATAAATTAAGTACAAAAATTATTATTTAGGCAGTCAAAACTCCTGTTTTCTTAATCATAATAGGTCTGTAGAAGCCTAGATACTTAAATCTATTCACGAATATCACAATACTCTAACAGAAAATATTCAGCCTTCTTCTAAAAACAAGAAGGCAAGTTCTATTTTCAGTCTTATTACCAAGGCAACATAGAGATCATAATAAACAGATACACATGTTAGAAAATCATTAAGAACTTCTCACTGTCCGACATCCATTATACAATGAAATTTGCTCAATTGACGGAGTTACACAATACAATCATCAAGTACTTAGAGTACGCAAGTACCTCCTCTAAACAACAAGCACATAAACTTAAATAGAAATACTTAGCATTCATAGTTCTAGACCTGACCAGATTCAAATATACTTGTTAACTATAATCCTATAATTATGAGGTCACTGTGTAGCGCAGGGAATACCACAAGATTATCTCAATTATCATCTAAATCGTCACTAGTTTTTGAGAAAAAAAATATTCACTAGTTTTTCTGAAAAAAAAAATCTTCATGCAGAGTATCAGTATTTGTTCATCTGTCACAATTTGTTCATATATCTAAATTCGCCGTCTCACATTGCCATGTTCAAGGATCATATTGAAAAGCATTAAACCTACCCCAAACGTGGTAGTGGGGAAACGGTCTTCTTCCCAGATGGTGACCTCGGGACAGCTGTTGTACTCGTTGACACCCTCCCTGCTGAGGTGAAGGTACAGCTCCCGCACCTTCCACTTGCCCAACACTTCCTTAATGTCCAGTTTGTCATACAAGTGTTCACGAAAACAAGTCACACTAGTTGTATTGTAAGCTCCACTCGAGCTCTTTTCAGTATGGTTGGAATCAAGGTCGATGTCATAAATCAAGAATTCTTCAGCAGCTAGCGACGTAAACAGAAGCAATATCCAAGGTAAAACTCGATAAAATGACTCCATTTTTCAAGATATAGTTTCTTGTATTCACAAAATAATCACACCACTTTTCTGACATCAAACTTCCGTCTGACTAATTTAAAATTCGAATATTTCGAGCGAGACTGTATTTCGAGGTATGCGCTCGCGAATAAATATTGCGCTTATAAAAGATCGTAGCCGACTGACTGAGAGGCGAAGTGGCGCGCGCGCCTGACTCACACGGCTTGATGTTATCAAAGTTGTACCGATGCTTTTATACGAACAGAGCCGGCCGGCCACGCCGAGAAAAAACGTAAACACGGTTTTCCGAATGAATAAAAGTTTCACAACATTAGAAATAAAGATGCATGATCCTACCGTGAACTCGAAAAAAAGTTACATAATAATTATCATCTTTAGGAAAATATTATCAGGCGAAATAATAGTAAAAACTTATATTGCGTAACAGTTGAAGCGAAATCGCAAAATTATAAATAATGGTTAGACAACTTTTCTGTTTTTCTGTGCTTTTCCTAGGACTTTTTTGGGATAGGCATATACTTGATTAACAATACGCACTCTATGTAGATGTGCATGGAACTATCTGAATATGAAACTTTAAGATAATCAGATCGTTTACAATTAAAGTTAAACGTTTTAATGTAGAAAATTATGCTTTTAATAAGTAATAAGATTAATAAGTATCGATACAACGCATCCACAGATGACCTAAGGTCTGTATTTTCCAAAATATCTATGAATCATGTACTAAACAACTGACCACTGAATATGAAATTCCAGTAAGTACTTAAAGCAAATAAAGCTATCGCAATTAACCCGTGAACTAAGCTGAGAAATATCTCAGCTTCGGAATTATCGCTCGACCTTTTAAAATCGTACGAAGTAGCTATACCTATATGACTTTAAAATGAGTTATTATGACATGCATAAATTGAAGAACACTCACTCACACCATGAGAGTTGTAAGGTAAGTACCTACTTTCTTATAAGAACAATATCAATCGGAAGAAGAAGACTGGCTGGCCGCTGGACCAACAGTATACAAATTAGGGAAAGGTCAGGGAAGGGATGAACATGTAGATGAATTACAACAGTATTCGCCCTAATTAAAATCACCAATTCCAATTAACTTCCATTAATTAGTGGCTATTGGGTGGCTGGACTGTCCAGCACAGGGCATTTGAAGTCCAAAAAAGTGCTTGTGTACGGTATTTATAGGTCTATGGCAAGGAGTAATAGAACCGGGTGGTATTTGTCACAACAATCGTTTAAATGTGCGGGAACGTCACTAATTGACGGACCGTCAATTGGTCCAGTAGTGCTCATGCTTTTTCAATAGAAAGCTGCAATTACTTACAGCCTTTATTTCGGTTTTTATATTGATATTATTTTGAAAAACTTGATCTAAAATCTTAACATTGATGCACAAAAAAAGTTTTCAATCAAAAAGGAGTATCGACGCAAGCGGCGCCGATTCCCAAAAAAAAAATACGCCTTTGCCCACCGGCGGAAAAAATATATTGCCCAGCAAAATAAACGGGAAACTATGTATTGTGTGTGCAGCCATTAATTAACAAGGCAGCTACAGTTGCGGATTTGTTCAGTATTTTGCGAGCTTTAATGGGATTTGAAACAAAACTAACCTGATCTACTGGCTCCGAAATGTGAATGACGATGCAGGTTCTTGTGTAGTCAACCCTGGAATCTCCGGCTAAATGCTGCACGAACTCCACACCATACCACATGCCCATCAGGCTGTCCACCCAGATGCCCTGCTGTGGCGACCGGTTCACGCAGTAGTCCCTTATGTTCTTCATGAACGGCATCTCGTAAGAACTGTAGCCAGTACCATACCCTTGTCCAGCCTGATCATATCCTTGACCATATCCTTGTCCAGCCTGCCCATATCCCTGACCGTACCCTTGTCTGTTGTAGGTGTCCCCATATCTCTGGGTAATGTCTCCACCCGGGGGGTAAAACTGGTTCGATCTTTGGGTGGTGTAGGAGTCGTACTTGCTCGTTGAGACCCCAGGGCTGTAGTTCGGGTACCTGGTCACTTCAGGGAAGTTGGATATGTCGCTCCCATAACTGGCGGATTTGTATGGGTATTGATATTGGTTCGCTGAGGTCGTATAACTGCTACTCCAGCTGGAGGTCGTGGCATATCTTGCATCACCAGGTTCGGAGTATCGTTGGTAGTTCGCGCACTCGGCTGTGGCCCACAAAACAATTAAAACGACCACGTTTCGGTACATTTCTAGTTGTTTTTTGGTATTCGATGTGTGTCGTTGCGTGATAGTAAGGTTGTGGCCACAATGTGTGACTGGTGCGGGCTCGCGATAGGAGTGGGAAGTAAACTAATTACGACTAATTCACGACCACTGTTCCCGGAGATGAGAACACGTCTAAGTCACATTTATAATTTCTTGCGTCCAGTAAATGTTAATTAGATGTAAGTAACACTGTGTGAGAGAAAGATGATCTTTAAAAGTTTAAAACGACAGTCAAGAGCTTATTTATTTTTAAAAATGTGTTTAATTATTATTTTTTTATTATTCATTGCTATTGACTGTTTTCAAAACACTAGGTTCATAAAGCTCTGATGATAAAGAAATATTTTACATGAAGTCTTAGTAAATAGGTTTACTTTTTAATAACTGCAAAAGAGCTGCTTGAAAATTGGTTTTAATTCTGTTAAATAAATGAAATGCCAATCCAATTTAATACTTTTTCGAAGTGGTGCAAGATTTTTTAATTGAAAAACTTTGGGTCATTTGGTTGACTCATCTCTGCCTGGAAAGCCGTTCATGATTGCTTCAGGAGAAGCAAATGCATCATTATAAACTTACTGCACTTTGTAAGCATAACGTCCCTTCTAATTCATTCAGGGCACTTATGATATAAAAACGTCGACGAGTAAGTAATACTTATTGAATTACATATTACGTTTCTGTCTCATGCTTCAAGGTTACAGGATCATAACAGTGATTAGTTACAATAATAATGGATAAGCGGAAGAAAGTGAGACTAGACGAAGATCAAGACTGAAATTGTTCCATTTCTCGGAATACCTAAATATCGGTAAAAATACAAATAAGTAAGTTGGTAATGTGCCAATTCGGACTTATCGTGGTAACAAACAACTGCTCCGTGATGACCGTAGGTTATAAAAATATCACTGTCAATGATAAGACAAAGTTTCTTAAAGTTGTTAATGCCTCGAATTTAAATTTATAACATCTCTGTTTTGCCAATGCTGTTATAATATGTAGAGTACCAAGGCGCCTTATAACGTGGTTTGATGAGATTTGGAAGTGACCTACACCCAGCATTGGGTGGCCTAAAGTTGAAGAACAATACGAAGGACGCACGTAAATTAACCACTGCATGTACCGAATGTATATTCTTGTCCAACGTAAATAAAATACACCCAATTCTCTTTAATCCTCCGTTAACGTATTGGGTGTGCAAATTTGGCATCAGCGATTGGTATCGGTGCGAAAGGTCCGATGTCGTGAACACTACACACTACAGGAGTTCTCTCCTCTTTGACATCCATCAGAGCACTATTTGCTTCGAAATCTACAGCGACTACCAGAGACGATATTCTATCAGCGACAGCAATTGTAGAAACGGCAGAAATGTCTTGGGTTGACATAAGCTAACGAAAAGCTTATGCCAATCTATACTAATATTATAAGGAGGCAAAATTTGTTTGTTGTTTTGTAAGTTTGTATGTAGTGGGTAATTTTCGGAATTACTGATCCGATACCGAAAATTCATTCATTAACGGCAAGCTACATTATCCCCGAGTATCATAGGCTACATTTAAAACGTTCCCGTGGGTTAATTTCCGTCCATAACGGCAATAAACCATATAATAAGGCATAAGCCGCGAGCAAAAGCTAGTCCTGTATAAAGTTATTTTAGCAATACGAAACATATTATAACGATGTCTTGTCTTAGCCCTCTGGTCATTTTGTATTTCAACTTCATAGTATTCTAACAAAATTTTTATTTATTTATTTGATTATACATAGAGCCCCGTCCGTAGAAATTTTTCGTACTAATACTGCTGAATTCTCAAATAAGTACCTCCGTATGTAAAGCTGATTCATAAAATCCTGTGTGACGAACGGTTAATTGATATAATTCGTTAATGTCCTGTCGCCCCGACGGCTCGGTGACCCTGTCTCCTGTGCTGGTTCACAGATCAGAGGCCACTGGTACATCCTCGCGGACAAACAACTCTATTGCTGCTAAGGAGCAGTAGTTAAGTTTCACGAGTCATTAATACATGGGTACGTACTGGTATGTAGCAATTGGCTTTTACTGATGATGGTGACTAATGTAGGTATGAAAAGTGTGGGAAAAGACGTTGCTTTTGTTTCAGACTTCGAGTGGATGTTGATGGATGGAAAGGGAGAGGAAAGCCAAAGAAAAGATGGATGGATTGTGTGAGGAATGATATGAAAGAGAAAGGAGTAAATGATGCCCTGGCGTCTGGCTGGGGAGAATGGAAGAAGAAAACGTGTTTCGCCGACCCCAAATAGAATAGGACAAGGGCGGGAAGATGATGACTTAGAGTGGATATTGCTAATGAAATTGAATGCGATCTGCACATCTTAACGGCATTCCAGAGCTGTCAGTGTCTTATATACTTAATTGCTATGGAAAACTTACACAGACAGCTCTTAAACGTCGTTTATATTTGTGTTGATCGCGTTCAGTTTTATTGTTGTCCGCTCTCAGTGATATTCGTTTGATACCTCATTGATTCGGTGCTAGTTTTGTATGACTTCAATCAATTAAAATGGTCAATGAATGAATTGAACCAATTAATGAAGAAATCAATTTGCACTCGAATGTTTGACACTAGAGACGTAAGTTGTACGTATATAAGTAGGTAGCTGGTGATGATTTTACTAACAAAAAGAACATAAAATAACCCTTTTTTGTACCTAGTTTTTGTACAAAATTCTCGTGTTCGATTCGCAAGTGGAGCAATTGGGTTTTACCATCAGAAATTTCTCAGTTAAACTGCCGTGCGTGTTACACTAAATTCAAAACTCCGGGCAAAGCACGGTATTTAAAAAATCAGGGAATACGTGTGACGTAATTAATGGATGGCCGCCATGACCGGATTTCGGTCAAATTTTACGCAGTCTGTTTAAGAATGAACATCACGTCATTATTATATACTACTGGGCTATGTTTAGAATACTTATAAACCGGTTTTCAGTGTGTAGGTGTGTGTTTATCTACCGGTCTAGTGGTCGCAAGCGTGACTGCTGAGCATGAGGTCCGGGTTCGATACCCAGGTCGGCCAAAGCGTTATTGGGTTTTTAAATCAGGAACATCTCAGTAGTAGTTCACCATGGACCACGGTGTCTGAATTTGAGCCAGGTTGATAGTTATAGGCTCGCCCCTTATTACTTGGGATGGGACTAAAACAAAACTGGCGAAATGTGGGGGTCTGCCTAACCCTTTGGGGATTGAAGGCGTGATGTTTATGTTTATCCACAGCACATAATTTACGCCGACTGTTACCTATGTTTACGTAACAAAAAACTAAATCTTATTATGGTGAGCGGGCTCGCATGCGGTACGATTAAAAAATATGGCGCAAGCCGGTGCGCTGTAAACATTCGCGAATCTGTATACGGTTAGAGCCGATGACGCTATCAGTCAATGAAAGTCAACTTTGGTTGTAGTGTTTTCCTGTACTAAAAGTCTCGTAAATATATTTCGCAATAATTGCTGTTTAGTTGCGCAATCCGTTTTTTTATTCCAAAAACATGACTAGATTTTTTTTGTCAATTGACAGGTAGATACTGGAAACATGCAGCAGAGATACCAAATTACTAAATATAACCATAATGGTGCCTACCAGTGGCGAAGATTCCATACAACTCAGTCAGTATTATAGAGAAATAATAATATAATCACATTAAAGATATGTACTCCAGCTTACCTATTAAAAAATTGACCTTTCGCTACCGGTGACTACGTAACAAAACATCCCAAGCATTTTTTTTAGTCTGTTTCGGAAAAGGTGTTTTGTGTATTCCAATGCTTTTGAGTAAGAAAAACCTTGTGAGTAGTATACTAATATGATAGTGCCGTTTTATAATCATGTTTCAATGACATTTATGTTATTGTTCACAAAAAACTGGTTCAAATGTCATTGACCTAAGTTTATCGATAAATTAGAATAAGCGGTTTATAATGTATCCGCTGCTGGAATCGGACCCTAATCCATCACAATTTTTGGTTCCAGGATATACCGGTTTCCTCAAGATGTTTTCCTACATAGTTTTGAGAGCTATGATGATGAAATAAAATACATGAAGGAAGGTCTATCTGGGTTTGAACCTACGACCAGGGGGTCTAAAATGAGCGCTATAGCAGAATTATTATAGGATAATAATATGAATTACGTTTCAATTATTAACGGTGTCTATGACCATTTTAAGAATCTTAACTAATTCATATTTTTATTATGATTCTGCACAAAGCAGCCATTTTAGACCACCAGTGTAATAATATTGTGTAAAAATGCATGTATTGAGTTTTCCTCTTGATCTACACAGTGAAATAAAATTGTGCAATCGTTTCGTTCATGAGGAACAGTCGTGCTAACTGATAATGATTGATGCAGGTATGTTGCTACGTTGCTATCGCATTATCTAATGTTATTATTAAATAAGAAATTGATAGTAAATAAAAATAGGCAGGTAAAGTTGGAGAAATGAATGGATGGATGGATGGTGGTGATATCAATGTTACTAACACTATTTAAGCTGTGTGTAATACTAACAAAATATGGATCACTGTTGTCCGAAATAAATGAATTTTATTATTTTTTATTTATTTAAAGATTGAAAATTGTGCGGTAAGTATTGTAACTTTGTAGTTAATTTCGATAGTCTACTGACAGCCTCGTTGATCTAGTGATCGCAATTACTGCTACTGCTAAGAATATGGCCTGGGTTCGAAGTCCAGGTCGTGAAATTTTAAACTGGGTTATTTTATACATTAGAAATTCTCAATAGCAGCTTGTGGATCAGGAATTGTGCCCGGTTGATGGGCTCGCCCTTCATACGTGGCACTTGTGGATAACTGCCGAAATGTGGGTGAAACACCTCATCCGTCGTCACATCGTGATGTTGTGAGTTGTAATAGGTAATTCATGTCAAATAAAAAAAAAGTACCTTTTCTTTTATAAATTTTTATTTTGTACCATATTCTACGACTATCCTTAAAAAAAATCTTATAATCACAAAATCCTTATAAAATTACAGAAAAAGCTATACACATTAAAATAAATAACACCGAACTAGTTTCAATGCAGCCCGCACAAACTGCGGAATATCGAACGACGTTAGGTAACTCGAAGTTGTAGAACTGTCTCTTGTAGTCGAACCATTCCCAGCGGTCTACCCTGGAGGGTGACCTTCGGAGGATCAGGGAGAACATGCTGCCAGTAATCTCCGAGCAGTGGTTGATGATCATGACGTGGGGTGACACTTTTAGTATACGTATCACTTGAGGATGCCTTGGAGGTTCGTCTGGGTTCCAGAAGTCTGTAAAATAATGAATTTCTTTAAAGTTAGAAAGAAGGTGGGGAATGAAAGGTGATAATGCCTGTGACTGCCTTTCAGTAGCGAAGGGTCAATTTTTGCAAAAGGTAAGCCGGAGTATCTTTAATATGATTATATTATTTGTCTATAGAATACGGACTGTGCCATTTTTCAAAGGGAAGCCAGTAGGAACCGAGTTGTATGGAACCTTCGCCACTGCTGCCTTTGAGGAAGAGAATAGAGGTCGTAAGTGCTATACTTATGTTTAGATGAGGTCATGGCCATGGGTTCGATTCCCAGGTCGAACAAAGTGTTTGAGGTCTTGGTCGATAGTGGTTTTGTGGAGACCCATATTATTGCACAAATTAGAACAGCAATCAGAACGAGTTACAGATAGTTGTGTACATTTTAAATGACAGAAAAAACCAACAACCATCCATCAAAAATTCTAAATTGGAACATGATATACCTATTCCTCTAGCCATCATCTCTCTCTCCAAAGGCCTCCGTTGATCAGCTGTCCACAGTCCCGGAGCCTCAGGGGTGTAGAGGTAGATCTGCTCCACGGACTGACCATCCTCGTCCCACACCACACGCAGCCTCCTCTCGTTGTAGATGTCCCTCTTTACGCGTATGTCCAGCCAGGAACCGGACATGACGTCATCAGACCAAGGGTTGCTTTTGTACGAGCGCCACTTTTCATCTGAATAGTTGTGTCTCTTGATCTACGAAAAATGGTAATTGAACATTAATCTTGCGTACTTAAAATTTTATTGGCATGATTGTTCTAATAACCTGACGGATAATGGTGGACTGGCAATGAAGACGTCGTGAAGTCAAAGCTTATTATGGCATTGAATTATTATTATGAAGTATGTACTGATCATACACTGCATCGTTGGTCGAGTGGCCGAAAGCGCGACTGCTGAGCATAAGGTCCTGTGTTCAATCCCCGGGTCGGGCAAAGTGTTATTGAGTTTTTCCTTCAGGAATTTTCTCAGTAGTAGCTACGGAGTCTAGATCTGTGCCCCTTTGATGGTAATAGGCTCCCTCCCAATTACATAGGACTTGAACATTACCGGTGAAATGTGGGTGTACTATTATTGGGTAAACCTCTACCTATCTCTTCTGGGATTACAGACGTGATGCTATGTTATATACCGATAATTTTTTAAGAGCAAACACACTGTCCGTCTGCGAACTGATTAATATGATAGTAGGCGCTAGCATACTGTGCTAAATTAAAACAGTTATGAAGTATGAGAAAGTGTCGTGTTAATAGGATCGAATCGCCTTACTTAATTTTAATGTACACTTGTTTATGCCCGCGGCTTCGCGTGGAGTTCGGTAATTGTCCTACGGGATCATAAAAAACGGATCGGTTCGGATCTACTGGGATAAAAAAGTATCCTATGTGTTAATCCAGGTTATGAACTATTTGTGTGCCAAATTTCATCCAAATTCGTTCAGTAGTTTTCGCGCGATAGAGTAACAAACATCCACCCATCCATCCTCACAAACTTTAGCATTTATAATATTAATAAGATCAGATTAACCTTAATGTACATTATCACAACAACATCATTATATTGATATTAAAAAGTTCAAGTACACTTTAGCCAATTGGAAGTAAGATTAAGTAGGTGTGTACCACTACTAGTAAAAACAAACAACTAATTAAATAATTAGTACTTACAGACCAGTCAAGCCAATCATCCTGCGGTTCGGTAGTGACGTCAGTGATATGAAGAGTGACGCAGCCAATCGTGTTCGGCTTGTTCGTCATATCCGGGTTGTGCTGGGCGTATCCCACGCCGTACCACATCCCGTACACATCGTCTATGTTGAAGTGGTGGGCCCAGCGGACGTTGTCACCACAGAAACTTTGAACCTCCACAACAAAGAAAAGAAGTCCCAAAGACACAGTGAACATGCTCGCAGTAGATACGCAAGTAATATGGGACCAGGCGTCGCGTCTCCCGCGCTGCCAATTAGCGAATTGATGCAGGTGATGGATACTCTCTGGCGCAACTGCACCGTGACTCAGTAGCATAATCCTGCATGGGATAGATGGCATTGATTGACGTGATGTGGGCCTTAATTGTACAGATTGTTTATATCTAGTTAGCATATATGAAGTTATATATATGTATGATCTTCAACTACGCATTAACGACATCATAACTGGAGTTGTGAAAATATGAATTTGTAGGAATCTGAATGACAAAATATCAACATCTTTTCTTTTTTATAATTTACTATCGACCCGCCCTTCTCACGGGTGCAATATATACATGTAAACCTTCCTCTTGAATCACTCTATCTATTAAAAAAAAACCGCATCAAAATCTGTTAGTTTTAAAGATCTAAGCATACATAGCGACAGACAGACAGACAGCAGCGACTTTTGTTTTATACTATTTAGTGACTTGTGTTCTTGGCGTTGTCTTTTTTTTCGATAAAATCTATTATGTCGTAATCAATCTTGGTTGGTCTGTGGATGGGTGACCACCTATTACATACCGAGTTTTCTCCGTGCCTCGGAAAAGACGTCAAGCCGTTGGTCCTGGCTGCCTTATAGATCTTTGACAGTCGTTAAAGGTAGTCAGTGGCAAAAAAATTCTGACAACCAGTCTTACCAAGGGATATCGTATTACCCAGAACTAACTGGGGTGTGGAGGTCAGGTGGGCAGTCGTGTAATATAATAAATTGATATTCAGCTGCATCCGGTTAGACTGGAAGCCGGCCCTAACATAGTTGGGAAAAGGCTAGGCAAATGATGGTGATGTCCTAATCAATCTCTACTGAGTATTCAAATACAAACTCTTTGTTAAGTCAACTTTTATACAATCCAAATTCAAAATCTACTCTTTGGTATGTTTATTTGCTTACAGCATAAATATCTTCTTGATACTTTTCTGATCACACGAAAACGGCGATAATGTGAATTATGGCAACTTACTTTCTGTTCCAACTTTATCCTAAATAAATAACTACATAAGTAGGAACAAGACTTATATTCCTATCAAGCTGCCAATAAAACTCATCAGAATGTTTCTTACCTAGTTGTTTTCGCTCTCCTCAAAACTTTTTCTGTCTAACAACAATTGTTTGCTACAGCCGTATTGTACAAAGGATCCAAGATCTATATTTTATACATGACTTACTTTAATCCTCATTGAGGCACGAGATGAGATCCTATCTTTGTGGGTTGGGTTGGGTATTAGGATTAGGCCCTAGTCTAAAGATAGATAGGACGGGATTTAAGAAATTGTGCCACAAAAATGAGTGTATAAATAATTTAATTTTCATTTCTCGTACAAAAATATAAATATTGCTTTTCTTAGAAAAAACTATACATTATTTATTATAGTTATCTATTAATTTAAATTCGGGATCCCCAAATTGTGTAAGAAATTATAAAAAGTAATAATGTCGATACGGTCATCTTTGATGCTGAGCTTTCACAGACTCTTTGCAGCGCAGATGTGGAGAGGTGTTTTAATGTGAACACGTTGTGGATGCTGGCCAGGTCCTCAGGAGTCAACTGGTTCTCGTTCCTGGACAGCACGACGCTGAAGAGCTGAGAGTTTGGCAGCCTCATGCAGAAGTTCAGCACCAAGTGGTTGTTAGCTACCTTCAGCACTTGGATCACGCCTCCGAAGAAACGATACATGTCACCCACGGCTGAAACAGAATGATTTTAATTTAGATAAAAAGTAAATGTAGAATATGCAAAAATTCTTCAAGTACTCAAGTTGAGATATCATCTGCTATTATATTCTAAGTTAAAAGAGACGATTCTTTAACCTCACATATTTAAATTAGTCCTAAGTTCCGCATCCCGTACCTAAATGCATTCAAAGCGCATCTTAAAATGAGAAATATTCTATTCTTACATTTATTAGGCACATCGGTGGCCCAGAATCCCTTGTGCGAGGTGTTGACCTTGATGTGGTAGTCGTCCTGCCACAGCCCCTCGTGCCACTCCAGCACGAAGTGTCTGATGCGGTACTGCTCGTGGATGTTGTACTGACGATTCACGTACGCCGTATTCGTCAGCTGAGGGTATGGGGTCGGTGGTGTTGGCTGAAAAAGAAAAAAAGAAGGAAAGTGATTAAGCACAAATGTACACCGCGTCGTGAATTGACAGTTTGACATCAATACGTAGAAGCCCGATAAGTACAACTAAATGCATGATCAGTTAGATCTGGAATAAAATACATGGTCACTCACTAAGTTATGGTTCAACAAGCCACCTTGAACATAATCTTCAAACTTCCTAATCTGTACAATAGGACAGTAAGGGTTAAAGTCAGTTCTGGTAGCTTTGTCTTTGTGGTACACGTACTCGTGGACGTACCACATGCCCAATACAGCCTCCTCATCAAAATCGTTGGTTGGACTTAAGTTCTGGCAGAAGTTCACGTTGGCTGCCAAAGTAGTAGAGAAGAAACATGATAGGACCAACAGAATGACACCCATCATTGAAATGTATGCTATGTACTTGAGAAGGATCTGTTTCACGACACCGGGAGTCTTAATTAACGGTTCAGTCCCACTTGGGTATACGTCTTGTTATGCACTTACGTGGACTGTAATTACAATTAACCTCTTAATTGACACGACCACCCTGTATCCTGTTATGAATAGGCCTTTTGGAGCATTACCTTGTTAAAAGTTACTGTTAATTTCCATATATTTAAATAGCCAGTACATATATGTTTAATAAATATGTAAAATACCTACAATAGGTTGGTAAGTATGCATCTGTAAACAATAAAAGTACTTAGCTCAACTAATACGCGACCGGACTACCATAGATGCGATGCAATTATTTAAAACAGTGCAATCAAAGCAATATTTATGATATTATTCTGCATTCAGTTGGTCCTACATACCCCGTTTCTTTTTTCATTTACAATGGAATTTTCATAATTGAACACACAAAAAAAGTCACGACAGTGCAAATCTGCAAGATAGTTCTTTCAAATATTAAAAACAATAAAAAAAAACTGTCTGTACAACTAACAAATCATGAATATCCGCCGCGGAAAGGACTAATAAAGTGTACCCTTACTCTCTGCAACAAATACATAACAAATAATTCGAAATAGCAATAAACAAACCTCTATATTTAGCTCCTTGATGTCGACATAAAAACACTCCTGAGTATGTTCTATTTTATATTCTCCTCTCGTGTGTGGTATTTTTTCGACACCATACCAAACACCAGATATTTGATCCAAATTGATATCTCCATAAACAGGTGACAGGTCGTCACAATATTTATGACTTTCGAAACTGTACTGACTGTAACATTGCACCAAACCCAAACACAACGAAAACAAAATGATACTAGTGCACGCCATTTGGATTAACCGCTGGATAACCCGGATAATATCGGATAAACTTTCGGATAAACTGAGCCGGCAGTACCAGGAGACTATACGCGAAAGGAGATGTTTTACAGATTAGCCCGTCGGATAGAGTGAAGGCGAAGTGGCGAGAACACGTGGGCGGGCTCCCAAATGAACAGCACTCGACTGGCGTTGTACCAGTCGTGGTAATTTACTACTTATGCGAGAATACTTCCTTAATAAAGTTTATCATCACGTTGACAGTCCCCCTCTCATGTAAGTCAGGCATGTATGCATTTGTATAATGTATGTATCATCGCATACTATAATTTTCCTATCCGTTTACGGCTGGCACGTAGCCGGCCACAATGATCGAGCTACTGAAACCAAGGCCATTATTGAGTACTTGAAAATTGCACTAAAGGAAAGGAGATTTTCTTAAGATTTTCCAGTACCTTCTCAAGTTTTCCGTAGACGGACGCTTTCCTCGGCATACTTAGTTGCCAGGACATCAGAAGTATTAGAGTATAGAGTGGAGAAAATCAATAAAGCGCTCTGACGTCATGAAGGGTGGGTATCGAGCGGGTCGCGCTCACGATACGACACGTAGTTGTGTGAGTGAGTATCGATTTTGTACACGCTTTTGTGGGTATCTGCGAATTCGTGACTGAGTGACGTTTTTTTTTTATAATTAATTCATGTCACGAAAACAGTAAAATGTTTATTGAAAAGCCGTTAAAACGTGGTAGATTATCTTTTTTTTTCTCACTTCTCCACTCAACCTTTCGAATTGGAGAAGAGGAAAAAAAAATATAAAATAAAGAACATTAATTTGCTTTGCCGAACATACATAATCTACATGTACTGAAAGCCCTTCCTATGTAACATTTGATGACGTAGGCGAAGATTGGGTGCGCAATGCGTGACGTACTGCGCCATGCCTGAACGCGAGGCTGTGCACTAAGGACGCAAAGCTCGTAGGAGATGGAAACTTCCAAGTTTACCGAGCACGGTAGACATCATAAAAATAAGTTACTTCATAAAATAGTTCGCTAACTACCTTCGATCCTATGTGACAGGTCTAAAAGGAAATATGCTGGAGGATATATAAGTAGTTTCGAAGGAAAGTTTGAATCCCCTACCTAAGTTTGATACCTACATTGTACTTTGATTTGAGGAATGCAATTATTATTCTCGATTTGAAATCGATTTCGAAAGTTTGTCTTTGAATTTGGATTGTGAATAGCAATTGGTAAGCCCTTGTTTAACCTTAAATTGTTTGCGAATGCCTACACGAGTAGTTTCCCAACTCACTGAGTCCTTTCATCCTTTGTAGCCATTAATAACACGCCAGTACTTCATGTACCTAAATACTGGGACAGCATGTATGTATGTTGGGAAATTTCAGGCAAAATCTAGGCTGAAAATGTTTCTAACAGCACTGATGTCTTGGTGCTTAGGTACAGAGGAATCTGCGAATTTGAGATCAAACGCGATAGTTTGGTGGAATAGTTGCTTGACTTTGCGGGTGGGTACTTGCGAGAAAACTAAAGCTTTTAGTATATGAAATAGTGTAATTATAACATAATAAAATACAACAGTAAAATTACAGCGGCTGTTATAATAGCAATAAAAGTGATTAATTTTAATGAATAATTAAATCATTACCATAAAGTTCACAACGAAGAACGAAAATAATCGACGTAAACCGTATTTTGTGTTTAACTGACATTCGTTTACCTACACATAAACCTCCTAACGCGGAAAAAAATTCCACTGCCATACCATCCCAAAGCATGGGAGGAATGGGAATCATCCCCATAACATGCCATTGGATTCAGATAATACCACCCCAAAGGCTTTGTGGTTTTCTTTACTAAGGCTCCATAAGCTACGCGTAGTCTCTGGGATGCTACGTCACAAAGGGGTCGATATTTCAGGCTCGGAACGCGGAGCGAGCGTAGAGCCTCTACGAGTGCTACGAAAACGCCTACAGCGATCTACGCTACGCTGTCGTCGTAGTGTGTCATAGTTACGGATTGCTCGTAGCATTTCTTGTTGCGTTGGTGTCGACTTCAGTAAAACTTATTTGTTTTTTTTTATTGTTGAACATTATGAATAAATACAAATTTGTGAAAAAATATAATAAAGTTCCTAGATAGATATTTCTTTCCTCTGGGTATTTTGAATGGATTAAATGTATTTTTAAAATTGTGTTTAATAATTAATTGTAACATACATGCCTACATAAATACAAGATTTTAAGGAACTCTTCACGAAGCCGTCAACCAAGACTTCTGTACATCAAACTAAGTAACTCTACGCAAAAATCTTTGCTGGTAAGAGACTTTTTTGGGGAGAAAAATCACGTTTTACAGTAGAACTCAAAGTTACGTACTCAAACCATTGTTCTGATGGTTGCATTAAAACTACTACTAAACTATTTAAAATAAAGTTATAACATTAAAAACTTGTATTTTACTTTTATTTACTTTGACCCCCAATTCCTCCGAAACTAGAAGGTCCCTCCCGATATGGTCCAAAACAAATAAAATATCGCAATGAGGGGGGCGACAACAAGTACCTTTCACCCAATATAACTATTCAAACTTTAATTTTGTTAAAGTTTAATTAAAGGCTCCAGTAATACAAACAAACCCAAAAGCATTTATTTACTACGCGTGCAAGTTCGGACCTCGTACGAAACTTTCAACTGAAAATGCTGGGCCGAACGCGCGGCGGCGTTTCAGAGGTTATTTCTACCAGGAGAGCAGGAACGGGGGGATAACATTATTCACATTTTCAGGCAGTGTTCCTCTACATATATCAAACTTTGTATAGAACATAGTTGCTATCAAAACAAAACTATTACGATTGTATACACTCAATATTTTTGTAATTTATAGTGATGTTTATAGTCAGCCATGCAGTATTTGGAATAATATACGTTGAAAACATGTTTATTAGGTACTAACGTGTTTACTGCTGTCGTAGATACATAAATAAATAATAACACAAGAATAAATCGTAATTAAATAGGCATGTGCACAACAAATTCAAACTTGAAAAGTGAAACTAAGAATTATTTTTCTTTTCCCTTGGGTTTTTTAAGAAAAAAGTAGTACCTAGTAGTTTTACAAGTATTTCTTCCCATTCAACAACAACAGTTCAAGCGACTGTACTTTAGTCCTTTGAGCTACACATGAGATTGCAGGGATTTGGTATAGATTGAAGTACATAATATGACTTTGAAATAAAACAATTAAAGCTTTCTGCTGAGTCAAACACTACAAACAAGATGGACTTATGTTATAATTATATCAAGATTACTGACAGTCCAATTGAATTAAGAATCAGAATTAGTATTAACTTGGTAATTTCAAAACAAACCGTAGAAGTTTTTAATTTAAATTATATCTGTTTAAAATTAGAAAAAACTTTAGCAATATTTATTAAAATAAATAAAAGTTCGAGTATATCGTTCTAATTCTAATTCGAGGAAACTATTATCATATTCGTAGCGCGCTACAAACTTTGCGAGTCGTAGACATTTTCGTAGCGCTACGCTGTGAGGGTCAATTGGCGTAGTCGCTCCCTAACATTTTGCGTAGTGACGTAACGCTCCGACTACGAAGGTACCAGGGTAGCATGAGGAGTGAGAAGGGTTGAACACTGCTCAGCTCGCTCTGCAAGTTGACAACTAACGCGAGCGCCCCGCGCTTGCTAGTGTAACACAGTAGGACAACATGATAGTGAGAAGGTGTAAATAGTTTTGTGTAACTATCGGGTGGGGTGGGTGGACCGCGAGGGGTGCTGACGTCATACATGATAACCAATGGGGAGGGTTCGCGAAGAGCAAGTGACTGATGATTGACAATAAACGATAACAATGTTTAGATATCGAACTATATTGGGGCTATGCAAATATCGAAATGGGTACCATGTTAACTATTAACAGTAGGACATCACCGACGTGTTTTTATTATATGCTAATTCTTTTTTTCTCAAAGTTTTGTCTCAAAATGAAAAAAAAGTTTTATACCTAGAGACCGACAGCTTTAATGAGTTCTCGCGAAGGTATCAATTTAAATGGAATATTCTGAAGGTTTGATCACGTATTGGTTCAATTATTATCGTAATACCTACGTGGATTATGGTTATTTTAAAGCAAATAACCAATAGGATATTGTAAGGACTTTGTGGACGCTTAATGTGCCTTTGATGGGGCAAGGCGGAGGACTCATTAAAACGGTCGGTCTATAATGAAGTTCTTGTTAAGCAACTTATTAAAAAACTTATTGGTTCTACAACAAAACACGTTTACTAATAAATTGTTGATATTCGTTATGAAACGAAATCCATAATCAAAAAAGTATTTCACAGACCACTATAACAAATAACTTTTTGCATAAATAAATAAAAAATACTTAAGGATACGACACTCAATTATAATACTGGTTGTGTTAGTAGAAGTCTGTATACACACACACACAAACAGTGTGAGTTACACTAGTTCATAAGTTACTAACTGACTTATTAAAACAAAACTTATAAGTAAATTCAATCAGTTGAGTAATCTTATTTGCAATGGATTAGATACCTACATGTAGGTAAATTATTATTATATTTATACTGAGATTTTCAAAAAAAAAGTTACAACTAGGTTGATACACTGTAAATCATCTTACAAATCATTGAATGTTAAAACATAATGAGCAATCATCGTCATTTTTATTTTTTAACCGAGCTTATTCCAACGTACAAACGTATAAGCTGATCCAGCCTGCTGCACTATTACGTATTTGTAGCCAGACGTCAGCTGATCGATATATGACGTCCTCGCCAACTGTAGGGGTGGATTTACTTCCATTGTTTTATGAAGCCCTGGTACAAGGGGTCACGAATCGGCGCTGACGTCGGCCGAACACGAGGGGTGACTCGCCGGGGATGACACGGGTAAACGGCTACATAATATTGACGTCATGTTTAGCAGACGAGTAAGGGTTGAATAAAATTATTGTTAAGTCCTGCATTTGAAGTTGAGATTTTACTAATTAATTATTTTATTCTAAAATAAATTCAAAGGTTCTATAAATCTGTTAATTTTGCTGAACAAAACCAAGATCATTATTTGCATGGTACAGATTAGTAAAACATTAATATCATACTTCGACGTATGTTATCTCGATAATGTTCGTACAGCGTCGTTCGTTACATAACTTTCAGAACGCAGGGACCTTCCAAATAGTCAGCACGTGCCAAAACTGTGTATCTTTGGCATTTCGCGTGACCTTTAAACCCCAAGGATGACGCCGCTCGTTGGGGTTGCTCTGTCCGCCCCAGAGGTCGATTGCACCAGGAGAACAGAATACTCGAAGATGTTTCCATGAAGTTATCTACACAGACAATTCGGATCTAATCTTTTGATTTAATAATAAAATGGCCCGTGATTTGAAGAAACCAGTCAAGTGTAATGGATTGATTGATTGTCAAGAGCGAAGCAAATTATGATTAATTTGTTATTTCACACGTTTATTCGATTTTATGAATCAGAGTTACAGTTTTTTCTTTCCAATCAAAATAAATTGTACAAAAAGGTATACTGCTGATTTTATATAATGTATGTTTGAAGTTATATAATGTTATTTTGGCAAAAAGATAAGTTATCATATCAGTTTCTATCTATAATTCATCACAACTATCATTTTATCAATTCAGATAAGTTTTTGTATACCAATGTATATTCCTACTGTAACAACAACCAGTCCTAATGAGTATTTTGTAAAAAAAACCGTAACGCTATAATTAAAATCATTTTGCACTTGCAAATTTTAATTGTTCAAAGGTTAGTGATAATTTCAGGGGTACAGAAACGTTTTAGGAATTCATTAAAAACAATTGGCCTTTTGGAACCTAGGTACCAAAGTAACAATTAGCAGTCACTTATCTGCTTTAGTTTAGCACTCAAAGTACGGCACTTAACTGATGAAGATACTTGATACACAGCAGCTACCTTATAGCAACTACTTATTTAATGTAAACTTACAGACCTAAACGTAATGGTTTAAGAACTTTATTATTCCTCATCAAGAATTAACAATAATACACTTACTGAGAAACTAATTTCAATAAAATGTTTACGAGCGTACAGAGTCTGTAAGCGATCACAACACTAAAAAACAAAATATGTATTTAGTAGCTATCACCAACCAAGTAAACGTAATTTTGCGACAATGATTTTCATTTGTCATTTGCAACTGATTAGCTTTACTACAACAAAATAATGATGTACTGTATTGGTACTCGCTTTTAAAAAATATGTTACCACACTTAACTTCACATTTTTAACGACTCTGATGTTTTTCATGCAGAATCATCACTACATAGTATAAAACAAAGTCGCTTCCCGCTGTCTGTCTGTCCCTATGTATGCTTACATATTTAAAACTACGCAACGGATTTTGATGCGGTATTTTATAATAGATAGAGTGATTCAAGAGGAAGGTTTATATAAATATTACACCCGTGCGAAGCCGGGCGGGTCGCTAGTTTTAAATATAGAGGTACTGAGGTAACCAAGTGTTTTTCTTTCATTATGTAAAACCCCTTTGACAACACGAAAGTAGTTTGAATCACACAAAGGCTAAGCCTACTTTAATAAGTTTAAGAAAGTCTAGCTTATTTTTCATTATAAACTGAAGGCGTACTACAATGAAGAGAGTATCAAAATAAATTACTAACTAAGTCGGTCAATATTAATTTAATAGTCTATTTATAAGGTTACCTAAGTAACTTAAATAAGTTCTCAGTAACCTTAATTTTCTCATCACATTTATAACCATAAACTTGAAATATTTCACAAAAAGTAGAAACTTAAATAAATAACAACCCTCAAAGTTTCTAAACAAGTACTTTAATAGCGACGTAACAGCCAGTCATGACGCCCTAATGTCCTGTATTCCTAAAATGTTTTCGACGGAAGAAAATCCTTGGGAATTTCAGGGAAATCTCTCCGCCCACCACCAGCTGTTCCGGAGGGCGGCGCCGAGTCGATGTCACGTGGCTACATTACTAGGGCTTCATAGAAACAAAAGGTACACCGGACTATTTGGAGGACTTTATAGCATTAACTGGGCTTCTTTCACAATCACGCCCGACTTCGATAGCAATCTTTAATTAAGATGTTCTTAAAATAGACGACCTTTTAGCAATATTTTAATGAAGCTCCTAATTGCTTCGACTACTTACATGTTCAGATAATTTAGATGTTTATGCTTTTAATAATGTAGAATCGTGCCAAGAAAACTATTTGCCTCTTCCTGTCTGATCAACGGAACAAATATGTAAGTACAAAATGAAACGAATAATGCTATCGAAAATGAGTTTCTAATAAATATTACTTTTCTATGTTTACAACCGTTTTCAATTTAAATAATAGTGCTAAGGCATCATTAGCTAACTATTAAGGCGGATATAGCCGCTCCGCCCTAGCCCGCCCAATGTGGCCAGCGTAGGGCGGCCACAATTTTCCATGGGCGGCTACTATACCAGGCTGGCAGAGGACAGAAGAGCCTAGGCGGTTAGACAAGACAAAACTGCATGAGACATTTGAAAGAGACAGGGTATAGAGAATCCACGCATGCGCTGTAGGCGGAAATGTTGGGGTGTTTTTCATTCCTCAGTGATCGTAGTCGGCTACGGACCGCAATCAGCTTAGGGATGAGGCATATGACGTCTTTTGTTAGGCGTAAACCTTGCTCGATATTTCTCACAACTTTATCTAAAAATCATAAAGATGTGTTACAGAAATTAAATAATGTAGGTAATACAAAATCTTACAATGCAGTGGACATACAATGTTTAAATCTATGAAATATGTGACTTATATTATGGATCGTACCATTTTTGTTTTTTTTAAATAGTTTTCCAACTTGGTATTTAAGTGTGTGCTATATACAAGAAATCATACTACTTAAACTGACGAGAAATCATGATGGTTTTGATTCGATTCCTACTTATAAAAATATGGATTTTAGTAGACATTTTAAATCGTAAAGAGATTCATAGTTGCGACCTAGAGTAGAAAATATTATAGTGTCCCATAAAAAGGTCGATTTGGTTTAGCTGGTCTTCTAAATTCTTAGAGGCGAAACATCAAACATTCTGATAATTACCATTTGAAACAGCAATGTTTCCACCAGAAGGTTACGTAGATCACGATTTTCATTGACAATGATTTTCATCACTCACGAGTTTCTGTATGGACATTAAACAAGTGCGATAAAACAATTCGCAGGCTAGAAGTATTCTTCCCTTGCTTCTGATTGTCTACTTACCGCATTTTCGTTATTATATTAGTAATTACCATGCTGACTAACTAAAGGCTGGATTCCTTGGTATACGACATCAACTATAAACAAATAAGTATTTATTAAAGCAAATTCTTAGGTAAACGTTTCGATATACTAACTACTTAGTATTATGAACCTAATATAGAAACTTATAGGTCTGCCGCTGCTGAAGTTGTGCAGCCTTTTCTGTCACGTCATTGATTTCGGTTTTGGAGCGCCACGATATTTTAAAACCTATTTTTTTGTTATGGTGACTCTATAAAGTAGTATAAGTAAGTAGGCACTTACATAAACATGTCTCAAGCCGAGTACCGATAACCTCATCATCATCATTAGCCAAGCCTTTTCCCAGCTACGTTAGACTTCGGCTTCCAGTCTACCGGATGCAGTATTTTAAGTGAAGCTGCCTATCTGACCTCTACAGCCGAGTTCCTGGTTAACACTGGTTGCCAGACTCTCGGGCTTCTATTTGTAACGATTGTCATAGATCTAAGAACGACAATCGGGATCAACTTCTTGGCATGCTTTCTGAGGCACGAAAGGATTCGTAAATAAGGTTTGTATGTAAGGGATGGTAAATGGAGCTTGAAGATCAACCCGTTCAATTGTTATTATTTTGCCACAAACTTATCCCCCCTACCCTAACTCGGCCAGTGGAGGGGTCCACTGGCCGAGTTACCTTACCTATACAGGAGATTTTTCAATAAGCACTGATTAATTCATCCAATTAGGTCCGCAATTAGGGAACTAGAGATCTAGTTCAATCAATTAGGGATCTAGTTCTCCACTAGCACTAGACGAGACTACCATTTACAATATTTATCTTGAGAAACACGTCATACATAGGTAAGTAGCTCTACATGCAAACACGATTTTCTTCTGAGACAAATAAATAAACGTAGGTAAGTTATTCTTAAGCTCTTTAATTTTCGCACAGAGCGACCTTAACCGTATGAAAATGATGTAGTGTGCTGACGCAGGCTGTGGGTAGGTACTTTCATATTTCATTTTACGTAACGTTTCGGGAACAGCAGCGACATTTCACGAGGCGTGCTATTAGGGAGCGGGGTATCGAGCATCGGGTGGCGGCGTCGTACGGCGTCGTAGGTCGTGACGCGCCCGAGTGACGTCACTGGCGAGGGTGGAGGGTGCGACAGCCGGCAGGGCAAGGGTAGTCACCCCCCAGTGAAAGTCGGACCGACGGCGTCAGTACAGCCTGGCTCGTCGATGGGCTCGTACACTTACACTTCGCTCCTCTATTTACACCGATCGCTAACCTCTTAGCTCAGGCATCGGGATCTGATATTAATATAAACGACAGAAATATTAATTTAGTAACTACAGTCAATGAGACATCAATGTTCTAATTCCGTGCAGTGAGTGAAAAGTTGTTACAAGTTTCGAGTGAAGCGATTTCGCGCTAGATTGTTTTGACAATATCTGAAAACGAATTCGTCACTAGGATTTCTATTCAGTACCAAGGCATAGGTAACTAAGCCACAAGGAAACAGCTGAAATAGTGGACGGTGTTAGGTACGTTTTCTCAGATTTAGTTAAAACTCTTTGTTTACAGTGTAGAAGTTACAATAAGCGCTTTTCATGACAATGTAAAATCGCAAAATACTATAAATAAGTGTATAACCTACTTATAGTGGCCATGAAGCGAAATATTGTGGCTGATTAACTTTTTCTCAAAGCGCGACACGAAATACTTTTAATACAAGAGCAGTGGTAACTTTAATTACAAATTAAGCCGAAAGCCTTCAGGTGCTAGTTTAAGTGATGACCTACAAGAACGAATAATGAGGCCTTCGACTTCTGTTAACCCAAACTTTTTATTTACAATCTAATTTCAGCGCCGATGCACGAAAGCAGCTAAAAATAGTCGGGGTTTGCGCGCTCGTGTCTGCCCGCAGCCGGTCCGCGTTTCTCCCTACACTATTTCGGTCTTATAGAAAAGCAATAAGATATTCTACATGCCAAAGAATACCAGTGGACGGTTCCCTTGTAGATAATGAGAAAAGTGCGTAAAAAGAAGCCGGTTGTCGCGAGGCGACAGTGACTGATGGTGTTATTATAGTGTTTACGAAATACCTAATTATTGTGCCTCAATTGCAACGCATTCGCTATAAGGTAACTAAATACATCCTACTACTACAGATATTATGTGTGTTTCTTTTCTCAAATGTGTAGTTACGTGCGTTTCCGAAAGCATTTCAGATTCATCGAATTTATTGCCTTCGTCATGCTATGCCGTATCTGTATACTCAACTTTATTGCTGGAGATATTTTCATGTCTACTTGGATTTTTTGTCCTTGTATGTGAATTGATGAATCTCATGTAATACATACTTGCTTTCGACGTAGCTACAGCGATAAATTCCGAAATTGATAACCCTGCCTGGCTCCGTTAGTACTTATTGAACAGTGATGTTATCAATCCTTGTCCAGGTGAAAGCAGACGGATCTAATCACACCGACGTAGATTAACGTAAACAAACAATAGCCTACTACCAAACAGCCAACGTAGACATGGTTACGTGGTGGGTAGGGGTTTCCATCAGCTGGAAATCGAGTTTAACAGTTGTTTAAAGTTGTCGACTAAAGCTGTTTACGATTACTCCTAAGACTTGCATTATTTACTGTTTTGCCGTCACTAAGACGATAAAAAAACGAGTTGGTACCTACCTAGTTAGTGCATGTGTGGGTAGGTTTGTTAATTGTTTCGAGATTGTCGGATTTACCTTCTCTTGTGGAAGTTTTAAATTAAACAATTTATGTAAAACGTGTAACGTTTATTATTTCATTAAACAAAGAAACTCAACAAGAACTATAAAATATATTTTCAACAAAATTTTAAAACAATAACAAAAAATTCAAAAACTTGATTTAGTTTGAGCTCATATGGCAATTTGTGGTTAAATTCAGGAACTTGATTTGAGTAAACATTCCTTAACATTAGTAGGAGTTATGTATAATTTTATTATATCTTGTGAGCCCTTTTAAGGCACTATTTTTCTATAGATAATATTTAATAGCTACTCAATAAGTACTATACTACTAAAACATAAGTACATAATTATCAACAAGGAAGACTAGGACAATAACCAATGTCACAATGTGCTACACATGAACACTCTCTCTACATCTTTTGCACTACACTTTTCTTTTTCTATTACTATTTCTACATTATATTGCTCTCAACAAAACTTTTGCCAAAACTTTGAAGATAGGTACTCTTAGTTTATGGTTATTCTAAAGCCTTAGTTTGGTTACATGGATATGGTCTGTTTTCTATAATCAACAAAAAAAAAAACTAAAACTATATTAGTGATAAATGATTGATAAAATCTACTAGAGTACTTAAAATAAACAACATATCAAAAGGTAAACATTACTAAAAAATGGCTCTGCTTTGCAAATAATCAACAATCATAAAAATTCTATAAAATTCATATATTTGATATGGACATTAATGTTACTCTTAATTCTACTTGTTCCGAGCACCAGTACAATTCTTATCAGAGACTAAAAACTAAAACATCGGCCGTAGAATCCTTCTATTGATAACTTATCAATTCTTACTTTTCAAAAATCGGGTCTAAGTAGGCAGTTACTTTTGGCCAAATCTCATCAGAAGTACGTCCCTCAAACTCTTCGAGTATTCCTTTTTGTTTGTAGAACTCTATGACAGGTCTTGTTATGCTGTCATAGATCTCTAAACGCTTGCGTACACTTTCAGGTTTGTCGTCAGGCCTTTGAACCAAGTCCTCACCAGTCTCATCATCTTTGCCTTCTACTTTGGGTGTGTTAAAACCAATATTGTATACCCTTCCCGAAGCCAAGTGCACCCAGCGGCTCTTCACTCTATCAATGATCACCTCGAATGGCACCACTAGGTTCACTACAACATCGACAGGCAGTACCTTCCACAAAGCATTAGCTTGACCCACTGTTCTCGGGAATCCGTCCAGCAACCATGGTTGATTTTCAACTTGTTTCAGTTCTGTGATCATAAATTTAATCATCACATCATCAGGTACTAGTTTTCCTTCATTTAAATATTTTTTGACTTCTTTTCCTAGGTCAGTTTGTTTTTCAATGTGGTCCCTTAGCTTGTCCCCACTAGAGACATGTACTACATTGTACTTCTTGACTATTCGAGAAGATATAGTGCCCTTTCCTGACGCAGGAGCACCAAGGATTAACGTTTTTAATAATTTACTCTTCACAGTCATATTTCCGACCTTTGTACTTTGGTATTGACTGCTAATATCGTGCGCTCCGTATCACTACGATTTTATCATGTAACTAGGTACACGTACAACCGTATTGAATCGCAGTATAATGAACTCGTTTTGTTTATGCGGAATTTATTGATTATCACAGTAACCAAGGATATCTGCATTTGTTAGTTGATAAAACTTGTTACCGCTAAACACGCAAAATTAGTATTTATTTCGTAATATATTTTCATTAGTTTCATGTATGAAACTGGACTAAATATTAGTTTGTTTATATAAGGTATGGCTTAAATAACTTTGTGCATTGTTTTACTTTTATCCTAATTGTTAAATAAAACAAAAATACGGATAAATCGCAATATAACACTGAACACAGAACCAGTTGAAACACTGCGCGCAGTCCAAACTTCAAATGTCAAACGTCAAACGGTAACGGGAGCGTTCATGTTCACACAGCTGCTGCTATCGTGCCAGTTAAATGTGTCAAACGTTACTATATCGATTTTGTTGCCAACTGGTTTCATTTTGCTGGTAATTTAATAACTAGTTTTAATAATAATACCAATTTCCTTAAGTGTAGTAATTACCCGACCTGGAGTAAAGTTTGCAGGGAACCGCTGGATGTGAGACGCACGTGACCAATCAATGTGGCGACACTTGGGGGAGGCCAACGTTCAGCAGTGGACGTCTCTCGGCTGAAATGATGATGATGTAGTAATAAATTATAAACAAAATATCACTTTGTAATTAGAATGAACTTTAGTATGAACGCATTCATTTGGAAATTACGAAGACCGCGAACTTTAAATTTCTAAAATACACTTAATAATATTTATCAACAAAAAATAACAAAAATGTAATATTTCAGCATGGCGCTTGTAATGTTACCTTGTGATCTTCCCTGGTGGACGTCAGTGCAGCGTCACTTGAAGCACTTGCTGCTGGCGTCTTCGCCGGCAAAACTCACAGCCAGTATGTTGAAAATACATGACATGTGCAAGTGAGTATAATTTGAACCTAACACTATTCTGATTAATTAACATGATTAACCTTGAGGAATTATTATTAGTTTCATGCAATATTAATATTAAAAAAAAAAACAAAATTATGTATTTAAACATTTTATTTTTAACCGATTCAAATAAGCAAAAGCCTAATTTTACCCGACTGCGCGATGCAAAGGAGGGTACTTAATGTGTTTTCAGCTTATGTACAGTGGGCTCCAAAAGTTAGTTGATTTTTTTTTACTTTTAATGTCACATTATCATTTAAAATTTTGGTTGTGATAATTTTTACGTCTAACAATTTGTCTTAATCTTGCGAGTGTCACTAATGACAAGGCAGTAATCAAATTTGGCGACCACCAGACATATTATTGCGAATAAAAAATCAAATCATAGATATTGCGAATAAAAAATCTTTTTTGCAAAAAATAAAACTTTTTATTTTTCTATTTTTAGTGTAATTTGTATAGGATAATACAATCCTATACAAATATTTGCTATACATTTATTTTACATTGTTAACAATATATTTCATGGTAATAGGCTTATCCCCAATAAAATGGAAGTTAATATACCTAACTGCCGCAATCTGGGTGTACTGTACGCATGTGCGTACCTCCTGAGAGCATACAACCGTTACGCTATGTTATGATATTGTGTAAACAATACACACCCAAGCGATTGCAGCAATGACGACAGATTTGCTGTCTACTGTTGAAGAGTTCCGTTGTATAACTCCGAAGATCAGATTCACCAAATTTAAATGGGACCATTACGGAATAATATTCTTCCACATTAAAAAAAAATCATCGAAATCGGTTCACAATTGTCGAAGTTACCGATAATATAAAATTTGGAGAGTCCCCCTCGATTTCTCCAGGATCCCATCATTAGATCCTGACATGATGACCATGCGACCACATAGCAGTATACTGTTTCAAACAATGCCCATAAAATTTGAGGGTTGCCCTTAATTTTTCTGGGATTGTTTCATCTGATCCTGACTTATACCTTCCATCATCAGCTCAGCAACATGAGATGATGATTACCCGGCACAAATATCTGAATTGTGTTAGAGAGTATATGAAAAACATTGTATGTGCCTATAAAATTTGGGGATTGCCCTCGATTTCCCTGGGATTCCATCATCAGATTCTGATTTGGTGACAATGGGACTACCTCAGGAGTATAGGCTTTCGAATAAAAAAAGAATTATGAAAATCGGTCTACAATTGGCGGAGAAATCAGTGAACATAGGTACATAAAAAAATACATACAGTCGAACATAGAAACTCCTCCTTTTTTGCCAAAGGAGTTTTGGTGAAACATTAGTGAACCGTTAACAATACATGTCATGGTAATAGGCTTATCTCCAATAAATGGAACTTAACATACCTAACTGTTGAAATGGGGGTGTACTGTTAGACTGTACACATCTCAGAGGCGTTTAGGCGTGATGTTATGTTATGATTTTGTGTAAACAATGAATATCCAAGCGATTGCAGCCATCGCGACAGATTTGCTGTCTATTATTGAAGAGTTCCATTGTTAATCTCCGAAGATCAGCATCAGATCTTCACCAAATAAAAAATGCCGCGACAGCAATTAGTCAGTTGTTCAATAGTCATCAAATAAAAAAGTTTTATAGTAAACGCTGTTAACAAAAAAAAATGTAATTAAAAACTAAGACATCCGACTGCGGTGAAAAAACTGAAAAGCAAAAAACCAAACAAATTATTAATAAATTGAATGGGTTCCGCCTTCGTTTTTTTTTTTTTTTAACCTATTTATCTTATTACTTTTCCTTGCAAACACTCTACAGCGGTTTCTTCCTATGCCAACAGCATAGGTATAGATCCGGACGACGATATCAAGGACCCGGAGTTAATGAAAGGTTTGGAGGCGTTCCTCGAAGAGGAGATGACGGAGGACGAGCGGAGGCACTTCCTCGACAATACTATCAGGATCATGGTGAACAAGGCGCTGCACCTCAAGCGCTGGAAACCACCTAAAGGGCTCATGTTCAGCTTACAGCAACAGAGTAAGTGCTCAAACACATAACTCTCGCTTTTTTCCTATAGGGTAGGCAGAAACTACAAAACGCTTCCTGCTGCGATCCTTACAAAGTAATTAGTTTAAGTAGTTATTTAAAAATTGGGACTTGGTTTTTTTTTTGTCTTTTATTGTTATGGGGTTTTTGTCTAAACAACCCCATTGTGCCTTTTAACGGCACTTGATTGTGTTTGGTAAGTCCCTGGGTAGAATGCTCTGAATATCGTTGTCTATCTAGTGATGATTGAATAACACCCTTGAATGATGGATGATACATTTACAAGCATTCGCAATCAAATATTAGGTAGGTAACCATCTGGTCTCGATCTATGATATCTTCTAATTTTTGTATGAATTAGATTTTATTTTTGTTTGGTAACGGAAATTTCAAATTATAAACGCGATTTTCGAGCATAACGCTGCGAGGTCCTGAGTTCGATTCCGTGGTTGGGATTACTAGGGATGGATTATTTTAATTATTTCAAAATCTTGAAACTTGTGAATGTTATTATACAGTAGCTAATCAAATCGCTATGGTGCGGGACCTTATAAAACGAACCATTAGACTATTTAAAAAAAATCCACTAAAACCAGCCTGTATAAAACAAACAATAAGTTTCTAGTTGACACTATACTTAACCCTATTGTTCTAAGCCGTCACTTAATTTCGTTTATACATGAAAGCTGTCTAGTTTTTTTTTAAATCCTGAATGGGCTTACTCTTGACCTCAATCTAGTCCTGAGGCCAGAGATGAGGTCGACGATGGAACAAGCTAACAGTTACTAAAACCCTGCATTATTATCGGGCCCCGGGGAAGCTTGTACGCATTACGTCAGAAAAACGGAAGATGCTTAGTCCGGATCCGGAGTCCGAACAGACTAACAGAGATAAATAATAAGTTTATTTATCTCTGTTAGTCTGTAAACTAGGCCAGCACATCAAGCTATCCGAAACTGTCAAATTTTCCCAATCGACCTTGAACCTAGTGCTTTAGCGATAAAGATGAAAATCTATTAAAGAAATTTGACAGATTGTAGTAGCTTGATGTCCTGGCGTCTGTACAACATTCATCCTCACTTTTTGTTGGCCCGAATTAACAGCTGTACGGATTTGAATGAAAGAATGACTTGGGGTCAGAAGATAATTTTAATATTTTGTTTCCGTGGGTTATATTTCGACATCCACGCGAGCGTTGCCTCGGGTAAAAGCAAATAAAATAAAACGCTAATGTATCAAGGTTAATAAAATAATTACTGTTTCTTTCTAGAATTAATAATAATAATTCATTTATTTAGGTAATTTACACCCATTGCCAATTCACACAATACAGTCAGACTATAATCACATTACAAACACAAAAAAAGAAAACATCACTATTTGGTTAAAAATAAAATAAATTACAATATAAATAAAATTGATTCAAATACAATAAAATTTTAAAACTCAACTCAATTAAAATTCAATCAAAATTAAAATGCAATACACAATTAAATAAAACTTATCGATTATACATTATGGATCATAAAAATAAATTAACAATAATTACAATTTTCTAACCGGTACTGGAACAGCAACATGCCTGCCACAATAATGCCGGACATAAGGGCAGTCCAGCCTGTTTGCGATCATTGCCAGGATACAATTGGGCCTGGCCTGCACCCGGCGCACCAGGGAAGCGCACCGCTTACGCATAGAAGCGTAGAAACAATCAGTGCGTGCCATCGCGAACATCCCTGATGCGCTACAGAAACGGGACAGCCCCAACACCGCCCGGAACGCGTTGTTGTACTGGATACGGAGGGCACTGTATACCCTTTCACTATAGTCAACCCACAGGCTACACGTATACAGGGATGTGCAGTACGCTCTAAAAAGCGCGACTTTCACACCAGTAGTACAACGCGAAAACCTATCATAGGCTATCATAAAGGCTATCATGTTGGCTCGCACCGACAGTGCCCTCCGCTCTCGATCCATGTCAGCATGGTCTTTAAGGTCCTCGGTGAGTAGATGTCCTAGATATTTAAATTGGTCCACTCTGTCTATTGGAACACCATTAAGATTGACATTCGGAATGTTCATAGGGCTCGACACACCGACGGCCTGAAAAACCATGTATTGGCTTTTCTTCCCATTATATTTTAAACCATGTCCATGCGCGTATTCCGTACACACACTGAGTAGTCTCCTCAGCCCACAAATCGACGCGCTCAGCAACACCATGTCGTCCGCATAACTCATATTATTGACACAGACTCCGTCAATATAGCATCCGACATGTTGACTGCTGAGCGAGACGATCAGTTCATTCATATATAAATTGAACAATGTAGGGGAGGTCACACCGCCCTGTCTTACGCCACATTCGTTAGTATAAGGGTCGGACATCGCTCCCGCCCACCGGACACTATTGACCTGGTGCCCGTACCAATACCGGAGCATGCTGATGAGTTCCCACGGCAAGCCCGTGCTCTCCAGCTTCCCCCAGAGGATGTCGTACGAATATACCGGGGGGGGGGGGGGGGGGATTAAAAAAGAGGCATACCTCCTTATAAACTTACGCTTTATCCTAGGTAATGCCTCAGTGGGATATCGGATATCTGAACTCAGGGCCGCGTAGGTTTGATTAGAGTTCAAATTAAAAACTTCTTTCTTTTGTTTCCAGACACTGTAATTGGATTTTAACAATCGGGTGTAGAATGTAGGTAGAAGTTTTATTTGGAATTTAAGTCGTGCTTGTTGTACTTTTTGTTCTCTACATCTAGCGATGGTGTGCGTTTAATTAATAACGATATTTCATGAGCTGATATTCTACTACATGCCGCTAAGACGAGAATGGATAAATAGGTGACGATATGAGTGTGTGTTGTATGCCGAAAATGCATATGTGAGGGTATGATTGAGTGGCCAGATTAAAAGAAGTGTTTGAAGCAACATTACCGCTGGGGTGATCGGATCAACCAATTTAATATTTGTATGGAGGTGTCTACGACCGGAGCCGCGACAGCAATTAGTATGTAATGGTTAGACAGGAGTTAGATACCCACATGAAAAAAATGTTCGATACTTCGTAGACCTCTTCGTTGGTCCTCTCATTTGGTTGTGCCGCTACATCACTCCCACCCGGAGGCCGGGATCGCCAGTTCGGGGGCATGAAGAACAGGGTGTAAAGTTCTTCATCACCCATAGAAAAGGGAAGATCCTCCGACTAGATGGACTGTAGCCCACCAGACATAACACCGTCTGGTCGGAGGACCCTGTTCATCATGCTCCCAAAGGTACATTGCTTTCCATCAGGTAACGACCGTTACCAGGCCCAAAGAGCCAAAAAATAAGTTGACTCTAAACAAAGAGAGGTCGCTGACGACGCGATGAGTTAAGATAGATTATTTAAAAAGTTATTCTTCTCCGTAGGTGATGCGACAGAACTCGATTACAACTTCGTGTCAGCGCTGGTTGCTCACGCCTTCTTCTCCACCAACCCCAAGCGGACGCTCAAGACACACCCCACCTTGCAAGACTTCAACTTTACACATTTTTTTAAGAATTTACACAGGTATGAAAACACGGTCATTGGAACGCTGGAACAAACAGCGGCAGGGTGGCGGGTTCGAGTCCCTCTCGTGATAGTTCTAAAGTAGTTCCAAGTTTTGACTAGACATTGAAAAACTATTATCAATTTCCCATACGGAATTCAAGATCAAGAAAATAAATAAGAGAGGCAAAGAAAACCACGATATACATATGTTAATACGTAGCTACAGTGTTATAAGCAATACAGATTCTTATTAATAATCAGTCGCTGACATAACAATTAAGAGAACTAGTTCAAATTGATTTGTGGAATTGTTCCAATCACAGCCGGTCAGTGTTTTGATTAATCGATTCTCTTGTTCCAGAAAATCGCAAAGGAACAAATTAAAAAGCTTGCTCCACTACTTCGAATGGTTAGATAAGAGTAGCAACGAGGGATCCATTAAATTAAGCAGACAGGTAAACTTCACGACTACTGGACGTACTTTATGACTGAGTAACACGCATGTTTACACTTGGCATACATTATTATACAAGTCCATTCAGTACTTGCGCAGTTGGGCATAGTTATAATGTCCATTCATAAAACTACAACACCTGTGAATGGGGTGCTGCTTTCCTTACTGTTGTTAAAATAGGTAGTAGGAGTTTATAAGAGGAGAATGTAAATAAAAATCATAATAATTATGCTCTATGGCGACTGTCTCCCACCATCATCATCATCAATCTCATGTCTGCCTCCATTGACTGTCCATCGTACCTTCGTACCTTGTTTTCGGGGTGAAACCTTCAAAAGGCGACCGGTCTTTGGAGGTAAGACTGGAGAGTGTGTGATTTCTACCTCAATTAAACCATCCCGGTGGTCACCATCCGCCCATGGGAGGAGGCACCGTTTCCTCTTAAAAGACCACCAATGTTTTCCACAAAATTTTGTCTGCTTGCTGATGTAAGCGGCCTTTTTTTTCGCTCTGGGCGAAGTGGAAGGGAGTGTCAGACTTGTACTGACTAAAACCCACCCATGTTTCTTCTTAGCCCTTTGTGTTTCATGGCCACGGTATCTCTTTAGAACAGTACCGCAGCCCCGATGTAAGCGGCCTCAAAGACAAAACTTCAGCACCCCTATAGCTTATCTAATGAGACCAGTGTAGGCCCACACCTCCGAACAAGATCAAAACCAACAAGCACTTTTTGAACGTCAATATTACAAGAGACAGTCCCCCAAAGCGCCTGCCCATTGCCAAGATAAAACAAACCACGCCTCCACATGGAACAGACCCATGGCCCATCGAAGCCTTTCTCTAATCCGAAATTGTAATATTTTAGGTGATGACCTCAAAACAGTGGTTGACAATAGAGGACTGGTTAGAATGCTCACTGCCGCTGTGCAGGCTGCTGGTGCGGCACGAGGGGCGCCCGGAGAGGTGCGAGAACGACGAGGCCATCCGAGTGTGCTTCGCGTCCAGTCGTGTCGGCGGGGATACGCTTATTGATGGAGAGTCACAGGTATAGTAAGGGAGAAATAAGTTAATTTAGACGTGGAAAGATACGATACAAATGCTAAATTGAAAGCTAGAAAGTCAGGAAAAGCAATAGGACCCTTTGGACAAACCCGGTAGTAAACACATGGAACGTCCAAGCGCCAGAATTTTTGTTTTAATTCAGCATATGGGTCATATCACCGGGAGTCTTTTTATTCATGGGGTATATAGCTTCATACAAATTATATTAGTCCGCTATCTTTTTTAAGGAATTACTGGGACTAAAAGAATATCCTCTAATATTCCTAATACTAACTTTACGCACGCAAAATAGGCGCTTTGACGTGGAGTTGCGGACATCAGCCCGTTATACAATACAATACTAACTTTGGCCACAGTTCCATGAGAAAAATATTGTTTGTTGATCCCCAGGAGTCCCTATCAATGTTCATGATGCCAGAACTTCTGCCAGCAATGTTGTCGGTAGAGGCGCTAGAAGACAACGAGGTGCTCAAGGTGGAAGGAGTCAGGCTGTTCAGCAGGATCTGCGACAAGAGACAAAAGACCAAAGTGGAACTCCTCGATGAACCTAAAACGGTAAGGCTATGTGGTTCATTATTGAGGTGCTGTATAATAGTCAAGTTAAGTAAAAACACAATAATGTATCATCTACCCCAAAAGTTAAGTGACTACTTTAATAATCACAGTGCAAGCAAAATAACCAACGAAAAAAAATTGGATGTCTACCATATTTTCTCATAACAACAATGGCGACGCCAACATTTGAGATTGGGAAAAGACTAGGCTGATGATGACGATGATTTTCTCGTTATACCTACTTAATGCCAAAACTAGTATCTACTTCTGGTATCTACTGGTATCAACTATAATATTTCCGCAGGTAACCGTTTGCTTAATGGACGCTGAAGACTACAGCAAGCTGCCCCTAAGCCAGTGGGAGGAAGACAACGTGCTGCGAGAGCTCAACAAGTGCCTCCTCGCCTTCCAGCAGACGCCCATGAAGAGTAGAGAAGGCACGCGGCATGAGAGGAGACTCTCACCTATAGGTAAGGAGGTTACGGAATGTCTAGTTGAAGACTAAAGTTTGGAGTTACGAGTAGTACCTAGTTGTTATGCGTTCTAACTTGAAGTGAACCCTATTTCGCTTTTCCCTGGAGCATTGTAAGTTTTTCCTACTAACTCTTTTCCCTTGAGTGAGTAGACTCAATACCAACCCCACAGTATCGATATGAGACGAATGGAACTGCTTACGCATAGTATGACCAAAAGAGTGGCAAAAACGATCAGTAAAATTTTCATCACCGTGCAATCGATAGCTTGACAAGATATTGAGAGTGGAGTAGCTAGATTTTTTGGCTGAAATGTGTCTGCCCTATAAAAACGATAGGAATCTATATTCTCTACTCATTCTTTGTTTTTCCATGTTCTCTAACAGGTCTTCCTTCACGATTATTTTCAGGAGAGTCCTTCAGCCACACGCCGCCCGAAGTGGAAGCCACGGTGGTCATAAAGCAAGCTTCATCATGCAGTACGCTGAACAGCTACAATAGTCGCAGTCCCTCGCCACAGAACTACTGTGCTGCCACGCTCAATCTTAATGATCCTAGTTAGTATGATTCCAACCAAAACCGATGATGTGTGAAGCCATCATTCCGGAGTGAGAGAAGGGAAACTCTCACTTTTTGACAAACGGAATACTGATGGCAGTGATATTGGCTTTGGCATTTCATACACTAACCTCATACCCGTCCCAAGTCAGCACCATCATCTTCACCAGCAAACACACCTTTTTGCTTACGGAATTAGTGCATGATGGTACTTCCCTATATGAGTCGTTTTGCCAAGCCAGCTTTCCCATTGCTGACGAGGATGCGACTAGTTGTTGCCGGCACTGTGAACACCAACGGCTTTTAGCGCTTCATACCTCCGCTGGTGGAATGCAGTTATAATCACACATGGCTGGTGTCGCCGACCCTAGTCAGCACCTACGTCTTGGTTTTGGCGTCTTGGTATGACGTTAGTTCCCCAGTCGAGTTCTTTTACTAAAGATCGTTTCGTACACCACGCACTTCTCACACTCTTGATTTGTTTCCAGGTGCAGAATTCACAAAGAAGAAATGCTGGCTGTCCCCAGACGATGGCATGCTGAACAACCGTCGAGGAAGGTTCATAGTGCTGGGGTCTTCCGGAGAATGTTTGCCAGTGACACGGTCTACCGGGGGCTTGCAGGACGGACAGGAAGACAGTCTTTACTCCAGCTGTAACTCCAGTGATGACGAGTACCACAGCGCTAACGATAGCTTTGACTACGGTAACTTTCAATGAATTTTGCGTTACCAAATACTGTTGAGCGTACAGTTAGTTTTGCTTTTAAAAATCTCTAAAATTTACCCTGATAATTGCCTCGCTCGCGATTGTACTTATACCTCATATCGGAAAACACAAGAGTGATATTTTGCCTGGGTGACGAAGCAAGAACCACTTTGAAGCAGTCAATTACAAAATGCAGAAATACTGACAAAATGTAGGTGCACTAAAGATACACCCCGAACCCTTCGGGGAACACAAGCATGGTGTTACCTGTGTGTGACTATCACATCAACTCTTCTCCCATTTCCAGGTAGCGAAGACGAAGGTCGCGGCGAGAGCGCTCGTCCCAATTCATTCCAGTACCTCAAGGAGTTATCAACTGAGGAGAGACGGCTGAGCTTCGCGGACCGACTGCGGGAGGCTTTGAGGAGAGAGGCCGAACATTCTACTACCACCAGTACTGGAGACTGGTCTACTGACAGTTCGAGCTATGCTGTGGGTATCAGCATATCTGGGGCAGAGGTGCAGGACAATGATATCAGGTCAGTGTTTTTTCAGGCCAGGTGCAACTGATTATCTAGCTTCTTTTGGCAATTAACACCGCCGCGGAATGGAATTGAAGTGACTTTTTGCAACGAAATTGTACATAGCATAATGAAGTTTATATCAATTGTATAACACAACATACAAACTAAATACGAACAAAAAAAAAGGTCACGCATTCTCGAGAATTCTCCTAGCTACTATCGGTGCCGTCTGTGGAATCCGCGGGAAGTGTCGAACGAAAGCGCGAACGGGGAGTCAGTCCGGTCGGTCACGCGGGAATGCGCGAGAATTCTCGAGCATTCCCGCGAATTCGCGCGCCTCCTCGCGTCATGAGGCTAAATTGACGCTTCCATTCCGCGGCGGTGTAAATTGAGCCTTTGGAATTCCAATTGGACAATTTCGAGAGGTAATCTTTCCTAAAGATCTACTAGATAACCATCAATCAAGTTACAAATGGAGCCATTGCTAGTTACTCCTGCGACATATCCTTGCAAAGATCATAGATATTTGTCATTGGATTTAGTCAGACACATTACCTAACACAACTTTCTTTCCCAGGGTAAAACGCGGCGGTTCAGTAGGCTTCGTGTTAACTGAAAAGGAGACTGTTAGCAACGGCGAGCCCTCACCGAGGCACCGACCGCTCGGCAGGAAGGACACCGGCAACAGCTCCAAGTACAGCTTCAGCACTGAGTATACGTGAGTATCTTTTGTACTTAGCTTAGGGCTATCGAAAATACGATTTATTGCAAAGGGACACCGGTGAGATTAGCAGATGACATTGTTACCATACCGGGTAAATCCTGGATGAAGCTGGCATAGGAACGTGGACATTCGCTCAAGCAAAGAGTGCGCTATACCCAGCAGTGGTTGAAGTCAAGCTATGAATGATGATTATGATGATGATGAACTAGGCAACGAAAGTATATTTCCAAGGATGCTTAATGGGAGCCCACTGTGCTGTCAATATCGACGAAATGGTAGTAAGTTGGTTTACGTTATGCTCGACTCGAGTCATAAATTCATGACTTTCAGAACCAGTTTTCAGGCATTCGATACCTTATTTAGCATCTTTTTGTAGTATCACACATGTAGAAGTCCATTTGTTGTGACTCCTCATCTCCATAACCACC
Source organism: Noctua fimbriata (assembly GCA_905163415.1). NCBI lineage: Eukaryota > Metazoa > Arthropoda > Insecta > Lepidoptera > Noctuidae > Noctua > Noctua fimbriata. Next base: position 12,805,742 of record LR990922.1, on the reverse strand, counting down.
TTGCCCAATGTTAGTTGGGGTCAGCGCACCACGTTTTTTCTTTAATTCTGCCCTGATTACCGTCATTCTATTATTGGTCCTTTTTCTTACATATCACTCCTCACACAATCCATCTTCTTTTCTTTGGTCCTCTCGTGTGACTATTGTGACTCCACAAAGTGCTTCCCAAACTAATTAATTGTTATTTCTATTTCAGTTCGGAGTTAGAAGAGGTGTACGAGCAGTTCAACCAGTGGCTCAACGACCCCATCGTCGACTCAGAATCTGGCGAACACAAAACTCGAGAATTGGACTCCCGAGACTTGGCTGTGATTAGGTAAACTACCTTCTTTTAATATGATTCGAACTTTTGCTGTCACATCACACAATATATGTAATTAAAGTCAGCAAACCTCCACATATTGTAACTACTGTCTTGACTAACAGAGCTGGAGGCCGCCCTAATACCAAACTTAGTGTTTATGTCCCTTCAACCCCATTTTTTATCATTTTAATGACTTCAGAACCGTTGATGATTTTGAAACGGTTTGAAACTTGGCTCATCTGATTTTTTTGCTGAATATTACATAACATTCATCATTAGTATTTTTTGCGACTGACGACATCCCGTTGTCGTGTACCTACTGAGGGGGTTAGGGTCTGTAGATGTATCCTCTTCCCTTTAGCGCTAACGGTCCCGTGTTGCCGCTTGGAGAAGGAGAAGTATTCGCGGAGGCAGGGCCGAATTGGGAAGACACTTCAGTCTTGCCACAGCAGTGCCTCGATGAACAGAAATTCTCCAGGTAGAAAGACGGCTCATTTTTGATAATGGTGACAAACTCTTTTGCGAGATGACTTCTTACTCGCATCGCAAACTATCATGGATTTATTTGTGCAATGGCTTAATACATATAATGTCCTTTTCGTTCACCTCAACATTTTTGCGATTGTTTTTCTCTGGGGGCTTTAATATCGATCTTGGACAAAATGTGGCGCAGTGACCGAATTTCCGCCTTGGATACTTCGAGATCTATGTTTATCCAGACACTTACATCGTGATCTTTTTGGAGTTATTTATTAATTTGACTTATAACTTTGATCTTAATTAGTGTGCCAGTGATTCTTACACAAAATTCTTTTTTTCGGGAATTTAAGTCTGCCATTTTTTCTTAGCTAAAAGACTAAAAAATGGTGCGTTTTAAACGCAAAGCGCAGAAGTCGCTGCGCTGCTTTCACAGCGATTCCGTGTTTTGGTTTTGGGGGCTATAAATTTGAATGAACAATTGCGTATTTTGTTTCTTATGGTGGCTATACACTCTCGACTGAGACCTCTATCTGTCTCTCCGGAGACGTCTTGCAAGAAACCAACACGGGCGGGACGGAGAGTAAGCGGGGAACACCGGGCCTAGACGAGCGCTACTTCGACACTCCTGCACACGTAGCCAATAAAATGGTGGCTGTACACTCTCGTCTAGCCTCAGTGTTCCTCGCTTAGCTGTACACTTACGCACTGCCTCCGTCTCGGAGTACCTCAACGAGTATACAGCCACCATCACACAGTTATCGTAGATCTGGGATTTTTTCACGAGTTATGTATCGGTCCAGGTTCGCGGGCTCGCTCCTCAAGCGCACGCTGTCGGAGTCGCTGGCGGTGGGCGGCGGCGGCGCGGGCGCGGACGCGGCGGAGCTGTACGGCCGCGAGCCGCGCGCGCTGCCGCCGCGCCCGCTGGCGCTGGCCGCGCGCTCGCTGTCGCTGGAGCTGGCGAGACACAAGCATCGCCTCGCCGCGCATCTCGTACGTATTGCACAATCATCCGAACTTGTTATTTTAGCACATGGCTTTCTGAAAGTCTATCTATATCTAGATCTATGGTCCTTTTCCAGTTATTTAACCACAGATTTTGTATAACTGTCACTGTCAAAATCACAGTAATCTTTATTTTTGTATTAATAAGATTGCTGTTGACTAACTGCCATTGACAACGACTAGTCTATCAAAATTAGGTACAGGATGCTTTAATCTCTTTAGAATAAGGCTGCTGTTGGGTTGGTGCTATGTGGAGGGAAACTTTAACTATGAAAGGACTGTACGTTACCATCTCTTTGCATAGGCCGGCCGTGAGCAGAGACGGCGGAGCATTATGAAAATTTGCTGACCTATGCTTTACAGATAACAAATTACTAAACAGTTTGGTAGCTCACGAGAGTTCTAACGCGTGTTCTGGGTTTTGGTTTTACGCAGACTGCTAACATGACTAAGAGCTCAATTTAACACATAGGTTACCTAACCTAACCTAACATTAGTTAGGTACTAATATAGTTGCAGACATTGTACTTGATGACAAACTTACAGAATTAAACTTACTGATTTTGTCTCTTTAAATTATATCTAACGAAAAACAAGCAAAAGAAATTTGGACTCTAATGAAATAATTTTCAAAGAAAAACAAAACTAATCGATTAAACAAATCAACAACAATCAAAGTAACCTACATAACAAAATAAACCAACCGGTGACCTAAACTGCTATATGTTTTGACAGAAACGTAAAGTAAAAGAATCTATACCGGAGGAGTTCATAGAAGTGATACGAGCGAACGACACGACACACGGCGACGAAAGCAAAAGTATGGACACGTCGACTGAGACCGACGCACTGTCCCCCGGTCTCAGGAAGAAAAAGTTGAACTGGATGATAAACATGATCGTAGAAACTATAGAAGAGACCGTGGAATGCGAACCGGTCACAGTAAAACTAAAGAAACCGAAGGTCAGACCGCAGGTGTGCACCCGGCTGCCGCTAACTTGTAAACATTGTACTAACATAACATCACTGATTATAATCGTCTTTGCTTTCTGTCGAAACATATACTTCTGTGGTGTTGCATGTAATAATCGATGCTAAAAGAGTGGGGATTCAGTTGTGCGTCCATGTAGCGTTCTGCATTTTGATTGGCTAGCGCTGAACCAATCAGAAGGACGGATGTAACGTATGCTCATTGCACTGTGTTTCAAACCGCACTCTCCTGTCCACAAAACCTTATCTATAAACGCTAATTTTGATGTTCACTTATTTTCATTGTATTTGTTGTCCGTCCAAACTGACCAGCTAAACAAAACGAGCTAAAAAATACTCATGCATAACGATATGGTAGACGGTACTTGCTAATCGCTTGAGATTACGTTGGTAGGTGTGTAATTTTCAGTATAATTGATATTATTTCTTTGTCCGATGTTCTGCAGCGCTAGACGACAATACGTAATAACGACAATGATAATAAACTAGTAGAAATGCACAGACTTAAGTCTCTGATCTGTAAAGCTCCAGTCAAATCTCAAGTTACTAGTAATTGGGTAGTTGACACCATTAAACAATAATTCCAAGACACAACTTCTCTAAAAAATACTTATTTTTAGACCGGAAAACCCGATTAATTTTCAATTAATTGCAAAATTAGATTTTTAGTTGCTTTGAAATCAATAAATAGTCGAGTCTTTGAGTTGATTAAATATTGACGTCATAGCGTGCTATTACCATTACCATTCCAAATTTAAGGGGGAATCACATTTTAACGGCTCTTAAAAAGTATGTCAATTGATTGGTTTGTCAACTACCCTATTGTTGTTGCCCGAAATAGGAGGACCAATCCAATCACTAAACATGAGATATGACTATAGATTTATAAGGGTTCAGAAACCTAGTCAAAGACGAGTCCAGAGCAGAAGATTTTTTATTACATAAAAACCACACTCGAGCCATAATCAGGGCCGATCAGTTGAAACTAACATCTCGTCAACGTCGTTAAAATGTGCTGATCGACAACAATAAAGTTCAATTTTCAATGACTCAAACGATCTTCTGCTCTACCACATAAAAAGCTAAGAAATCTGAATGAAGTTGATCGCAACACGGTCCACAGCTGTCGCAGCTGGCGCACAAGATCGTGTCGGGCGGGACTTGCCGGCCGGTGGCGACCGGCAACTGGGGCTGCGGTAAGCGCCTGCGGGGACAGCCGCAACTCAAGCTGCTGCTGCAGTGGCTGGCGGCCAGCGTGGCAGGAGTACCCGCGCTCATTTACTACACGTTCGGGAACGAAAAGCTGTTTAAGGTATGTATACAGGGTGGAAGGGACACCGACGATAAAACGGCTACCACGTATTCAGTACATCATTCTGAGCCCCCCACATAAAAAAAATCTGCTGTCCCATACATTTTGACCGTGTAGGTAATGTACTATAGTAGGAAACCGCTGTGTTTTTTACGAAAAAAATGTTAAAATATAAACTATGTTATTTTACTTTAATGTAATTTATCTCCACAGTTGGACACGCTCGTCAGAGTCCTAGTAGACAGAAAATGGACGGTGGGTCAGCTAGCGCGCGCCGTGCTCAAGTTCGCGCGGCAAATGCTCAACGAGCCGCATGTCATCCCCGACAACCACTCACTTTTCGACGAGCTCATCGGCATCGACAAGATACCGGACGACACATAGCTAACACTCGCCCGGCGGCAGGCTAGGAGATAGCCGGAGAGAGCCACACCCGGTGCTTTCCACTAGTTTGTTTATCAAAAGACTTGTTGTATAACAGCGCCATACCACAGAGTAGACCGCAAATGGAGTGATAGTGTACGGGATAGTAAACAGTCGTCGTTTGACGCAGGGTCTCGTGATATTTCAATATAATTGTGCGCGTTGATGTTAGCACTCTCTTTGCTCACTACTCCGTGACACAATATGTTAGCTTCGTTCGGTCACTCCACTATAACTCATTAATGCATTTATGTTATTCCGTCATCATACTCAATAGTAAGGTGGTTCAACTGTGTCTTATTTTAAATAATGTTTGTGGACTTTTAGATATTTTTTACGAAATAGTTACATAAAAGCAATATTAGCGTTTGATTCGATTTAAAATACAAACTAAAAAACGTATTTTTATACAAAACTATCGATTAAAGTACAATTATAAAGTTTACCTAATGTAAGTTTTATCAAGTCATTGTTAATAAACTTGAATAAAAAAAAAATGTAAAAGTGATTTTTAATTATTACAGATTTTAATAAATTTACATAATTTATAGGGCAGTGCTAATATTAAGACTGTACTGTTTATAAAGGTTTCCAAAGTTTACCACTTCCGAGTTTTTTACTATCGCGATACGTAATCATCGTAACGAAGTTAGCTACCATATATTTGTAAATATTGGATAACGAGTTATTTCTAAAACCATCACAAACATTTATGTAGCTTGACAATATACTTATCCTGTTAAAGTCATATAATTGACGTCACTTCCAGTTCCCACAATATGGTGTCTTACAGTGTAAAGACTTGATCTGGACAAAGTCTTCCATAGCATGAATCTCAATGTGTCCAAAGGTGTTAATTTTGAAGTGAAACTATAGAATTTTCAAACGGGATGCGAAAATAAAATAATGCGTCACAGATTTGTGTATTATTTTGGTTATTTTTTATTGAAACTTTGTTATTTTAAGGTACATATTTATTTAAGTAGCTATAACTAAAATCAGTCACTATGTCGATTAAAGGACGTGGCATTCACAATCAACTTTACATACTTGTGAATGGATTTGCATCAATATCATGACTAAAAAAAATAATGCCGATAATTCAGGATTTAAGCACACATTAACTTTTGCAATTGGTAAGCTCACAAGCTGTACAGATGGTCGCGTAAACCCTGTAAGGGGCACCGCATACGTTTCTGTCTGAAAGCACGCGGGTCGCAGCCATTGCATTTGTAACGCTACTAAATGGCAATAAGGTTCAAAGTACAGTTACTTCATTTCCGAAAGCGAAAAATGACCTTAATCAACAGTAAATTAATGAGTGTATTCAGTGAGATCCTTTTCAATTATTGAAACATAATTTTATTTAGCTATCTTAAGTTTTTCAACATTTTCTATTATTTCCACCGACATGAATTACACATTTTTTTAGAACGCGTAAGTAATATTATCGAAATTCAATATAGGCAGTAGAATCACAATAAACCGCCACCTAATAACTAAATTTCCTGAAATTGTACTGAGTATAGAATTCATGGAAAAACAAATCTCCCAGCACGGTTACAGAAAAGGATAAAAAAAATGTATGTTTTCCACTCACTCTATGGTCTTATTTGTGTACAAAAGAGGTAATATTAACGAGCGCCCTAAAAGAAAAGGCCTCGCATGCGGCGGCCCATGCCCTGCCTGTCATAGAGGACATTGAATCTGTTGACTAGCTGGTTGATGGCGTTGCAGCCCTTAGTGATCGTGCCCAGGTACGTCATCAGCGCCACGTCGTTGCATTGCTGGAAGTGAAACAAGAGCATTCATCAGTTGTCGAAATAATAACAACCAAAAGATGAGACGATTCGATTTCTAGGTTCAATTAGTCTCGGCTTTATAGGGTTTTATTCATAGCAGAACAACAATTTGACCTAGAAGTTTATTTGAAGAATGGGTTGGTCTCCTTGTCGATTTGGAATCTTAATGTGCACTGACAAACATTCTGATAAAACCTATTTAAGCATCTATTTTCTTTCCACTCTCTTTTCTCTTAGTAAACATCTTTAATCCCAGCTGACAACATGAATGTGTGGAGTTGTCGAAGACTCACCACTTATTGATGGACTGTGTTTGGTATGAGTCTGGGAGAAATTACCTATTTAGTGTATAGGTTGAACAGACTTGAAGTAGGCACATTCCATAAAATCCTGGCTCAACCAAATGGCGATGATGCCAAGAAACTGTTTATGTTCATGGCCCAGATATGAACAATTTGTATTTAGGGTACGATGGGACTGACCCTAAACAAATAAAGAAAAAAAACGTGAATCTTCGCCAGTTACAGGTAAAATATATACTCGTATGTATATAAGGTCTAACTATTCATACACGAAATATTTTCAGGGAATCATCTAACGACTATAACGAAGCCATTTCAAGGGATTTTTTTTTTATCTGAGTATATTTTTATAAAAAATAAATAATTTAAAATTACTTCGCCCACAAAATAAATACTAGCTCCTTATTTTTGAACATCCATTACGCTAGTTTACTACGACGTATTTACCTAGTGTCATCGTTAGAATATGGGAGTAAAGATTTTATGCAAAAAGTCTCAAAAATTTTTAGAATTATAATAATTTCGTAAAAAAAAAACACTCAGTTAATTTTTTTTTTCGATGCTCTGGCGACTTTACGACTTACAGAAGTTACTCTTAAAATATTTCGTGTATGAATAGTTAGACCTTATAAATATTGTATCAAAGTATACATACATTATAGAAATGTGTGCGGAACTGTTGCGAGGTAAGCAGAGGCAGTCTGTTGGACAGCGCGCGCGCCTCCCGCAGCAGCGTCGGCCGCGGCGGCAGCGAGCCGTCGCGGATGGCGCGCACGGTCGCCAGCACCGCCCGCACTCGCGACACTAACATCTTGATAGCTGAGCGTTGGGCTGTTAGGTGTTCCGCCACTGGAATAGACATACATTAGTTGTTAGACATCTCCCTCTGTGAGCTGCAATTACAAAAGGAAGGGACTCTATAACATAACATAGAACTAATACTTTGCGTCTAAATCTCTATACATCTAAATGGTGTAACAAGACCCTTAACGAAGCCGAAAGGCACTTTTTTCCCCGTCACGGTAGTTACGGTCAAAGTTCCAAATTTTTTACAAGTTTTATTTTTTAAATATGGTTGTGGTAGTGGTGGTGTGATGGTTTTTATTTTTTTATATATGTTTTAATGTAAGATTTTTACTTTAAACACCTCCACGACCTCCGTACTATTCAATACATCCATCAGCACAATGTTTTGTGTGCGTTACATTGAGTCCTACCGTAAAAAGTGATTTTTCACCCCAAAAAAAAAAAGTCGTTTCCCAACAATAATTTTTGCATAAAGTTACTTAGTTTGATTTACAGAATGCTTGGTTGACGGCTTCGTTAAGGGTCTTGTTACACCCTGTATATAAAAAGGACTATCCAATGTTTTTAGTATTCCCAGGATAACAGAAATCAAATCGTAATGACTTTGTATGTGATTCAAAGTCACTGTTTAATGTGTCGATATTGTTCTATGAGTTACCAACTTTTGCTGCTATAGTGTTATGTTTTTTTTTGACACAGTGGCTGAGCGATCGACTGCTGCGCTGCGTGTCGCGGGTTCGATCCCCGCACTGAACAAATATTTGTATGGCCTACAGATAGTTGTTCCGTCTCTGGCTGTTTGTGTATGTGTGTTTAAATGTCTGTAAACGCACCCACGATACAGGAAAAATTCAGTACGGTCTAAGTTTAAAAAAAAAATTCCTTACCTAAACTGTTAAGTGCAGCTTCGCCAGAAGACACCCTGGCCACATGGTCCACTCCGATTCTTTCAGCCTCCTCAGCAGCCAGCGTGTATGTGAGAGGAGCCAGCAACATTGTGGCTCTACCGTTTACTACGTCTATCACCGACTCGTATAACACCACTGGTAGTTGCTGAAATATTTTAAAGTTATATAAAAAAACTGTTTAGAATTGATATTATTTTTCTTGATTAAAATAATTTTCACATATGACTACCTAACTATACACATCTATAAATATTAAACAAAGACGGGTTAGTTACACCATTTATAACTCAAGAACGGCTGGACCGATTTTAATGGTCTCTGATTTTTTGGATTCGTCTCCGCCCCAAATAGCAAAATAACTATTAAAATATCTGAAAAGTTCACGGGGGGAAAAAAACAGTTTTTAAATAAATTAGGTTTGGCACTTTCAGCAATTGACAGCTCATGTCACGTAGGTAGAGGTAGGTAGGTAGGTAGGAAAAGGTGCATTATAACACATGCCGGACACAGGTAGTTGACAAATAAAAATAAACCCTTAGCCTCTGGCCCGGGTACTCAATCACTTTAGTGTGTATCAAAATCAACAGACATTTTGTAAAGAACTTGAAACAAAAATTAGGGAGTTGGTTATTTTTTTTTTGCAAAAAAGTTTTTATTGTACCCTTTTTAGTTGTGATATTTCACGCATATCCTAGTCAAGTACCAATTTTATAGCACATCATCCACACAGACGAAGAAGATTAATGCATATTATAGAGGACAACTCATAAAGTATCTAAGCAATCACACACTACCGTGAGCAGTGCATGCACTTACACATTTACAGTTGTAACATATACTACGTCAATACAACCAGTGTCCTGTCTGTGTGTAATGCGACAGCGCTTCTAACCGTTCCATGATGAATTTGAATGTGTGCCGTAATTTCAAAAATTATGAATTAATACTTCATATTTTTTATTTTTTTGGCATTTGCAGGATTTGATTGATTTCAGTATTCCGTTTTTATGGACAATTCATTGGCCTACAAATGAATTGTCCATACAAACCTAATAATAAAATTTCTACAGGAAACCATTTAAAAGACAATTAATACAATACTGTCAGTCCACTCACATCTCCGTTCCTGCCCGCAGGGTTTAGCATCAGCATGACTGGGCACTCGTTGATATCACAGATCTGCCTGTGAACGGCGATTTCCTTGTCCGTGGGGGCATCCCCAGTTGTATACCAGCCGAGGAAGTCCATGTCGGAGAATACTTGTTTGACTGTCCAATTATGAGAAATAAGTTATAAGGTATCTGTCCCAATTTAGTATACAAAGGAAATAAAACCAGTATAATATCACAACTTAGCATGAGGCTCCATTTCTGTTACCGCTATATGGAGTTAAAAATTTAAGTTATAACCCTAAAAATCAGTACTTAATTTTATTTGAACTTATGAAAAAGTAGGAACTTTGGCATCCAATGTCTCCATAACCAGAAGGCTCCCAGATATGGTCCCGAACAAAAACTGATCACAATTATGGGGAGAACAAGTGCCTTTCAGCTTTGTTAAGGGTCTTTTTACACACTTCATACACTATTAATTAGTATTTTCTAATGACTCTGACAATCTTACTGAATGTCTCAATATTTTAGCATTACCTGTAGAAATGCTCATGTAGATTTGGATCAATTTTCTCGAGATTCATAAATAGACTACAAGGTCTATCATAGGTGCAACTACATGGCTATTATATTCGAATTTGATGAAATCAATTGGGATGATTTTACTGGGGCTGGCCGATTTGTTGGATAGTGCTGTTAAAATAAATTGTATGAGCTCAGAGACAAGCATATCCCAACAAAATCAGTTAATTAAATAATATTTTTATTCACATTGGTATAACTCTAAATTCACATGGTACTAAGGGAGAAATATTGGTATCATCGTAAGTTTGAAACATGCAGTAAAATATATTCCACTTTTTCTATTTTGCGGAATAGAGTAGTTGGCTTGTTTTAATACATAAATGGATAAAATCTAATTGTCAAATTATTGTTCAGCAAGCCCTACTGCTAGCTGAATCTTGGAATCCTGTTTATTGTCTAAGTTAGCTTTATAAATGAATTTTAAAAGTCATGATCTTTCTGATGATGTAAATAAAGCTTGAGAGTACTCACATTGTTCTTCCTTTAAATTGTAATAATCTCTATCAATTATTATGTCTCCTTCAATTACACTGAACATTAATTCAAATGAATTCATTACTTCTATGTTTCGTCCTTTCTGCTTGCCAATTAGAGCTCCAATAACTGAAAGGTATAAAAAAGAATGGTGATTTTTAGGCACGAATTTCTTCATTTTAACACATAATGTATCGATAAGTACATACCTATCTGTGGGGATCCTTCCTGTGCTCTCAATCTTGTCCAATGTTCAGATACATTCATTATTACAAGAGGATGTAAAGATACTGTTACTGAACCAGAGGTTGCTGTTGTGACCACCACACTCTTCGCGCCTCCTGGTGCTGCAGGTGCAGGTGATGTTGGGTTAGGAGGATCCACAGCCGGCCCTGATGAGGCACTTTCCACCTCAACTTCCATTTCGAAGTCAATTCTATCGGCACTTGACATTATTGGATATAATTCACTATTCGAAGAACCTAAATTGAGCTACAATAGCTGCAGCCAACAATGCACACAACGTTAGCAACAAATAAATAAAAAGAACATGAAAAACAACAACCTGCTTTACGTTTTGACGTTAGTTAAATCACAGACAACAAGAAAGACAATAATCTAGTATTTTAGTAGTCTATGACAAGAATGGTTCTGATTTTTGACGTCAGTTTGACATATTTCTTTTTTGTACGTACACAAATAAAGGTATCGCTACACATGCTATTAAAGTAAGTCTTGTGAGTCTTCACTTCACCGGCTCCAGTGGCATCGACCCAGACTAGAGTGCGTCCAAAGAGCGTCATATAATGTTTTTGCGCTTGAATGACATTGTCAGTGTTTACTGTTCGTGAACATTTGTGAAACTGACAAAAAATTACACAAAGGTGCTCCCTCACCCGGGAGCATTCACCTTTAATGGAATAGAATGATACAATTTGTTACATGAACATAGTATAAACTGCAGATACATAAATAAAATCCTAAGTTGCTACTTAAAATCTTCAAGTCGTGAATATTAGTAAAAAAAAATGGGTGCGTGTACTTATGTACGCGCGTGAGAAGTTATACTTCAAGAATTAATTGTGTATTTATTGTTCTTCATTCCACAGTAATGTCTGCTGTTGAGCCGTAAAACTTTCTTCTATAGAAATATGTTCACTGAAATCATCTTGCTGAATTTCATTGTGAATTTGATTATCATTAAAGAATGACTCATCAACTTTAATATCGTACATAGTATACAATGGTGACGGAATTAAAAATCGTAGCCAACTTTTAATAGTACGCTTATTAACAATACTTTGTAAGTAGCTAGATCGATGAATTTTCTTACGTTTGATATGTACATTTATACAATAATCGTCATCAACATTTCGTGGAAGTGATTTAATCATATTATTAACTGAAACAGGAACATTAATTATTTGACCAAAAATACCGTACTGACCATTAACATGCCTCAATCTTCTGATCTGCATGAAAGGAATACGAGGTGAAATTAGTCTTTCAGAAACAAGATCTAAAGGTGGTAGATGTTGAGGTACGTCTGGATATTTAAAACCATTGAATGTAGACATTGAAGGAATATTCTTCTTGTTTAACGCTTGCACGCATGTGTTGCAAAGCTTTGTATTTTTCGCTGGTATATTGGGTATAATTTTTGTTAGAATTTCCTTATGTTCAGGAGACGGACTTTTCAAATCATCCTGAAACCACAACCTATCACATACTGAACATGGATATTAATAAAACATTTAATAAAAAGTTTGTGATAAAAATTAAAATTGAACATCAAATTATAATATTAATTTTTAATATTTGCTATTACTATTAATGGTACCATTAATAGTAATAGCAAATATTAAAAATTAATTATTAATTAAATCCATTACACTCTCATCATTTTTTCATAACGCGCCTAACTTCATACTGTTAATTTTGTGTCACAGGTGCGCGCGCATCTTAAAATTTCACTCTCATCATTTTTTCATAACGCGCCTAAAGAAGTATAACTTCAAAAATACGTTATCAAAAAGCACGCAACACACGAACACTATGACATCTGACATTTCAGAAGACCTTACTCTACACGAACGCCTCTAGCGGAAAATTCCCCCCTCCTCATTGCCTATTGTCGAAACCACAGACAGACCTAAACTATGCCTACTCTATGGCTGCTGGCTACGAATTTTTATAGTTGGGTTGGATTGGCTGCTGTTTGTGATTATTTGGTTATATTAGTGAAATGAACAACTGGCTACATTACATTGTGCTCAACAGCCAATAATTGCTTGCGATAAACAGCTAGTTGCAAACAAAAGCTGTTTGTAATTTACCATCCACAATTCAAGATTAACGTGGTACTTTTCTTCCACCTGTCATCGTGTCTTCAGCGCGGATTGCTGCTGTTCTCAGGTCAGCAGATATCTCTTTCTCTACACTAACATAAAAATGGCAACGGTAACTGCAATAAAAGCTATGACAGGCGTGGTCAAAGACATATCGCCCATATACTACAGGATATTGTCGAAATTTCCACAGCATTTTACTTTCTGTTTCGCCTATGGATCTGCTGTGAAACCACAGGCGGGGAACAATAAAAAGGAAAACATGATCGATTTAATATACTGCGTGGACAATTCGTATCGATTTCACGCAGCCAACATCGAAATGAATCCATCACACTACTCCGCGCTTCGATTCCTGGGCAAAGGGTTTGTTGCAAAGTTTCAAGAGAACTGGGGTGCTAAAGTGTACTTCAACACCCTTGTTGAAATGAAAGAAGAGAACATTCTCATCAAGTATGGGGTTGTGTCACAGAAAGATTTAATTGCCGATCTACTAGATTGGAATGATCTGTATGTGGCTGGCAGACTTCACAAACCAGTAGAGATTATAAAGCAGACCAACAGCTCTCAGTTACAGGGTGCTCTTCAGGCCAATCTACGCTCGGCAGTCCACACAGCTCTCCTCACTTTGCCAGAAACATTCTCTGAATATGAATTCTACTTTGCCATATCTAACTTAAGTTATGCTGGTGACTTTAGAATGACATTTGGCGAAAATAAAAACAAAGTGAGGAACATAGTACAGCCACAGCTGTTAAACTTTCGTGAATTGTACCGACCAATCTTGCAACAGTTTCATGCCTATGTTGACGTTCCAACTGGAGACTCACAGTGCCATCAGGATATAAGTCCAGAGACTAAACTGCATCACTTGATGCAGCTGCCGATGGTGCCACAGCGAAAAATTGTCAAATTTTGGAACCATGGTGGTCTTCAACAAGACATGGAAGATGTCCTGCGAGCAGTGGCTTACGACATTGATTGTGCTGTCATATTAAGACAAATACTGAAGGATATAGTTTGGCAGTCCAGTGTGAGGCAATCTTTAAAAGGCATTCTCACTGCTGGTTTTCTGAAGTCTGTTCGTTACAGTGCTAAGAAAATAGCGAAAATGTTTTAATTGTAACTTTAAACGTTGTATATATATTTCTGTATATAATAAATGTAGTAAGTAAATTAGATTTTGTATTATTCCTGATTTTAAAACCTCTTTTTTGCTTTTAGGTCCAATATGATTTCAGATGAGTCAAGCAGTGATTCAGAAACAGGTAGATTCAAGGGGCGAGCAAAAATTCAAGAAGATAAATCTTCTAATCAAAGAGCTGAGAATATCAGAGATTCAGGAAGAGGTAGACCTTCTGGACCTGACAGATTTAATAGAAATTTTGACAGAAAAAGAGATGAAAGACCACGCTCTGATAGACATTCTAGAGATAGAGAAAGGGATAGACACAGGTATTCTAGACAATCACCTGTAAGTAGAAGGAGACATTCAAGGGATAGAAGTCCAAGCAGGAAATCACATGAGAGGAATAGGCACAGAGACTCTAGTGATAAATCAAAAGTCAAAGAACACAGGAGTAGTAGTAGAGATAGACATAAACATTCTGGATCTACTTCTAGATCCTACGTAGCTCATGATTTTCGAAAAGAAAAAGAAGTTAAGGAAGACACTCGGCGTAAAACAGAAAGAATTAAAAGTCCTGAGAAGCCCATAAAGAAAGCAAAAGAGAAATCACCATCACCTGATCATAAATCTAAAAGATCTGAAATATACATACCTCCTCCAATGATAGCACAAAAAAGAAAAAGTGAAAGTCCAATCATCATTGAAGAGCATGACAATAGTGATGCTTCTGAGGAAGTGCAACCTGGCTCTTACTATAACATGATACCAGCTGTTGTTGTGAAAGAGAAAACTGATGAGTCCAGTGAGATTGATTCTTCTGATGACGAGAGACTAAGAGCAAAACTGTTGAATTTAGAGAAAGAACTCCAGAAGACCAAAAAGAAGAAGCATAAAAAGAAACACAAAAGAAAAAGTTCCAAATCCAGCAAAGATAGGGACAGAGATGCTACAGCAGCAGTAGAAGTAAGTAGCACAACTGACATTGATTTAAAAGGTGATGTGTTAAAAAACGAGGCTGAGGTTGTGGAGGAAGTGTCTTCCACACAAAAGAATGCTCAAAAAGAAAGTTGTGAAGAAGGAGAGATATCAAGTGATGACTCTCAGAGTGAGATTGAAATAGATCCAACAGACTTGAGACACAAATTGAGGCGTACGGTGCCACGGGGTGATGATAAGTCAGGTCCTGACGTGTGTGGACCAGCGCTGCCGCCGCATCTCGAGAAGCGTTACGAGCGAAGTGCCTCTCCAGATATTGAGGGTCCTGCTCTGCCAGCACATCTTAAAAGAAATCCGAAAAATATAGGTAAAGTATAAAATATTTTTTGCACTAAATTAGCTGGCGAAAATCCTTATTGGCTTTTCTTTGCTTATGTAGCATTAATACCAGTTACCTTCTAGCCTCATGCAATATTACATAGTGAAGATATACTACACCATAATAATATTAATCAATATTTTTGTACTTTAGGTCCATCTATTCCTGATAATATACGTAAAGTACTGGCTGAGAAGGAAAGAGAAGTTATCAAATACGAAAGTTCGGATGAAGACTTGGGCATCGGGCCTCTGCCGGCCGGCGCTGAAGAAAAATGGTCTGACGCTCACCGGCGGCTCGAGGAAAGAGCTCTAGACATCAAAATTAAGAATTTAGATGGACATTCAGATACAAGCAACATAAAATCCAGAGAGCAATGGATGCTAGAGTTGCCTGAGGGTAAAGCAAAAATCATTGGTCTAGAAGCGAGGAGCTTTAGACCTAAGGAGGGCCCGGATATGTCAGATAGGTGAGTTGTATCTATGTTCAAGCCATAATATTATTTAATTCTCATGGAATGCACATCCATCATTACTCATGCATAATTATACAAACAATCTTGTGTATAAACAACAGTTAAGGAAGTACTGTACTCAACAATTCCAATGAACTAGGAGATATATTTTCCTAGTATTATCTAGTCATTAGATTATATTAGGAAAATATATCTCCACTAGATTCTAGAGCAATAAATTGAAATTTAAATAAATAAATTCGTAATGCTTATATCCGCAGATCAAGCTGGACAGACACTCCAGAGGAGAAGGCAAAAAAAGCTGCCGGGGTCGCGAAAGAGGAAGATGTGGAGCTGACCTTAAAGCAAGAAGCAAGGATGCGCCACATCGCCAACAGGGATGACGAACAAGAGTCGGCTGTCAAGTGAGTAACTATACCTATATATCTGATAGCCTCTAAGGGCTGCTTCTAATATGTACACTTCAGTACCTTTGTGCTCACCCAAAATTCACTACTTCTCAGGTATATTATTATTTACACTAGAAACGGGATATTTACCATGTACGGTAACGGTAACGGGATAGTTAACATGGTAAATATCCCGTTTCTAGTGTAAATAATAATGTTAGTGACCATGATAGTTTAAAACCTTTCTCAGGTATACTCTGAGAGGTCTCAAAGTTAGGCGCGGTTTACAGTTACACCCATAAATGTTTTAAATTATAATGTTGTGTATCAGAAAATGTGTAATGAAATGCCTCTCTTTTTTATTGCAGAAAACACAAGAAGAAACACAAGAGAGATGAAAGCCTTCTAGATTTGCATCAAAAGAAGTTGAAAAAGAAGAAAAAGGTAAGCATATAATATGTACAGTCACAAGCACCATTAAGTTAACACTTAACAACTTTTAAAAGTGTTTTTCTCCTACTGTTATGATTAAAACTTCATGTTGTACGAACATAGTATTTTGGAACTCATATTTTATGAAAAAGATCCTATCTCCAAGTTACAATCGTTATTTCTCACGAAAATTGCTTTTAAAAATTTTAATTGCTTTTTGACTGTACATACCTATACGCAAATTATTATTGTAATAATCCGGGGGGATGTCCCATAAAGGCGACCCTATTGTCAGTAATAGCGCACGAATCTTGATTGTTGAACTGTAATCCTATGGGAAAATCGCAATTAAACACCCTGCAGTGGCGTTCGATACTATACCATCGAATTAATAATCTAACTTTCTGTTTTTCTTTTATGAACAGAAGGAAGAAAAAGAAGATGGTGGCAAAAAGGAGCGGCGCCCGTTCAGTCGAGACGTAGATCTTCAAGTGAACCGTTTCGACGAAGCGCAGAAGAAGTCCATCATCAAAAAAGCCCAAGACTTAGATGGAAGGTTTTCTCGAGGAGAAGCTAAATTTTTATAAAATAATGCCACGGCTGAATAGCAAAATAGTAAGATCACGGAATTTTGAACCGTAAAGGTAAAATAATTAGTGATGTAGGCACTTATTTTATCATGGTTCTATTTTACTATGCTACAATATTCTGTAAATGGAGTATGTTAACTTGTTTCTGCTATCCTTACTAGTAGGCAGTAAAGTAGCAAAAGCTCAAGGGGTCTAAAAAGGCCGCTTTAAATTATAATAGGATAAAATGAATTAGGGTCCAATTTGTAAAATGATCACAAAGTGAAAGTCATAATATTAACTGTGTCTATAACTATTTTAAGAATTTTAACGTGATTCATGTTATTATCCTATTACGATTCTGCTGAAGAGGCCATTTTAGACCATCTGGTTAGGGCATTAGACTGACAATACAGAGGGGGCCCTCTTGTTCCAAGCATAATACTATTTTTTAAAGTGCGAGCGGCAGAGCACACAACCCTTGGTATCATTACCACTGTTGAATAAACTTATTGTTATACTTGTAAGGATAAAAATGAATAGAACAAAACTTATGTCTTCTTTCATACATGGTCCCACCAACTAAATGTTACCCTCAAAAATATGGAGATGTCATTTGAATGGAATGTTTTCTGTAGTAACTACAATTTATGCTGGCAGTTTTATCAATTACAAACAATAATTTTTATTTATTAGCTGTGTTTGCATTAGAGCCCTATTTTACTGAAGCCCAGTAGTTGCTATGAATGTCCTGTTTTTAGTTTATTTGCATAATAAACCTCATCATATATTTTGAGTATCTTTTGTAAGTTCCATAGATACATTGAGCAAGGGAAACTTTCACATTTTATTTTATGTAAGTCTTTTGAAAATCTCTTTGAAGCAATACCTACCAAATCATTAACGAAATATCTAATGTGGTTTTAAAAGCTGTAGAATCAGTGTGTAAAAGCCCTGAATAGCTAACAAGCTTCAGGTCATGGTCAGTGACAACCACTTTGAAGAATAAACATACTTTTGCCTTTAAAAATGGCACTTTAATTGTTTTAATTATTATAATAAATTATGTTTATGATTTACTGTTGTAGTAGCAATTGTATAGTATTTTAGGACACGTGTCCTTTGTAAGGAATGAAATTAGTAAGAATTTTTAATAAGCTATACGTATTTTTAGTTAATTCAATGGTTTTACGGAAGTATGCACTTTTTATTTAATGTTCAGGTTGCAATGTTATAGTTGGGGCGAGGATATTGTAACGACGTGTCGTAGAAACTGGTAGATTTCATACAATGTGGTCAAGTAGTAATTAAAGCACGACTATAATACCAACATATTTGTTCTCACAAAATCTTAGCTGCGGCTATGTTATGTATTTACACTTAGACCACACCTGCGCGGCCAGAGCGAATGTTTACAAAAACACGCGCTGGGTAGATGTTAGCGATATCATTGAGTAATCCTTTAGTTTATGGTATTTTATCATGCCCTCTGTAATACATCTATGTCGATATGTCTACTTACTCCTTGATAAACAGGTGAAATTTACAGACCTCAGTATTCCATCTTGTCACCCTCGCCTCCAGTTTATTTTGATGGCTAATGAACCGTTTTAGAGATTGGCTTGGTCAGCCCAATTTGTCTCTGGCTGCGCAAGTGCAGGCGGCTTATACACCGAAATCACGGTTGATATCTGATATTATTATGTTACTTTTGTAAATCGGCCTACTTGGGTCGCCGTGTTTTGTCAAATCGTAAAACATAATTTTACAGGTTCTATTGGAACAATGTACAAAAGTTTACTATGCAGACATAGCAGAAACTAGTTGTTAATATACGGAAATATACGGTTTTACCCCATACTTTCTTGTTTCAATTAAAATAATTGATTGTCTATCTAATTACCTCAGGCTTATTCAAAGTTTAAATAGTTCTTGTTGGCTGAGTTTGAACCTTTGAATTTATTCGAACCTAGACAACTTCGAGAAAGCTAACTTTTTGTGTACTGTATACTATTCAACATTATAAAATTCGTCAAAATCATTCTTTATATTTCTTGAAAAGGTATTTATGTAAAAGTAAAACAACAGTCTTCTTATAAATATAAATCTTTTACTATAATAAATGCAAGACTAAACTAACACGCGCGAGTGCATTACTCGGTTAACTTAGTGTCGACCGTGGCTGTGGCGTTGTTCTTCTCCGCGGAGGGGCAGGTCTTCACCTTGGTTTCTACGCAGCAAAGAGCCTCGTCTGCGGTAATGTCGGCGTACGTCCAGGGCTTGTCGCACACTTGGTAGAATGCTGACAACTGCAACAAAACATGGGTGTTAATAAGTTATTACATGCTCAGGTCAGCAGTTGCAGTTTACACAAATCATCAGCTAATTACCTTCAATTCCATTGCGTTCTTAAGTCTAATGCATAATACTTCTGGTCCCTTAGCCTTGGTTGCGGTGGCCAAGGCGTTGCAAAGGCTCTTGCAAGTGCCAGCGCCCTCGTCGTCGCACTTGACGATCAGGCCTGGGTTCTGTGAGAGGAGGGGCAGAGCGCCGACCTCTATTGCGTTCGTCGGGAACCCACCGCACGAGCAGTTGCCTTTTGTTGCATTATCGGTTGCTGGTGAGCTGTGGAAAGTGAACAATGAAAATGTTATATATATAAACTGCAAATGTTTACCTTATACTGGGAGCAACATTATGAGGTACTGATCCATAAAAATATTAATTGTAGAATAGGTGAACTGCGCTGCCATTCCTCTAACCACGCCTTAGCTAGACCGCCTTCCTTGATAATCTACTGTCGCTAAGCAGGTATATGGTACGATAAATAAAACCTGTGACATACACAATAGTTTTGTCCTCGGCCAGTATGAAGCTCAGTCCGCACAGCAGGATGATGCACAGGTCACACAGTAGAACCCTGGAAGACATGTTGACTGCAGCTGAAGCGACTTACTGACGGAAGGCATTGGTTCCGCAACATTTATATAGTGAAGTGGAAGGAATTCACAAGACTGCACCGAATTATGAATTGAGCATGCTTTCTGATTTAAATTTCAGGACATGGTGTTTTTTTCGACTACGTAAAGGTAAAAAATGTTTTGAGGACTCGTTTGGTATTAGTTGGCACGGTAGGTGAGCTTTGGTACTAAGGGGAGGGGGTCGCGGGTTCGCTTCCGAACAAACATCTGAGGCCCAACCGCGAGCGCGCAGTGTAAACGTAACCTAAATACGTCGACTTGAAAATTAAAAATACTCATTTCTTTCACGTTTCACACAAAATATTTACAATATTTTCATACTTTATTCATAATTATCTATGGATAGGTAAAACTGATTGTGTTTGTTGAATACAATTTAACTAGAACGCTATGGGATAGGTAATTAATTGTATTTTCGATTTAAAAATCGACGTTATGGTTACACCACGCCACAGCGTAACCGAACGCTCGTGCTAGGGCCTCCAGATGTCCTTAGGTTATGTTAATTTGACAAGTAGGTACTTAGGTACTAGTCAAATGCAAAGCAGTAGGTAGGTACAACTTGTTAGTATATCTAGGTATATACTAACAAGCTATAGTGTGAAAGCCTAACAATGAAGCAACGGATTCATAAAAAATCATCTATACAAATAAATAAAATTGAAGTGTCGAAATAACAGCTCGAAAGTATGAAAGTATAGTGTACATTTTTTACATTTTTTCAAGTTTGCCATATGTCATTATTTCCCAGAGTTTGATCCTTATTAATGACACTATCGAATGGTGTAGGTAATAATAGTGTGTTTTTTTTCCAAAATCAATGGGTTCGATTCCTGGCTAGGAATATTGTTTTTTTTTAAATCTAATGATGCAGTTTTAGTTTTCATCAAAACCGGGCTCGAGCCTCCTTTGAGTATTTTTTGCTATTCAGTTGAAAAAATCATCCTGTATACGGTACTTATAATAAAAAAACATTTATTTTTATTTCTGTCTCTTTGTTTGTTCCGGCTACTCTTAGAAACGGCTGGACCGATGTTGACGGGACTTTTACTGGCAGATAGCCGTTGTTATACCTAAGGAGTAACTTAGGCTACTTTTAATTTAGAAAAATAGTCAGAGTTCCGACATTAAAACTAAAACCCTTGAAATTGTTAACAAAATCCGATTCAAACGGCTAATCTCCTAAGCGGCTAGACTGATTTCGACGGAACTTTTTCTGTAAGGAGTAACTTAAGCTACTTTTATTTTAGTATAGGAATTAGGGTTCCGTGCAAAAAAATTAAAACCCTTGAAATTGGGAACAAAATCCGATTCAAAAAGGAAAGTAATGTTTTTTTTAATAATTTCACGCGAATAAAGGTCGCGGGCAACAGACACTAATGATAACATAAGAACCTGCCTAAAAAATCAGAACAGTTGCCTTCAAATTAGCTGCTCTACCTGCCTACTACTTTTTTGGACCTATCCTGAAATATTCGTACAGCGTGGACACTGCAGTAACACGAGCAACTTATGTTTTGATATGTGAATACCGGATTTGTTATGATTGCCCTCATACAATAAGCCGTTACTTGTTACTATTGTGTATGGTTTTGTAATTATCCATACAGGTATCATCATTTGACACCAGAAGTTCTAGAAACCATTATTTCGCGTTTTGTAGGCATCACATTTACACCTAGGTACATACAGAACCCTTGAAAGTACCTATTATCGCCCATAGTAGTTTTTCCTGATGTGATAAAGGATATCTTTGTTAGCCAGTTAGTAAAACATTGTTTTGATTGCTAAATAATGCATCGATAATATTATAAATTATGGGCATAGTGACGAACACTAGCTGAATTTACCAAAAGGTTGACTGGTAGAAAATGCCTATGGCATTAAGTTCGCCTCTGTAGTTTTGTGCTTGAAGTGTTGGATAAATCAATAACTTCATTAAAACACTTATCTCCGATGTTTTTGTACCGTCTGATAATCAGTAGAGGTACCTATTTTATTATGTATTTACCTACCACACCATTCACTCATATAAATACCTTACAAAAGGTACTCCACCTATCGTAATACTGCAACGGTCTTCTCACTTTTACGTAATCAAAAAACAGTTGCAAAAATTAAGTAAATGTGTCGCGGGACTCGAATCCAGAGCATCGGGCGCTGCAGCCATTCCAATACCATCTGTGACCAATAAACAACTTTAAAACTTGTTGTCCTTGGAAGACTATGTCGAGTACTGTGCGTAGGTACGCTAGGGAGCTCTGTATGGTTGTGTCGATACGAAATTAATGACTTTATTATCAATTCAATTCAATCAATTTCAGCTTGTTACTTTGTAGAATGTGCTAGTACTGTAAGTAATAAGAACAAATTATA
This sequence comes from Noctua fimbriata, assembly GCA_905163415.1. Taxonomy (NCBI): domain Eukaryota; kingdom Metazoa; phylum Arthropoda; class Insecta; order Lepidoptera; family Noctuidae; genus Noctua; species Noctua fimbriata. Next base: position 12,783,227 of record LR990922.1, on the reverse strand, counting down.
ATTTACGCTTTATTTGTTTCAATATTTAGGAGTTGTATACAACATTATTTTTAGTATATGCGAAACCTGAATATAGTTTGTTCAGAATAAGTGACTGAATCGATTCCAATAATTTTTAAACCATGTTATAATTTGTCCCAAAAATATTTCAAAAAAGTTATAAGTTACGAGCGACATTAAGTACCTATCGCAATAATTTAGGTACCTACTGCCAAATTATTATTATCAATGAGCTCAAGACGAAGCGAGACGCTGGAGGCGCGCGCGCGACGCTCTGCTTTGTGACCACATTTTTGTGCGGACTACCAGGTAACAGAACAAGCTTATAACTTGTTATTTTTCATGATAGTTTTGAAATTTTTTACATAGATACATTACATAAAAATATTAGACACGTGTTTCAGGTTTCGCACTAAAACTAATGTTGTAGATATGTGTACCTATCAGTGGCGAAGGGTCCACAGAAGTAGATTCTTACCGGCTTCCCTTTGAAAAATGGCAGTCAGTATTCTATAGACAAATAATATAATCACATTAATCCAGCTTACTTCTTACAAAAATTGACCCTTGGCTAATGGTACCTATCTACCTAACTTAATGTTACTAGCTGGCGCTCCTAAGTTTTGGTCAGAGCGAACTCATTAACGAGCGTGGGAGTCTTGGTGGTATTATATAAGAATTTGGTGCGGAAATAGGAAGGGTCGCTATGTAAAAATCCATAAATGCAAAAAAAAAATTCAAAGATTGAAAAATATTTATTTCTGTAAAATAATACACGCATTCGTGAAGTAGTATGAAGGCCGCCGTCCACGTATATTAACAAATCGTCAATCTAATAAGTCGTATTTTTATTGCTTTTTTGATAGAGTTATCAGCGAGAAATACGTTGACAACAAAAATAATAATTGTTCTTGCACATAACATAAGTTCAATTACTGCAGACACATTTATGCCACATAAAAGCATTACATACGACACAATATTTCCTCCATACAGCGTCAAACTTAAACAATAAACATTAATGAGTTAATTTAAACATATTCTCGCCATACGATCACGTTATTATTATTAATTAATTGTCAAGATTTATTATTGTACTCCGTAACAAATTTTATAAATACTGGTAGGAAACAATTTCGAACTAGGAACATATTTCTAATTTTATCAGGTAGTATAAAGGCCAGGCACGTGCATTGCAGGCGCTGCCTACTTGCCTACCTCATAAGATCCGACGTTAGAATCAATGTGATGTGGGGCACAACAGTATGTATGTGCACCTCATTTCTTAAATCAGTGTGGTATGGCCTTCACATTGCATACCGCACCAATTCTATTGTGACATGTTATGATCTGTCAAGGAAGAAAGCGCTGAAGAGCACCTAGATCAGTGTCGCATGGAAGAATTATGATTTTTCTAGGCCATTGTGTAACCTCAGTATTGGTAAAAATGTCACTTATATCACTCTGGTTCTGGTTTAAACTCTCTTTAACTATCACTACAGAAATAAAATATATCAGTCATCATCACCCAACATATTTATTAAAGTGAGTAAAATAGTTTAATTGGATGTTATGAGGTAGGCAAGTAGGCAGTGCTTACCTACAATGCATGCACCTGACAAAGGCATACTTTCTATGAATACACTTATTGTACTTTAAAAAAATATTTTTCTTAGAATTGTTACAATGTTCATTAGGTATTATTATTTCAGAAAACTGAAATTTTTTGATGATGGCAGCACCAGTTTATAAAAAGTGTGTAGTCTCAATTGTTGTTTGACTAACTCCCAGTTTCCAATCCGGTTTTAATTTGATTGTCTTAAGTATCATTTCACTTATTGGCTGTTGTTAATCAAGCACAACTTGAGATTTGGCAGTGTATTACAGATCAGTGAGTTGATACAGGCTATCAGAAAACAAATAATTTCTTCTAATTCTACTTTTCAGTTCATATCATTGACAAATTCTGTCAATGTCTGTCCATGTCCTAACTAGGTTCCTACTTCCTATCCAATATAAAGTCAACTGTCTCTTAAGGTATAAGTACCAACACTATGATAATAAAAAGTATTATTATTAACTATTATCTTTGGGGTGCAGGCTTTGGTTTAGGCATTTTCACTAACAAAGGTTGAATTTCCTTCTTCTCGTCATAACTCTTCCACATTTCATATAAGTTTATTATGGACCTCACAATCTCTTGGATCTGAAATGAAAAAGAATATTATTAAAGTTAGAAGTAGGTTGACCTCATTGGTTGAAAGTCTGTTGACAAAACCAGAAAACAAATAAGTGTCTTCAGTCAATTATTTGACTTAGAATAATGACCAGAGCGCCTTTTGATACTTGTACATCTTTTTAGTACTATTATAGATTTGTAGTTTGTAAATAATGTAAGTATTCTTTGAAATGAATTCCTAATATAATGTTTACATGGGTGAAAAATGTGGTAAACGAAAAATAAAATACAATTATTATGTAATTAAAAGGCAAAGCAGAAAAATATTTCAGCTAAGACTGTATTTCATTCTTTAAATAATAATCTAAACCTTTGATTAGTTACTTAATTGTTTCCTCACCTTGTCCATGTCAACATTTAGTTCCGCAAACCAAGGCTTGTGGCTTTCCTTCCCAAGCATCACACATGCTATGTGAAGTGCAGCTATTGCTATCTGAAACAAAATAATCACAGTCAAATTGAATCAAAACTTTACAGTCATATCTTCAATGTAACGCAACTAGTAAATAGTTATTTGTAATAAATACCTGATATGGAGGATAGAGTAAACTGACGTCAGTTCTTAAAGAATCATTCACTATCCTCCATGCATAAGTTAACAACTGATCGTCTTGTCCAATGTCTTGTACAAACAACAGTAATGGTCGGTAAGGCTGGTACACTATCAAACAGCAGTCTAAATTCTCCAACAAATAGAACTCACACTCTAATATATGGTTAGTTCTGTACGGAAACTCCTGCTGTCCGTATGCATAACTAAACTTATTCTTTATCACTGTTTGGCAAGTGGTTATTAGACGAGAGTTCGAGATCACACCAAACTCTTCAACCTTGGATGCAAGGAACACGCATGTGGGTGCTAAAAGCAACGGGTCAATACATTTTAACGAGTTCCTTGCGTAAAACCTCTTGAAGTATACCGTAGCTGTGGCTATAACTTGTTGTCGAAGCTTTAACTGTTCTCCTAAAACCTGAATTATGCTTGCGAAGAAATTGAATATTTTTTGGTACTCTTCTTCAGACAATATTCCCAAATCATGTTGACGATCTCTTATAAGATCCTGTTTATCTAATATCCACTGTTGGTGATGAGAACTTTGCCAGAAATTACCTGCCATTATAATAATTGGAAATTATGTTTTAAAAATCTAAATAAATATTCTGTAACCGACTGTCATACATTGACATAAAACCGTAAAACGTCAAACATACGTCATAGACAACGACCTTTCTATAATGTATTTTTTACCCGACTGCGATGAAGCCCAAAAGAAGGGTTATGTTTTACATAGTTGGCAATCGTATCTTTTCTATTTATTACTCCGAGGTAACCCACGACAAAAGATTGTTGAACGACTAATGAACTTACACAAGGCAGCCCACGGCTATGCCACAAGAAGAAAAGCACCTTAAATATTGAATATAGGATGTTTTATTGAAAGAAGACTTCATTTAGATTTTTAAAAATAAATTTAACTGCGTTCAAAGATTTTAATATAATCGCCTATCGAACCCGCCAAATGTCAAAAAATCCTTTAGGATATTTTTTCTCATTTAAAATTCCATCTTAATAAAAGGAAGACCAAGAAATTTACCATTTTATTTAAAATTTAGTCAGTAGATGTTATACGATGACGTCAGGACTGTTGATAAAAAAATTGACATTAAATTTAGTTCATGAAAATGAATAATAGACTTTCCTCTGACTTAAAAAATTACAATAGTTAAGGTAGATACTTTCCTTCCGTGTGGCATAGCCGTGGGGCGCCCTGTATACCGGTGTAAAATCTACCAAGACACAAGGATTTATGACGGATAATTTATAGCTTGATTTTACTATTTTCAAACGTAATTTATCATTTTTATTTAGACCCTCCGCCTTACACAGTAATTAGATCTCGAAATCCAATCTACAGTCGAATCTCTAACTTTTAACACAATTGAAAAAATGCTGGTAAATTCAAGTTGCGGAGGTGTCAAGTTTCTTTTAGGCATATTAAAATACATTTCAATTTAGTCAGATAAATGTTGATAGCTAATGCTTTTTTCTGTTGGTTGATACGGTTGATTCAATGTGGAGGTGAGGAGGTGCAGTGCTACATGGCTCTTTTGGGTGTTAGTTCCTACTATGGCCACGCGTCATAAGAGCCATGCTGCACTATAGATTGCTCTATCTAGAGGTGACTCGGAATGTGCCATACATACCATATTTATTATCGTATGGCGGGTGTTTACTTGGTTTTGAAAGAGTTTAAAATCAGACATGTCAAATGACATTGCCCCATTTCCATGCTTGTTCCTCCTTGTTCCTCCAGCTTTTTTACTTTAAAATATCTACTTAAATAAAGATATAAAAATGCACGTTTACATACAGGTAAGGCCAATGATATTATGCATAGGTATTTGTATTAGTTTAGTTTGTATCTTCCATCACCCGCATTGTTGCTAACTTTCATAATATTACGTCGCACGAATAAAGTAACGTGTGTATGGGCTATGCGCCGCGCCGGTGTGAAATGGTTATTAGCGCTAACGTAACGCTTTGTTGTAGCGACTCGAAAATTACGCTATTTTTAGAGGTTCATGGGTGCGATAACTGTTGGGTAGTCGCTTTTGTAAGAACACCACAGCCTTGTGAAGGTGAACATCCGGAAACAAAATAAAAAAACAAGTTTATTTTTATATGTTTATAATAATGAGTTTATTATCATTTCCTAATTATTTTATTTCTTACAACAAAAATAAAATGTTGAGTATTGAAATTCGGTCCTTGTTCCTTGTGTGTCGTTCTCCTTACAATCCTAAGATGTCATTAATGGTGTAGTCCTTGAGAACGTCATTGACGACGTCGAAGAGTTCTTCGCTCAGCGTTTGGCTGACGTTCTCCAGTTCAGCCTGGATCACGGCCTGTGTTAGGTTCTGAACATAGTTGTTGATGAAGGCGTTGATAATGTTTGACCCGGTCATGCCGTGGATTTGGATCTAGAGAATAACAAAAACAACATTAGGTATCATCAATTATGATTATCGATTAAGTTATAATAAGTAACTTGTTAATCCCCTAATTATAAAAATAATCCATACGTAATAGTGTAGGTACTCATTGTTGACGATCCAAATGAAATAAATAAAATAGGTAATACTAAAAGAATCAAACTACATAAGGTGATTCCTTCAATGTAATAATGTACCTACTATAAACTTAATAAGTCGCAAACTTCAAGCTTCTATTTCAGTTCAAACACCGGTAATTAAATAACCAATGGTCAGATATGAACGGTGCCAGGAGAAACCCGGGAACTGATGAAGTAAGGGTGCAGGCGGTTGGCCTACATTTCACTCGGTTATCTTGGCATGTCTAGGAAGTGACTAAATAAATCTGATAATGACACGATTTGACATTAAGAAAGGGAAATACAAAAAGGATTAAATCAATATTCTGGCTTACATGGGTGTCGTGGATGTCGATGTTGATGTTCAATTCACGAAGAATCAGATGTCCTGCTAAGAGGTTGCTGCCCACCCTCATGTCCATACCGACTTCGATGCGGTGGGCAAAGATCCTGGAGGAAGGTATAAAATTAGGTTGATAATCCTGATATACTTGCCTACGATTGCCTGACAGTTTGAGAACTCTTTGTACCCAAATGTCCTTCCTATAGGCTGCATAAAGATACTATCTACTAATGCCACAGTGTTATGCGTCTAAATCGTTGTGAGCGCCAGGGTAGCCCGCGAAAATGAAATTTTCTTACGTTTTTTGCAATTTGCAGGTCAGTGTCACGTTGTATGTTGATGAAAAATGAGTTGCGCTAGTAACACGTATGTCTTACAGAATTGTAATAATTAAAATCATTATCACAACCCTCAAAGTTCATATATCCCCATTCAATAACTATTTCATTCAATGGAGTGAATCTTTCAAAGACTCTTTTTCGATCGGTTTCTTCATCAGACACAAATCTGCATGGCCCAAGTATGACTTGACCAAAATTATGTCTGGACTTTAAAAGAGACTATGACTTCTGATTGTTGTGGTGTTCGTTCTCAGAGTAGTCGGATCACAAACATCGGACTCCATGTTAGTTTTAAAACATCATTTATTCTTAACTAAAGCATTAAAGACCTCTTCGCAAACGATTTACAGAAATCAACATCATTTATCAATCTTCTGCTATATCAAAATACCATGAAGAAAATATTACGGTACACACCTGAATCCACCGCCAGCTCTGTGGCTTAAAATACCAATTCTTGCGCGGGCGTCGTAGCCACCTGATAAAAGACAATCATTTTTTCAATCTTTTAATACCCTAGTGTGGATTAAAGTGCTAATAGGCTTATGTATTTAGGACCAAACTATCGCAGATTAAGTATATTTTATCAAGCTATCAATTAAATTTTTGTTTTCTGTGGTGCGTGGCGTAAAATAGTTTACGTCTTGAGAATTTTGCTGTAGTCATTATAAACAACTACTATTAAGTTAGTGGGCTTTCCACCCGGGTACTAAAAAAGGGAACCTGCGTCATCAGCTTAACCTATATTGATATTCATCGTAACCATACATACGTACATATTCTGAAAGGTATTATGTGAAGTACTTACAATAACGTTTCTAACAATTTTGAACTTACCAGTGATAGTAATCCGAGGGATAGTGATGTGCGCTGCGAAAGCAAGTCGGATCGCGTTGAAGGTGAGGGAATCCAGCACGTACCAGCGGAGACCTTCCATCTCGAAGTCGTTGATCGTTACCGTGGCTGTCGTACTGCAAATATCAATAAACAATACTTTAAATGTAACTTAAAGAGCACTTTGGGAACAGAGGTGTACAGAAGTCATAGAGACTGAAAGAAAAACTACTGATTAACTGAACTCACACCTAACTGATTTTGATTGAATGAATTACTTGATTCAAGTTCGTCCATAATTTCGAAAAAAATCTTTTGAAACTTCGCTCCGAAAGTTTCATGTCTTTTCATTGTTAATGATATAATAAATTTTGTATTCAAGAGCATAAACTCTGTTACATAATCTAGACAATAATCCAAAAATAAACATACGCAGGAGTTCTGTATTCAAAGGGTCCGATGAGAGGTATCTCAAGAACGTCGAGAGGGGGCAGGTCGTCGTTTCCATGAATCACGACATCCCTGAAGTCCTCGATCATTTCAGCGAGGGCGTCAGCGACCACGCTACGGGCCTGTGCGTCTAAAGCCTGGATCTCTTCTATAAGCAGCTTATCATCTTCAGTTACAGCATGGTCCTTTGATAATAGGTCTAGTTCCAGGTGGAGGTCTTCCAAATGATTTTCAACGCTTTCCACTAAAATAAAAAGTAATTGTAAATGTATAATTATTGCCCACGAACTTAAATATAGGGATAAAAATAAAAGTGCTTCTAAGGAGTCGGCCGGGCGGCGGCTGTTGATACCGTTATAGTGGCCGAGTAGTCTGTGTCATGTTATACGGTCATAGCACGGTCCTGGTATGGTACGGTGTAGTGGGCAGAATCACTAAATGTACACGAATCCTAGCGTATCCTTCTCATTTTTATGTATCATGAATGGGTGGCTCATAATATGAAGTTGCCACTGGATTCGATTCTAAGCCCCTCTGTCCTAATAGATGATAGTTTTGTGGCACACATTTTAACAAATGCTGGATTTCTTATGATGTTGCTTTAAAAATATCGATTGTTTATTATTAAAACGTTTACTAGATACCAGTAGCGAAGGGTCATTTTTTGTAAGAGGGAAGTCGAAGTACGTATCTTTAATATGATTATATATTTATCTATAGAATACTGACTGTGCCATTTTTCAAAGGGAAGTCGGTAGGAATTGAGTTGTATTCGAAGGTTCCCCTTCGCCACTGCTAGATACCTATGTATCTACTTATTAAAACTTACCTAGGGGTAGATCTTCATAGTCCACATTAGCGCCTTGCGCAAACGCGCACATAAGTATCGTCGTAAGGCACAGTAGTTTCATATTCTGGAATAAAATATAACAAAATTAAACATGATAATTTTATCGAAAATTAACAAAATATTTCAGCTTTAAAACATAACTTAACACATAACAAACATTATTATTAACACAGAAAACGGGATATTTAGGTACCATGTTTACTATAAGTTTGGTTCAATTATAAAAACCAAAAAAGTGCCGTAAAAAGTTCTCGAGGGACACAGTGAGATTCGAGTTCACAGAATCGAGTTCGAGTGACAGTGGTAGCGGTATCGAGCGCAAAAAACGAACAAGAAAGAGGGTAGACCGATTTGTTTGCTCATAAACACCCACCCACCCGCAATAACTTCAGTTTATCCGTGATCATGGTGCTTGTAACAGCGCCGAAATATAGGGAACTCGAAACTTATAGTAAACATGGTAAATATTCCGGTTTCAGTGTTAATGATAATGTTAGTGACCATGGCAGTTTAAAAACTTTTAAAACAACAAGTTACTAACGTGGCCCTTTTTTTCAATTTGACCAGTCTGGGTTATTCGCACTTCTATATATATTATCTGCTATTATCTTCATCCATCATACTTAACTGCTAATTCCAGTATTTGTAGATTAAAACAGAATAATCTAGTTGTAATCAGTCTTTGATTTGTTTCGCAGCTGCTGTATATCTCATTGTTAATAAGATTACAATACCCAGTAATTAATGATCAAAACACCTGAGTATAATGACGTTTGGTATTTATTAATTAGGTACATTGAGGTGAATATACTTTGTATTTATCTATCTATTGTCGTCATTCATTCTTTTATCCTTTAAAGTCTGTAAACCATGTGTCTCTACCACCTTCAGTTACGTATATTGTTTTTATTATTCTATGTGGTTGTGCTGATCCTGTGGCTAGATTCATACGGATTAGTAGATAAACTCATTGGATAAGATTATTGTTTTCGGGTTGGCTCGTTTGCATACCCTCCTCATCCTTCTCCAGCCCATGCCCATCGCCTTCGTACGAGCGAGAAGGAATGTGCGTCGCTGCGTATATGGAATCTATACCTTCACACAAAGCTCATGACGTCAGAGACCGTGTTGTCGGGTATGTTTTCAAATCCAGAATTCGAGAATATTCATTAAAACATACCTTTACCTAACATTTGTGACGTCATTGGCCGAGTTGACATTGCGTATACTTTCACTTTAGGATTTCGCGCGTAGGTACTTTCGTTTCGTAAGCAATCGTTCGGTATTCTTTCGTCACGTTACTATTTCAATCGTTCTTTCCTGAGCAGACGTAAAGACAGGGAAATAGAAAAGACTCAGTCTAGGATTCAAGCTGGGCAGCCGTATAACACAGAACGCACATTTAAACGAAAGCATGACCTAGGACATAATATTAAAATTAATGTCTAAAACGCGCGCTAAATTGTTATATTTCATTTTACTAATTCATGCCAATTGTATTTTTATTTATATTAAATTACAGCTCATCAAGTATGTGCGGCCGTCTGCTCCTTTCGAAGTGGCGCCGTCGGCGGCGGCCTCGACGGCCTGACTCCGCAACACCTTAAGGATCTAATATGTTCGGGGTAGCTGGTGGGTCTCATTTGAAGGAGCTGACGGCCCTCATCAATCTCAAGCTCTCCGGCAGTGTGAACGATGCCATCATCGATATTTTGTACGGGGCCAATCTTTGTGCCCTGCGCAAGAAGGATGGCGGCATTCGTCCCATTGCCGTAGGGTCAACTTACCGTCGTATCGCAGCCAAAATTAGCTGCGCCTTTTACAGTGAAACACTGGCCAGCAAATTCCAGCCCTTCAGCTTGGTTTCGGGTCCAAAGGGGACCCTTCAAAATTACTCTATAAAGACAACCTTTTGGAATCAGCGGTTGGTTGCCAACAGGGCCAGTCATTTTTAGTTTAGCAATTAATCCAATTATTCGGTAGCTAAATTCTAAATTCAACATATGGTATTTGGATGATGGTACCCTGGGAGGTGATGTGGATACAGTCCTAAAAGATTTAACTTAATTAAAAGAAAAATTCAGTTCCATTGGATCTTCCTGAAACCACTGACAGACAGACTACCATTTCTAAATTTAACTCTTTAGCATCAAATATCAAAATGACCGGAAAAAATTCTCTTCACCTCCTAGGGTCACCAATATTTGACGAATCTTTTCCGTCGTTCATTGAAGAAAAAACTAAAAGATTTAATGATGTTTCGGAGAGACTTTTCAAAATTAACATTCATTCGGCCTTCACACTTATTCGATACTGTTGTTTTGGACCAAAATTCACGCATAGCCTTCGCTCCACTCATCTTTGGAAGCGTTCACAGCTTTTAGAACAAGTAGACCAAATTATTAGGAACAGTCTAACCTCAATACTAAATGTGGCCCTGGACGACCGAGCTTGGCAGCAAGCCACACTTCCCATTCGCTTGGGGTGGTCTCGGCGTCCGCAAAATTTCAACTATAAGTTTACCAGCCTTCCTCTCCTCGGTCTACGGTACCGAAAAATTAACCAGGGATATTCTGTCTTCCTCACTGGTTGATTTTGAGGTGCCGTATTTGACCGATGCGTTGAACGCTTGGAAAATGGCTTGTCCCAATACGGATTTTCCCGACAACCTGGACAGGTTCTGGTTCCAGGTTTCTGGGAGGACTCCCAGAGACAGTGTACGTGCCGGTCTGCAGTATTGTACGGAATACCCTTTTAAACACGTCAATCAATACTGTGGAGCGTGCCCGTCTGCTGGCCGTGGGGGAATGGAAGTCGGGGTACTATGTTGGATGACGCATCGTTCCGGGTCGCTACGAGTCTACGCTTAGGTGCACCTTGAGTTGCCCCGCATCGGTGTCACTGCGGTGAAGCTGTCGACAGCCTCAGACACCATAGCCTGTCCTGCTACAGGAGCGCAGGTCGTATTGCACGGGACGCCAGCATTAACGACATTATTCGTCGAGCTCTTGCCAGCGCCGGCGTACCAGCGGTTTTAGAACCAAATGGCTTGGTACGTGACGATGGCAAGAGACCAGACGGCATGACATTAGTGCCTTGGAAGGTGGGTAGGCCTTTGGTGTGGGATGCAACCTGTGTCGACACCATTGCGCCATCTCACCTTGCAAGCACGGCGGGCTGTGCAGGCGCTGCTGCTGCGGCTGCTGAGATCCTCAAGCGGCGCAAATACTGTAACCTTATTGGTAACTACAGTTTTGAGCCGTTTGGTGTCGAAATGCTCGGGTCATAGGGCCCGAGTGCGCGTCTCCTTTTTAAGGAAATCTCTCGCCGACTGGTCGACACTTCGCGTGACCAGACGGCTGGCTCTTTCTTTGGCCAAAGAATAAGCATTGCCATTCAGCGTGGCAATGCTGCCAGTCTTCTGGGCACGTTTCCAGGTGGCAGCGATACGGAGGAGTACTTTGACGCCTAAGTGTCCTATTGTCGTCGTTGTTTAGATTTACTTTTAGTCTTATTTTATCATTACTTTAGTTCTATTTGTAGTCTGTATATAATGTACATAATATAGTTTGATGTTGTCGATTAAATTATAATAAAAAATTTAGTTATTCCTAAACCTTATCTTCTGGACCCCATATTGGGTGAAGGCCTCCTCCAAAGATGCCCAATTGTCTCTATCTTGTGCTATCTGTTTCCAGTTTGGACCGGCTGTCCTTGTAATCTCTTCTTCTCAGCGTGTCAATGGTCTTCCTCTGCTCCTTTTACCTGGAGAACCTTCCCAAAAGGTTTATTTCCGTCTATCCCCACCGGTCTGTCCCCAGTGGTGGTGACAGTTGCAACTATACGTCGTCGACGTATAGCTGCAACTGTCACACAAGTATGAAATAAAAGGCTTTTTTATTTTTATTTATTTATTTATTGACCAACTATACCGGATTATCCAATGAGTTATTGGAATGGGTCAGTTGGGCGGACACATCTGAAATAAGAATCAATGACATGTTCAGGAATTCAAAATTTTGGAATATTTTTAGTTGTTTAGATAGAATATAATCGATTTAAATTTTGATTTGAATTTTGATTTGAATTTTGATTTGAATTTTGATTAGAATTTTGATTTTGAATTTTATTTTTGAATTTTATTATTTAATTTTTAATTTGATTTGATTTTGATTCTGATTTTAATTTTGATTTCAATAATGATTTTGATTTTTTGATTTAAATTTTGTTTTTGTTTTTAATTTTGATTTTGATTTTGATTTTAATTTTGATTTTGATTTTAATTTTGATTTTGATATGGATTTGATTTTGACTTTAATTTCTATTTTAATTTTGATTTCAATTTTAATCTCGTTTTTGTGTTGTCCATTTGGAGATCGTCGAGTCGCAATGAAGCGTGTGTTGATGATGATTAGATTATGGTCAAGTGCGTAGTCTACAAGTCTCTGTCCTCTATCGTTCCTTTCGCCATATCGCTGTTGAACTGTTCTTCGCGTTAAATTCGCCGATTAATATAATGTTTTTAAATGTTGTTTCCATCGCTTTGTCGATGGTCTTAGAAAATTCCTCTATTTCTTCCTCACTCGCGGTGTTATGGTTCTCGTATTCCTCTATTTTGTTACCAAGTCGTTTCACTTTTGTAATACCGATTATGTCGTAATTAATTTCCTTTATTGATTCATTTAGTTCCAGTAAGCGTTCGTATCACGATAAAATCCTGACGTTATAAGTTGCAATTTTTAATTGAGTTGATGTTTGTTGAAGATGGCTTTTTTCCATGATTATTTTTGGAGGATTTTGGTCATAATCTTTCACGGTAACCAGCCTTGTTGGAAGATGTTCGATGTTTCTGCTTTCAGTTTCTTTATTGTTGCGATCTATATAGGAGGAGGGGCTTAGTTGCTATATGATCGCGTCCTTTTTTTCCTGAAAGTGACTTGCCTTAGTTGTATTTTTATTGATTACAAAAATTTTACATGCCAGGTTTTATTACTCCTTCTGAAATGCTTTTTGATCTTTTGGCAGTGGTGCCTAGTTGTTGCAGCTTGTTCTTTTTATTGGCTTAAGTAGTTTTATATAATTTTAGTTCGGTGCTGTTTTCAGGTGATAAAGAAATTTTTCCTTTATTCATGTTTTCTGTTTTAATCAATTTTTCATATTTGAGTGTAACTGTGTTTCCTTTTTGTCTCTCTAATTTCAGCTGTTCTTTTAATTCTTTCCCCTTTTCTAGTACATATTTTGGGTAGTCCGCTTGTTTGTAATAGTTAGTATCTTTTAACACCTTTTTTGCTTAAGAATGTTTATTCCTATCGTTGAAAAAGTCACAACTATTGGGCGTGGTCTGTCGCCTTTTTTTTCTAGTCTTCTAACTTCTTGTATATCAATATAGGTTAGTTTAACAGAGAAATATTTCTAGGTTTTCATAATTCTGTTTCTTCGATTCCGAAAAATACTATATTTCTCTGCCTTGCCTTTTTTTCCAAGAAGTAGATTCTTTTCTCCTGGTTTTCCACTAATTCTTTTAATTTTTCGTGCTTTTCTTCCCAAATAAAAAAAAAATCTTCTAGCATTTATAACTTGTTCAGTCACAGTTTTTTGCGATTTCCTGAATCGTAGTTTTCTGCTCATCCAATTCCCTTTGTATTTGTTGGTTTGTCAATAGCAAATGCAAATTACATCGTGCGGATTTTTTCACGTTATCATACTGTACAAATCTTAGTGATAAGTAGTTGATGTTATAAAATTCATTTCTTGTGGTAATTATAAAAAAAGGAAATTATTAATGGAACAACAATGCGAAGCCGTGACCAGTTAACTCAATTACCATAATCAAATTCAGTAAGTACATAGCCATTTATTTTATATATTTATTTTCAGGAACTTCACTACTGCTTAGCAAGACGCCATAATTTTTGGTATAATTTTGAAAATTAGACATATTGTGCAGATCGAGCGTGAATTTTGATTTTACGGATAGAAAAACAAACATGTTATGGAAATCGCTAAAGCCTCATTGTATCGGTTGTTCTCTTACCTTAATATTGGAGAGCATTGAAAATTTTAAGTTATTCATAATATAATTTTTAGCGTTCGTACAGTCAGCCACAAAAAGATGTAAATACGGACAAGGCGCTTATTACAATGTTAACAACCTTTGCTCCGTAACATTGAATCCATTGAGGTATAGGTACAAAACTAAGTATACAATGTATTTCACCAAAACCAAATAGTCACGTGTACCAAAACCTTTTATAAAGGCCGGCTCCATTATTATCGATACACCCTTTGACCAAAACAAGGTAAACATGCCAGATAAATAATTCTCGATACACCCTAAGACCTTAACGAGATACACAATGATCGTTACAAAACGAGCTGTATAAGTCTGACAACGTCATGCGACTCGCAACAAATGACACGTCTTTAACTTCGTATAAAAGAAGAACAAATATTTATTTTTGTCATTTTCATTTCGTGCATGACGTCAGTAAAGTGTCATTTATTTTTAGTTTTGAATATGAAATACAAATAAATCATAAATGTTGTACGAATGCAGCCTTGTCACCAGGAACGTTCTCGGGTAGGAGATTAGAGCGAGTCTAATATTCAATCATTTTGGACTTGATTATTTGCATACAAATGTTTTAGTGTTGAAATTATTTTTGTATTACATACGTAATTAATTAACAGTATTATTTCATAATGACCACTTAATATTATTATTAACTTGCGTAATTTAATTCATTTCGTCGTCGACGGCACTTAAAACTATGAAGCGAAAACTCTTTGTTAAAGTTTTCATACAAATTATTATTTAAGGTTCCAAATTCAAATTACATTATAGACCAGCGGGTAGAAATTAAATTCAGTACAATACTATAGTCCGGCTAGAGCTTAGAGCAATAATGACTTCCCTTATATGAGGTTTGCATTAGGGTTTGCATGACATTTGACATTTGTGGTGGTGTAATCCTCGAAGGGTTAGGCAGATCTGTTCCTAATAGTACACCCACATTTCGCCAGTTATATTTAAGTCCAAAGTAGTAGGGGGCGAGCCTATTGCCAACAACCGGGCGCAGATCCAGATTCCGTAGCTGCTACGGAGAAATTCCTGATGGAAAAAGCCAATAACACTTTGCCCAACCTGGGAATCGAACCCAGGACCTCATGCTCAGCAGTCGCGCTTGCGACCACAAGACTAACATTACCTGTGGCAAAACATTATGTATATAGCATGTTTACCTTGTTTTGGTCAAAGGATGTATCGATAATTATGGATCTGGCATGTTTACCTGGTTTTGGTCATAGGATGTATCGATAATTATGGATCTGGCATGTTTACTTTGTTTTGGTCTTTGGGTGTATCGATAATTATGTATCTGGCCTTTATACAACATTATTTTTAGTATATGCGAAACCTGAATATAGTTTGTTCAGAATAAGTAACTGAATCGATTCTAATATTTTTTAAACCATGTTATATTTTTTCCCAACAATATTTAAAAAACTTAAAAGTTGGATACCGAGCAACTTTGAGTACCTATCGCAATAATTTAGGTACCTACTGCCAAAATATTATTATCAATGAGCTCAAGACGAAGCTGGAGGCTCGCGCTGCGTGGTGACCGCGTTTTTGTGCGGACAACTAGGTAACAGAACATGCTTATAACTTTGTGATTTTTCATGACGCAGTTTTGAAATTTTGTACATAGATTCTTTACATAAAAATACTAGACACGTGTATCAGGTTTCGCATATACTAAAACTAATGTTGTATAAGGTTTTGGTACACGTGACTATTTTGTTTTGGTGAAATACATATTATCCTTAGTTTTGTACCTATACCTTGGTTGCAATGTTACGAAGCAAAGATTGTTAACATTAAAATGGCGGCTTGTCCATATTTACATCTTTTTGAGGCTGACGTACATCCAATTCTTGGGTCAGAGAGTCATCTTAGGTTAAGGACAGGGCAGGTTGGTAGTTAGAAAGCTTTTGTAGTCATGTTACACGTTTAAAACACTTGACATAGGTACCTAGTTGAAGAATCTACCAACCTATAACAGGTACCTACTTACCGTAATATGAAGGCGATTTATAACATCTCAGTTCGTTTGCTTCGCTTGCTCTCTAGTACCCCTCCCCTTCGAACCTAATCTGTCAGAGTCGGGGTACCCCAAGTCCCGAGCTCGCTTCGCTCGCTCTTGCATCAAATACAATACATATCATTATTTCACTAGATTAGTAAGATAGTTATAAATCGCTTTCATGTAACTATCTTCCGGGATATAGCTATATCTATAAAAAAACTATCTTACTGCGAAATACATACCGTTCTTCAACTTTAGTGTTTGCTTTTACATAATTAACTGTCTACGTCTAAATAATTGCTTTCTAATACTCGTGTATTATTAAGAAGCCATTATGTGGAAATTCTATGGCATGAAATGGAATGTACGAGTGGAAAATCAATTTATTGTGACTAATGTGCAAGCGCGTAAGCCCTAATATAAAAACAGGAATTACTTCAGAAGATAATGATCAGTGTTTTAAATTTGAAACTGGTGTATTTGTAACGTGGTCTGGCGAACGCTTTTTTGGAAAAATGCAGTTACTTTTGATAGTGACATTGTACAACTTACTGAGTGAAATAGCAGGTTTTGAAATAAGTGAGTAAGTAATGATGTATTTATATAAAAAAAAGTAGTAATGTTGTTGGGTACAAATAAGTTATGATTGTGAGGCTATTGTGCTTAAAATTGAATTAGCCATGGTTTATAACTCATTATAAAGTGGTGGAAATATTTTAGCCCCCTTGTATGCAGTGAGAGCAAACATATTTGTAAACACTGCTATCTGCCAGGGGTCTAGGTTCTATCAACAAAGAAAAATGTGCTTGTGTGACTTTTTTGTGGTAAGTGTGTCTGAGTCTATTCCAATCACTTAACTTTTCGGTAACTCTCATATCTCAAGCTCCTCTAGTCCTTTAAAATCCCGATGATCTTCGGTATTACTGAAGCTTCTTGTATTTTCATTCACAATGCAATTATATTTATTTATTTACACTCTCTATTTATACTAAGGAAGTGTGCTTCCTTCAGGAGTTTATAATCTAGCCATGTTGATAAGATTACGGTGCTGTTGTTTACCTGCATTGCGCAAATACCAAATCAATCTCCTGTAATCTGCGTGCCTAAAACTATCACTGTAAGTCTTACTGTTTGTCTTCACTTCTCCGTCCGTTTTGTTCATTCATACAGGAATGAGTATAGGAGGAACTCTATCAACTTGTGGAGAATTCAGTACAGGATGTATTAGCGAGTGAAGTGAGCTGGAAAATTTTAGCACCATTTCTTTTTTTAATTTACACAGAAATTGGAATAGGATCACTCTGTCAACTTTTGCAGAATTGAAAAAGTATAGGATGTGTTTGGTGAGCGAAGCGAGCGAGAAAATGTTTGCATTCCGCCTCGGATAGGTTGATTTCTTAATAATTGTCGGAGATTTCGGGGGGTTGAACCATCACCCACCCCCTCCTGCCTATAGCCTATGGCTATGTCGACCTAGACGAAACCGACGCCCGGACATGACCCCCCCTCCCGGATCCCCTCTTGATACTAATAGAATGCAAGAGCGAGAGAAGAGAGCTCAAATTTAAAGCATCCCACCTCCGCCACGTGTATTACGTTCAACTCAGCCTCGAAAAATGTTAGTTTCTCTTGTTGTGCTAAGTATCCGAAAAAAGCTATTTTAAGAAGGTTTATCAATTTGGATTGTATGTTTGTAGCCACGTGATGCCCTTCTGTCTCATTTCTATCGTACCGTGCAACAGTGGGTAGGCAGAGCACCCGCGCGGCTCGCAAGCCCGCTCCGTAGGTTTTATTGCGATAAAATGAATGAGAATAAAAAATAAATGTTTCTTTGGGAAAGTTGTTTTTATCATGAGTACAATCACGTGTTTAAGTATCGGTCACTAATTACCAGTACCAACCTATATAAACGTCTGACATTATGTGGGTACATTCCACCTCCGCCTGATTCCCCTGAAATCCTAACCGAGTACTTTACTACAGTAAATGAAAACATCGGCAAATTCCACATCGGAGCTGCAGTTGGAAGACTTCCAATGAGGTACATGCCGATGTCTGCACAGGACATTAAGGCCAGCGAGAAAGCTGCAGATGTCGTCGACTTCATACCACTCGTGCCTAAGATCGACCCCTTGAACATACCAACGCTTCAACCGTACAGCTTCGATGTTTCTTTGATCCGGCTAAAGTAAGTTATTCAATGGTGACTAAATTGGCGAAGAAGAAAAATAAGTAAGGTTCAATTGGCGGTGATCATCTACCTAGCCTTCTCCCAAAAATGTTGGGGTCGGCTTAGTCGGTCCAGTCTCACCGGATGCAGCACGCCACGAGCGACGGCGTATATGACAACTCCATATCCCAGTTAACACTGGGTAATACGAATAATACGATACCCCTTGGTAAGACTGGTTGTCAGACTTTCGTCAAAACAGGATTTGGCATCAATCTTATCGAACCTATTGTAACTGTACATTAAGCGTTCGTCTTTTTGGTGTAGAACCAGCGTGTTCTTGAATGTCTTCAGAATATTAAAGACGCTTTTTATCTTTATTCTAGAAGTAAAGTTTACCTGGAAAACTTCGTCGTAACTGGTGTCAAGCAGTTACAGTTAAATAGTCTGGAACTGCGTCTCATTAATCTTAGATCGGACATCAATATCACCATACCGAAGATATATTTTGCAGGTAAAACACACTGAACCATCACTAAACATCGACATTGTTACCGATATACCTACCTACACTCAGCGGCACAGAAAATGGCCCAAACACTCGAATTTGTGAACAAACTAAACTTACTCTGATTGTGTCCAAGCAGCTTTTTTAATTTTTTTATTTGTTTAGTGTTTAGCTAAGTCAGCTAAATGTATCTACATGGTTTTCGTTGAAATCAGTGAAATAGTTAGTTTGTTTTTTTTAAACTAGATATGTTATTCAGTAGAGTAAACTAGCTATACATTATTAATTAAACTAAAATAAATAAACCAACAAAAAACCATAAAAGGGCATCAAAACTCCTCAACGCTGTCAGCTGGTAATGTGCCCAAGAGACTGGCGGCGTTGCCAATAGTTTGTGGGATTTACGTCATTCTACGAAGATTTAACAGAATCCCGGAGAGAGACGGAGAAATCTCTCATTGAGAACATGGAACACATATTTTAAACCATCTTAGTCGTAAATTATCACACAAGAACGTTTTAAAAATAAGGTCTAACTATTCAGTGGATTCGACCGCGGAACGTCGTACAGTGTGGACGCTTGTCGGTTGTCAATCCACTATTTTAAACTAAATTTTGTGATTGGTCATCTTTACCAAATTTCGATTCCTTATCTCTCCTTAAGAATCTATTACGGGCGGCTCCTCCCACTGGGCAGTCCTAGAGCGAGACATTAATATTTTTATAAACAACATCCAAATTGGATTCCGAAAAATTTCTGTGATTGCTGGATTCGAACCCACGCCCCTCCGAGCCTGGATCCGTGCGCCGGCGCAACGCGCCACCGAGACAGTGGCGAGCAGTGATAAAACAACACCACCAGTGCTACGTGCTGCTGACGTCATCTCAGCGCCGCGAGTTACGAGTGCTACAGTGCTACGACGGAGTGTCTGCTACGAACACCCCAGCTACGACTCATCGGCTACGCTGTTCTCCCGGTATTGAGTACAATTATTTGCAAACCGTTTCTGTGAGTTGGTTCTTTTGTTTACTATTATATCTTCGAATGATGTCTCTGCTGAAGCGCACCCCGCCAAAAACCCCTCAAGCTAAATCAGAATCAGATATAGCCACAGCAGTTCTCCAAAGTGATTGTGATTATGTAAACATGAGTAGGAACAAACGTCCACGTGGGAATAACTCGCCTCAAAGCGGGACACGGTTGACCTCGTTAAATTTACAGGAAAATCAAGCTGCCTGGAAAGCGGAACAAGATAGTAATATGTCTAAATTTTTGGCGGAGCAGACTTCTATTATGTCCAAATTGGCTTCCGATATTGGTGAAATTAAGGCCCAAAATGTCAAGATTCAGTCTTTTAATACCGAAATTCGTAAATCAAATGAAGAAATGATCAAGTCTATTACCTTCATGAACCAGAAATTTGAAGATATGAAGAACGAAGTGGAAGATTTGAGAAGGGAACGCCAGGAACAACATACTTTATATATTCAAAGTCTTGAACAAAAGATTTCAGATCTTCAGCGAATGACTCGTGGGTCGGGCATTGAACTTCGCAATATTCCGCTGGAAAGTTTGAAAAATATTGATAGTCTAACCAACACCGTATGCAATATCGGAGAACTTGTTGGGTTAAGCATAGCGGAATCTGATTTCCGCGACATATACCGACTACCGGGTAAGACAGCCACCTCAAACACTCCGCGCCCCGTATTAGTTGAATTCACCACAGTAAAAAAGAAGCAAGCTCTTATAACAGCTGTCCGGTCGTATAACAGAGGAAAAGGGAAAGAAAATAAGCTAAATACGAAACTTCTTGGAATGACGGGAGAACGAAAACCTATATACGTTGAAGAACAACTTTCCGCCAGTTCCAAGAAACTATTCTATCAGGCTCGAGAATTCGCTAAACAAAACTCTTACCAATACTGCTGGACCGCTAATGGTAATATTTTCTTACGCAAAGCTGAAGGCGACAAACAACAGTTAATAAACTCCGAAAAATGCCTCCAGGTACCCAACAGTAATATCCTGTGACTAACCGTACCTAATTATGCAACATCTTTTTATTTTTATAAGTTATCATTATTGCATGCCACTTTATTGGTATTTAATTGCCCTAAAAATTTTCTTTTTTACTCTCTTTGTATAAGAACTAATTATTTGTTACACAACCTCTCATGTTACAATAAATTCAATCACAAACTTAGGTATTCCAATAACACTCTGCACAAAAACAATCTCCTTAATCACTCTACACACACGCACAAAATTCCCATACACACAAAAAAGCAAAGCTCTTACTACTTAATAGCACATAACTCTCTCAAACACTTTCAGTCACCTTATATCAAACAATATTTCTGTGTAATCAACAACATAGATCAATGGCTAACATCATTAATATAAACAACGACCTTGACCAACTCTGCGTAGGAGATGCGGCTATCTGCAGCCCTGATAATTGCCAAAAACATGTTAAAGTTTTTGACACAAACAATATAAATCTTTTACACATAAATATTCGCAGTATAAATAAAAACTTCGATTCACTTCAAGTACTGAGCCAAACTGGTATAAATCATGACATCATAATATTGACCGAAAGCTGGCTCAGTAAAACATTTAATTTACCTAAACTTGATGGTTTTCAATCATACAGTACGAAAACAAATTCTAATCAAAATGATGGCGTAGCTTTTTATATAAAAGAGAGCTTAAAAAGTACAGTGTGGGAACCGGAATTTGAGTGTGGAAATTGCCTGGTATGTCAATTGAAAAAGTGAAATATCCTCCTTTACAAATGTTGCTCTTGTTGGGGATTTTAATATCGATATAAGTCAAGATAATAGAAACCAGCGAAGCCTGGAATTTTTATTGCTTAATGCTTCTCACGGACTTCTCCCTACCCACCTATTCCCTACCCGGCTAGACAAGTGCCTAGATCAGACATTCCTAAAAACCAACTTACCTGTTACCACACTCGTGCTGGACTCCCACATTACCGATCATAGACCCACTCTTTTATCTATTGCTCACCCTAAACTTGTTCGAAAGTTACGACACACTATAAATCATGAAGCTATTGTGCAGAATCTACTAAACACGGACTTTTCAGATATTTATGTAACTTACGATCCAAATCTATCCATAAACAAATTCATCACTATAATAACATCTATAATATCAAATAACTCAGTACAAATTAAAATCCCTAGACGCAAACGAACTATAAAACCGTGGATAACACCGGGTCTTCTAAAATGTATGAAAAACCGTGATAAACTTCATAATAAGTCCAAAAAAGCACCCGATAATCTAATACTTAAGCTAACCTACACTCGATATAGAAACTTTTGTAACTCCTTACTTCGCAAGTTGAAAATTTCATATGAAAAAAGTGAACTGGAGAGAACGAAAAACAATCCTAGAGAGTTGTGGAAAACCATTAAGAATATTACAAACACATCTAAAACTCGAACTATACCTGAAGAGCTTCTAAATTTATGTGATAATCCCTATTCTTCCGTTAACAAGATATGCCATTTCTTTGCTAACGTTGGCAAAAACCTGGCGGCAAATATCCAATCCGGTGCACAACCCCCGTTGCTCCCAAAACACCAATCGTCCTCTTGTAATATCTCCAACCCCACTATCAACTCATTGGCTCTGCTAGATGTAGATGAAGCCGAAGTAGAGTCACTTATACTTCAATTAAATAATGACAGTGCTGTTGGCTGGGACGGAATATCACCCTTACTATTAAAGAACTGTAAAAATGTGTTAGTTCCTCACATAACTTACCTTTTTAACTGCTGTTTGCAAAATGGTGTCTTTCCTGATGCCTTAAAAAAGGCATTAGTGCATCCTATTCATAAGGGGGGAGACAGAAACTGTGTCAATAACTATAGACCCATATCGGTGTTACCTGTACTTTCTAAAATTCTGGAAAGGATACTCAACAACCGCCTTAAAGATTTCTTGGATAGGTTCAATATAATCGCTGAGAATCAGTACGGCTTCCGGAAAAGTATATCAACAGAACACGCAGTACTTGACTTGACGCAACATGTAGCGAAGAACCTGGATAGCAAAACTAAATGCCTAGGCATATTTCTGGATCTGTCCAAGGCCTTTGACACAGTTTCTGTTCCCCTACTGATCTCTAAGCTGGAGTTGCTTGGTGTACGAGGAATTGCCCTTGAAATATTTAAAGACTACCTGAGAAACCGCACTCAACGTGTTAAAATCAGTACTCACCTCAGTGCTGAAGAAGTTGTCCCCTTCGGCGTCCCGCAGGGTAGCATTCTGGGGCCCAGTTTATTCCAAATTTACATCAATGACCTATGCAATTTAAAGTTACCACAATGCAAAATTTTTACTTACGCTGACGACACGGCGATAATAGTACATGGACCTACTTGGGATAGCGTCAAAACAGCAGCAGAGTCTGCATTAAGTACCATAATGACATGGCTAAACTCGAATCTACTTACACTCAATCTACTAAAATCCACCTACATGCCATTTGCTATAAGACGTAATAACTCACCATCAGACACGTAATCGATTACTGCTCACTCATGCCAGGTCCCTTCTAGTACGCTCATATCATGCAACTGTCCTAAACTTACCAGAACAATCAGCGTTAAATATCTGGGTGTACAAATAGATAGTGAACTAAGATGGGATAAACAAATTGAGGCTCTCACCACCAGAACCCTCCGTCTCTTACATATTTTTAAGTCCTTGAGAGAATCTGCTAATCTCGACACTTTAAAAATGGTGTACTTTGGCCTGTGTCAATCGGTACTAGGATATTGTATTACGGTGTGGGGAGGGGCATGTAAAACACTGCTTCTCATACTAGAGAGAGCACAGCGAGCTATACTCAAAGTTATGATCAGAAAACCCTACAGATACCCAACATCTCAGCTGTATTCCGACTGTAAAGTTCTTACAGTTCGTCAACTCTTTGTGCTCTACTCGGTCCTTAAAAAACATTCATCCCTACCCCCTCACAACCAGAAAAAACGTACCTTTATCCCTCCAAGTACTCCTCATAGAACAACCTTTGCCAAACATCAATATCTTATTCTCAGCTCTCTCATTTACAGAAAAATTCATAAAATTCTAAATATACTTGATCTGACAAAATGGGAAGTTAAACAGAAACTCACTGAGTGGCTACTCCAACAAGATTATGATCACACAGAATCACTTTTAACTTACTTAACCTAGCATTTGCACGCTCATGCACATACGCACACACATATACACACGCACTCACATACACACACACACACACATGCATACACATTACACACTCACAAGACTATCAACAATTTAACTATTTAATTTTATTCTTTGTTATCATTTCCTGATAATTGTTTAGTTGTGGATGGATAGATCGACAGTGTCCTCACTTATTAAATATGTAATATAAGAACTTAGCCTTTTGGCCGTCAACTGTCTCTTAAGATACAGGTATACCCTAGTTTAAGAGACAGGGAAACGTATATTGTCAACAGATGTACCATGTACTTCATTTTGTTCTATCATATAGTATAGTTCATAAACTTGTAAAACTATCTTGCTGTTACTAGTTTAAGTTCTTTTTCGCACCATCTGTACCTTCTTGATCAATAAACAATTATTATTATTATTATTTCCTTTATTTATCTTCTTACACATTAGTTACATTTTTAAATATTTCTTAACAAAAACCATATAAAAACATTTAAAAATATAAAAAATAGTGGTCCGCCGGTAGCGGGAGCAGGGTCCAAGCTACCGGTGGTTAGGGCTCCAGAGACAGGAACCTCCTCACAATACGAGCCGTATCGAGGAGTACTGCCTTCTGAATCAGGCCTTTCATCCAACCGCCTAAGGAGAGCCTCGAAAGATGGTCGTCGAGGCTCTTGGCTATAAGGCCATTGGCTGTCACGACGATCGGCACAATGATAGCCGAGTTCACATTCCACATGTCGACAACCTCGTGTGCCAAGTCGAGATATTTTATTTGTTTCTCTTTCTCAGCTTTCACGAGGTTCTCGTCATGCGGGATGGTAACATCGACTATCATTACGCGGCGCGCTGATGGGTCTATCACTACTATGTCAGGCTTATTGGCGACAATAGTCCTGTCAGTAATGATAGACTGATCCCAGTGCAGCGTGACATGGTCTTTCTCGAGAACTGGGTCGGGCACATACTTGTAGTACGGAACCTCAGATTCCACAAGTTTATATTTATATTATTATTATTATTATTCATACATGAAATATTTTCAGTGAATCATTTAACGGCTATAAAGTATTCATTTCAAGGGATTTTTGTTTTATATTTTTATAAAAAATAAATAATTTAAAATTACTTGACCGACAAAATAAATACTGGCTTCTTATTTTTCAACATCCATTACGCTAGTTTACTACGTTGTTTTACCTACTGTCATTGTTAGAATAGTACCTATAACGGTTTTATGCAAAAAATGTCAAAAAATTTTAGAATTATAATAATTTTGTTAAAACAAAAACACTCAGATATTTTTTTTTGTTTCGTTGCTAAGGCGACTTTACGACTTAAGAAGTTACTCTTAAAATATTTCGTGTATGAAAAGATAGACCTTATACCTATAGCCAGGCCGAGTGTCATACTCATAACACCCCCCGGATCCAAACTGTCAAACTGTAACTCTTTATATTATTTGTATCGGGAATATTGTATCAATTTCCTTGTTTTCATAGTTTTATATGTAAGTCAGTCACATTATCTTTCTATTTTACTTTTTAGGTGACTTTCACCTGCGGGGTTCTTTAAGCTTCTTGTCTATTTTGTTCAAATGTCACATAAGGTACGTCCCTAGTAATAGATATTATATTGGCCCACCATTTATTTATCTTCATGTGTCAAAGGTTGCGAATGGTCCATTTTCGGGGATTTGGTCAGTGGGTCGTCTTAGGTTCATTAATGTACAAGATTGATGACGTACTGAATACGTGGTAACCGTTTTAGTGTCGGCGTCCCTTCCACCCTGTATAAAGCCAAACCAGAAGACATATGCCCTTCGGTAATAATCGTGATATCAGAACAAACTTTTTTTGTTGAAAGTTTTCTATCAGTTGGGTTCACCCACTCTGTTCGCTTATCGTTCGTCATCTGTCAATCAAAAGTTTTGAATATACAGTTGTTGATCTAATCTTGTAGGCAATCATAAGCATTTCTAAATATAGACAATAATTACCGAAACGCATCCTTTTTCTGGGCGATCTCAAGGCTTTAAGAAAGTAGCTTTATCCATTGTATCAGGCATGCATTTCTAATATAAGCTGCCTTCACAGGTTTACCGTACTACTAAAAGTAATCTTAGGAAATATTTTAGCAGCTTAATTCATACTTAAATATTGGCTTATTTCATGTTATCAGTGCTTACTTGTACAATTTGGCTGTCACGGCATCGTCGGGCGGTTACAAGACGTTTTCTCCCAATATAGGCGAGGTTCTGCAGATCGACAGTGTAGCTGTTAAAGTCGACATACAGAACGTTGTGGTAAATATAATTATCTAACATTACGTTACTTAAGCTACAACCCGCGATTGACCTTGCAGGCTTTGATGGAGTATTGAAGCCGGTTAAAAAGTAGAAATTTCGAGTCATTTCTAAACCAAGCGCAGACACTGGACAGTGGACAGCGGTGCTTAGGATGCTTGCTAATGGTCAGCAGTTTTAATTCTTTTCGTTGATGTGAATACATATAGTTATAGTAGCTTTAGCATGAACATCAGAAAACATTTCTAGCAAATGCTTCAGGATCTTCTTTGATATATCCTGGGATTACAAATTAGTTCAGCAGGTAATTGAGATCGTATTCGTTTGCCTAACACCACAGTTTCCTTATAAGTTGTCTTTTGTTTCAGTTCAACTTAACAAACGTGGTTATTGGCGACCAATCAGGATCCTTTAACGTTTTGTCTACTGCATTATTTAGTTTTACTAATAACAAACGCGAGAATAATTTGTTAAATGGTTTCCTCAAAACGGCAATTGACATGGCCAATAAAGAACTTTTCACGATTGCCATAAATGAGTTTATTACGGACTACCTGTTGTCTGATAGTTATTAATCAGATAGAACAAATAAATCAACCAATCAGGGATAAAACGGCTCGTTTAACACGAACTGGCTGAACACGATATGGGGTCATTTTAAATTGAGGAAAACCATCCATATATTTTCCAAAGATTAGCCAAAGTAAAACAGAGGAAATGAAAAGTTTGATATTTAAAAAAATATGATAGCCCTCATATTGCTAAAAATATTAAGAAACTCCTGAATTACAATCGTCAAAAAGTTGACGTTAAAAACGTTTTACTGATAAGATCCGCGTTTGTAAATATATACGTATGCCTGCCTACTACAAATACACGTGTTTTATTAACCCTACACCTCACCCCGACGACCCTATCACCCTCCTCCAGGAAAGCAATAAGGAAACCAGTACATAACGTAAACACAAACCGCCGTCATTCCGACCTCGCTGTCGAGGTCCGTCGCGACGTGGGTTCACGCCCCGCCCCGACCCTTGCTCGGGCCAGCCCGCGATGCTGAGACAGTATTTTAAAACCAGCCCCTAAATAATCACTATCCTGGCTGGAGGCCTTACTCTCCTGTACATATGCCTTCATCTACAGGATAGTCCAGTTAAGCAGAAGCCAGCCAAAACAACAGTACCTACACCTTGCGCTCGGTGGATATTCAATTTCCTAGGTCCTGTAAGGTAACATTTATACATGGTGACGACCTGACGACGACAATAAATGAAAACATACTGTTAACGAAATAGAACACCATTTATTAGTATTGGTTCACTTGCACTAATTCACATCTGAAAATAAAACTAAGTAACGAATTTAACCAAGGGTTTTTAAAGTAGAGAGATGGCAACATGTGTTTAGTGTTTATATCGATGCGGGGTCGTTAACCTGTCCGTACTAGCATATTAATCAACATCATGTAGAAAATGCTAAAAATGAAAAATAATGTGCTGTACCTAAACTTCTGGATTTATCGATTGAATTTTTGTACGCAGACTGGAAACGTCATGAGGTAGGTATACGCAGTTGTATTGTATAACCGGCTGGTGTCCGATTTGTTGTCGTATTGTCGACGCCACTCTGTATATATCATATATACTGATATAGAAAGATAAAATATACGTTCATTCAGCACAGACTAAGAGCGGATCTCACCAATGTAACTAATGCTTGAGACATCATCTGCCTAGCCTTTTTCCCTGCTATGTTGGGGTCGGTTTCCAGTCTAACCAGATGCAGATGAATACCAGTATTTTACAAGAACCGACTGCCTATCTGACCTCTATAACTCAGTTAGTACGTGGTAATACTATACCCCTTGGTAAGATTGGTTGTCAGACTTTCGGGTCACTGACTGCCTGTAGGTAACGACTGTCAAAGATCTATAAATGACAACCAGGACAACAGCGGAAACTCGGTCTGTAATGGGTGGTCACCCATCCATGGACTAACCTAGGCAAGAAGGGCTTAACCTAAAGATGGACCCAAGCGGCTGTTATTATTTAGTCACGAGCTCCGAGAATATAGGATGCAAGAGTGATTGAAGCAAGTTAAAAATGTTAGCACCCTACCATAGACATTGAGCCGCCCAGGACCGTACAGCCCGAGGCGGACCGCTCTCTGGCAGTTCTAGTCCGCCACTAACAAGCAGCTTATTATTACATGGTAGGAACATGATAGTTGTAAAATACCAAGGCTCATTAGAAAAACTTGGTGTACTATAAATTATTCTTCACTTCTTCTCCCAGTCATTGTGATGAACAGAAAAAAGCGGAACCCTATAGGACTACTTCGTTGTCAGCCTGTCTTTCCCGTATTTTCAAGAACTCGTGGAGGTCATCATCTGCCTAGCCTTTTCCCAACTATGTTGGGGTCGGCTTCCAGTCTAACCGGATGCAGCTGAATACCAGTATTTTACATGGAGCGACTGCCTATCTGACCTCCACAACCCAGTTATTACTAGGTAATACGATACCCCTTAGTAAGACTGGTTGTCAGACTTTTTGGGCCACTGACTACCTAACGACTGTCAAAGGTCTACAAATGACACCCGGGACCAACGACTTAACGTGCTTTCCGAGGCACGGAGGAAACTCGGTATGCAATGGGTGTTCACCCATCCACAGAGCAACCTAGGCAAGCACGGCTTAACCTAAAGATCGACCCGAGCAGCTGTTATTATTTAGCCACGAGCTCCTCAAGAACTCGTGGAGGTATCAAGTTGGAATTAAATAAGGCTTGTGTTTAAACGCCTACCAGAAATGCACCTATTTTACTTCCAATAAATTCGAAATACCTGCCAGAATGGATAACTGCTCACCAAATTGTGTTTCATTAAGTATTGTAAAAATGAAGCTATTTTCCTTTTTATTCTATGCTATAAAAATATATAAAAAGTTAATTTCAGACCAAATATTTTATATTATGGCTGAATAGATGTTACCAATATTTTATTTCACGTCTTCAATATAAGGTCTATCTTGTCATACACGAAATATTTTAAGAATAACTTCTATAAGTCGTAAAGTCGCCATAGCAACGAAAAAAAAAAATTATCGGAGTGTTTTTTTTTACGAAATTATTATAATTCTAAAATTTTTTGAGACTGCATAAAACCTTTACTCTCATATTCTAACAATGACAGTAGGTAATTACAACGTAGTAAACTAGCGTAATGGATGTTCAAAAATAGGGAGCTAGTATTTATTTTGTGGGTCAAATAATTTTAAATTATTTATTTTTTTATATAAATATACTCAGATAAAAAAAAATCCCTTGAAATGGCTTCGTTATAGCCGTTAGATGAATCCCTGAAAATATTTCGTGTATGAATAGTTAGACCTTATATAGAAACTTTTGCCAAGGCAAATAAGCTAACGGTCGATCGTACAATTTTTTTAATACCAATATCCCAAACACTTGTTACTTGTTTTATGAATTAGATTAAAATATGATAACATATAGCCAAATAAATATTTCACTCTCAATATTACTGCAACACATGACTAAGATAGATATATAAAGTCCCATTAAAATAGATGGACAAACTATTAGAAATCATTCAGACCACCAAAATAAGGACAATGATAAAAAAAAAGAAAAACGCATTAGATACTTACATTAATTTTAATGAGACCTTAGATAATAAAATGAATCACTAGCAGGAAAATAATAAAAAACAAAAGTAAAATGAAGTTTTGTTTTATTATATTATGTTATTGGTACTTATAAGATTATTCATCTTCATCTTTTTAGTGTGGTTAGTGCCTAACCTGGTGTCAGAGTTTTAATGCCGCCCTTAGGCCTCCGACTTGGCTTACTTATAAGATTAATTTGTATAGACGCCAT
Organism: Noctua fimbriata; assembly: GCA_905163415.1. Taxonomy (NCBI): domain Eukaryota; kingdom Metazoa; phylum Arthropoda; class Insecta; order Lepidoptera; family Noctuidae; genus Noctua; species Noctua fimbriata. The sequence continues at coordinate 12,752,845 of LR990922.1, read as the reverse complement.
AGCAGACCAAGCTACTACAATCTATCAAAAGACGATGACAAAATTTGTATAAGACCCCCCCCCCCTCCCCGTCAACAAGTCTGTCGTATGAGTTATTAGGTTCATAAGGATCTATAAAAAAACTAGCAACCAGTTTTAACTTCAAAATCCCACACTTTAGAGAGATGTCACCATAGTAAAAAGTTATCACTGTACTAAGATATTTTGACTGAGATACGTTTTGACGCATCGTCTTTTCTTTAACAGATTTTTAACTTTATCGCCAAAGGATTAGGTTGATTGGGAAAATTTGACAGCTTCGGGTAGCTTGATGTGCTGGCTGGTTAATATTTTTAAAATTTAGCATAATAAAACAACATGACTAACGAATTAAAATATAGTGAACTTATAACTGGGTAGCTATCAACAACTGAGAGAAATAATCGGCTGCCACTCTACTACTGTAACTTACAGATCCCGTCACGTAAAAAGAACGCTGAGCGACAGTGGAGAGGATGTGTATTCGCACGGGTATAGTCGCATCCTAAAGTACTAAGCTTATTGTTTTATAAGAGCAGTGTAATTGTATTATTGTAGAATCATAATAGGTACTATTCTAGCTACTTAGTACTTTGTAATAGGCTGGTATTAAAAAAACAGATAGTGTTCACTTGATCGGTCAGCGTTTTTTTACGTGACGGGACCTATACTCTTAACTTAAATAAACTTAACTACTTAGTGCATCTTAGTGGAACGTTTTTCTCTATACTAATTAAACTTACAAACCTTCACGACAAATCGGTGTACGGAGTTAACTACTGCAGCCCGTACGGTACTTAAGATTTATCAATGGCACTCAGTAGTTTTAATCAGTCAATCACAGAATCTTTTTAAAAAACTAACAAAAGATAAAAAAAAATCAACAGAGCTTTTTTAGATTTAGCTGGCCGCCATCTCTTTCTCTTCTCACCAATAGGGATATTCCTGGCTTCAGGAGGTGGTTCCACGTACTTCAGGCTAATTTCTAAACCCCTCAAATATTTACAGATAAAAAATGGTTAGCCAATCATCAATGTTGGTGGTGTCATTAGTTTCCATTCACTGAAAAACTATTGCCTATAATCGTCGAAACTTTAAATAAAGGGGAACGACTTTAATCTTAGTTTGACAACAGTATATTTTGGATTCAGGTTGGATAATGTGATTACACTAAAGCTATGTAGAACTGTAATTTTCGATATTAATGTTACTATTTCAGGGAAACAAGATTTGGTGAGCATTTATCGTTTTTGGTAAGCAAAAAGAATATAAATACAATACGTACAAATTATTCTGATGTGTGTATATTTATTTTGGAACTTAAAACGTTGTTCTTTAGGCACCTCGGTATAGAGTGCGTTTAATTTATTTGAAGTTAATATATTTTACTTGGTACTTAGTCTTACGATCTAACAAATATTTTGGTGAGCATTTAAATTGTACCCATCAAATAATAAGGTATAACAACGAAAGGAAAAAAAGATACAAAGCTAACAGCAAGTACACGTTACTAGCTGGAACAGAGAAACATACATGGTATAGGATCAGAACAACACAGAGCAATAGATAAACAGGCTAAGAGAGCTATTTAAAAAGATGTGAGAAACTTGAATACCCACTTAGTTAAAGTAACATTGGCAAAACACCGTTCGCTAAGAGTAGCAAAACAGGGAATATCTCGAACCAAACCCTGGATTAATAGTTTACTGGATACACACGGAATCAAACACCACAACAGGCAAAAAATTATAGAAATTTGTACAGAGTTCTACAGTTCTCTGTATTCAGACAATTCAAGAATAGAATCAGTAAACAGATACAGCTGCCCAGAAGACATCCCTCCCATTTCAGGATCCGAGGTAGACCGAGTGCTCAAGACAATGCACTATGATAGGAGCCCTGGCGAGGATGGCATTACCACCGAAGCCTTGAAATTTGGATCTTCCACACTGCTCCCACACCTCACAAACTTATTTAACACAATATTACAAACAGGCAAACTCCCAAATCAGATGTGCCATTCAAACATTGTACTACTTCATAAGAAAGGAGAAAAATCCAACATTAACAACTACAGGCCCATTAGTCTAGTTTCACATATTTATAAAGCATTCATCAAAATCATCCAAAATCGCATAGATTCCAAATTAAACTCGCACCAACCACCGGAACAGGCCGGATTCCGCCCAAGTTGTTCGACCACCGACCACCTTCACACTCTAAATCAGCTAATAGAAAAACACTCAGAATTTCAAAAACCCCTATATCTGGCTTTACCTGTGGCAAAACATTATGTATATAGCATGTTTACCTTGTTTTGGTCAAAGGATGTATCGATAATTATGGATCTGGCATGTTTACCTGGGTTTGGTCATAGGATTTATCGATAATTATGTATCTGGCATGTTTACTTTGTTTTGGTCTTTGGGTGTATCGATAATTATGTATCTGGCCTTTATACAACATTATTTTTAGTATATGCGAAACCTGAATATAGTTTGTTCAGAATAAGTAACTGAATCGATTCTAATATTTTTTAAACCATGTTATATTTTTTCCCAACAATATTTAAAAAACTTAAAAGTTGGATACCGAGCAACTTTGAGTACCTATCGCAATAATTTAGGTACCTACTGCCAAAATATTATTATCAATGAGCTCAAGACGAAGCTGGAGGCTCGCGCTGCGTGGTGACCGCGTTTTTGTGCGGACAACTAGGTAACAGAACATGCTTATAACTTTGTGATTTTTCATGACGCAGTTTTGAAATTTTGTACATAGATTCTTTACATAAAAATACTAGACACGTGTATCAGGTTTCGCATATACTAAAACTAATGTTGTATAAGGTTTTGGTACACGTGACTATTTTGTTTTGGTGAAATACATATTATCCTTAGTTTTGTACCTATACCTTGGTTGCAATATTACGAAGCAAAGATTGTTAACATTAAAATGGCGGCTTGTTCATGTTTACATCTTTTTTAGGCTGACGTACATCCAATTCTTGGGTCAGAGAGTCATCTTAGGTTAAGGACAGGGCAGGTTGGCAGTTAGAAAGCTTTTGTAGTCATGTTACACGTTTAAAACACTTGACATAGGTACCTAGTTGAAGAATCTAACAACCTATAACAGGTACCTACTTACCGTAATATGAAGGCGATTTATAACATCTCAGTTCGTTTGCTTCGCTTGCTCTCTAGTCCCCCTCCCCTTCGAACCTAATCTGTCAGAGTCGGGGTGCCCCAAGTCCCGAGCTCGCTTCGCTCACTCTTGCATCAAATACAATACATATAATTATTTCACTAGATTAGTAAGATAGTTATAAATCGCTTTCATGTAACTATCTTCCGGGATATAGCTATACCCCTAAAAAAACTATCTTATTGCGACATACATACCGTTCTTCAACTTTAGTGTTTGCTTTTACATAATTAACTGTCTACGTCTAAATAATTGCTTGCTAATACTCGTGTATTATTAAGAAGCCATTATGTGGAAATTCTATGGCATGAAATGGAATGTACGAGTGGAAAATCAATTTATTGTGACTAATGTGCAAGCACGTAAGCCCTAATATAAAAACAGGAATTACTTCAGAAGATAATGATCAGTGTTTTAAATTTGAAACTGGTGTATTTGTAACGTGGTCTGGCGAACGCTTTTTTGGAAAAATGCAGTTACTTTTGATAGTGACATTGTACAACTTACTGAGTGTAATAGCAGGTTTTGAAATAAGTGAGTAAGTAATGATGTATTTATATTAAAAAAAGTAGTAATGTTGTTAGGCATAAATAAGTTATGATTGTGAGGCTATTATGCTTAAAATTGAATTAGCCATGGTTTATAACTCATTATAAAGTGGTGGAAATATTTTAGCCCCCTTGTATGCAGTGAGAGCAAACATATTTGTAAACACTGCTATCTGCCAGGGGTCTAGGTTCTATCAACAAAGAAAAATGTGCTTGTGTGACTTTTTTGTGGTAAGTGTGTCTGAGTCTATTCCAATCATTTAACTTTTCGGTAACTCTCGTATCTCGAGCTCCTCTAGTCCTTTAAAATCCCTATGATTATTGACTCTCGCTTCGGTATTACTGAAGCTTCTTGTATTTTCATTCACAATGCAATTATATTTATTTATTTACACTCTCTATATAACCTAAGGAAGTGTGCTTCCTCAGGAGTTGATAATCTAGCCATGTTGATAAGATTACGGTGCTGTTAATTTACCTGCATTGCCGCAAATACCAAATCAATCTCCTGTAATCTGCGTGCCTAAAACTATCACTGTAAGTCTTTACACATTTTCATTAGTAGCTTTTAATTAACCTCCGTTGAGTAGAAATTCTTCTTGTAAATATTTTAATTGAAAATATACCTAGTAGTTAAGAGAGTTAGCTTTGCGCCACATATAGCAGCACGTAATCGTATTTTTTTCATGCTCCTATATTTCCGCACGGTCACACAAGCTCTGTTTGTCGCTGTAGCAAATGAAGGTTCTGAGCGACAGAGAAGGATAGGAGCATGGAAAAATGAGATCACGTTCTGCTAGATTAGATGCAACCCTTGCTCACTAGTAGTCACTAGCCTACTACTACTTTTCTGTGATGCATTTGAAATGTGTTTTTCAATACACTATTCCGCCTCGAATGCAATAACAAAGTTTCCCCTCTTATACCAAAACGTACTATTTCTAAAAAGATTATTAAGTAATTCCTTAAATCTTTAAATATTCCTTAAAAAAAAGACATTTTAAAGTATAAAAAATTTAAATCCAACGGTATTGGGACAGGGTCTAAGCTACCGGCGCGGCGGTCAAACCTCCAGAGAAAGGAACCTCCTAACATTACAAGCCGTCTCCAGAAGTACCGCTTTCTGAATCAAGCACTTGTTCCAGCTGCCTGACAATAGCCTTCTCAGGTAGTGTCGAGGCTCTTGGCAATTAAGCCATAGGCTGATACGACTATCGGCACAATGATCGCTCCACATCCCACATGTCGACAACCTCGCGAGCCAAGTCAAGATACTTCATTTGCTTATCTTTCTCGGCTTTCGCAAGGTTCTCGTCATGCGGGACTGTTATGTCAACAAATATTGAGCGCCGCTCCGATCGATCCACCACCTCTATATCAGGCTTATTGGCTACAATAGTCCTGTCAGTGATGATGGATTGATCCCAGTACATTGTGGGATTGCCATTTTCGAGAACTGGGTCGGGGACGTACCTATAATACGGCACTTCCGATTCAACAGGGCTGTATTTTAGAGCAATTTGCTGTTGGATAATCCTGCCTACTAAGGTTGTGTCTATGCAAGATCTCACCGTTAGCTAGACCAGAATAAAAACACCCGGAGATAATGTGACGGATTGATTCACCCAGACGATGCCATGCCCGACATAATATGTTTTAAATATACATATTATATGGATATAGAGTGCAATTTTTCAATCTCACCTGGAAGAAAAGTAGTCTAAATACTGGAGATAGCAAATTTTACTCAAAAGAAATATTCCTTTATTAAAAAATAAGAAAAATGTATGAATATAATTGACAAAGGATCTTTGAGTGAAGGTGCTTTATCTTGTCCCATTGAATTTATAAGTTTAGATTCCATGGTTTTCCTTTCATTTAATTTGTTTGTTAGAGAGATTTGATCCATATGGTTGACCCTATCGATAGATGTCATAAAAGTACAGGATATTATTGTTTTCGAATTTTAGTCGGTTCGATACTCGAGTGTAGCAAGCGAATTTTTGACAATCTTTGAATGCAGATTTGTTTCTTTTTAAAAATGAAGGAATGTGTTTGTGTATTTAGAGTACTTTCCCTCCAAGTGAGGTTGAAAAATTTATACCTTCATCCATAACTGCACAGACAAAAGCTTCAGTTTCTCCGAAGAGGTCCCCGGAACGTAGCCAAGCTACGGACGCTGATAAGTCGACATCGGGCTCATGCAGGGCCCGGGAAAAGCGTCCGTGAAATTCCTTACTCAGCCATACCTCCCTGCGATCGTTAATGTCAAGCACTACAAGTTTGAGCCAGTTCTCTTTAGTCTTCTTCTACTCCAAGGAGAGCAGGGTGAGGCCCTTTGTCCACGGCGACCACATCTCGATGCATCTCCATGTCGACTTCTAGGAAATATTTCCTAAGACTGAATATCTAGCGATTGTGGAGAGTCTTAGCATTTTAGAAGCCTCGACATCTACACCTCCGCGGGATATACAGTCTCATAACCGAAGAACGTGGGTGATGAATTCGATTTGCCGTCATAATGAACGGAGCCTCCTATCCAGGGCGTCGAGTTTTGTTTGAGTACATTTAAGTATGCCGAAAGAGTACATCAAAACCAGCATGACCGAACCGTTGAACGCACACACCTTATTTCCGCCTGATAAAATCCGATTAAATACTTTTTTCAGGAAGCCAAAGAAGCGCTCCTTCAACGATTGCTTCATGTCAGCAACATTGATGTCCAGCGCTTCCGACATACTGAAAGGGATAAAGATTTAAGGAATCCGAGAGTTGGGTTCCCACAGATTCCACAATCTGCCCTCACTTTACATGCATGACTGCACATTTGTCGACACCAAATTCCATCCTGATGGCTCTAATGAAAGTTTCAGTTACTTTCAGTAGCCCCATCAGTTGAAAATTTCTGAGGGCACAGAGTGTCAGGTCATCCATGTAAATGAGATGAGATATAACCTAACCACCTCTCCTCAACCGATAGCTTAGTCCTGAATCCTTGAGCAGCGTGCTACGAGGATACAAGGCTAAGCAGAGCCAAAGAGAATTCAAAATATTATTATTATTACTAGCACGTATCGCCTAAAAGTTGGGCAAAGGCCTGTCTTTCTTCCTTCTACCTCTCTGCCCAAACAGAGCTGCCAAAGACAATCATTTTCTAAAGAATTCAGCTCACTCCGCCATTTCAATTGCCGCGTTGTCGCTTGCTATATCTATCTACATACCTACCTAGCCGTTTCCGCGGACTGAACCTTCGTTCACCTCTTGGCATATTTTTTCTAGCTTGGCATATTCATCAGCTGTATACCATACCAACAGAACCCAAGTGCTTGTGATACAGATAAATCGATTCCAATATTTTTTAAACTATGTTATATTTTGTCCCAAAAATATTTAAAAAAAGTTATAAGTTGGACACCGAGCGACACTAAGTACATATCGTAATCATTTAGGATTTTTCATGATACAGTTATGAAATTTTGTACATAGATTCTTTACATAAAAATACTAGACACGTGTCTCAGGTTTCGCATATACTAAAACTAATGTTGTATAGGATGACTGGTAATTAGTGACCGATACTGTGATTGTAGTCATGATAACAAACAACTTTCCTAAAGTTTTTTTTTTTTTTTATACTCATTCACTTTTATAACAATCAGGCGCGGCCTAAGTCTTTGGGGGGGTCACAAGGGGCCACAGCCAGGAATTCGGTTGGGGACCGATGGGGACGGGGGGTGTTAAACTATTATCAACAAGTTTTGAAAAACGAAATTCCATCTCTGGATTTCAATAAACAAAACAATCAATGGTGCCTAAGGTTTATTTCCGGGGAGTGCATCTTTCACTTTCAGAAATTGTGTCCGTTTATAAAGATATACTGAAAAGAACGCAGAATGTCAGAGCGAGCTCGAAAATTTTAGCACTACACCAGCGGGTAGATTAGATTTTCTTTTTACCATTCATACAGGAGTTGTGTAGTTACTCAGTCGCAAAAGCGAGCGCAGCGAGCTCGAATATTTTTCAAATTCAAATTCTTTATTGCGAACTAAGTGTACAGTATTTTGACAATGGTAACAGTAGGTAGGTTCTTAGAACTTAGTTGCCTGTTAAGGCATTGCAATTTAAATCGTTTTAAAAATATACATACCTAATATTACAATTAACATTATATTATATTAATTAACATTATTCCAAAATTTTATATTAATCATTCTCTCCTTATTTTAATATTAAAAATTACTTTTCTCCAAGGAATTCTTTTATAGAGTAAAATGCCTTTGTAATCAAGAAGTCTTTTAACTTTCTTTTAAAAATACCAATTAAATGAATGCTCTTAATGTTTATGGGTAACTTATTATATATTTTCATGCCCATACAAAAAATACCATTGCTATGTAGTGCAGTGTGGTATGTTTTATTACGTAGTGTATTTCTGAGTCTACTGCTTTTTAATGTGTCATAGCTACTGATATTTGATTTAACTAAAATTGAGGCCTCGTAGATATATAAAGCAGGGAGGGTTAATATCTTGAGGTTTATGAAATGAGGTTTACATGAATCTGTTTGGTGTATCCCACATATTGATCTAATACACCTTTTTTGTGCTTTGAACGCAATTTCTTTATCAGTTGAGTATCCATAATATAGTATCCCATAAGATAGAGTGGATCCCACATAGGCATGATAAGCACTAAGTAGTGTTGTTTGATTACATACTTTTTAGTATTTTTGCACCCTTCTTCTAATTAGGTCCGTTTTGTTCATTCATACAGGAATGAGTATAGGAGGAACTCTGTCAACTTGCAGAGAATTCAAAGTACAGGATGTATTAGCGAGTGAAGCGAGCTGGAAAATTTTAGCACCATTTCTTTTTTTAATTTACACAGAAATTAGAATAGGATCACTCTGTCAACTTTTGCAGACTTGAAAAAGTATAGGATGTGTTGGTGAGCGAAGCGAGCGAGAAAATGTTTGCATTCCGCCTCGGATAGGTTGATTTCTTAATAATTGTCGGAGATTTCGGGGGGTTTAACCATCACCCACCCCCTCCTGCCTATAGCCTATGGCTATGGTCGACCTAGGCCAAACCGACGCGGGGCCATGACCCGGATCCCCTCTTGATACTAATAGAATGCAAGAGCGAGAGAAGAGAGCTCAAAATTGTATCAGCCCGCCTCCGCCCCGCGTATTACGTTCAACTCTGCCTCGAAAAATGTTAGTTTCTCTTGTTGAACTAAATATCCTAAAAAAGCTATTTTAAGAAGGTTTATCAATGTGGCTTGTATGATTGTGAGGGGGCACACCACCCCTAGGACAGCGCCTGATCACAATAACACAACAGCCGTATGAAACTCGCGCGCGCGCCTTTAACCTATCAGCTGTTAGCCACGTGATGCCCTTCTGTCTCATTACTATCGTACCGTGCAACAGTGGGTAGGCTGAGCACCCGCGCGGCTCGCAAGCCCGCTCCGTAGGTTTTATTGTGATAAAAGTGAATGAGAATAAAAAATAAATGTTTCTTTGGGAAAGTTGTTTGTTATCATGAGTACAATCACGTGTTTAAGTATCGGTCACTAATTACCAGTACCAACCTATATAAACGTCTGACATTATGTGGGTACATTCCACCTCCGCCTGATTCCCCTGAAATCCTAACCGAGTACTTTACTACAGTAAATGAAAACATCGGCGACTTCCACATCAGAGCTGCAGTTGGAAGACTTCCAATGAGGTACATGCCGATGTCTGCACAGGACATTAAGGCCAGCGAGAAAGCTGCAGATGTCGTCGACTTCATACCACTCGTGCCTAAGATCGACCCCTTGAACATACCAACGCTTCAACCGTACAGCTTCGATGTTTCTTTGATCTGGCTAAAGTAAGTTATTCAATGGTGACTAAATTGGCGAAAAAGAAAAATAAGTAAGGTTCGATTGGCGGTGATCATCTACCTAGCCTTTTCCCAAAAATGTTGGGGTCGGCTTAGTCGGTCCAGTCTCACCGGATGCAGCACGCCACGAGCGACGGCGTATATGACAACTCCATATCCCAGTTAACACTGGGTAATACGAATAATACGATACCCCTTGGTAAGACTGGTTGTCAGACTTTCGTCAAAACAGGATTTGGCATCAATCTTATCGAACCTATTGCAACTGTACATTAAGCGTTCGTCTTTTTGGTGTAGAACGAGCGTGTTCTTGAATGTCTTCAGAATATTAAAGACGCTTTTTATCTTTATTCTAGAAGTAAAGTTTACCTGGAAAACTTCGTCGTAACTGGTGTCAAGCAGTTACAGTTAAATAGTCTTGAACTGCGTCTCATTAATCTTAGATCGGACGTCAATATCACCATACCGAAGATATATTTTGCAGGTAAAACACACTGAACCATCACTGAACATCGACATTGTTACCGATATACCTACCCAAACACTCTCGTTTTGTGAACAAACTAAACTTACTCTGATTGTGTCCAAGCAGCTTTTTTAATTTTTTTATTTGTTTAGTGTTTAGCTAAGTCAGCTAAATGTATCTACATGGTTTCCGTTGAAATGAGTGAAATAGTTAGTTTGTTTTTTTTAAACTAGATATGTTATTCAGTAGAGTAAACTAGCTATACATTATTAATTAAACTAAAATAAATAAACCAACAAAAAACCATAAAAGGGCATCAAAACTCCTCAACGCTGTCAGCTGGTAATGTGCCCAAGAGACTGGCGGCGTTGCCAACAGTTTGTGGGATTTACGACATTCTACGAAGATTTACCAGAATCCCGGAGAGAGAAGGAGAAATCTCTCATTGAGAACATGGAACACATATTTTAAACCAGCTTAGTCGTAAATTATCACACAAGAACGTTTTAAAAATAAGGTCTAACTATTCATACACGAAATATTTTCAGAGAATCATTTAACGGCTATAAAGTATTCATTTCAAGGGATTTTTGTTTTTATCAAAGTATATTTTTATAAAAAACAAATAATTTAAAATTACTTGACCGACAAAATAAATACTGGCTCCTTATTTTTCAACATCCATTACGCTAGTTTACTACGTTGTTTTACCTACTGTCATTGCTAGAATAGTACCTATAACGGTTTTATGCAAAAAATGTCAAGGAATTTTAGAATTATAATAATTTTGTTAAAACAAAAACACTCAGATATTTTTCTTGTTTCGTTGCTAAGGCGACTTTACGACTTAAGAAGTTACTCTTAAAATATTTCGTGTATGAAAAGATAGACCTTATATAGCCAGGCCGAGTGTCATACTCATAACACCCCCCGGATCCAAACTGTCAAACTGTAACTCTTTATATTATTTGTATCGGGAATATTGTAGCAATTTCCTTGTTTTCATAGTTTTATATGTAAGTCAGTCACATTATCTTTCTATTTTACTTTTTAGGTGACTTTCATCTGCGGGGTTCTTTAAGCTTCTTGCCTATTATATTCAAATGTCACATAAGGTACGTCCCTAGTAATAGATATTATATTAGCCCACCATTTATTTATCTTCATGTGTCAAAGGTTGCGAATTGTCTATTTTCGGGGATTTGGTCAGTGGGTCGTCTTAGGTTCATTAATGTACGCACGACGGCCAATCAAGCTATACAAAACCAGTTTATACGGATCTCTCATTGTAAAGGAAATCTATACAATGCGAGGCCAAGTTATACTGGAAATGTACAGCTTCATGTGCCGCCGTGTGTACATGATTGATGACGTACTGAATACGTGGTAACCGTTTTAGTGTCGGCGTCCCTTCCACCCTGTATAAAACCAAACCAGAAGACATATGCCCTTCGGTAATAATCGTGATATCAGAACAAACTTTTTTTGTTGAAAGTTTTCTATCAGTTGGGTTCACCCACTCTGTTCGCTTATCGTTCGTCATCTGTCAATCAAAAGTTTTGAATATACAGTTGTTGATCTAATCTTGTAGGCAATCATAAGCATTTCTAAAGATAGACAATAATTACCGAAACGCATCCTTTTTCTGGGCGACCTCAAGGCTTTAAGAAAGTAGCTTTATCCATTGTATCAGGCATGCATTTCTAATATAAGCTGCCTTCACAGGTTTACCGTACTACTAAAAGTAATCTTAGGAAATATTTTAGCAGCTTAATTCATACTTAAATATTGGCTTATTTCCTGTTATCAGTGCTTACTTGTACAATTTGGCTGTCACGGCATCGTCGGGCGGTTACAAGACGTTTTCTCCCAATATAGGCGAGGTTCTGCAGATCGACAGTGTAGCTGTTAAAGTCGACATACAGAATGTTGTGGTAAATATAATTATCTAACATTACGTTACTTAAGCTACAACCCGCGCTTGACCTTACAGGCTTTGATGGAGTATTGAAGCCGGTTAAAAAGTAGAAATTTCGAGTCATTTCTAAACCAAGCGCAGACACTGGACAGTGGACAGCGGTGCTTAGGATGCTTGCTAATGGTCAGCAGTTTTAATTATTTTCGTTGATGTGAATACATATAGTTATAGTAGCTTTAGCATGAACATCAGAAAACATTTCTAGCAAATGCTTCAGGATCTTCTTTGACATATCCTGGGATTACAAATTAGTTCAGCAGGTAATTGAGATCGTATTCGTTTGCCTAACACCACAGTTTCCTTATAAGTTGTCTTTTGTTTCAGTTCAACTTAACAAACATGGTTATTGGCGACCAATCAGGATCCTTTAACGTTTTGTCTACTGCATTATTTAGTTTTACTAATAACAAACGCGAGAATAATTTGTTAAAAACGGCAATTGACATGGCCAATAAAGAACTTTTCAAGATTGCCATAAATGAGTTTATTACGGACTACCTGTTGTCTGATAGTTATTAATCAGATAGAACAAATAAATCAACCAATCAGGGATAAAAAGGCTCGTTTAACACGAACTGGCTGAACACGATATGGGGTCATTTTAAATTGAGGAAAACCATCCATATATTTTCCAAAGATTAGCCAAAGTAAAACAGAGGAAATTAAAAGTTTGATATTTAAAAAAAATATGATAGCCCTCATATTGCTAAAAATATTAAGAAACTCCTGAATTACAATCGTCAAAAAGTTGACGTTAAAAACGTTTTACTGATAAGATCCGCGTTTGTAAATATATACGTATGCCTGCCTACTACAAATACACGTGTTTTATTAACCCTACACCTCACCCCGACGACCCTATCACCCTCCTCCAGGAAAGCAATAGGGAAACCAGTACATAACGTAAACACAAACCGCCGTCATTCCGACCTCGCTGTCGAGGTCCGTCTCACGTGGGTTCACGCCCCGCCCCGACCCTTGCTCGGGCCAGCCCGCGACGCTGAGACTGTATTTTAAAACCAGCCCCTAAATAATCACTATCCTGGCTGGAGGCCTTACTCTCCTGTACATATGCCTTCATCTACAGGATAGTCCAGTTAAGCAGAAGCCAGCCAAAACAACAGTACCTACACCTTGCGCTCGGTGGACATTCAATTTCCTAGGTCCTGTAAGGTAACATTTATACATGGTGACGACCTGACGACGACAATAAATGAAAACATACTGTTAACGAAATAGAACACCATTTATTAGTATTGGTTCACTTGCACTAATTCACATCTGAAAATAAAACTAAGTAACGAATTTAACCAAGGGTTTTTAAAGTAGAGAGATGGCAACATGTGTTTAGTGTTTATATCGATGCGGGGTCGTTAACCTGTCCGTACTAGCATATTAATCAACATCATGTAGAAAATGCTAATAATGAAAAATAATGTGCTGTACCTAAACTTCTGGATTTATCGATTGAATTTTTGTACGCAGACTGGAAACGTCATGAGGTAGGTATACGCAGTTGTATTGTATAACCGGCTGGTGTCCGATTTGTTGTCGTATTGTCGACGCCACTCTGTATATATCATATATACTGATATAGAAAGATAAAATATACGTTCATTCAGCACAGACTAAGAGCGGATCTCACCAATGTAACTAATGCTTGAGACATCATCTGCCTAGCCTTTTTCCCTGCTATGTTGGGGTCGGTTTCCAGTCTAACCAGATGCAGATGAATACCAGTATTTTACAAGAACCGACTGCCTATCTGACCTCTATAACTCAGTTAGTACGTGGTAATACTATACCCCTTGGTAAGATTGGTTGTCAGACTTTCGGGTCACTGACTGCCTGTAGGTAACGACTGTCAAAGATCTATAAATGACAACCAGGACAACAGCGGCAACTCGGTCTGTAATGGGTGGTCACCCATCCATGGACTAACCTAGGCAAGAAGGGCTTAACCTAAAGATGGACCCAAGCGGCTGTTATTATTTAGTCACGAGCTCCGAGAATATAGGATGCAAGAGTGATTGAAGCATGTTAAAAATGTTAGCACCCTACCATAGACTTTGAGCCGCCCAGGACCGTACAGCCCGAGGCGGACCGCTCTCTGGCAGTTCTAGTCCGCCACTAACAAGCAGCTTATTATTACATGGTAGGAACATGATAGTTGTAAAATACCAAGGCTCATTAGAAAAACTTGGTGTACTATAAATTATTCTTCACTTCTTCTCCCAGTCACTGTGATGAACAGAAAAAAGCGGAACCCTATAGGACTACTTCGTTGTCAGCCTGTCTTTCCCGTATTTTCAAGAACTCGTGGAGGTCATCATCTGCCTAGCCTTTTCCCAACTATGTTGGGGTCGGCTTCCAGTCTAACCGGATGCAGCTGAATACCAGTATTTTACATGGAGCGACTGCCTATCTGACCTCCACAACCCAGTTATTACTAAGTAATACGATACCCCTTAGTAAGACTGGTTGTCAGACTTTTTGGGCCACTGACTACCTAACGACTGTCAAAGGTTTACAAATGACACCCGGGACCAACGACTTAACGTGCTTTCCGAGGCACGGAGGAAACTCGGTATGCAATGGGTGTTCACCCATCCACAGAGCAACCTAGGCAAGCACGGCTTAACCTAAAGATCGACCCGAGCAGCTGTTATTATTTAGCCACGAGCTCCTCAAGAACTCGTGGAGGTATCAAGTTGGAATTAAATAAGGCTTGTGTTTAAACGCCTACCAGAAATGCACCTATTTTACTACCAATAAATTCGAAATACCTGCCAGAATGGATAACTGCTCACCAAATTGTGTTTCATTAAGTATTGTAAAAATGAAGCTATTTTCCTTTTTATTCTATGCTATAAAAATATATAAAAAGTTAATTTCAGACCAAATATTTTATACTAGCTTTTGCCCGCGACCTTCGTCCGCGTGAAATTTTAGCCTATAACCTTCCTCGATAAATGGGCTATCTAACACTAAAATAATTTTTAAAATCGAACCAGTAGTTCCTGAGATTAGCGCGTTCAAACAAACAAACTCTTCAGCTTTATAATATTAGTATAGATTATGGCTGAATAGATGTTACCAATATTTTATTTCATGTCTTCAATATAAGGTCTATCTTTTCATACACGAAATATTTTAAGAATAACTTCTATTAAGTCGTAAAGTCGCCATAGCAACGAAAAAAAAAATTATCAGATTGTTTTTTTTTACGAAATTATTATAATTCTAAAATTTTTTGTGACTTTGCATAAAACCTTTACTCTCATATTCTAACAATGACTGTAGGTAATTACAACGTAGTAAACTAGCGTAATGGATGTTCAAAAGTAAGGAGCTAGTATTTATTTTGTGGGTCAAGTAATTTTAAATTATTTACTTTTTTATATAAATATACTCAGATAAAAAAAAATCCCTTGAAATGGCTTCGTTATAGCCGTTAGATGATTCCCTGAAAATATTTCGTGTATGAATAATTAGACCTTATATAGAAATTTTTGCCAAGGCAAAAAAGCTAACGGTCGATCGTACATTTTTTTTAATACCAAATATAATATTGCGTATCCCAAACACTTGTTACTTGTTTTTAGAATTAGATTAAAATATGATAACATAGCCAAATAAATATTTCACTCTCAATATTACTGCAACACATGACTAAGATAAATATAAAGTCCCATTAAAATAGATGGACAAACTTTTAGAAATCATTCAGACCACCAAAATAAGGACAATGGTAAAAAAAAAAGAAAAACGCATAAATTAATTAAAATAACTTATATTAACTAACTAACGCATTAGAAACTTACATTAATTTTAATGAGACCTTAGATAATAAAATGAATTACTAGAAAAAAAATAAAAAAAACAAAAGTAAAATGAAGTTATGTTTTATTATATTATGTTATTGGTACTTATAAGATTATTTTTCTTCATCTTTTCGTGTGGTTAGTGCCTAACCTGGTGTTAGAGTTTTAATGCCGCCCAGCGGTCTCCGACTTGGCTTACTTATAAGATTAATTTGTATAGACGCCATAGCACATCAAGCTACTACAATCTATCAAAAGACGATGACCAAATTTGTATGAGACCCCCCCCCCCCTCCCCCCTCCAACAAGTCTGTCGTATGAGTTATTAGGTTCATAAGGATCTATAAAAAGACTAGCAACCAGTTTTAACTTCAAAATCCCACACTTTAGAGAGATGTCACCATAGTAAAAAGTTATCACTGTACTAAGATATTTTGACTGAGATACGTTTTGACGCATCGTCCTTTCTTTAACAGATTTTCAACTTTATCTCTAAAGGATTAGGTTGATTGGGAAAATTGGACAGTTTCGGGTAGTTTGATGTGCTGGCTGGTTTCTATTTTTATAATTTAGCATAATAAAACAACATGACTAACGAATTAAAATATAGTGAACTTATAACTGGGTAGCTATCAACAACTGGGAGAAATAATTGCCTGCCACTCTACTACTGTAACTTACTCTTAACTTAAATAAACTTAACTACTTAGTGCATCTTAGTGGAACGTTTATCTCTATACTAACTAAACTTACAAACCTTCACGACAAATCGGTGTACGGAGTTAACTACTGCAGCCCGTACGGTACTTAAGATTTATCAATGGCACTCAGTAGTTTTAATCAGTCAATCACAGAATCTTTTTAAAAAACTACCAAAAGATAAAAAAAAAACAACAGAGCTTTTTTAGATTTAGCTGGCCGCCATCTCTTTCTCTTCTCACCAATAGGGATATTCCTGGCTTCAGGAGGTGGTTCCACGTACTTCAGGCTAATTTCTAAACCCCGCAAATATTTACAGATAAAAAATGGTTAGCCAATCATCAATGTTGGTGGTGTCATTAGTTTCCATTCACTGAAAAACTATTGCCTATAATCGTCGAAACTTTAAATAAAGGGGAACGACTTTAATCTTAGTTTGACAACAGTATATTTTGGATTCAGGTTGGATAATGTGATTACACTAAAGCTATGTAGAACTGTAATTTTCGATATTAATGTTACTATTTCAGGGAAACAAGATTTGGTGAGCATTTATCGTTTTTGGTAAGCAAAAAGAATATAAATACAATACGTACAAATTATTCTGATGTGTGTATATTTATTTTGGAACTTAAAACGTTGTTCTTTAGGCACCTCGGTATAGAGTGCGTTTAATTTATTTGAAGTTAATATATTTTACTTGGTACTTAGTCTTACGATCTAACAAATATTTTGGTGAGCATTTAAATTGTACCCATTAAATAATAAGGTATAACAACGAAAGGAAAAAAAGATACAAAGCTAAGCAAGTACACGTTACTTGCTGGAACAGAGAAACATACATGGTATAGGATCAGAACAACACAGAGCAATAGATAAAAAGGCTAAGAGAGCTATTAAAAGAGATGTGAGAAACTTGAATACCCACTTAGTTAAAGTAACATTGGCAAAACACCGTTCGCTAAGAGTATAACAGGGAATATCTCGAACCAAACCCTGGATTAATAGTTTACTGGATACACACGGAATCAAACACCACAATAGGCAAAAAATTATAGACATTTGTACAGAGTTCTACAGTTCTCTGTATTCAGACAATTCAAGAATAGAATCAGTAAACAGATACAGCTGCCCAGAAGACATCCCTCCCATTTCAGGATACGAGGTAGACCGAGTGCTCAAGACAATGCACTATGATAGGAGCCCTGGCGAGGATGGCATTACCACCGAAGCCTTGAAATTTGGATCTTCCACACTGCTCCCACACCTCACAAACTTATTTAACACAATATTACAAACAGGCAAACTCCCAAATCAGATGTGCCATTCAAACATTGTACTACTTCATAAGAAAGGAGACAAATCCAACATTAACAACTACAGGCCCATTAGTCTAGTTTCACATATTTATAAAGCATTCATCAAAATCATCCAAAATCGCATAGATTCCAAATTAAACTCGCACCAACCACCGGAACAGGCCGGATTCCGCCCAAGTTGTTCGACCACCGACCACCTTCACACTCTAAATCAGCTAATAGAAAAACACTCAGAATTTCAAAAACCTCTATATCTGGCTTTCGTAGACTACACAAAGGCTTTCGACAGCGTTAAACACAGCGCTATATTTTCAGCCCTACGAAGCCAAGGTATAGAGGAAACTTATATAGCACTTTTGGAAAATATTTATAACAATAGCTCGGCCAATGTTAAATTGGATTATATGGGCTAAATATTCAAAATCAATAAAGGAGACAAGGTGATCCGCTCTCTCCCAAACTATTCACCAGCACCCTCGAGGAGGTCTTTAAAAAACTTACAGATCGATGGACGACTCAAGGCATTCCGATCGGGGACAAAATGCTATCGAATCTTCGCTTCGCAGACGACATTGTTCTTTTTGCTTCTGAAGTAAATCAATTGGAACAAATGCTCCAAGACCTGAGCATTGCAAGCCTTGAGGTTGGAGTGACGATGAATTGGTCAAAGACTAAAGCCATGAGCAATGCCGCTAAATATAGGGTCAAGGTTGATGGGCAGGATATACACTATGTCGACGAATATATCTACCTGGGCCAGCTAGTTTCCTTCAACAACAGGCAGAACAAAGAGATCGACCGTCGAGTCGAAAATGCCTGGAGGAGCTACTGGTCCATGAAGGCATTTATGAAGGGCGGCTTTCTTATCTCACTGAAGCGCAAGCTCGTCGACATGTGTATCCTGCCTATCCTAACCTATGCCGCTCAGACTTAGTCTTTGACTGAAGCTCAGAAGTCCAAACTCAAGGTTTGTTCGATGGAACGTAGCATTCTAAAAATAAAACTCTCCGATCGAATGCGCAACACCTTAATACGGTCTAAGACAGGCATCGCCGATGTTGGCGATAAATCTGCGAAGCTAAAATGGGACTGGGCGGGTCACGTTTTAAGGATGAACCCGGACAGATGGGCGAAGATAGTCACACGGTGGGTGCCTGAAGACGGCCGTCGTGGTCGAGGCAGGCCCAAGAAACGCTGGCGTGACGGTCTGGACTCGTTCTTGACGGATTGGTCAGAGAGGGCAAATTGTAAGCAGGATTGGAAAGCCATGGGAGAGGCCTTTGCCCAGCAGTGGGACAGAGCAGGCTGATATAAAAAAATAAAAAATAATAAGGTCAATATCAAATACTAAGGCAAGAGAAATACACATTCTGTGAAAATTTCAACTTTCTACCTGACAGACAGACGGACGGATGGACTGCGGGGGCTTAGGAATAGGGTCCCGTTGGTTACCCTTTAGGTACAGAACCCTAAAAAGTAGTAACAAAGCCATTGTTACTACTTTTTAGTGTCACGATCAATTTCCAAGGGACACAACATTTATTTATTTATTTATCTACTTACATAACCCAATTCGATAAATGCACCGTAACTAATTCTAACTTAATTGTTAAATTAAATAAGAATTAGTTACGGCGCATTTATCGATTTCAATTTTTTTTTTTTTAAATGCTGTGTCCCTTATAACTAATTTCTATAACTAATAACAAACAACACATATACAATACTTACATGATAATGAACCTAATCTGTTCTTAATAGTCGTAAGTTGTAAGGAAATAGGATGACGCTGCCTTGTTATGGTACTCTATTCTAGATTCAAAATATTTCCCGCATTGGCGGTAACATTTTTTACTCTCATTTTTTACAGAAATTAAAAAAAAAAAAATACAAATGAAAACGGGGTAAGGCATGTACAGACGCCAGCACATCAATCTACCCGAAACTGTAAAATTTTCTCAATCAACTTTGAATCTAATGCTATAACGATAAACAATAACCGTTATAACAACAAATAATAAATTAAAAATTAAAGGGGGCTCGACTACTACTACGGGACACATTTTTATTTCTTTCGGTTGGGTAATCATCAAATGACCCCCAGCCGCTCTGGGCGGACCGGAAGGGAGTGTCAGACTTGTACTGACTAAAACCCATCCATGTTCCTTCTTTGCCCTTTGTGTTCCAGGGCCGCGGTATCTCTTTCGAACAGTCCCGCAGCCCTGGTACGGGACCCTTCATGTTGCATGTTCAGTCCGACTCGCACTTGACCGGTTTTTCTTGTAAAATGTGGAGGTCATCATCATCATCATCATCATTTCAGCCGAAAGACGTCCACTGCTGGACATAGGCCTCCCCCAAAGGGGGGTTTTTGCCATAATCGCCACGCTTGGCAGGCGGGTTGGCGATCGCAGTACGGTTGTTAAAAAAGCACAGAGAACGCTGCTGCCCATTCTCTGGTAACTCCCTTAGTCGCCTCTTACGACATCCACGGGAAGATATGGGATGGTGCTATTCTTTACGTCCGACACCATACAGTACAGTGTGGAGGTACTTAATTCATATTAATTTGTTTTTAGGAAAATAAAAAAAATCTAAAACACAGTACTTCACTTGTTTTAGCATGTAATAAATCCACATAATAATCATGAGATCGTGTTACGTTATTAAATACTAATAATACCAGAACATATGTCATTCGTGGTATTTTCATGGTTTGAACACACAATACAATTATTGTAACGTATGAAAACTAGGAAATATATTATACCGATCAATTGTTTTACCTAACAGCGGGTATGGCCACGTGCGATCCCCGAGTCCAAAACCTAAAAATGTGTTTAATTTTATGCTAAATGAGAAATATGATTGTGAAAAGTGTTTGATTTGAGCTTGAATTTCTTTTACACCTTATCAACTTGTTCATTTTAGATTATCTTAATTTTTTACAGTTTTACTTTGCGAGAGATAGTTCCCAGGGAAACCTTCAAGTTACCCGTCCTTCAAGAACATAGTGAGAGTATTCTTTTTATGAGAAGACCAGATAACCCCAAAACTACGCATAGTGCTATAATTACGAAATTTCATTATTTTGTACAGTGGTACCACTGTACAAAATAATGAAATCTCGAAAAAGTCAATTCGTGATCGTTGTATCAATAACCAGTGAACAAGGAAACATTAGATATGGACTCAATAACTCCTAAATAAGAAACGATTTAACAAATTCGATTTCTTGTGACGAATGCCGACAACAGGGAAATAATTAACGCAATGATTGCATATAATGTTATATATTTGCATCTCCATTCTTTTGCCACGCAGTCGTATAGAATTTTTGGAGTTGGCAAACATGAGAGGACTTCTGATAGCACTTTGCGCCGTATACTCGGTTCAAGCATGTGAGTAACAGTATTCTAAGTAAAGGCTCGCTCAAACCGCAGCCGGCCCGTAATCTGTCCGTACCCTGTTTAATCGGGCTTTAGTCAGGTGATTCGGACTATTATGGGGGAACAGTGGCAACGATTGTCCATACAAATGCTTCCCCTATTTTCTTTCTGAATAATGCCTCTAGAGCAATCTTTTATTTTTTCATAAAATCAAGGTCTACTGTAGACACGTCCCTGTCATGTCTTTTTTTTAGCAACTAATGCGTAAAGAAAATATGACCCTACGAGAGTGACAAAATATGCCCCATTTTTACGGCCGTGATTAGAGGACTACCAGAAAAATTCGAAAAGTTTTTATCATAAAAGAAATTGATGGCAACCTAGACCACGTCTTTTTTTAAATTTTAATTTAAAAATAATTGATTCTGCTCAGTTTTTGAGGAGAAAAAAAGGGGAATCCGAAACGTAGATCTCGTCAAAATTTTTGTGATATAATCGGTCTGAGCTGCAGCTGTCCCTATCGCACTCTACGGGGGCAGGCTTGACGCAGCGCAACGGCAATAGTTTTTTCAAATACCTACCTCGCAGACCCTGTTCCCTCTTATGATAGTAAGAAGCTACTTGTAGGATAATAGTAATCTCCAAGAGCTATATAACAAAAAATGGGTTGCTACGGCGTAGAGCTATAGACTGTAGAGCCTACTCGCGGTTCAGCCTGCTACGACGTTGCAGATATTCCTAGCACCACAGCGTATTGTGCTTGAAGGTCAGAATTAGCTCCAAATAAATAAATAAATAAAATTAATATATAGCAACGTTGAGGACTAAATAATAAAAAATACCTCAAAGATATCTCTAAACTGAATTAAAAAAGAGTAATATTCAACGCCATGATATGCCACGCATTAATTGACGTCATTTGTACATGCGTGGCTTGCTCGAATAGGCGCTCCCATAGCTCAACGCTGTCCACCATGCACTCCGTGCATGCAGTACACACTATACACGAATATTAACCCACGACTATACCGCGGTGGGCCACGCACGCTACAGTTGCAAATAGTTGTGGGGGTGTAGTGTGTACTGCAGTGGAAACATATACCCACTTTGTCAAAAAATGAATCCACGCAGCTAAACAGCGCCGCGTGCCCGTGCACACCATGCGTTTGCGCCTTATAGTAGGAGCAATAAGGTTCACTTTTTTTTAAGCCCGTTTTTTTTCCTCGAAACAGTTTTCCTCTGAAATTTTAAGCTTTCTAATCAGTCACATCTCGGACCACCCTGCCCCCGGGCCCTAGCTAGGACCCCGATGCACAACTTGTCAGTCCCAAAGAGTACAATACTTATATCAAATGGCTAGTTCGGCCACAGCCTTCTTACGGGGGGACTTTGTATTTTGTATGTTTTCGCGCAGAAGACCCGATTGACAACGTTTTATGTTCTAAAGAAATATTTTTTTTTATAGATCTTGCAATGAAAAAATAAAAAAAATAACGCATCCAAATCGGTTTACTCGCTTAAGAGCTACGGTACCACAGACAGATACCACATAGCGGTCAAACTTATAACACCCCTCTTTTTGTGTCGGGGTTTAAAAATGAAGTACTCTTTTAATTTTTTCTAAAAATCGAAATCACATGTTAATGCCAAAAATTGAATGAGGTAAACGTGCCTATTATCGAGAGAGATCTTCTAAACCGTCCCGTTTCCGAGATATAATTATCTTCGCCAGCAACACAAATATGATATCTTACATTTATTTAAAATTTAGGTTTATTGGTCTAAATATTTATGTGAACGTTTTAAATAATTGTGTTTTGAAACAGGAATGTTAGGGGTACCAAATCTTTATTTCATATTCGTTATTGAACAAAAATATGCGGTGCCAGTAGCCGATTCAAATAAATACATCGAATTTGACTCTAAAAGCCTTTACTTATTTAAAGGGTCCGAAACGCTCAACAATCTGCACGTCAAATCCACTACGGGATCTGTGCCAGCTCCTTACTTTCCCCTGACTGAAGATGACAAGCATGCATCCCGCAAAGCTGGTGCTTTAGTGACCTTCCTCAAGAACGTGCCTCAAATGAACCCTCTTCAGGTCCCCTCTTTGGGACCCTACCATGTAGCTCTGACCGATCTCAAATTTACGTAAGTATACATATGAGCGGTTACGACTTACGGCATTTCATACAAACTTTCAAGTTCTTTTTTTTCGGAATGTTTGAACAGATTGTCTTTTAAAAAAACTTTTTGAAATGTCTTTTTAAAAAAAAACATAATTGTAAATTTCTGTTTCTATGGAAAATCTAAAATCGGTGTAATTTCGCATTAACACTGTTTTCAAAAAGTTCTCTGACAACTTTTTAGACTTATGTATCCTGCTTATCCGTATGAAGTTTCATTAAAATCGGTTCAGTCATTTCGAAAAAAAAGGATTTGAAAGTTTGTATGAAATGCCGTTAACGCTATTGTGACTGTACACTAAATGGAGGACGTACCTACTTTAACGAAGTTAAGAACTTAGAAACAAACAGTTGGTATCGTATTAGATAATCGAGATGGTGGGTTATTTTATGAGGAAGTACTAAAAGTGAGTAATGAAACGTTTTACCTTACACTTAGTAGAAGAATCGAGTATAATTGACCAAACAATAGATAGTCGAAGATAAAAAGTTTTGTTCCTATATTTTTATTTATTAATAACTGTTGTTTATGTTTACTTTAGGGGAGACGTTCTTCTGAAAAATGTTGTAGTAAAGGGCCTCAAGAGTGTATCGGTGTCTGGTCTCGTAGTGCGAATGGAGCCTTCCCGAGTCGACTGTAACGTCACAATTCCACAAGTTACTGCCGATTGTAAGTATTTACCTAACTTAACCCGGATAGTGATTTAGAAAAAATGTGTTCATAATACTGCAGCAGCGGTTTGCACAACCTTTAAAATGCTGAAGACGCAAATAATTGACTCATCAAGTCACTTTTAGCATATCGATATCACTTGTTCTTGGCTACTTGATTATAATATACTAACTGTTTTGATGAGTTTTCTGCATATTAAAACAAAGTCCCTATTCCAAATAACATAACATTTCAACAGTTATGTTCCATCATCATCATCCTCCACAGAATGAATTCGCCTACTGCTGGGAATAGGCGAAGCTATTGCTATTAGTCCGGGAGGTAGCGTTGCATTTTAGATAGTGTTTTTACGCCGATCGATTGACATCTTTTTCAATAGATCTCGAATGACCAATAACTGAACCAAGCGTCAGCTGACGCACCCACGGTGGGTGTGGGTGTGGGTGGTTACGAAAACTTTTTTCATAAACAGTTGAAATCATGCTGAGCTGAAAAAAATCGTCAGCTGCATGGTAGAGGGGGACGAAGGTTATAGGCTATACAATTTTACACGGACGAAGGTCGCGGGCAACAGCTAGTCAGTCATATAAGATCAACTATCGATGTCAACATCAGCCGGCTTACTATGACTTTTTCATTTGCAACGCTAACTCCCGGACTACATCAACCAAGCATAATTGCAACCAAGCACAATTGCCTCTGTGGCTACTGAGAAGTTCCTGATTCGAAAACCGAATATCACTGTTAAATGTAAAACCATGTTGAAATCATTAATTCATTTGTTTGCTATAGTTGGTTTCGATATGCAAGCTGTTTTGGACAAAGCACCCGTAAAGGTTAATGGCCAAGCTAGGTAAGAACTTTTTTCATTTAAAAGATCTTATTATATTTAACAATGTTTCTGAAATGTGTTGTTTTGTGTGCACAGTGCAACGATCCTGAACGTGGCGGCTGTGGCAAAGGTTGGCCCCAAGGTAGTAAAATTATTACCAAATTCGGTGTACCAAGTGGACGGAACTAACATCGTGATAGACATCGGTCAAGTTCAGGTAAATAGTAAAATTTGCATTGCGAGTTTAATAAGGTTCGTAAAATCGTCGATTCAGCCCCCCCACACTCAATCTTGATGGGCCGGGTAGTGTACTGTGCTTAGTTTTTAAACTTTGCCCCACACTAGGAACTTCTCCTGTATCGTGGGTGCTTTTACAAACATTTAAACTCACATACAAAAACATCCAGACCCGAAACAACTACCTGCAGGCCATATAGATATTTGTTGCGTGCGGGATTAGAACCCGCGATACGCAGCGCAGCAGCTCAGCCACTGCGCCAACTGTGACGTCAAAGTTCGCACTGAGCTGTACACAGAGGAATATATGTATATTCTTTCATACCCATGCATAAAATATTAATCACATTTACCTCCAACCGTTTCAATGCTACAGGTCCAGGCGACTATGAGCAATTATTCCGAGAAATTCAGAAGTCTTGCACTTGAGTTCGCGAATAATTTGGACAAGTACCCCGGCATCGTGAAAGACCTGCTGCAATCTGTTATCAAGGGTGTTAACCGCGAGCTCGCGCAAATCACCGCCAACGATATCCGTCAGTATCTCCTGGGGTCCGCGAGACCATCCCTAAATATTGGCTAAGCTATAAAGTAGAATCGTAACAGTCATCTACGAATATGGTATAAAATACCTGAACGGTAGATGATGTGCAATTATTATGAGTGTTGTTTTTATTTTCCTGCGTTTTAACAATAATCTTTTTGGATAATAAAACTAATATTACGTACCCTTACACACTGTTAGCAAGACAAGAACATAGTTTTGGAACCCTAATAAAAAGCCATCAAAATAGACGATTATTTATTTATTTTCCTTTAAAGCTTACCCATACATTAGTTAGTATTCCTTAACCTGTGTTAGTATAATTCACTAAAACACAATAAATAACAACGATAAATCTTAACTTATCACTTAATTCCGCCACCTCCTGGAGATACCTAGCAAAATAGCAAGTAACAGTACATGCACTGCGCATAGGTAGCCCATTAAGTGGCCCTGAGTCTTACTAGCAACACTGACAGACTTTTGTCGCTACCGCCCATCCGAAGCAGTAGTGACGCGGATCTATTAAGTATGATCGCAAAGAAGTCATCTGTACGCGCTGCAGTGAACATCCGTGACACGCTACAGAAACGAGGCAGACACAGCAGTATCCTAAAAGCATTGTTGTATTACACACGCAAGGCATTAAACGCTTTCTGCGTGTATCTGGTTCACAAACTGCAGGTATAAAAAGCCTGGCCCTAAACAGAGTTATCTTGACATAACTGTCACACCTTGCAATTCTGCGGGTCAGCATGTTGCATCGTACGGCCAATGCCCTGCTCTCGTGGTACAGTGCCATCCTCTGTAGCCCAATGACCAAGGTACTTAAACTGCTTTACTCTGTTCAGAGTGGCACCACATAGCGAGACTGGTGGTACCACTTCATAATTGTCTTCATATGTCTTGTTTTGTGCCATAAAATCTAACAGCTCGCTTTTCTTGGCATTATACCTTAGTCCATGGGCCCCAGCATAGCACTCACATATATTTCATAGAAACAGGCTGGTGTGAAGCAGCGCGAAGAGACACGCACCCTGCGTCGGTAATTTGCTGGAGCATGCCACGAAGCACCGACCACTTTTTTCAATTCCAGCTTTTTAGTTAAGTAACGTGAAGGAATTCGCAGACGATTTAACTTTTTTTAATATACGGGGCGTCTCACGGCTATCCCACACGAAAGGAAAGTACCTTAAGTTTTATCGTGTGAGTATTCAATGAACGGCTATACTCGAGAGGACTCGAGTTCGAATCTCACAATTTACAATCTTGACTTTTTAATTATTTTCTCAAGTAATTTTTCTACTAGATTTAATAAAAATGAGTTACTTTGCGAACGTCACACTGCGAACTCGGCGAACTTCCAAACCCGCAATAGAAACATTCCAGGAATGTAGTAATTACAATAATTCGTCAATAGAGGGCGACACAAACAATAGCTTAGCAATAGCCTAATATTATTATGGATGACGACGAGAATGAAGAAATGGAAGAACTCAAACGTCAAATCTGTGAACTTAATACCCAATTGCAGGCGGCACATGAGGAGATTAATAATCTTTCTATTGAAAATACAGATTTAAGGAAGACGATGGAAATAATGAATAATAAACATAAAATTGTAGAAAAAGCGACCAAGAAGTTAGCTAGCGAGACAGTAACACCAAATAGAAAAATGAAATTGCACACACCTTTCAAACACACCATACAAAAATCATACAAATCAGACAACTCCAGATACGGGACTCCAGAGCTATTCACCTCCACTCAAGTCACCACTCAAGTTACTCCTCAGAATAAACCGGGACAATCAATTATACAACGGAGAACAAGGTCGACCATTGAGGAAAAGAGGAAGCTCTGCATTATAAGTAGCAACCGATCGAATAAAATATTACCAATTGCGGAAAATACCTTCCCATGCCACCAAACATGTCATTTTCTTTTACCAAATTGTGGCATAAAAAACTTACTAAGTAACATTAACACTAAACTATCAGGCTATACAATGAAGGGCAATTGCATAATATTTATTGGTGGGGATGACTTTAAAAAAACGAATAATTACTTTGAATTAATAACGATCATACGTGAAAGTTTATCAGTTATAAAGCATACAAACGTAATATTATGCTTACCTACTTATAAATATGGTTATTATTGCGGAGTGTATAACTTTAGAATAGAAATGTTTAATAATCTATTATTTCAGGACATACAAATTGACAATTATGCTACATTATTTGAATTTTATATAAATTTATAAGTTTTTTTTTTATATTTTTATACAAATTTATAAGTTTCAACTGTAAGAATGTGAAGCGCTCAGTAGATGATGTACGGCAGTTATGTCGAACATCCCACATAATTGCCTTGCAAGAACATTGGCTGCTACCGCACGACATTCATTTCCTGAGCTGTTTAGATGATGACTTCGCTTATACGGGTGTGTCGCCCATGGACACGTCAAAGGGGATGATCTCAGGACGACCGTGGGGTGGAGTTGCATTGTTATGGAATAAGAAAATCTTTAATAATGTTACTATAGTGCGATATGATAATACTCGAGTGTGCGGTATTAAAGTGGTGATAGGGCAAAGGTCATTTTTAGTATTCAGTGTGTACATGCCGACTGATAACACGGTGAATCTAGTCGAGTTTACGGATTGCTTGGGGACGCTGAGCGCAGTAGTGGCTAATGAAGGTGTTGAGTGTGTTTACATGCTCGGCGACTTCAACGCTCACCCGGGTGAGCAATTCTATGACGAACTTTCAAATTTTTGTAACGATTTGGACTGGAAATGTGCCGATATCATTCATTTAGGTTTCTTGTCTGACACATACACTTTTATAAGTGACGCTAATGGGGCGTTAAGATGGTTGGACCACTGTGTTGTGACTGAGTCGGCTTTACAAACTATAGTCGATACACACATCAAGTATGACCCGGTGTGGTCTGATCACTTGCCACTAATTATTAAGTGTAATATAAATCACATAAAACCAAAGATTTTGCAGGAAAATTTTAAATGTGATAAAATTAAATGGGGGGAGAGTAACCTCGAACAAATAGATTTATATAGAAAATTATGTAATGATAGTTTAAAAGAAATTGATTTTCCGCCTGAATTTAATAACCGTGCTGATAAACGTTGTGACAACCGAGACCACATGCGTATAATTGACATTATGTATAATAAGATTGCTAGTGCATTGTGTAAAGCCGCCTCTGAGAGTCATACTATTGTTAAACCGAGAAGAAAACAACCGGTGATTGGATAGAACAAGCATGTTCGTGACGCTCACGGGGTAGCTCGGCATAAATTTATGGAATGGGTACTGTGGGGTAAACCGAGTGAAGGACGGGTTTGGGAGGAGATGCGGGAGAGTCGTAAAATCTTTAAATCACGCCTAAAGTGGTGCCAAAATAATAGGGACCAGATAAAGATGGATATCCTCGCTTCTCACCATTCGAAGCATGACTTTAGGAACTTCTGGAAAACCACTAGTAGGCTAAATAACAAACCGGGCTTACCCGTGAGCGTCAACGGTGTGAGTGAACCGAAATGTATTGCGGACGTGTTTAAGAATCACTTTATGGTGAAATCGCCATTGGGACCATCACGGTCATTCAGTGTGGAAGGGTTGCATGGACAGGAGATAAACACTAGTTTCACAGCTAAGGATGTTCGGGGAGTTTTGAAGTCAATGTCACGTGGAAAGTCTCCTGGCCATGACAGCCTGAGCATTGAGCATTTAAAGCATGCCGGCGTACACCTACCCAGAGTTCTTGCCATGTTATATACATTTTGTATAGGACATGCGTACTTACCAGCAGAGATGATGAAGACCGTGGTGGTACCAATTGTGAAGAGTAAAACCGGTGACCTAAGTGATGCGAGTAACTACAGGCCAATCTCACTAGCCACAGTGCTCGCTAAGGTTCTTGACGGTTTGCTTAATACACAGCTTGACCGGTATGTAAACACGCATGATAACCAATTTGGTTTTAAACCGGGACTGTCTACTGAGTCAGCTATCTTGTGTTTGAAGCAAACTGTCAAGTACTACTCCGATAGGAGAACACCTGTTTATGCATGTTTTCTCGACCTCTCGAGAGCGTTCGACCTGGTTAGCTATGACGTCTTATGGCAGAAATTAAATAACATCTCAATGCCCCTCGAACTGATAGAGATTTTCAAGTACTGGTATCTTAACCAGGTCAACGTCGTTCGGTGGTCGGGTGTTCTGTCGGAGCCGTACGGGTTGGAGTGCGGGGTGAGGCAGGGAGGGCTGACCTCCCCAAAGCTCTTCAACTTGTACGTGAACGCACTGATAGAGGAGCTCAGTAGTACTCGTGTCGGCTGCCATATTGACGGTGTTTGTGTCAACAATATTAGTTACGCTGATGACATGGTGCTACTGAGCGCCTCGGTGTGTGGGCTGTCCAGGTTGCTGGGCATCTGCGAGCGTTACGCGCTGGATCACGGTTTGCTCTATAACGCAAAAAAAAGTGAATGCATGGTTTCTCGGGCCAGGGGTCGGAGTTGCCCGGATTCTGTTCCACCCATCAGATTGAACGGTGTCCAGTTAGAAAGAGTTCAACAGTTTAAATATCTCGGGCATATCGTGACCTCTGACCTGAGGGATGATGATGATGATGATCCTGAGCGTATTTGTGAACAGGTTTGATTGTCAGTACATTAACCATTGTTATATGATTAATGTAATGACAAACAAGCAAATGACTCAGAGGCAGGTGTGTTATTAGGATATTAGTTATTCTGTATTAGTTGTGTATTTTATTTTTGACGTTTTAATTTTCAATAATATTTCTAATTTAATGTAATGTGTGTTCTGATATTTAGGTTTTAGCTATAATTTGTGTTTTTAATTTGGTATTTTTGTTTTTTATATGGGTCTCGGACCTGAAATAAATGGAATTTATTATTATTTATTATTATTTGACTCTAATCTACACTTATTATGTGAATATTCGATGTTTCAAAGAAAGAGTGGTCGTATTAACAATCATGCCGTTTCAAATATTTTTACTAATATTAAACATTATATTTCAACTGATTGTAATTTAAATATTCAGAAACCTGCGACCGAGCCAGCGTCGAAAAAAGATCTTTTGTATTGTGACTCACCTTTTTCCTTTACTTCATGTACTACTGACGTCCTCAACCAAATTTTTTTTCGTGTATAACGCTTTATATATATTGCATCAAAACATTAATGGACTATTACCGAAGGCTGATGTAATGACAGAACATTTAGATACGCTCTCAAGGAATGGGATATGTGTTAATATTTTATGTTTTACAGAACACAATATGATGCAAGGTGACCTTGATCTTCTGAATATAACAAATTTTATTTTAGCTGCAAGCTTCACTGGAATAAAGCGAAATGGTGGCTCTTGCATATTAGTTAATAACATTAATTTCAAAGAAATAGAATCTGTAAAAAAGGTAAATATTCCCAATGTGTTTGAATGCTGTGCAGTGGAATTAACTGATGATAGCGTTATAATTGTGTGTATTTACCGAGTTCCCAATCCAAATAAGGTACATTTTTTCTTTGATAATTTAGCGAACATATTGCAACAGTTCTGCTATAAAAGTAACCAAAAAATAATAATCTGCGGCGACTTTAATATTGATGTTCTTCAGAATACCAAAAACTCAACACGTTTTAAGCAACTTTTGAAGGAATTTAATCTGAAACTAGAAATAAAAGAACCTACGCGTCCTAGTAGTGGTACATGTCTAGATAATTTTCTCCACAACTTAAGAGGCTGCACAAGTGAGATTTTGGAGCTAGGTGTGTCTGACCACACAGCCCAACTTATGAAGTTCCTGGTACAACAAAAGTGTATTTTGCCATACTATTATATATATAAACGGGATTATAGCAAGGAAAATATTAACCTTTTTAGGAAATATATCGCCAGTCTCAGTTTCTCCGAAGTCTATGAATCTGATGACGTAAACAAATGTTTTAACAAATTTTTTGACATGTTTAAATTAATATATGATCTCTGTTTCCCAATTGTCAGACGCAAAATTTCTACAGTTACTAATCCAAAGTGGATCACACGCGGAGTTAAGCGCTGTAGTAGAACTAGACGATCTCTATTGTGGAAATATAGACTGACTCGAGACAGTCAGTCAAAAATGGCATTCAAAACTTTCTCGAAAAGATATCAAAACGTTATCAAACTAACACAGAAAGCCCAGAATACTTATTTTATTGGGACAAGCACCAACAAGTCGAAGGCAACTTGGAAAATTATTAAATCTATAAAACCTAACATTCCTAAAACTAATATAAATTCGATTAATGTAAACGGCAAACATATAACAAAACCCAAAGAGATAGCACAACAATTTAATGACTATTTCGTATCCTCAGCTCAACCGAATGCTAACTATTCAAAGTCAAATGTGTTTAGCACAGCGGGACCACATAAATCCATGTTTATGTCACCAACTGTGCCAAAAGACATAACTACAATAATAAATACTCTCAAAAAACACCAACAGTACAGGCTATGATGATATTAACACCGGAGTAGTCAAATCAATTGCTCTCATTATATCGCCCATATTAAGTGACATTATTAATAAAAGTATTCAAAAAGGCACTTTTCCCGATAAGTTATAGATTTCTGTAATAAAACCATTACACAAAAAAGACGATAAAACAAAAGTTGCCAATTATAGGCCAGTTGCACTGATACCAGTTTTTTCGAAAATTTTTGAGAAGGTTTTATACAGCAGCATTAACAGTTATTTAGAAAAAAATAACATTTTTTGCAAGGAACAAATGGGCTTTAGAAAAAATAAAACTATTAATATGGCTATTTATAACTTTCTACAAAAAATACATCATAACATGGATAACAGAAAACCAGTGATGGCGATGTTTATGGACATGACTAGGGCATTTGATTATGTAGACCATAAAATTCTATTAACTAAGCTCGAAAGATATGGTGTCAGAGGTAACGTCCTTAATCTGATAAAATCTTATTTAGAGAATAGAAGTCAAATTACACAAATTAATAGAGTAAATATAAAGACCAAAACTGAGGTAGTTTACTCCTCTAGCTCTAGAATACTGTCTTGTGGTGTGCCGCAGGGTTCTGTGTTGGGACCATTACTTTTTATTTGCTATATTAATGACTTTCCCCAAGTAGTCGAACATCAAATGTCACTATTTGCCGACGACAGCACTGTTATTTATGCTTCTGGCACTACAAAAGAAATAGAAGAGCATGTAAACAATAGTCTTACTCCTATTATCGACTCGTTAAATGCTAATAACCTTAAAATCTAACTAAAACTAAAGTTATGAATTTTAAAATTAGACACAAAGAACAATCACCGTTTCAAATAAACTATAAGGGGAATGAAATACTTGAAGTTAATGTTACAAAATTTCTTGGACTACATATTGACAATGACATGACATGGAGGACTCAAATTGAAAGCGTTTGTGGAAAGCTTAGTAGATTTTCATATGCTCTTTATATGCTGGGTAAAATTGCGAATAAGACCGCCCTACTAGCAGCCTATCATGGTTATGTTGCCTCGGCTCTGCGGTATGGCCTCATATTCTGGGGTAATGCCCCTAAGATTCAAGAAGTGCTTATAGCACAGAAAAAAGGTATCCGCTCTATTTGTAAAATAAAACAAACTGAAACATGCAAGCCACATTTTCATGAGCTAAAAATATTAACTTTACCGTCACTCTATATTTATGAAGCCTGTATTTTTATAAAACACAATATGAATTTATATAGATTTGTAGAAAGTAAACGCCGCTCAAAAAAGTTGCAGGTGTTAGCAACAAAAACAAAATTTCATAGCAAAAGCTTTTATGCAATGGCTCAAAAACTATATAATAAGTTACCAGGACAAGTTATCTCAAGTATTAACATTAACGAATTTAAAAGAAATTTGTTCAAATTTTTAAATAACAAGGTGTATTATTCTGTTGACGAATATTTAAATGACAAATTTTAATTTTAATTCCCTGTTAATTAAATCGAATCTATTTTATGTTATGTGAGATACTAAATGATTTTGTTAATTTTGATTATTGTGTATTAATGAATTAGTGACATTCTTATTTTTATTTCTGTATTTTTTATTTCTTTTACTTTATTTTATTTGACATTTTGTATAATATTGGCATGATTTATAATTATTGTAGAATTCTAGAATTATTGTTTGAATTTTGAAAAAACATTTGTTAAAAAAAAAAAAACCTTTGATATTTTGTATGCCTTTTGGCGGAGCACAGCTCGGTTCTAATTAATTTATAACATCTTCTGTATGTACCCTGTGTTCACACAATAAATATATTTGAATTTGTTTATAGGAAACGAAATTTTAAATTTCATGGTCTTCCTTTTATTTTCGAGGGTATTTTATAAGGGAAAAAAATGATCCTTATGATTAACCACTTCGGCCGTTATCATAAAATACTTGTTTTTTTCACATTATTGGCGGGTTGGATTCCCGTTTTAGGCAGGCGATAATTTAAAAATCTTTGAAAGCAGTTCTTAAAATAAAGTCTTTTTTCAGTAAAACTTCCTATATATAATATTTAAGGTACTTTCCTTCCGTGTGGCATAGCCGTGGGGCGCCCTATATACGATGTTCTACCTTTTTATACGATTTGTCACTTCCAATCACTTTTTAACCGACTTCCAAAAAGAGGAGGCTATCAAGTCGACGGATTTTTTTTTTGTTTTTTTTTTATTTATTTATTTGTATGTTCAGCGATATCTTCGCCAATTGTGAACCGATTTTGATGATTCTTTTTTTGTTCGGAAGAATATTATTCCACAGTGGTCCCATCTTTTATTTGGTGAAGATCTGATGCTGATCTTCGGAGATTAACAATGGAACTCTTCAATAATAGACAGCAAATCTGTCGCGATGGCTGCAATCGCTTGGATATTCATTGTTTACACAAAATCATAACATAACATCACGCCTGAATGCTCTGTGATATGTACAGTCTACAGTACACCCCCATTTCATAGGTATGTTAAATTCCACTTATTGGAGTTATTGGAGATAAGCCTATTACCATGACATGTATTGTTAACGGTTCACTAATGTTTTCACCAAAACTCCTTTGACAATTTTTAACCGACTTAAAAAAAGGAGGAGTTTCTATGTTCGACTATATGTATTTTTTTTATGTACCTATGTTCACTGATTTCTCCGCCAATTGTAGACCGATTTTCATAATTCTTTTTTTATTCGAAAGCCTATACTCCTGAGGTAGTCCCATTGTCACCAAATCAGAATCTGATGATGGAATCCCAGGGAAATCGAGGGCAACCCCCAAATTTTATAGGCACATTCAATGTTTTTCATATACTCTCTAACACAATTCAGATATTTGTGCCGGGTAATCATCACCTCTTGTTGCTGAGCTGATGATGGAAGGTATAAGTCAGGATCAGATGATGCAATCCCAGAAAAATTAAGGGCAACCCTCAAATTTTATGTGCATTGTTTGAAACAGTATACTTGCCATGTGGTCCCATGGTCATCATGTCAGGATCTAATGATGGGATCCTGGAGAAATCGAGGGGATTCTCCAAATTTTATAATATCGATAACTTCGACAATTGTGAACCGATTTCGATGATTTTTTTTTAATGTGGAAGAATATTATTCCGCGGTGGTCCCGTTTAAATTTGGTGAATCTGATCTTCGGAGTTATACAACGGTACTCTTCAACCGTAGACAGCAAATCTGTCGTCATTGCTGCAATCGCTTGGGTGTGTATTGTTTACAATATCATAACATAGCGTAACGGCTGTATGCTCTGAAGGGGTGCACAGATTCGTACAGTACACCCAGATTGCGACAGTTAGGTATATTAATTTTCATTTTATTGGGGATAAGCCTATTACCATTAAATGTATTGTTAACAATTTAAAATAAATGTATAGCAAATATTTGTATTGGATTGTATGACAAAAAAACTGAATCAAACAAGCAAAAGTCACCGACTTCTGAAGCTAAAGTTATTTTTCACTTTTCTGTGTTTTTGAAGTATTTCGGTTTTATTTTTTGCAAAAAAAGATTTTTTAAACTTATAAGTTGCATATATATATGTTTTAAAATCCTTCATTTTGATACCCACTCGAAGGTATTGGTAGAAAAATAAATTTTGAACGCTACGATATGGCACCCGAAATCAGCCATTTTTCTTTGTTTTTCATTTCAATGTAACCACTGACACTCGCGGCACCAAGACGAATCTAACGACGTAAAATTTATCCAAATCCGTTCATCTGTTTAGGAGTTATGAGGGGAACATAAAAACAGACATACATACATACAGGTACACATAACCCTCCTTTTGGGCTTCGCCGCAGTCTGGTAATAAGTCCGAGAGAAACTTTTAACTGTTAGATGAAAAAGAAATAAATTAATGTCCCTTGTTCACAGCTCAATTTTGTTATCAAAAGACTGATCTGACCGGTATTAACCTACTATACGTACGAGTTTGGATTTGTGCCCGCTTGGTAGCAATAGGCTCGCCCCCTATTAGTTGGGACTTAAACATTTTTAAACATAACTGGCGAACCGGCGAAATGTGGGTGTCCTATTAGGTACACCTCTACCCAACCCTTCGGAATTACAAGCGTGTAGTTCTGTTTTTAAAAGACGATTCAATGGTAGTTACTATTTCGTAGGAATACTACTACGAAATTGAATGTACCATACAGCATGTAAACGGACCCTTCACAAAGCCGGCAACAAGCAATCTCTTCATCAAACTAAGTAACTCTACGCAAAAATTATTTCTAGGAAACGACTTTTTTTTTGAGGTGAAAAATCACGTTTTTGGTAGGACTCAAAACATTATGCTGATGAATGCATTGAATAGTGTGGTCATGGAGGTATTTTAAGTAAAGCTTGTATTAAAAAATAACTTGTGGAAAAGTAGAAACTTTGACCCCCAATATCTTCGTAACTAGAAGGTTCCCAGCCCCCGTATTCACAAACTCTTGGATTCGATTTCGATTCTTCAAATTCAAATTCAAATTCAAATATTTTTATTTGTTGGTTTTTATAGGTAGGTTAGTTACAGGTGTTATAGTCATTAATGAACTCTATGTCAAGCCGTTATCGGCGTACAAATATTTTCGAAGAAACATGCTGATTATAACAAATTGTCAAATAATTCTAATACTATTAACAAAACGTTTAAATAATCGAATACAAATTGTCAAAACAGAAAAACATTCCAATAAGGTATAAAAATAATAAGTTCTAGTATAAACAAGCAGAAACAAAATGTAGTCAAAATATATCAGTTAAATATTCGTTCACCGTATAATAGGCTTTGTCGTGTAATATTTTCAGGAGTGCCCTTTTGAAATCGTGAATGTTTTCAATATCTATAGTTCCCCTAGGGATCTTATTATAGATTCTAGGTGCCATTCCTAAAAAGCTTTTTTTATAAAGAGCCGTGCTATG
Source organism: Noctua fimbriata (assembly GCA_905163415.1). Classification (NCBI taxonomy): domain Eukaryota; kingdom Metazoa; phylum Arthropoda; class Insecta; order Lepidoptera; family Noctuidae; genus Noctua; species Noctua fimbriata. Next base: position 12,715,513 of record LR990922.1, on the reverse strand, counting down.
TGGTTTAGCGCATATCTCTCTGTGTCGTCGTTTAGATCTCAATGTTTCAAATAGATGGAAATTAGATTTGACAAATACTGCTGTCTCAAAGATGTATATACAAGGCAATGTTAAGAGTTTAAATTTTTTGAAGTATGGCTTACAGCTATCCGTAGGTTTCAGCTTAAAGACAGCACGCAAACATCTTTTTTGGGCCTTAAATGCAATTTCCTTGTCAGAGGAATTCCCCCAGTATATTAATCCAAAACGTAATGTAGATGTAATGTAAGCTTTGTAAGAGATAAGAACAATGGACTCATTTACAATTTTTGCCAAATTATGAAGTGCATATGAGTACTGATTTAGTTTTTTACAAACAGATTCCACTTCTTCGATCTTTCGATCTTTTTTTAGCATTACGAAAGCCAACAAGATAGAAATACGAATTGCCGAATCGATATCGAATCGAAGCGTTTGTGAATAGGGGGCCAGGTATGGTCTAGAACAAAAAAAAATATCACAATGACTATGACGGGAGAACAAGTGCCTTTCGACTTACACCCTTTATTATTGAATCAATTGCAAAATAAAAAAATATAAATTTATGTAATCACATAAATGGTATAAACCAGTGTACCAATTTCTTACAATAAACGAAATTTCACAAATGGATGCACATCATTATGTTTTAGAATAAGGCATTTGTTCCGCAGCCGTTCATAACTATTGGAGCCAACATGCGGACTCCTCTTGATCTAACATTTTACGCGGTGTTTTTAACTCGATCAATTGCTATTGTGCTTTTAGCTCAATTAACAGAAACCAATCGTACTAAGGAACATTGTAAGTGAAATTTATTTTAGTACTATCGTAGAAAATATGATATCATCTTGAAGTTCACCAAATTTTTGACTGACTCAATTTGAATTGTCATCGACATGCTAAGAAGATCTTGAACTGCCACAACACTACGCCCTATCTATACAGTGTGTTTGGCTACCAAGTACCGATACTTTAAGGGCATATTATATACTCATTTCTATCGACAAATACACGTTTATAAATACTCCTAGCCCCATACTCCGCGAATGGCAGCCATCTTGTTTTTTTTAATCGCTCTAGGGTATGTTCAATAAAATGCTAATACCTTAAAATCTAAGAGATCTAGAGACGTGCAAATGATCTTATTGCAAGAGTAAATGCCGAGGCTATCGATTTATTAAATAAATTTTCCTGAAAAAAAAGCAAAACGAGCCAAAAAAAAATAAGAAATTACGAAATTTTACAACAAAATTACTAGTTTTTTTACATTTTCTATTCATTAGAGCAAAATTAACCCTATGTTTTTGTGTGTGTGAAATCAGAAGTATTTAAGGCAACCTACAAAATGATATCAAAATATTGACTCAACACCTATTATTTTAAGAGTTATTGTCATTTGAATATTGCCCTGCCCCAGCACGTAGACTCCACAATGTCCCAGGTACCCCAGCAGCAGATAGATAAGGCACCTACGAGTGGGAGTGAGGTGTCAGTAATGTAAGTGAGTGGACGGCACGGAGGAAACTCGGTATGTGTGGTCACTTGCTCACCCATCGACCGACCTAGGCAATCACAGCTCAACCTTGAAGATAGACCCGTGCGGCTGTTATTAAAACTATTTACTGATTTAACCACTTCACTCACTCACTTACATTTCTGCCGTCTCACTCCCACCTGCCCTGCGACATTGTGGATTCTACGTGCTGGGTATCATTTGCACGTCTCTAGGTCTCTTAGATTCAAAGATTCATGCATTTCATTGAACATACCCTAGGTCAAGCGATTAAAAAAACAAGATGGCTGCCATTCGCGGGGTATGGGGGTTATGTGTATTTTCAAACGTGTATTTGTCGATAGAAATGAGTAGGGCCCATAAGAGCGACCAAGCCGTCATACTTCAACACATCTATATTTGATTTTTTTTAACTGATAGGTATCTTGTGCACTATATCTAGGTTTCTATCAAAGCAAAAAGTAAAAATTAGGAGAAACAAATTCAGTATAAGCCACTAAAAATCTGCTATTTTGCACATATTTATCTAAACTTTGGCCGTTCATATTGTACTCGCGTCCGTAGGACTTACCATCTATTCCTAGACCCACCCTACACGTGTCCCCTGGGTGGTGCTAAACGAGCAGCAAACGTTGAGTCTTGGGCGACGGTTAATTAACCCGACTCGGCCGGCCTAACTAGCCTGGCTTAAGTGAAGGTAGAAACCTTTACAACCCGTAATTTCGCCTTGCTCAACTTGCGAAACCGGTGGAATGGTGGGGGGGGGGGATGACGTTATCTCAACGTTAAGTCAAGTGGTCAAAACAAACGAATAGAAAATTTGTAGACAAGTTTACTTCGTTCAAAATGATAGAATGAAATGTGAGCGTTTCTACAATGTTGTTCGCTTCATCCCATATAAATCGTAGCCAAGTTACAGTTTTGACAAGCGCTAACGAAACGATGTCGAAGTTTTTGAACTACCACTGTGCGATCGCCGGGACCCAAGAATTAACGATAAAAATCGGCGTCTATATGATTCCGCTGTGTCGCGTATCACGTCATTGTTTATGTTTCAAGTGCCCGAGTATGATAGAGTTTCGAATAACACAGCAAGATATTTTTACAAAATAACTAATAATTTTCGTACCTTTCTATGAATTCCAATAAACCTGCGAACTGTTCTGGACTTGTTCGAGATCTAGCTTCCATCCTATAAAAGTTATCACTTCATTTCGGTATCTTTCATTTAAATACGTTTAAAATTACATTCCGCACTGTGATATTATAATAAATCATACCCATATGTAACCATAAGAAGAACTTGTTCCTTATTTCGCTTACTTTTTATCACATAAAAGATTTATTCCTTTCTTAATAATTCAAAACAAAAGTTCAGCCCGCGCACAAAGTAAGCAACTGTGACTTTGACGTTAGTTTGACGTCGGTAGGAACGCTCACTATAGACTAAAGGTTTTTTGTACAGACATTGGAGAACGAGAGATCGACTCAGTCGTGTCAAGTTGGCTACCAACATAGCACTTTCTCAAATCGCTTACGACGAGGCGTCTACGATTGTAGAAAGAGATTCGATAAGAAACGTTTGTAACTTGGCTAGGCCTGCAGGGCTCTACAACTAACTGTCACTTCAACGGGGGAACCAACTTACTGGTCCGCCGATGTCAGTAAAAAATCTGATCTCATAGACTTTTTTATTTGCAAAGGACTACCTCAATCATCAATAAAGTGTAGCTCCTGCTTTGAAATGTCGTCTGATCACTCATCAGTAATTGCACTATAAAGCTGTAACATCACAAATGTCGCCAAAACATGTAAACTACATACCAAAAAGACTGAACTGGTCATTATTCCGCGACCTTATCGAGCAATCCCTTGACTGCCAGATACTTCTTAAAACAAATGAGAATATTATTCAGGCAGTAGAGTACTTTAATAAGAATAAACAGGAAGCCGCATGGGCTGCAACTCCGCCTCAACTTGAAAACGACAAATCCAACAGCTTGTGTTACAAACATATCTTAGAATTGGTAAATTCGAAGCGCAGAGCAAGAAAACTATGGCATGAAACAAAATATCCTGCACATAAAACTATATTTAATAGTTTTATGTGCAGGCCTTTAAATCTCAACTCTTTTTAATTTGCAAAGAAATTAAAAAGAGCCTTAAAAACGAACACAAATATAGAAATGGAAAACTACCTCAGAAGTCTTGATGCAACCCAAGCCACCTCATTACGGCTAAGACCCTGTGAGAGCTACCTGCCGTCGGCATTACATTCCTTACCTATCTTTATAACGCATGTCTATGGAAAAACTTTGTTCCGCCGCAATGGAAGGTCGCAGAACTCATTATTATTCCTAAACCTGGCAAAGACCCTACTGATGTCAAATCTTACCGTCCGATCAGTCTTCGTCCAGTCCCATCTAAGGTCATGGAAATACTAATACTCAAACGTCTTGCATCGGAAATTGCAGCTGACAAGCTTATCCCAGATCACAAGTTCGGTTTCAGACAATCCCATGGTACAATAGAGCAAGTACATAGGCTGGTAGAAAAGATTAATTACACATTTGAAAGTAAGCTGCTCTGCTCGGCCGCCTTCTTAGACATTTCACAAGCCTTCGACCGTGTTTGGCAGGATGGACTTTTGTACAAAATCCACAAAAGCTTACCCATTAATTTCTACCTTCTCATGAAATCATATCTTAGCGACAGACACTTTTATTTTAAGTATGGCGACATTACCACAAAGCTGCACGAAATAAGAGCAGGTGTTCCACAGGGCAGTGTAACGGGCCCGATGCTATCTTATATATACCTCAGACTTACCAAATAGACAAGACACAGTGACAGGAACATTTGCTGATGATACAGCGGTTCTTGCCATTGATGAAACTGCGGCTGGAGCATCGGCAAAATTACAAAGAAACCTGACTGGCTGAAAGACTGGCGTATAAAGGCAAATGAAACTAAATCAGTCCAAATCACCTTCTCTTTAAGAAGAGAAACATGCCCAGAAGTCGAACTTAATCAAATAAAGATACCCCAGGCGGATGAAGTTCGATACTTAGGAGTCTACTTAGACTTACCTGGAAATAACATATAACCACAAAAAGAAAGGCACTTGACTTACAAGTAAGAAAGCTATATTGGCTCATGAGAAGAAAATCCCAAGTTACACTGGAAAATAAACTCCTTCTATACAAGTGTATACTCAAACCAGTCTGGACTTATGCTTTGCAACTATGGGGCACTGCATCCAAATCCAACATTGAGATTCTACAACGCTTCCAGTAAAAACCCTACGTATGATAACTGGAGCACCATGGTATTTAACAAATAATCACGTACACCGTGATCTAAAAATCAAGACAGTTAAGGAAGAAATAAAGGACTCTTTACTACCCTATTGCAAAAGAATAGAAATCCATCCAAACCAATTGGCAAGAAGTTTAATGGAGGAGCAATTAAACACATTTAAAAGATTTAAGAGATCTTCTCTAACTCAAATATAAAGAAGCCATACCAGATGGACATATCATTGGATACTGTACCATGCACGACATAAATTTAAATACATAAAATCCAGCTTAATGTCGACAAGACAGCTTGCAGGACGAAAAGGAGATTAAAAAAAAAATGTAGTCATAAATTGTAAAAGTAAAGAAAACATTGTGATAGAAACCTTGCAAATGTAATGGAGATTCTAAATGAAAAATATTAATTTCAAAAGATTGTAAGCCTTATTTAAAAACACGTATTTCCTGAAACAAGTTTATGAAATTTTCGAACACTATCTTTCGTTCAATGTTGTCGCATGAAGCGGTATGAGGTGCGCGGGAGACGATTCGTGCGGGGTCGGGGCCCTCTGAGACGGGGGAGTTGAAAAAACATCGCAGCTGTGGCTCTGGATGAAACAACAAGCTTTTCGACCATGCTCGCGATGACGATAGACAGACCGGGAAGGGCCCTCTTAAAGTATCGGTACGTAGCCAAACACACTGTATACTAGACAAATAAATAAAATTGAAATATCTGTTTGAAATATCAAAATAACAGCTTTTTACTAAATGCATATAAAAATATATACGGTACTTATAACATAAATACACTTTTTAAATGTTTTGTCTGTCTGTTCCGGCTAATCTCCTAAACGGCGGGACTAATTTTGACGGGACTTTTACTGCCAGATAGCTAATGTTATAAAGAGTAACTTAGGCTAACTGACTTTTATTTTAGAAAAAGGATTAGGGTTCTATGCAAAAAAATAAAATCCTTGAAATTGTTAACAAAATCCGATTCAAATAGGGAAGTATTACTTTATATACAACATTAGTTTTAGTATATGCGAAACCTGAAACTCGTGTCTAGTATTTTTCATAAAGCAAAAATTTCAAAACTGTATCTTGAAAAATCTCAAAGTTATAAGCTGGTTCCGTTACCTGGTTGTCCGCACAAAAACGTGGTCAACACGCGGCGCAGCCGCAAGCGTGTCTCCAGCGTCGTCTTTAGCTCATTGATAATAATAATTTGGCAGTAGGTAGGTACCTAAATGATTGCGATACTTACTGTCGCTCGGTGTCCACCTTGTAACCTTTTTTAAATATTTTTGGGACAAAATATAACTTGGTTTAAAAATTATTGGAATCGATTCAGTTACTTATTCTGAACAAACTATATTCAGGTTTCGCATATACTAAAAATAATGTTGTATAATAATTTCACGCGAACGAAGGTCGCGGGGCACAGCTTGCAATACTTAATAGTATTTGGATGTACTGTGATTTTTATTTTCCCTTCCTAATTTTATTCGTCTTTTTAAGACAACCTTATAAATCATATTACCAATTCTTAGTTGATAAAGAGCTCGGACCGCTCCTTATTCACGTGAACACTACAAAGCTTCCACCTGAAGCTCACCGCCTGAGATGGGACGACAAGCACTGTACGCTGCAAACGACCACCCTCGTTAATTTTGTGAAGACTCTGCCCGAACTAAATCCATTCAATGGAGAGATTTATGGACCCTACGACGCTAGTATACCAGACCTGCACTTTGACAGGTACGAGGGCCATACTGATCAGCATATCCATATCTATTCAATCTGTTTGGGGTCTCCGCAACGCGTTTTCTTCTGCCATTCTCCCCTGTCAGACGTCACGGCATCATTTACTCCTTTCTCTTTCATACCATTACTCTCCCTCTCCATCCATCAACATATCCATACTAATACCATAATTGCAAAATTAATAATGTCTATCTGTAAACTTTTCACACCATTTCAGTGACTCATATACACACATAGGTACTTAGGTAGACTACATTAGGGCATAGACTACTTTTATCTCGGTGGTCCATAGATGTGACTTCACATCGGTGCAGTCTAGTCGCTTAGGTGATCACTACATGCTCACTATCTCACTGTCCGTTATCGCCAATCGTAAGCACATGTAGGAGGCTAGGAGGTACGACTTTGAGGACTTCGACATGTGGCAAACTGACAATCGCTTCTAAGCAATTTGTATTTTTACTACAATTTTCATAAGCAGACTTAAGTATTTTAGTTTAGGGCTCTTGAATAACTTAAGAAAAGTCCTAAAAAAAATGACCAAATTTTTTGCATGGACGACAGGCAGAATGACTTGAATTACCACTATTAACTATCAGGAAGGTAGGCTTTCTGTTTTGTTACCACTCAATTATTTGAAAATAATAACTATTTACATTTTCAGGGGAAATCTTACTTTCGAAAATGTAAGGGTAACTGGAATCAAGGAATTTAGCTCACAAAACGTAAAAATGCAATTATCACCCACCAGGATCGACTTGAACGCCAGCATTCCTAACATCACTATAGAAGGTAAGATTTTTAGTGAAGTAGTTGTATTTACGATAGATCCTCGTCAATATACATATAACATTTCATTCATGACTATTTGTGATATTTCGACGGACTACAGTTACACCTATGTTTTTTGGGAGGCATACGGCCCATGTCATTTTTGAATATAACATATACTTTAACATAACATAATATATTCTCTAAAGATAAAGCGCTTTAGCTATAAGACCAAACAGATTTTGAAATCTTTACTTTAAAATAAATATTAAATAATATAATATATGTATAAATATAATATTATAAAATATAATATTTTATTTCAGGCTAAGAAGAATATTTACTTGAAATGTTTATTTACTACTTAGTATAATTTCAGCTGACTTTGACCTGGACACCATTTTCGAGAATAAATTACCAATACGAGACAGGGGTCGCTTTAAGTAAGTAAGCTCTTATTCACGTGATGATGTTTGTTTAGTAAAAACATAATTATTCATCTTTTCCCTATACAGAGTGTCATTCCTGGACATGGCTTTTTCTGCAGTGGTTGGCCCTAAATCAGAACAATTCCAGACCGGCAACGCATACCAACTGGAAACAGCTGTTATTGACATAAACACAAAGGATGTTCAGGTAAGTTTCTTAATTATTGGTAATAACTATGCACGGACTACTACAGTTGTGAAGTTTTTCAAAAAGCATAAAAAATATTTCCATTTTTCTAGCTTCAGATGGACACGATGTATGCTGAAGAAGTTAAGTTAATATTAGATGAATTTTTCAAAAAATCTGAAGATATTATTGTTGGCAATGATGTACTGAACATGATTCTGAAAGCAATCAACCAAGAACTTGCAAAAATACCAGCGAAGAAAATAGTGAACTACATGCTAGGTATTGCTGAACCAAATCTGACGCAGTTTGGCCCAAGTAGTACGAGAAGATCTGGATGAAAATAGGGCAAACCAAATTAAACGATGGTTACTGTAAATGGTGTTGTAATTACCAGGATATTCGAAAAAATAAATTATTGTTATTATATGGCATTTATTGATATGGGTCAGTATAGAAATTCTGAAACGCTTAGAGCCGGAAAAATTGGCAATGCCGAACCACATCGAGGATAAAAAACTATGTATAAGTAAGTAGTCAGTTGAAAGACTTTTGACCGGACCCATTGATTTTGTACGGTATGTCCTATCATCTAACTATGCAATTTTATTAAAAGTTTCTATTGGTTACATAGACATACACACAACTCGAGGACTTTGCAATCAGCTCAGTGACTTTTTTAAATAACCAAAAGTGGTAAGATCACATCAACGTAAACTGTGTGTTGGATTAAGAAAACAAGAAAATATTCGATATGGGTGACATGTAACACTAAGTAGTAGTGTCAAATTAATTGATTTTGATCGATGTGAACAATACTAAAAAGTTAACTCGTTTTGTCGTCTACGTACCTATGTTCGAAAATGCTGTATTTGACACGCAGTTCGGAGCTATTACAGCAAACATGTGGACCATCCTGATGCTGGTGTTCTGCGCGGTGTATCCGGCACAAACCATAGTCTGTAAGTTCCTTGTTGGTGTAACAAGACCCTTAACGAAGCCGAAAGGCACTTGTTCTTTTCGTTATTGCGATCATTTTTTTTGTTCTAGGCCATGGTACCTTGACCTAGTTACTGAGATATTGGCGGTCAAAGTTCCAACTTTTTCACAAGTTTTTTTTTAAACACATGTTTTTAATGTAAGAACTTTACTTGAAAAACACTTCTACGACCCTCGTACTATTCAATCCATTCACCAGCACAATGTTTTTAGTGCTTTACATTGAGTCCTACCGTAAAACCTGATTTTTTACCCCAAAAAAGTCGTTTCGCAGCAAGAATTTATGCATAAAGTTACTTAGTTTGTTAATAAGTTGACGGCTTCGTGAAGGGTGCGTTTACACCCTGTATATTAGATTAGGTGACTTTGTATCCAACGGTTAGGGAACGTAATGAGATACAGATACTCTATAACGCTGACCTGTGACAATTTTTCCCCAAAACAGCACCATGTGTTTGGTCGATTCTTCACGTCCTACTTTTCAGCCAAAAAATTTACAACTTTTTGGTCAGTTTTCTCAATGGCTTTCCCCTTAACTTTTTCGCCTTATATTTTTTTAATCTATTTTGAACTGTACAGTACATGAAGACACTGGCCCCATCCACATACACAAGAAGTCCAATACTCCACATCTAGACGACTCCCCGCTGCAACCGGATGATGTGGAAGCTACCAAAACAGCGGAGGCATTCATTAAAGACTTACTGCCCAAATTGGACACCAAAATAGAAAAAAGTATAAAAAGTATCATTCTATATGAGCTCAATGCCGTGTGAGTATAGTTTATGTATGTTATATTTACGAAGGATTCTGAGAATAGACGATGATTGGTAAGAAAGGAGTGGTCTGATGAGATGACGAGTAATAAGAAGAAGAAGTAGGAAGAAGCAAACAAGCTGCGCCGAACCCAAATGAATTGGGATAAGGGCAAGAGAATATTTAGGAAGAATTCTACCAATGGAACCCTGTGTTATACCAGCAATCCCTTATGCAGAACCATTCAACCCATAGGTCGCAATAATGAAATACTACATAGCGGTTGCCTGCGACATTATTCGCGTAGAAATTTTAATGTGTATGTATGAGAAAAAGTAGACTATGTGCTATTTCAGACTATAATGTATCCCTGTGACAAATTTAATCCAGATTCGATCAGCTGTTCTGGTGTCTTTAATTGTGACTAACAAACATCCATCCATTCAAAGAGTAAGATTAAAATTCTTGAATTTATAAATAATAAAATGGAGATTATCATTACTTTTTTACAGGTTTGCCTTAGCTTTGTACAATTTCGTTTCGAAGGGTTTTCGGCACGCATCTCTGGATAATTTAGTAGTTCGCATGACCAAGTCAAGGGTTGACTTTACCGCTAGCATTCCTTTTTTATTGGCCGGGGGTAAGTACCTAAAGAAGCAGATTGTCTATTAAATCTTTTTTTTCTCCACACGGAGGTGTCTCAGATTTCAGCTGTTCACGAACACTCCTGTAACTGGCTCATGTTGAAAATATGTGAATAGAAAAGCTAACACTACATTTGGAAATGCAATCCCAGTTTTTGTAACCTCGAACAAGTGTAAATAAGGGCGAATAGTAAAACGTCAGTGTGTTATTATTACAGGTACTGTTTTCGTGAATGGAATAATAGATGAAAACGAATTTGCGTTCGTCGCTAACATGAGGTGAGCATATTCGACAATTTACTATTATGTCCAATCTGTAGGTACTCGTAACACTTTATTTGGTTTATCTGCAAGAAAGCTAAGGACTTGTAAATGCGAAGGCATTCGGTGTAGGGCTTCTTCGCCTAAGGATCTTCAGAAGCTTTGATTAACAAAACTGAATGCAATCCCAAAGGAAGGTGGCGAGAGCTTAGATAGACAAACAGAATATTCTTTATTACGTACACCTTACAAATTTCAATTTACGTAAAAGAAAACATTTCACATAGGGTGACACAATAGCCGGTCTTATCGCTAAAAGCAGTCAGCAAGATTAAAAGTGTGACTGTTCCGTACAACGCGTACAGTTTCCGAGATTACCTTCTACGTCCCCAACCAGCTAACCCAGCTCTTTACCGACAATTTCTTAACCCTTTCCCTGTCCAACTATTGGTCTGCGTCAGGATGACTGAACCAAGAGATATTTTGGAGGTTAGAACAATACCAAGCTTTTATACCTATTTTATACTATTTGGTACCAGACATCAAATAAGAGGGAAAACTATTACGAGGGAAAACAAACCGGTTTCACCTAGTTGTAGGCGTTATAACTAGTTCATCTTTTCGTTAAAATATAGTACCTCATCATGGTACCTCAACATATGTTTTTCTTATATTTTTTTGATAAGCCATAAATAAGTTACACCTACAAGAAGAAGAGCTCGCAATTGCCCGATTTTTTTAAAACCTGTTTTTTTAGTTATGTTATGATAGTTTTCCCTCTTTAGCGAAATACTAGTAATTTGATGTCTGGTACCAAACAGTGTAAAAGCTTGGTATTGCTCAAACGTCCAAAATCTCTCTTGGTCCAGTCATCCTGACGCAGACGAACTCATGTATCTAATTCGCGGACAGTGAACGTGTAAAATATTGATCGAAGCTTTTCACTTTGCTATTTCAAATCTTATAAGACTCTTATTGAAATTGTTTAAACACATTTTTCTCTTGCTGCCACAGCTCATTTTCAGATGACATCGAAATTACAGGAATACTTGATGTCCAAAAGTTGCAACTACCTTCTACTAAAGTATACGTGTTACAAATCACGGATGCTGATATCAAAATCGACATAAGCGACATAATGGTAAATAGTTTTTAACAGTTTTACGAAATGGCCCATGATTTTTTGGCACACTAAAATTATATGTCGTGCCAAAGGTTTAAATATTTAATTTCCAAACAGTAAAACTCTCTATTGCAGTACAAAGCTGCCATAAAATCTAGTTAAAAGAGTTCGATACAGTGTAACCTGCTTACAGAAAATGTATGCAATAGAAAAACATACTTTGTGCAATCGTTAATCGACCGTTAAAAAGGTGAAAGTCCCATTTTGCAAGAGATCTTTGTATCCTCCTATGTTCCTCATGTATTATCATCATCAGTAGCAGCAGGCGTTTTCCTCTTTGGTCAAAGAAAACGATTAAAGAGGTTTTTCTTTATACATAGAAAAAAGTAAACTTTGATGTTTTTTGCGGAATAACTTAAGCTTTATATTTTGTTCACGTTTCAGATTCGACTCACACTAATCGAAAAACTTTTGCCATTCAAGTTGACGTTGATGGAGTTTATGAACAAACCTGTGGATGACATCGTTAAATCTGTAACAAGATCAGCTGTGAGGCTGGTCAACGAGCAGCTGGCGAAGATTCCGGCGGATACCATCATTGAATACCTGGTACCAGCGCAGTCTCCGGCCACGATCCCTCCGGCTACGATCCCTCCTGCTACGGTACCTCCGGACGAACGTCGCACGCCGTATGCTCTTCAGTCTGAATATTATCCATATTATCGATACGGTGATTACTAACAAATTACTTAAAAGTATTCAAATTAAAATTTCATAGATGGCTGTTGTTTTTTTAGTCTCCCTCGTGTGAGATTTAGCTAGTGATTGCAATACCGTTTAGAACTCAAGAGTATAAGCAAATAATAATTAGAATTTAAATATTTGGAACTCTGGCAAATATTCTCTACCGTTCATGTGAATACATCCTCACTCGGACCAACTGCTTGAGCAGATAGACAAACCCAGGCTCAATTTGCCTTCCGAGATTAGAGGAAACGAGGGGTTAAATTAGGTATGGACGAAAGGGCACCTATGACATTATAGGAACTTACTTAGGAAGGTACATTCATTAAATTTATTTCATTAGCAACATTCATAATTTGATGGCACGGTTGGCGCAGTGACTGAGCGACTGGGTACTGCGGTGCGTGTCACGGGCTCGATCCCCGCACGGCACTAACATTTGTATGATTCAGGGATTCTTGGGTGAATGTTGGGGACATTGATATTTGTCTATTTTATTCAGCTGTTACAGCAATATTTTTGGATTGCACCAGATAATGTGTTGAAGTGCTCGGTTGTGGAGAGTCTGTTTAATGCAGATTTATCATTTCTGTTACTGTGTGTGATATCTTAGTTTTATTTTCAACTGACTCTTCTATGTAGCCTTCAGCTACTTTACTCGACTTCCAACCTCCATCCATGCCTTTTAATGACTGTTAAATCGGCCCCAGAATCGGCTAGCAAAGTTGCCGATGTTCTACGAAAGCAGTGACCCAAATATAGATTTGAGTTTGGCAAATTAAGGTAGATATCTATCTCTTTAGGAAAACTCGAAATCTTGTTTTTGGCAATTACTTGCCGCCTTTGATTATATACCCAAAGCTTGCCGCCGACACTTCCCTTTATGATAATTTATGAAAAAACGGTTCGTTTCTATACCACTTCGTCCTAATTTTTGGTACTTTTCTATTACATTTACAAATTCTTTTTTAATAACGAAGATTGGTCAACTTTGGTTTTAGTACCACGTAATTTCACCAGTATTATATCATCTTCTTTCTCAATGTCATCAACCTTCATATTTACTAGTTCGCTACTTTTGCAAGCGCCACTTATTGCCAATATCAACACTACCTGAAAAGTAGATATGTCTCTTTAATTGATGTATAAAATATAGAAAGTTACAGTTTGATACAAATTTCTTATATGCATTTCTTGAATAACAAATAAAAAGATTAGCTTACCTTCATTACTAGGTATATTTCATCAGGCGCTTAGTTAAGAAGGTTTCAACCTCTTGAGAAGTGGAAATTTGGATTTTTTTTCGATTTAAATTCATCAAATCTGATCGATTTTATGTTAAAAAGCATTTTGAGAAACGATGTGAAGCGCGTCACAGACGTAGCTATAATATATATTAATATGAATCATGACCGCACACACAGCTATAATACAGCTACGTTTGCGGTCACTCGAAAATGTATATAGAAAATATGTCGTAATATGCCTTGCTATGATTCATATTAATATACATATACTATTGTCTGTGACGGGTTTTAGTCTCTCGAAATCCTTTAAATGTACATTGTGTTTAGTACTTAATCTTGACTTTAACATATGATACACGCTCCATAATGTTGAAGGTGTCTTTGATAATTTGTTAAAATATATTTTCATTTTGCAAAACGTTTTCTGCTAACGATTTCACTTTTCTCTCAGCGCGCCTATTCATAAAATCGTTGTACGATTTTAGGTATCTTTGTTTTGATTTAGGTGGTAAAAGGTTTTCCACTTCTGCTTTAGCCTCTTCTCTTATGAAATCAGGCGTGAAATCCATATCTGAATCAAATCAACTCATTGTGTTAATACAAATCGCTGCTTTACGGAAGTATAAACAATAGGTAGGTACTCTACAACTTGATAAAACAAATGATGTAGGTACATGTACGGATTGCCGCTTTCCCGCCTATTTTGTTTTTTTTTTTTTGTGGCCCTCCATATTCATCCATTATTTTTCATTTTCATCATTGAAAAAATGGTAAATATGTTGCCCAATTCTATGTTATTTTAAAGAAATAGTTGAATTTAAATTATAATAAAATCATTTAATAAAATATATTCTTTAACTTTATGTTATTTCAATTTTACATCGCGCCGTAATTGAGTGGCTGTATAGAAAGTTGGAACATGGTTAAATAGAAATATGAAAATAGAACTAGTTTTTTTTTATAATTTGGCATCTAGTTTAAAACGATTCTCCCTAGGGCTGAAAAGTATTACTTTCAACCCGCTCTCAGGCAACTTCAGACCTACTTTCCGAGTATGAGTAATGAAAAATCCATTTACCTAATCTTTGCTGTTTATGGATTCTAAGCGGTAATAAACATACCAATTTAACTTAGAAGCTTATTTTTGCTGAGCAATTAATAGGTAGGTACGCATAATGTATAATTTTTTAAAACAATATTTTGCGTGTTCGATTAGAACGATTAGTACCACACGTGAAAAATTGATCTTAATGTAAGACCAATTTTTCACGAGTGGTACTAATCGTTTTCCATGGTGTGGTGTGGGTACCAACGCAGTTGTGCAGCGTTCTTGTTACCAATATGTTGGGGTTTCTTATTTTGGTGTTCAGCGTTGTATGCTCAATACAAGGCACCGCCCGTAAGTTTTTTATTATCGAGGACCTGCTCAACATTTCAGGAGGTCCTAGGTCCACTTCGAAGTGTACAGGAAACTTTCGAAGTGATTTATTTACTGCATACCACAAGATATGACCATGAACCGTGATGCCCTAGCAAGACAACCTATATTTCATTACTTCGCATGATTTTTTTCTCTGTTTTGGAAGACTGCTTGCTTTATTATAGCTGTTATTTTGCATGGAATTTTTATTTTATGCAGGGCAAGGTTTTTTTTTCAATAGACGAAAAAGGGGCACAGTACAGCCACGAAATCACCTAGCCAATCTGCAAGAATCAAATACCCATGCATAATTTCCGCTGCAAAAATCACACGAAAGACTTTACAGGCTTCTCTTTATGGGCTTAATTAATCCGAAACAGATCAGTTTCAACTAAGTTTTAGTTTATAGTGATAGGATACAGAGACAAACGATGACTTAATTACAGTAACCCAGCAATTCAAAAATCTACACCTGCACGCAAAGTTCGGAGCAGGTCTTCCAGATTACGATCCACCAACTAATCACTTGGACCTGGTCGACAAGCATGCAACACAACAGGCTAAGAAGTTTGTGATGGAACACATTCCGATATACACTATGCGCAAGGAAATGTATGGACCAATCAAAAACGTTGTTATACCCGGAGTTACCTTGCCGTGAGTAACTCAAAACTTATTTATTTAAAACTGCGTGTACAAAACACGTACGCACGAAGGTAAATCAAGCTATACAAAACCAGTTTATGCGGATCTCTCACTGTATAGGAAATCTACACAAAGCAAGGCCAAGTTATCTTGGAAATATACAGCTTCATGTGCCGCCGTGTGTACGCCTCAAGGCATTTTTTAAAAGTTATCCGTTGATTTAAACTTATCGTAGGTTCTCTAAACTCTCCGTTCGATCTGCTTTTGAGGTTTGAGTCCACGATTTGCCCTCAATACTTAAGTCGGGGCGTCTAGCAGCAGAATCATAAGACTTCTTTAACCTTATTTTGGTATTGTTTATTTCAGCCGTCCGATAAACTTAAAGAAAATCAGGGTCACTGGAGTAAGTGAGTTACAATTGAATGGGCTCCAGTGGCGCATGGCTTCAAACAGAGTGATGTGTAACGCCACCTCGCCATACATTGTTATAATAGGTGAGACGCGTGGGATTTCTTTTTCTATAGCTTAGGATAACTCTCTCAGAGCATCAGGTCAGGATTTTTCAAGGGTAAGGCAGCAGCAGATGCAGGATGGAATGCCAAGGCATCTCTGCTGACTTGTATCGCCAAACCCATTAAAAAGGCTAAACCTTTTGTTTGACGATACATCGAAAGGGAGTACCTAGGCCGATACAGATTTCAGAGGCATTGTCAGATCTATTCTGTTCTTCATACTGGCGTTTTCTGCCTGTACACCAAAATGTAAGATTAAATCTACCGCATTCAACCTTGATTGTAACACGACTGGGCTGCCAATGTTATGTTTTAGGGGCTTACCTGTTGTTGTGCATAACATCGCGTTTACATACAATAGATACTGAGAGAAAAGCCAAGGATGTGTGGATAATAGCTATGCATTTCGCCCCTTACATGTATACATGTTTACCAAAGTGCCGTCATGTCAAAGGAGACATGTAAATGTATTGTAGAAAACTTAGGTCTTTGCCAAAACAGTTTATGAGGTAATGTTCGGTTTGTATTTTTTTCTTCCTCTTTATTTACGGTCGGAAGTAGAAACACGGTATTTTTTATTTCAATTCCAGTAGTAAGTCATGTAAAATACAAAATACAAAAAAATACAAAAAGTTTTATTCAAAAAAGTTGTTACATCAATGGGTGGTCGTGTTTGGGGACTCTTTTTAAACAATATTTGCCTGTGTTAAGAGACCCCGCTTTTCCATAGCATAATAATTACAGCAGTAACAAATATGTGGGTAATTAAACTTATACTTAATTACTAATTTCTATTATTATTATTTATTTTTATTTTAAAAAGGAAAAATAAGAGTAATGTTCCGTTCTTTCAGTAACTTTTGACAATGTGGAAATAGAATTAGACGTAAAGTTTGGATATGAAAAATTCAATACAACCATTAAATTCACGTGAGTAGTATAAAAAATTCTTCTGGTTTTTATAAGCCCTGGTGGTAAGCGATGATATGGTCGACTAGTGGTGCAGATTTACTAACAGAACTTACCCTTTTCACTCGAGACTTGCGACACCCTGGATATCGGAAAACAATCGGGATTGCGAAATATGTCCTTGCAGATGCGGAATTCCAAAAATTTGCTGTAGCAACGCACAAAGGACGTGTTCCCAAGTTTTGGTGCGATTTATATAGAAGGGTGTAAATAGACCCTTAACATAACCGAAAGGCACTTGTTCTCCCCGTCTTTGCGATCATTTTTTTCTTCTAGAGCATACCTGGGAACCTTCTCGTTACGGAGATATTAGGGGTTCCAACTTTTTCACAAGTTTTTTTTTAAATAACTGTTTTTAATGTAAGATTTTTAGCTTACACACCTCCACGACCCCCATATTATTCAATCCATCCAATCAGCACAATGCTTTGAGTGCTTTCCATTGAGTCCTACCGTAAAACGTGATTTTTTCAGTCGATTCCCAGCAATAATTTTTGCGTAAAGTTACTTAGTTTGATGTACAGAATGCTTCGTTGACGGCTATGTGAAGGGTCTGTTTACACCCTGTATTTGGTTAGGAATATACCAAATTTTTTTTTGTGCTTCAAATATTTAACTTTTACAGCGTCGGTTTCATAGATGTGGAACTGTTTGCTTCTGCTCGCTATAATGTTAAAGCGATGCTCACCGAACAAGACTTTTTCATAGACAAGGCTGAAGTAGATATCAACGCCAAGGAAGTATTGGTAACTAAATCCTGTTTTTAGTGACTCATGAAAATAATACGCCATAATCATCATCATCATTTCAGCCGAAAGACGTCCACTGCTGGACATAGGCCTCCCCCAAGTGTCGCCACATTGACCGGTCCCGTGCGACTCGCATCCATATTCGCCATAATGTTTAGCAAATTTTGCGTGATCTGATTGATGAGTCTGAAAACAATTTGATGCAAAAGCTACAGTAGAACTTCAGCGCTAGAGGAACTGCCTACTACGTATTTAAAAGAAGTTCTTTTGTAAAGGAGAGTGGGCAAAATTGCTCTAGCGTCCAATAGCGTTAAGATAATATATTATAACAATGAATAGACATCATTAATCAGAACATTTCTTGTTTTGGCGACTTATTTCGATTCAGAGTCAAAGGAGCGACAGAGCTCTAAATATGAGAAATTAAGTACAATTAAATACTGTTATTTCGTCAATTTATTAACTTTCATTGACACAGTACGTTTCAAACATCATATTATAAGCCTATAAACGTCATTTTCAAAATATTGACATTTTAAATGCTATTTTAGGGGCAAGTCCTAACAGTAACAGAAGCTTGGACAGATCATTAATACTACCCCAACGCCCAATAGCGTTACAAGAAAAATATTTCTTGCTTTGACAACTTTTCTCGATTCAGAGTCAGACAAGAGCTACAGTTCGGTGCCCAATCAACTATCTAGTTAGATCAATAAAACCGAACAAACTACGAATTAGCAAAAGTTGTAAAGTAGCAAATATTTTCATTGAAAATTCATTCGAATAATGTGTTTCTTATCGCTATTGGTTACCCAGAAAATGTTAACTTCGGTGCCCAGTTAGAAACACATTTATAATATCTTCGAACAGACTATGAATTAACAAAAGTGGTGCTAGTAGCAAAAGTTCTCTTTGAAAAGCCTTATCCAATGGTGTATATCTTATGAATATTAGTTGCCCGTAAACTTTTAATTGGTTGTAAATAAAAATTTTACTTCGGTGTCCAACTAGTGATCTATTTAGGTCAAAAACTCCGAACAGAATACAAATTGGCGAAAGTCGTTAAATGGCAAACGTTAACGATTTTTCAATGAAATGAAAAATCTGTATCTTATTGCTATTGATTACCCAGAAAATCTTAACTTCGGTGCTCTAATAGTCACCTATTTAGGTCAATAACTCCGAACGGAATGCGAATTGGCGAAAGTCGTTAAGTGGCAAAGGTTCTAATGATGTAATTAATCTAATGATGTATATCTTATGGTTATTGATTGCCAAGAAAATCTTAACTTGGTGTCCAAATAGTCAGCAATTTAAGTCAATAACTCTGAACGGACTGCGAATTAGCAAAAATGGTCATTGAAAAGCTCTCTCCAATGGTATATGTTATTGCTATTGGTCACCCAGAAAATCTTAACTTCGGTGCTGAAATAGTCACCTATTTAGGTCAATAGCTCCGAACGGACAACGAATTGGCGAAAGTCGTGTTACTGGCAAAGGTTCTCCTTGAAAAGCTGTATGCAATGGATTATATGTTATTACTATTGGTTACCCAGAAACCCTTAATTGGTGGCCAAGAAAATGTTAACTTCGTTGTCATTCAGCTCAATAACTCCGAATGTATTGCGAATTGCCAAAAGTCATGTTAGTCGCAAAGGTTCTCCTTTAAAAACCTTTTTTCAATTATGTATATCTTAAATGGCTATTGGAACTTGGGGCAGATGTCCATACTTCGAAGCCCATTCTCCTTTGTAAAGTGATGCCTTAGTGGTACCCACGACTTACCAGACTCGAGTTCAAATTCCGGCGTTTTACTTTGAATGAGGTCCTACACGCAATTATTTTATGTGTACCGCTTTAACTTATCGTGAGCAACCAAATCGACTCAAGCTATTAGCGCGCATTCGTCTGTGTACTGAAGAAAAAATACAGTAAAAAAAGCTCATAACTTTTCAAATGAATGCTAACTGAATGAAAATGGATATTTAGCCGTGTTGTGGCTAGTTTAAAAAAAAAAACAAAAACTGATGTGAAAACATAAAATAATTTATTATGAAAATACTTGAAGGTTGCAGGAATCCGATGGATGCGAGTCGCACGGGACCGGTCAAAGTGGCGACACTTGGGAGCCTATGTCCAGCAGTGGACATCTTTCGGCTGAGATGATGATGATGATGATACTTGGTATAGCTCTAATCTTGATTTGCGGTCGGTTCTCCATTGATGTAATTCATTTTTATGGGTTTTTGACCATTCAACTCTTCTAACAACGCAGCCTTCAATTTTTCAATGGTTGAAGGGACTTGATTTCTGGCTCTAGCCCTGTTTTCAGCTCGTCCCATATGGATTCATGTCTAAACTTAGAGCAGGCCAGTCCATCGTCCATATAATTCACATCATCCTGGTATTGCTGAGTGATTCGAGACGTGTGATAGCGGGCTTTATAGTGTATTAACAATAAATATCGCTAGAAATCAAACGAAGGGAACAACATGGTCTTGGAGAATGTCGGCAATGTACCAATCAATTGTCAGCCTTGACCTCCTCAGGGCACGAAAACGAGCGCGATTTTCCCTCTAAAGATATCATACAGGAACCGCCGCCGTATTCAACCGTGACAACGAACACCGCTACCGCGTAAATCGCTCCAGGGAGGCCTGTAGACCCGGTCTCTCATGTCACTGCCATGTAGACTCATTTGCACTCATCAGTGCGTAACACGTCAGTGTTCATAGCGCGACACCCAAATTGGGATAATCTGAAGTATATTACAGGCACTCTTGCAGTAAATTCTGGGGCGGTGGCTGACCATTTTGAAGTAAAGTGGTTTGCCCCAAGCGTCTTCTAATTTCCACTCGCTGACAGCCACACTTCGAACACACCTCAGCTTCTGCTGCACATTGACAATCGTCAAGCGATTTTAAGACCATAAAACGCTCGTCTCCCTCGGAAGTGCAACTATGCAACGTTGGCGACGGTTGGTCCCGACCAGTCTCTCGATACCTTTTGTATACCTTTGATACAGCGGACTGGCTTCAGTGAAGCTCGGCAGCATCGGTACGCTGACTGAGTACTCGTTGGAACTTGAGCAGCTTCAAGCCAAGCTGCGCCAGTTTCGACAAAACCATTTTCCGGACATGTGTACAAGTCAACTTCTGATAAATAAATTAGCAGAGTTTTTTATAGGGGAGATTCGTAAAGCAAGTCGTGGGTATGGGTACCGAAAAGCATCAATTGTGAATATTTCCTATAATATTGGTGCCAACTTAAATTTCTATAAACCGTTTGTCCACTTACGGTGATAAACAATTTACAGAAATTGTGTGGTTATGGCGTGAGTCGATTAGGTTGCTCGCGAGTGTAGTTTATGACTCGAAGTTACAAGTAAATTTGTTTTCTTTTTCAGATCGAAATAAAAATCCAACAAGGTTTGGAGGAAATAAGATACGTCCTAACTCAAATATTTAATAACCCCTTAGAAAACCTTTTGGATGCTGTTCTTAAAATATTTGTCAAGGAAATCAACAAAGAGCTGCTAGGTGATGTGAAGCCTCAAGATATTACAAATTACCTGATCTCGAAGGTAACAAGTCGTTCATCGGTACCCAAAGAATTGATAGACATTAGTCGCCTATAACATTACTACCACAATTTAAATTAAGACACCTTTTATTTTGTTGCATTTTAATAGCGTTAATTGTTTATTAAAGAGCATAAGTAGGGATCTAATGGGTGTAACAATACCCTTAACGGAGCTGAAAGGCACTTGTTCTCCCCGTCATTGCGAGCATTTTTTGTTCTGGACCATATCTCGGAACCTTTTAGTTACGGAGATATTTTCGTGGTCAAAGTTCCAACTTTTTCACATGTTTTTTTTTTTAAATACAAGTTTTTAATTATATAACTTACGAACTTCGTACTAATCAATGCGTCCATCAGCACAATGTTTTGAGTGTGTTATATTGAGTCTTACCGTAAATCCAAATTCACTCCAAAAAAAGTCGTTTCCCAGCAATCATTTTTGCGTAGAGTTACTTAGTTTGATGTATAGAATGCTTGGTTGACGGCTCCATAAAGGGTCCGTTTACACCTTGTATGACACTAACTTTTACTTCGCTCGCTTTAATTTAGAATTTGACAATCAATTCGGGTCGGAGCGAAAGACACGTGGCGCCATCTATTATCATAAGAACGTTATTGTTGTTTTCCTCGGGAACAGTACTTTTTTCGGGATGAAAGGTATCCTATGTCCGTAGTTTCAAGCTGATCGGTTCAAAGGTAACAAACAAACAAACAAACTTACTTGCGTATTTATAATATTAGTTTAAACATGGTTTTAACTAAAAGACAAGGATGGAAGGTAATAATGAGGCGGTACAATAATCTTTGCCGACGATGTCTAACACCTGCGAGGACGTTGTCGTAGCTAGGTAGTCGTTGATGACTTTCTTTAACATGTCCTTAGCTGCCATCACTAACTCGCTTCGATGGTTCTCCACAATTGTCATGGCGCTACTGTTCAACACCTTGTTGATTGGCCACGAACTGTCTGCTAAGTCAACCTGAAACAAAAAGTTTGTGTCTGAATTGTTCTTAGACTTCTTCTTTTTCGTGTGGTTAGTGCCTAACCTGGTGCCCCAGTTTGTATGTCTCAACCTGGTGCCCCATTTTGTATGTCTCAGGCATGTTCGGTTTCCTCACGATGTTTTCCTTCACCGAAGCTAGTGATAATTATACAATACGCACATCCGAAAGATCAGAGGTGCGTGCCTTGGGTTCGAACTCGTGACCTATGACTTCGCAGTCCGACGGTCACACCACTAGGCTATCACTGCTTCTACTTCTTCTTCTTAGTCATAATCAGAATGCGCGTTGGAATGTGCAACTACAGTACTTTCTCAAGTTATTATTCCTTGTGTTTGTGACTGTAGCTTCGCTTTTTTTTTTTTATTTGACATTCAAAAGTGCCTGTGGTGGTCTAATTGAAATAAATGCTTTGAGTTTGAGTTGAGTTTGAGAATGGTAGACTAGGAATATACTCGCACATATTTTTAGCAGGAGCATGTATTGCGATCAGCAATCGTTTGGTATCTATGGTAAATAGCTAACTTTTCACTTTTTCAGTGTAGTGATCATTGGATCAGTCTCGTTTTATAAGTCGTGCAAGCTCTGGTTTCGACTGATTGACGAAATACTTTAGGTAGGTTAGGCTTCCGCCAAGAGGATTCAGGTTGTGTACGGCACTGACAGTACATATTAGGAAAAGTAGCAGCCACAGACTCTGGATTTGGACCCCTATTACTTGAAACTTAAACATAAAGGCGAAATGTGCGTGACGGGTGTACTATTAGGTACACCTGTCTAACCCTTCGAGGATTACAGGCGTGATGTTACTAATAAATGTTCGTGTCTGATCAAAAGTCATTCGTGTAACAAACGTGTCGGCAAGCCCGCATCGGGCGCAAACACGCACGACACGCAATAGATTTTGTTTTGCTTTGTTTTTTGTAACTTCCTGATACATTATCATATCAGGCGCAGATTTATTATTGTGAGGCAGGCAACACTTGCCATTTTGCCTTGAGGAGAAGTAGAGCACGTCTACAGCATGAAAGTATACAGGGTGGAATCATGGTGGAGATGGATATTAAAGGCAGGTAAGTTGACCGTTGTAGCTACAGGGAAACGGGCTTAGGAGACTATCCATAACTTGTTGAGAAATGCCGATCTGCAGGTTTTGACAAAGTGTACAGTCAGCAAGGGAAAAGCTTTCTATTGTGCCAATCGTTCCTGTTAATTTTAAAAATATTATACCATTCGATTTCGAATGAACTAATATCATATTTATATGAGAAAAGTTTTCCCGATTTCTAACTTTTCTATATCGTTGGTCCGATAGAGTTTTTTGATCCTTATAAGAAACATGATCGATTAGCATCAAATATTTTTTGTAAAAATTGTCAATTTTCTTGATTGCGGTAAACTTTTTCCAAATATATCGGAAATTCTCAAAAAGTTAAAAGTAGCTACCACGGTTATGGCTTATGATGCCTTTACCGCGCTATCTCAAAATTCCATCCTGTATAACACCAGTGCTCAAGTCTTACCTGGATACTAGCAACACTGAAATTCAGGTTAACGTCATCAACTTGTATGGCCGTGCCTTTCGGAACTAACTTGGTTCCCACCGTTACTTTAACATTTTCGAAAGTAGCTCTGAAACATTAAATAATCGTTATAAATGTTTCAATTTCAGCAAGTAATGAAAAACGTCGTTTGATTCACGTGGGCATTTGTCACTGCAGTTCTCAGCTCCAAAACACCCTCACCTACGGCTCGGATGTGAATTCCGCTTCGGCTGCAATGACAGTTGTACACTTGTATCAAAATGTAAAAAAAATTCCCTTTTTTAAAAACTGACTGAACTTGCCGAAACCAGGCAAAATTGGTTTTGAACCATTAAACGTTTTGACTGCAGGTATCACACGGACGTCGCGTCGGTCCGTACTGTATGTATTTGGCTATTAAGCGCAGGCCACACCGCCAGCTGGGGGCGGGCGAGCGACGCGATCGACACGTTGTTTCACCTCTTTTCATACTTTGGTTCACACCGCGAACTATCGGAAGATACGAACAAAGTAAATAAGGGCGCCGATCGCATCCCTCGCCCGCCCGCCAGCTGGCGGTGTAGCCTGCGCTTTAAAAGCTGTTACTCACTTCATCAATCCTGACCCTTTTAAAGTATACATCACGTATGCACGCCCTTTCAAACTATAATTCTCTGAAAAGAAACAATGGATTTTGTGTATACTTAAATTATTTTGTTTATACCTTAGCAGAAGTTGGTTGGACCAAGTAATGATCAATAATAACATATTTACGATGCCCGTGCCCGCCAAGACGACAGCGAATATATTTCTTGGGGCGCAGGTCAAAAATGCAGCAGGCCATATTAAAAGAGCCCAACGGCCGGCGACAGGTCGTCCATCATCACCGTC
Organism: Noctua fimbriata; assembly: GCA_905163415.1. Classification (NCBI taxonomy): domain Eukaryota; kingdom Metazoa; phylum Arthropoda; class Insecta; order Lepidoptera; family Noctuidae; genus Noctua; species Noctua fimbriata. The sequence goes on along the minus strand of LR990922.1, from coordinate 12,690,457 downwards.
TCGAGAAGGTTGTGAGTGCGAATTGAGGTAGATTAGCCAGGCCCAGGTTTTTCTATCTATTTAGCTGGTTCAACCGAAATGGCTGTCTTTTAGGGTTCCGAACCTCGAAAGGAAAAAAGGGACCCTTATAGGATCACTTCCTTGTCCGTCTGTCTATGTCTATATGTATGTCTGTCAAGCAAGACCCTTTTTCTTAAGTTGTAAAAAATCAAGCTTCAAAAACAACGCAATAAAAAAATATGGCTTCTTTAGGTAGGTATGTCACATATTTGCTTATTCACAAGTAAATCGAAACCTGCAGGGTACTTTCCGTTGATCTAGAATCATGAAATTTGGTAGGTAAGTAGCAAGCCTAGGTCTTACAGAACAAGTAAAGGAAAACATCCGAAAATAGATAATTTTGTAGTTACTTATATGATTATATTATTAAAACAGATCGTACAGGGTGGAAGGGCACCCTGACAAACGCTTACAACGTATTCATTACCGGGTAAAACGGGATGAATAGGAAAAAAGCCCGGGGTGAATCGGGACAAAATCAATATGAAAAGGATTTTAACGTTGAATTAATATGTAATGTTGCCAACAAGGTCTCAAAATAAGTAAGTATAGCTAAGTAGTAGTAATAGAGTACTTTTTAGTTCATCTTCAATGTACAGACATCTACATGTTACAATTTTATTATACCTAAGTAAGATATGTAACATGACCAAAGCTAGCTGTCATTTTAATCAAGCTAGATTTTATGGAGTATACCTGCAGTTATCGTCAATAGAGGGAAGTGGAGAGTCGTAGATGCTGCCAAGTCTTTTGCAGACACATTCAGTTCCTCAACACTGAACTTATTTACACCAGCCAGTTTCATGTCGCCGGTCGTGTACGTAATTCTAAAAACAATCAATACACATTCAAAAATAAGCGTAACATCACGCCTGTAATCCCCGAAGGTTTACGCAGAGGTGTCAATACCGATATGATACCCACATTTTGTTAGTTATGTTTAAACCCATGCCAAAGGGGGCCAAACCGGAACCCTGGACCAGACTTCGGTACGTACCTAAGTGAGAAATTCCGTATGGAAAAATAATAATACCTACTTTGCCCGACCTGGGAATTGAACCAAATGCTAAGCAGTAACGCATGCGTTGAAATGGTACGTACCGACACACATTTACTTACCCTTGAAGCTACTTTTGGGCCTGCTATAGGAACCCAATAACATTAGGTGTATAATTAAAGCCTCGATTAAACTATTCGGTGTTTTTGTTTGTAAAAGTAATGCAGGTAGGTTTACTTACTTTACGCCAAAGCCATCATATACGCCATCCACAGATTGTATCTTTATCGCTTCTAAAGATGGAAGTGGTGAGGAAACATCTCCTTTCCGCCATGTCGTCAATAAGTCTAGAATTTGGGCCTCGACACAGTTCTTGGCTGTTAATTTAAAAATAATTGTTTAATAATGGTAGGTGAATTAAAATTCTTTTAACAACAATGGTCAACTACGTACGAACTCTTCAAAACGATGTTATGACCTATCTATTACTCGAACGGGTAGGCAGAAATGTCTTACATGTAGGTACTCGTTATGCACATGTGCACCTACACTATTGTACGTAACGTAAATACATATAGACCAGTACAAGTTAAGATAGGGGCGAGCATTGAGAATTTTCTTACAAAAAAACTTAATTAATCTGCCTAGCTTGGGAATGAAACCACAACCACAAAGCTTTATACGCGTGCTAAGGATACCAAAATATTGTACTGGAAGTTGACTGGATGATCATTTCAGGACCTTAGATATTGCTAGATCTAATGGGTAGGTATAAAAAAAACCTTTAACGAAGCCAAAAGGCATTTCTTCTCCCCGTCATTACGATCTTTTTTTTGGACCATACCTGGGAACCTTCTAGTTACAGAGATATTGGGGTCATAGTTTCAACTTTTTCACAATTTTTTTTTTACAAATTTTTAATGCTTTAGTTTTACTTTAAATACCTCAATGGGTTACATTGAATCCTACACCGTTAATCGTGATTTGTCACCCAAAAAAGAAAAGTCGTTTCCCAGCAATATTTTTTGCGTAGAGTGCTTGGTTGACGGCTTCATGAAGAGTCCGTGTCACCTCGTATATTTCCGCAGTCCTTTATAAATTGAGTAAGTTATTATTAGCCCTAGTACTTATATCTAAGCTATCATCACAATGATTACGCTGAATAAAAACATTTCACTACTTACGAGTTACTTCTGCTCCTAATACTCCTAACCCTGCTGCGAGTGCAGTTATTACTACAAAACTTGTTACCCACTTCATACTTAATTATTTAACTTCTATAACTAATGTAGAACTATGCGACCGTCAAAAGGAGCGCAACATTTATAGTGTGGATATCGTTTTGATGTTCGTTAAAAGTAAATGGCCTTGCTCAACTTAAAGTTATCGCTGATAACGGGGCAATAAAATAAAAGGATTGAAGAATACCTCTTAATTACTTAGACTATCCAAACAGTGATTCAAATATTAGATATCATCGGTCAAGGCGCTCTAGTTGTATCTATAAGATAAGCCTGCCCTACCACTGCATTGTGCTGTTGAGTGTAGATACACCAATTTATTCTCAAGTTCAAGTTCTCGCGTAGGTGAGTACCTAACTACCTTCCTACAATAACCAGTAGATTAATGTCAAGAACATAACATGCGCAGTCAAATGTAGACCAAGGGAATCTTAAACGGTTTGCTTATGTTTAGATACGAAAGACGTTGAACGGTTAAATCTGCAATACTTCCTATTAAGATTCAGCTAACAAAGTTTTTTTCCTGAAACATTGTTTCTACCGAATAGATTTTTGTTGCAACTGATGACACAGTGGGTTGGTTGGAGCAAAGTGTGTCCAAAGCCTTAGAACTGGGAAAAATGTATGACTTTGAATCTTGATAATTAAGTTCGTGTTCGTAACAGTGGTGATGTTGAATTTCTAACAGTTCACTCGGGAAAGTGTTAATTTTAACAATGAAAGGTTGTTAAAATTAACACAAGACAAGACTTTCCTGCAACAATCATTGCCCAGTATTATATATGATGCTCTGTGCATTACATACTACGACAAAAAACCAAATTGTCACTGAATTGCCTTCTGGCTTGGCGTAGTCAACAGCGTCAATGTCAATGTTGACAGTTACTGTTGTCAGTGTCAATACGTCAACTGACTGTCGCAAAATGTCTGTTGCCGCCGGGGACCGGTGCGGTGACCTAATCTTAAAATAGAAATAATAAACTGAGTCTGTCAAGCTCTTACTACATCTACGGGACATCTATGATAATTTATAAAGTGATCCGGTTAAAGAAACCTCCTTCATCATGGGCAGTAGGAGTAAATTTCAAGATTTTTACTACGAGACTAAGAAGATGTTTACGTGGTCTTTTATAAAGGGGTTAGTTGTAAACCCTGCTCAATTACCATTCGCTGCTTTTCTCCTCATCGTTGCTGAACTAATTATTAACGTGCTGGTTGTGGAACGAGTCCCATATACCGAAATTGACTGGAAGGCGTACATGCAAGAATGTGAAGGATTCCTGAATGGGACCCTAGACTACAGTCAACTCCGCGGAGACACCGGACCTCTCGTGTATCCAGCAGGATTCGTATACATATATTCTTTCTTCTATTTCCTTACAGGCCAAGGTCAAAACATCAAGCTTGCGCAATACATTTTTATCGGAATCTATTTACTACAGTTATGTCTTGTTCTAAGAATTTACATCAAAACGAAGAAAGTTCCTCCTTATGTTCTAGTCATAACTATATTAACTTCATACAGAATACATTCAATCTATGTATTGAGATTATTTAATGACCCCATTGCTGTACTTTTTTTGTATGCTGCCTTAAATTTCTTCATTGATTCTAAATGGTACCTTGGTAGCATTTTCTATAGTTTAGGAGTATCTGTAAAAATGAACATACTACTTTATGCCCCTGCTTTATTCTTCTTTTATTTGACTAATTTAGGTTTTAAGGCAACCATAATACAACTGTTTATTTGTGGAGTGATTCAAGTAGTACTGGGTTTACCATTTTTGTTGAGTAGTCCAGAAGCATATTTAAAAGGAAGTTTTGACATAGGGCGTGTTTTCAATCATACTTGGACTGTAAACTATAGGTTTCTGGACATAGAGGTATTTGAAAATAAATGTTTTCATTTGTCCCTATTAGCAATACACATTCTCTTACTGTTTGTATTCATTCCAATGTGTGTCAAATATTTTAAGAGTTATTGTCGTCTTAAGTATGTGCAGAAGCAGGTGCAACCTCAGATAGACACTAAAAATTTTGAAAATAAAAGGAAAAGTAAATTAAAGAAGGAAATGAAGAAAAAGTTAGGCAAAAAGAATGATGAAACAGAAAACTTGACCAAAGAACAGGAAGATTTCATAAATTCATTTGAAACAATGTTGCAGAAGTCTAATCAAAAGGGTGGAAAGAAAGCAACAGTTAAGAAACCTGCTGAAGTTGACCAAGATCCTCACTATAATATCAATTTTGATATTTTATCTCAATTGTTTATTCTTCCAATGTTTATTGTCAACTTCATTGGTGTTATGTGCGCCAGGAGCCTTCACTATCAGTTTTATTCATGGTACTTCCACAGTCTGCCATACTTGCTATGGACCAACAATTACTCCGTCATAGTCAGATTCCTGCTTCTAGCTCTTATTGAAATGTGTTGGAATACCTACCCTAGTACCTACATGACAAGCGCATTATTACATGTATGTCATGTCACTGTACTCTATGGAGTTTACAAAAAAATATCAGCTGAATTGAGAATGGTTTCTAAAATAGAATAATTAAATTAGTTATATAATATTGTTTACCCCATGTGCTTTAAAGTTTGTAAGGCATAAAAAGTTGAAAAACGAGTTGTATTTAGCCTAAGAATTATTGAACTAAGTGTTTATTTAATTAACCTAATTAAGGGCTTTAACTGAAACAACAGTACATCATAAAATCATAAATCCTAATTTGTATCATACATACACAGAATCAGCTTTTTACGCCTTACATGAATAACTTTGTGTTCATTTTGTACAATTAAGATTTTATGACTGTAAATATTGTTAGAATATTTTTTAATAAAGTTTTTTACCTAGCAATGCTGTTTTAATTTTTGCTGTTATTTTGAGACTTCCAATCCGATCTAGACCCAGTCTGCATAGTAAAGATGTGCACCTTATACACTATACCCTTGTGGGGCACTGGGCCTGCCCTGTAAACCATGAATTTTGAATGGATATGCTGAATAAGTTTTTCTCATTTATCTCACAATCTGTAATTCGTAGGTTCTCGTTTTATGACATTTCAAAATCAACAAGTTCCTAAAGTGTTGTAATGTGAGTCCACCTGTACAAGTAATAAGAGCCATAATGTATTCAGTCTATAGAATAGAATATGGAGTTATTTTGTTGTAAATAAGAAAAGCATGTCTTGAACATGGGGTCGAACCTTATCTTTATTTTCTTACTAGCTTATGCTCGACCGAACTCCGCGCGGAGTTCGGTAATGTCCCACGGGATCGTACTACCGGGATGAAAAGTATCCTATGTGTGCCAAATTTAGTCAGTAGTTTTGGCGTGAAAGGGTAACCAACATCCATACATCCTCATAAACTTTCGCATTTATAATAGTAGCAAAATAAATAGGAATAGCATTTTGCTATGCTCATACCCGAGCGCACCGTCAATGTTGCCGCATGCTTTAGCACTCCCGCTGTGTTTCTCGCTCTAGCAAATATCGTGTCTGAGCGACACAAAAGGATACGAGCCAGGAAAACGATTACGTACTAATTAGATGTAGGCCAGCCCTAATAAAAAAGGGGTTGAAGAGGCGGGGTATTTTGGTATAATAATAACAACAGCATAAGCGTTTTGAGATTGTTTATTATGAACCGTATTAATACAACTAATCAAAGGAAATCTAATTATAATCTTAATTTTAGAGATTGAGGCGCAAAATACTTCCTCTGATATCACAATACCACCATTGCTCGGATCCGACGCCTCTCTTCCCAAGCTTACCCAAAGTATTATAGCAGTATACCCATCATACTGTATTATCTTATATAATTTTTACTATATAACAAAGCTATATAAACAATAGAAATATTCTTGAATATTTTCTCACGCTGCCTTTGCTTGCCATCGAGCGATAGAAGTACAATAGTATAGAAGAGGAGAGCAACCAAATGCATGTTAGGCCTTTATCAAAATAAGTCCAGAAAAAAAGATAAATAAAACAATTTAGAAAATCAGTATAAAATGGTTGATCTTTGATTTGAATCAACTTCCAACTAATATTGGTATGTATATAGAATTGCGATTTCTATAGGTTCTTTTAAATAACAGTTAAATACTTATGGTCTATGAGCTTAAAAGTTTAAAAATTACTGTGTACTTGTGCGGACCGTTCTTGGGCCTTTTTCTAACAAAAATTACTGCATAATGAATATTACTATTCAGTCAAATACACCCAGTCATATAGAGTTGAAAGATTCTTTAAGTAAAAAAGGTCTAATAAATAAATATACACCAGTATGTCCGTACTAGAAGTAGATAATACTAGTTATGGTTTTTAATAAAGTAAGCTCTAAGATGGTACTTTATAAAGACACGTAATTTCTCTAAACTTTTACAAAGTGACAGAATACAGCGGCAGTCTTACATGACTGGGCTTAAACTTAAGGATATACATAACAAATAGTGGCGAGTGTCTAGACGAAGCCGAAGTTCTTGGTTTTGATGGCAAGCAGTAATTTATGCTTGAGCACGTGTCGCGAGGAGTAGAGCGGGATGTACAGGCGCGAGATGCACGTGTTCGCGGTGGGCAGGTGCGCGTCGTCTGCCGGCCGGATCGTCACCGACGGCATCGGCTGGAAACCTTCCTCGGACGCGGGCAGCGCGGGGGAACCAGTCCAGAAGTATACCTGCAAAGCACACATATTATATTTCATATAAATATAACTATTGAAATCGATGCAAGCTAAGGTTCCACGAAAGTAATAGATGTTTCTCAACTTACCAAATCCTGTCGTTCTAAATGAGTCATCTTATCGACGATGGCCCACAGCCAGCGCTTGAAGCGCGCGAGTCGCTCGGAGGGCTCACCGCTCTCGTCATTAAAACTAGTGTAGGAGACCAGTGCGGCCACGTTGATGTCTCCCACGCCGTTGAGCAGCAGCCGCAAGTCTTCCGCGGTCAAACCTTCGAGCGCCGACTCGGGAAGCACGTCGAGCACACCAACTCGCATAGCCTGTAGAATATTTAGAATTTGGTTATAATGATTAACCTACTATACCATATACTATGGTCAACACACGCTATATTGATAAAATTATAAAGTCGCTTTTTAAATTGGCGAAACGATAGCTTTAACTTAGGAAAGGTAAATATGCATCAAATGCAAACATTACCTCAAGCGCCTTTTCCTGTGAGAGCAGCATCCGATGTTGTGCGTACTTGCGCACATAGTCATATACGTTGAGCGCCGTCACCTCGATATCACGGCCTCCCGGTACCAGCTCCACGCATCCGCCACCTTCCTCCTCGCACATTTCCAAACTGCAGAAAACGCGTTTTAGTTATACCATGGCCATTCTTCTTCACAGACTAAATTAATGATCTAGCAGCCATATAAATGAGACTTAAAATAATAAAACAATAATGTTGATTCCTTACCTAAAGTTGAGATCTAAAGCAGCAAACAGGGAATGGGAGTCTCCAGTTTCAGCATCTACGACTAGCTGTCGGAGACTCTCGTACACGACGGGGTCGAAGAACGCGAGATCATGGAACCTCACCGGCCGACCCAGAATATATTTAAGGACGTGTCTATTTAGGAACATCGGGCACAGTTCGTTCTGCAGGAGGCATAAACCGATTATTCTGAAAATAAAACAAATACTGGATAAGACAAAGAGATCGAAAGATTGCTCATTATTATTCGCGCCAGACGTGTTGACTCAGGAGTCGTGTAACATATTCTCACTCGTTATTATTTCTTATGATATGATGACGTTTCTTACCTGCCGACATTTCTAAAAGCGTTGATCCGCTCGGGAGTGGCGCGTCCCTGGCGCGGCGAGTAGTACCCGCGCTTGCCGGGCGAGTAGAACAGCGGCGCCGCGTCGTCAGTGGGCGCGGCCGCGCTGCCGGACGAGCCAGCCGCGCCGCTCGCAGCACCTCCGGCCGCCGCGCCCGCACCGCCCCCGCCACCCCCGCTGCCGCGCTCCGACAGAGAGAATACGTCTAAATCTGGAGAGGAATAGAAACTATTTAGCTGCTACGTGAATCTAATTATTTGAATAACATAATAGTTCAACTATATAGTTGCTTGCCGAGTGACCTTTCCCAAGGTAAATTTACTACTATTATTGAGTGGATCAGTTGGGCCGGACCACTATAATAATCTAAAAAAGCTTCTAATTTTGAGAAGACAACTACATAAATCCCAGCTGAAGTTATTCAGCTCCTTTTGCCTGTATATGTAAGTACGGTTAGCTCAGTGCACGTACCTAGTATCGCCTCGGAGGGATGCATGACTATGAGATCCATGGCCTCGCGCACTTTCTGTCGCAGCGCGTCCTCGCTCGCCAGCAGCACGAGCAGCTGTGCCGGCGTCAGCTCCAGCAGCATGCCGGTGATTTTGCCCGCGAATGTGGGGTGTAGAGAGTGGACCTACAAAACAACACCTCTTTAAAGACCATATACCTTAGGATACAATGATACCCCCAACTAATGATGTAATCGTTTCGCTTCTTCAAAAAAAAATATAGCTCCTTCACGTCATGCTAAGAAAATGAATAAAAGTTCCTTACCCTGGGATAGAGTCGTTCGCCCAGTTGTGCCTGATGCAGTGTGAGATGTTCGTTGTGTCCACCGGGTCGGTCGCCGCTGTATCCGGCGCCTTCGGTCCCTGGAGCAGCCTGCACACATTCATGGAAAAAATAATTTATAAATTATTCAAAGCTCAGAATTGAATTAACACTAAATTCACATTATGTGGTCGCTCCCGTCTTCCATGTATTCTGAGTGTTATATGAAGGTAAGTAACATACCTGCGGCGAATAGGGTCTGGCGTCCACACTGAGCACCCTGCGCGGCTCCCGCGAGGCCGGCGGGCGCGGCGCGGGCCGGCCGGGCGTGCGCCGCGCTGCGTCTTTAGACCGCGCGCGACCAGCTCCACTCCTGATACAAACACACAGAAATAATTGTTACTGGTACTTGGATTACTCGTATGACACTAATTTGTTTTCTATCTCATACATTCTAAGGTTTCAGGGCAAAAATTGGGTTTTCTAATAAATTGTTTATAGTTACCGAGCTCCGCTGTTACTGCTCGCTCCGCCGGCGTTCGCGTTGGCAGAACCTGATGTGCCGTTGGTACTGCTGCTCGTTGTACCGCTGCCGGTGGTTGGCTCCAACGGTGGGAGTTTCTCATTAGCTAGCAACGCCTACACAAACAAAATTATAAATCAGTACATTCAGAAAAACACTTCATGGTTCGAATTTGTTTACACGCATCATCATTTATTTATATATTATATTTGACCGTTCTCTTACCTCAGCGACACTGGTGTAGAAGGAGCGCGCTACGCCGCTGCCCTCTCCCGGCTCGTCGCGGAAAGTCACCTTGACGCGGTTGACTGCGAGCGGCGGCTGCGCACTATGCGCGCGCCTGTTCTGTCCGGCGAACGCACTGTTCAACTCCGCAAACGTCTGCTGCAGCAACTTGGCACGGTCGCGTTCCATCTATAGTACAAAATATTGGATTTATTTTGTAGACCACAACCGACTTTTGAACTCAGAAAGTCACTAGAAGTTGAGATTTTATTTATTTAATTATGGTTATCAACAATTGTTCACACTGAATTCAGCGCAACAATTACTTATAGGTGAACACTACATGTTTAGCAATAAAACCAAAGCAAATTTTATTTATGACTAAACTCGACACAAAAGAATTAGTACCATGTTAGATGATAAGAACCTTTTCATTTTAATGAAGTACCCACCTTATGTAACGTCAAATCTCTCTGCTGTGAATTCCTTAGCTTCTCCATATCCCTGCGGAACTTAACCTCTTTGAGAGGGAATCCGCCAAGCTCGGCGACCACGGAGCCGGGCTCTAAGCCCACGTCCTCCGTGAACACTCGTCCGAAGAGATCTAAAGACAGGCGCCATCTGCCCAGCAGGAGATCGTGCGACACTGATGCGCCTAGAGAGGGGCACGCGCGACTGAAAAACAAAATTATACTTAGAAAGAAATCAATTCAATTTTTATTTGATAAGTTCAATATGAGATTCGAACAGGACTTGAAAAATATCACCTGGTCGAAACAGATATTAGTTTACAAGTTTTAATTTCTTATGGTAATTTGGTAACTTACGGCTGCGCCGGCGCGTGGAGAGTTGGCAAGAGTGGTGGGGGTGGTAAACCTGTGGTCTCCACCGTTACATGCGCCGATATCTCCTGCGACTCCAATGGATCTGCCGCACTTAACAGCTCACCCTAACGTTAACAAACAATATTAGGTAAATGTTGAAAATATAGAAACAATAAGATCTTCAACCAGATATCTTGGATACAACAACTTATTACCAAGAATTCTGGATATGTGGATCAGTTTTCTTAGGAATAAATATGCAAGGGTGTACCTTGATTTCGTATCCATTTGGCAAATAGCCAAGCAGAAAGATACATACTATTTTTGTAATTTGGGTCGAAAAATTTTGAGATTAATTGCAATTGCTTTAGAAAGTTACATCCAATTGAAGAGTAGGGTATAATTTTGATAAGAAAAAGTCCCCCAAATAAGTGGAGTGACTTACAGCACGTACAATAACAGTCTTGCCGGGGCTTCGGGACGAAGAGGCGCGGGCTTCCGCTACCACTGTGTTTGAGCCGCTTGGTCCTAAAACAATTCAAGATTATTATTTTGAGCAAACCTTGTAGAGAGTAGTTTCAAAACAAAGCAATGTTTTATGTCGTAAATAATAATTTAAGCAATGTAAACGTACCTGGTGACGGCGACGCGGAGATATTCTGTTGATGAGGCGCGTCGATGATAGAGCATGCTGTATCAACGAGCGTGTGGAACTCAGATGGCTGCGCCAAAGAGTCGTGCATCGAACTGCTTCCACCCGACATATTTACTGAATGTGGATGTCTGAAATAAAACAGAAACTCATAAAACATGAACTAATTTTATATATTTGTGTACTCGTTACTCGTATACTGATACGGAAATGGAAAGTACCTGTGATGTTTTTTCCTTGGTATCTGTCGGGCTTCGTTAGAATCAGAGTCAGATAAGTATTCACCATCTGTGTCAATGTCCATTTTAGTCGATGCATCTTTAGCGCAAGATAAATCCTGGAAATAAACAACGTAACGTAAATTTGAGATCGTTCTACCACAGGCCTACCGCTTCACTTAGACGGTACTTGAGGGTGTGGTGACCAATCATTAGACAACGTCTACATTTAACAGTAAGCTCGTTGTGATCTAATTATTAACTACCTGTGACTGAATACTTTAGGATAAATTAGTTTTGAATCCTATCAGATCGGTATCTCACCGATTGGGGAGAATAAATGTATGAGAAGATATATATTTACGAAACGCTTTAAAATAGCAAGACCTTCCGATATGAACGTACCTGTGGTTCATCTCTAGTCATAGTGTGAGAGTGCGTGGGCGGCGCGGACGCAGGCCTCGCGGGCGGCGACCAGCCGCGGTCGGTGCCGCGCGTCGACAAGCCCAGCCGGCGCGGGACAACTGTCGCAGAAAACATACAATGCACTCGCTGCTCACGTAAAGGAGGATATTTCGAAAGTGCTTTTGTTATGATTTTACAAGACTGGCTCTTCTAATTGTGATCATAAGTAAATTACTTTCTTGAGGGCTTTGTAGAAACAAGGTACGTTTTAGACAATTTCTCGTAAAGTATTACCATTATTTCTTGATTCAAGGAATTTATATTGAAAAGCACTAGTTACTTAGTCTAGTAAATACATAAAAAGTGAATATTTACGTGCAATGTTACCTTCTAGCGGGTTGTTCACGCCGGGCGGCGCATCACCGGACGCGGGCACGGTAACGGGCTGGCGAGGCATTCCGAACAATTCCTCGCGACGAGCGTTCGGTTGGAGAAGTTGTGGCTGATCGGCTAGCGGTAGTGCGTCTTGCATAGTCACTGTTTTATACAAAAATTAAGTAGCAAAAAATCGTTAAAGACCTACTTCAACCCTTTGGAAAAAAATGTTAGTTAGGAAGACCTACCAAATTCATAAAACTATTATGAAGGATAGTACAAAATTGATATTTCGCGGTACATACAACTTATTCGACTAGAGGTATCGACTTACTACTTCAACAAAATTTTCGTTTCTAGTTACATCGTAAGAATAACCTTAGGATCTATGTAATCACAATTTTAATGTAAATAATATTAAAATGTGTGAAAGACAACCGGCGCGCGGCGTCGTGTGACAATGAGTGATGTAAGAGAGTACTGACTGTTGAAGGGGTCGGGCGGCGGACAGCCCAGACACAGCGTGGAGTCGGAGCGCTGGAAGAAGGCGTGCGCCCGGCCGCGCGCGCCCTCGCCCTCGCCGTCCGACTCCGCCGCAGCGCCTCCGCCCACTACCATCTCCTCGTCGCCTTCTTCGTTCTCATTCTCGTCCTGGATGAAACCAAAACGTTTAAGAATTCATTTTGTTGAAGGAATTTTATTTTTTCCATAGTTAGTATGTAAGAAATATTAATTATACGAATTATATAGTTCTAAAATACATTTTGTTATTACTACGAGTACTAAAATTTGCACTGTCTAATAAAAAAAATCGATCATTAGTTTACCGAGACCTGCAAACATAAGCAAATATTCCTTGAAATTAAATATTTAACAATCATAATATCTGAAATGAGACAGGTATAACATGTATCAATCAATGATGTTGATGTAATAATATATGTTGTTCTGGGTTCAACTCCCAGGTTGGAAAAAATGTTTTCGGGTTATTTGACCAAGAATTTTTCAGTAGCAGCAGTGTGGATTTGTGCCCGATTATTGTCAATTGGTTTGCAACCCGTTACGTCGTACTGAATAAATAACTAACAAAATGTGGGTGGTCTGCTTAACTCTTAGAGGATTACAGGCGTGACGATGTTATGTTATGTAGTAGTGGTGGCACATACCGGCGTCCAGAGATGCTGGTGGTGGTGCGGCTGCGGCTGCGCGGCGCGCATGTAGTACACGAGCGCGTCCAGCACGTAGGCCACGTGCTTCAGCGCGGCCACGTCCAGCACGGGCAGCTGCTCCGCGTGCTCCGCCGAGTGCGCGCGCAGCAGCGACAGGCAGTACGCCAGGAACTCGCGCCGCGCGCTGCCGGCTTCCACGCCTGTCTCGTCAACAAAATTGTTACTAACTTGTACTTTGTAAAGTAAGAGAGACGATCGAGTAAAACGACCGTAAAAAGACATATTTCAGTGCATAATGCCTCTTGTACAGACGAAGTGCGTGCCGCCGCTGTATGCACCATAGCGATTCATAGAACACTGACGATCGTTGATTTTTTTACGGCAAAAAATTGTGTATACAAGAGGCCTCAATCTCACAAAACAGTCATACAAAGGATGTCATTGGTCCAAAATCGGTCACCGAGAAAAAGCAGTCGCTTAAGTTAAAACTGTTCCTCGTTTTGACTGTCATTTGTTTCAAACATTTTAAAGTTGGTACATAAAACAGGCCAGTGAAAAACAAACCATTCTGACCTTGTTCACGGTCCCTGACCCTAGGTCCTTCAGAGAAGCCAATAATGCGCGTAGCTGGTGACGTCAAAGATGTGGTGCGACGAGTGGCCGGCGCGGCAGAGCGTCCGCTGTCGCCTGTCGAAGTGCTCGCGTTGTTTGAAGTCAACGACGCGCCGAATCTATTCACAATATTGAAATACATATTATAAGCATTTGGCGACATAATACTTCATCTGAAAACATGTTAGTGGTTTTACGCAGAAGACAAAATAAAGTAAAACAATGAAATTATAATCACACTTTACGTTACCTAAGTTGTGCTTCAGTAGCATCCATGACGGTGACTAGCCAGTCCCAAGTGGGTTTGAGTTGCCGCTCGAGGTAGCACTGCAAGCGCAGAGCCTCGCGGTATGCCAACGGCACCATGCGCGGTAACGGCAGTGTCACTCGCTCATACTCCCACAGCAAGTCTGCGATTTGGCGGATGACGATGCCTGTAAACAGATATTTTATTAGGAAGAGAATCCTAAAGGAACTAACTACACTTATTCAGCTCAATCAGCTTTTGTCCATAGAAAACACCTCTTTTGTATGACGTACCGTTCAGAATTAGCTGAATAAGATTAGTTTGTACCTACACTTTAAAATAGTTTTAGACACATCTAAACTTAAATCAGTTATGGCTACATCTACTCAGTTACATAGAACAACAAAACTAAGTTTCGCAGAATGAACGCCATCTTTTGCATCGGATTTACAGAATAATAAAAAAAACCTTTCATGACCATTTACTAATTAAAATTTTTCATCAATCATTTTAGTGCATAAAAATCATCATAAGTCCTTACCAAAAGCCCTAGCAAGACATGATGCCGTCGTAGATGTAGAATGCGGGTCATGCGCGCCCGCGGCCGCTGCAGCGGAGCGCCGGAGCGAGGCGGGGTCGATGAACACCAGCGACGAGCTGCCCGTCAGGCGCACGCCGCCCGCGCCGCCGCTCGCGCCGCGCGCCGACTCGCGGGACCTGCTTCATGTATGAGTGTTCAAGGAAACCGATGATTATTACTGATACTACAACTCTTGGAATAAGGTTACAAAGAAAGTCGCATGCTAAATCATAACTCAGAGCTAAAAATTAAAGGTAATTTTGCGCCAAATACAATGGCGTTTTGCAGAGTCAATTTCACAATCACATAAACACTTAACCAGTTTACCGAGGGGTATGTGTTAGCCAGCGACCGGGTTGCGGTCTGATAAACAGTTACCAGGTTATACTAGAAGTTAACACCAACAACACAGTTGAAAAAGGCTAAGCAAATAATAATGAGAGATAAGCTGTCCACTGATTTGTTCCTGGTTGATATTGACGCCAAGTATAACATGGCGTTTATAACATAGCTGTACTAAAACTGCCGAGGATGAGGTCCTGGGTTCAATTCGCAGGTCGAGCAGTGTTTTTGTACTTTTCTATCAGAAATGTCTCAGTAAGTGGAGTCTAGATTTGTGCCCGGTTGATGTCAATAGGCTTGCCCCTATTACATGGGATTTAAAAATAACTGGCGAAATGTATTAATATAAGCCACCTACCGTATAGCCCACTGCATGGAGTGCGGCGCGAGGTTGGGCCGGGCGGGCGGCGCAGCGCGTCGCTCCAGCGTCTCGCCGTCGTGCATGGGCACCTCGGGCTCGCCGTCCTGCTCGTCTGTCTCGCCGGCCTCCGAATCCTCGTCCTCGGGCTGCGTCGAGTCCCCGCTCTCGTCCTCTGGATATAGAAGTAACGATGCTATGCCTGTTGCGATGTACGTCATCGTTTATTACATAGGATATGCGAAAAGCTTTCGCGTTTTGTAAATTTATTGAAGGTGTTGGTATGTATTGGTGGTGGTATCTTGTGATAAGTAATGAAGCTTCAAATATAATAAACCACCGCTCTTACTCTCGCCGCCGTCTTCTTTTACCTTATTATAAACGCTGTGCTTACCTGCGTCAGAGCCCTGCGTAGCCCCGGTCTGCACGCTACGCTGCGCGGACTCTGCGTTGTCCTGATCGTCGGAGTCACTCTCAGTCTCCACCTCGGCCAACAAGTCCAGCTCGCTCTCACTCTCGCCACCCTCGGCACGCTCTGTGCCGTTCTCTACTACCACGTGCTGTTCTTGTCCCCTGTTCAAAATAATACATTTAAAATGCCGAAATCTACAACTGGAGGGTAATGTAACGAACATGACTCAGACAATTTACGAATAAAGCCATTGCACTCAGTTAGGATTTAGTGTTTTAAACAAAGCCCCAAATTGATCCCGTAAGATCATCAAAAAGGCTGTCATTCTTCCTAACCTTCCAACTCAACCCTGGCTAGTAAATAAGAAGCACATAATAGAACAATGTTGGTGCGTACCTGTCGCCCATGGCGTCGTCGTGGTGCTGGTTGTCCTGCGGCTGCGCGTGCGGCTGTGCGGGCGCGGGCTCGTCGGTCTCGGAGGCGTCGTCGTCGTTGCCCAGCGCCTCGCCCGCCACGTCGTCGGCGTACTCGGTGGCCACCGGCGTGGACGAGCGGTCGGGCACCAGCGTGGAGCTGCCCATGGACGTCCCGCCCGCAGCCGCGCCGCGTCCGCCGCCCGCTGTCGACTCTCTGCACCATACAAAACCAATTTAGAACATCTGACCTACATGACAATCATGTGTAGTCATGGCAAAACATGTTTAAATATTTCAAGTCGAGGCGAGTCTGCAGTGTAAACAATGGATAAGAACAGCAATCAGTATCTATTAGTTTTTCCTCCTAGTCACCAACAGTTTAGCAGGTGACTTCTAAACAACATCATACACACCTGCGCGCATGTGAAAGTCTTGAATGTCCAGTAGAAAGAGGTTCTACTCCGAACAAGTCTTCGCTGCCGTTCACGAGGTCCACATACGTGGTCGCTAGCGGAAACGGAGCCGTGGGTCGCACGACGCCCAGTCGCACCGGGGCCAGAAGCGCGTCGGCCGCTTCTACTAGTTCTTCTACAGCGAGCGCGACCAGAGCCGCGAACACGCGACGACAACGGACCAGGGAGGATGTTATTGAAAGAGGTCTGTGAACAATCGCGATGTTTTATTAAGAACATGACGACACTACAGCACGTTCACTGTGACTTTGCATAGAAAACATTATGAAACTTCAAAAATGCAATGTAAAATAGTTTTTCTTGACTTACCCTTTCTTCTTAGCTGCGCCTGGAGCCATCTCAACGCTGAATATGACGAATATCCTGGCGACGGAGCGCACAAAGCGCCGCGCCACTTCACGGGCACGCTCGGCGCGGCCGGGGATCGTGTCGTTTTGTTGCTCACGAATCAATGTGTGGAGCAAGGTGTCTAGCATCTGCGACGAAGGAGAACATAATTTAGTGAACTGCTGTATTATATCATCGGAACTATAAGACTTAAATGAGACAAGTCAGCCGTAAACAAGACACATTGAGTCTATCACTTATACTCTTGTCCGTCTCATTCTAGACTTTGATGTGATATTTACGCCTGGGAATTGTGCCTCTTACTAGTCTCCGAAAGAGGGTTTCCTCATTATTTGTTAGCCATAATTGCCTTGCATACTAACCTCATTAGTGCACTTGACGATAAGCGCATGCGTAAACTTGTCTAGCAGCGTGGTGCCTGACTGTGAAGGCGCGGGGCTGCTGGGCCGGCTCTCGGTCTCGCCCGGAGTGCCACTGGCGCCGCACATCACGGCCGCTTCAACAGCCGGCCAATCACCTAAAAACACATTTGTATGGTATAAAATCAAAAATGCGATGCGTGTGTTTGACCCTTTTTTAACCTCGTCAATAATTCTATCAGGGCATTAGGTATTTAGGTGTATTCTCCTTCCTATGTCATAGGCTATCTTGCAAAAAGTAAACGACGGATTTCAAATATTACTAGCGCTCTTCATGTGACTTTTGAGCAAAAGATGGGTTTAAATAACGATGACCGATGCGCGACAACTATACGACATAGTAATTCAACACAACAAATTAATATCTGTAGACACTTACCCAATAAATGCAACAGCGCCCTTCTGGCGAACTTGGGCGGCTCGAGGTCGTGGTCGGGCGCGTCCACCTCGGCGTCGGAGCCGGGCTGCTTGCGCGGCCCGCGCCCGCGCCCTCCACCCGCGCGGAACTGGCGCTGTTCTACCGCCTGACGACCCACTGTCTGGACTAGGAACAGGAGGATTGATTCTCCCCTGTGAACAAATCAAAAACTGTTTTAACACTTTTTGTAAAGTTTAGAACCTATGAGTACAGATCAAAGAAATAGTTCTGACATTCTTGCCCATTTATGAGAATGTGAAAGTTGATGATGCAAATTCCGTGCCTCATACACATGTATAACAATCGTAATTAAGTATTCGTTTCGCAGTTATATTTTTTTTTAAAAGTACCTTGAGTTAAAATGCGTGGCAAGTGAAGTATCTCTAGCGAGTCTAGCGAGTAGATCGCAGCGCGCGGTCCAGTTGCCGCCGACCAGTGCCTTGCAGCGGCACTTCTCCCAGCAGTCGCAATACGCCGTCGGCGATGTGCGCTTTAGTTTGCAATCATGGCCTTTGTGGCATACCTGCATACAACAAACAAATATTAGAAGAACATCACGTTTATCAAGACGATATAGACTCTAAACTGCAATGAATGGCTAAAAGAAAAAGAAGCATCTAAAACAGAGGTACATATAAATACCTTAGCACATTCTGTGCAGCAGCAAAGCGATCCTGTCAGTCCGCATGTCTTGCACTCAAATATATCCTGCAAACAAACATTGTTATCAATATTTCCATGCAATGACCAATAAATTAATATGAGGGAATGTTTGATATGACTAGTTAATAAATAAGTTAATTATTAATGGTAATAATTCTGATAAAAGTAATTTTGTAAACAATGAATGGAATAGTTTCTTTTATGATAATGAATATTAACCTGATTGATATGCTCCTGTCCAGTCCAGGTGAAGCTGCAGGTGTCGTTGCAGCAGAGTACCAGTAGCGGAGAGTGGTCAGGGCTCGCGTTGGGCGGGAAGATGGCGGCCGAGCGTTGTGTTTCGTCCGCTTCGGGGCAGGCGCGAATGGAGTCCAGTAATACCAGTGCAGCACGATAAGCGCGTTCGGCGACGGCCGCCATCAATGGCGTCTGGCCCATGCCATCCCTGTATTAGTGAATTTGTTAGTCAAGTTAAAACAAACTTACTTCGTGTAAAAGGCTCGAGACACTAGAGTTTGGTCGAATTATTTAGGTAGCTTGCTCAAATTAGGGAATCAGCATTAGCCTGGGGCACGCAAGTCACGTCCAAACCGAATTCGCACTTGCAATGCGCTGCTGACCCGTGATACTCAATACTAACTACGTATTAGAATCATCATTTATTTATAAGATGGTTGGCTTACTTGGCAGTGAGCAGCTGCATGAGGAAGGGCTGCAGCACGGGGCTCTCGCACAGCGCGCGCAGGCTGGCCAGCGCGTTGCCGCGCCGCTCCGCCGGGTCCGCGCTCACCGCTCCGCCACTGTTACCACCGCCAGACAGTTTACTGTAAGTGTTTCAAACATCATCACGTTCACAACTCTTCAGAACTAGTCTAGTGCTCTTTGCTAAGTAATCCAGGATTGCCACTGCCGAGTGAGAGGCACTTAGTAGATATCCATGAATTCAATATCACTATGAGGTCACCAAATTAATTTTTCAATGTACTGGAGACTCATGGTGTGTATTACTACACAAACAAAGGTTCAAACCATTCAAAATCAACAGGTAACATAAAAAGAGGAAATACTAGACCAGAAACTGATTCAAACTCTCTCGGAAAAAAGGTGATGATGATAAGAAACAAATACAGAAAACACAATAAGGGAAAATATTAAGACACAGTTATACAGTACAGGCAGAAAATGGTACTCAAGAACAGTAATCGCATGACGTCTACTGCATCAAAGCATTACTTCAGAGTTCCATCTCTAAATAATTCCCCTGTATATGAAGTCAAGCTCTTACCCGTTGTTAGTGAGCCCCATCAAGCTGTCTTCGTCTCCGGAGGCCTCAAAAGTCTCCGGGGGCCACGAGATAGCCGGCACTGACTCCTCAGCACTCGCGCCGCCAGCTCCCGTGCCACCCGCTAAATTGGGCATCGAAGCGTTTTCCACTAATCAGTAAATAATGTACAAGTTAGAATTACACCTATGCTACATAGGATAATGATTTTGCTACAGTGTGATACATACCTATATCGGGTTCCTTGTTCGATGTCGGAGCGCACATGTGAACGCACGCGTGTAGTATGTTCCTGTTGCCGTCGCAACGTTCTTGTAAGATGGACAAGATCTGTTGCTCTGTGGACAAATATTACAACATTACGTCATTAATATTACGTCATGGGTTTATTTTAGTACTATCATTCAACAATAAGGCGGTAAGAACTTACTGCTGGTGTCAGATTCGAGTTGGTGTAGTAATTGACGCACGCCGTCAAGGTCGCAACGTAACACGCGTGGCATCATGAGTTGAGGCTCCGGCACCAATATAATGAGCGCAACCTGCACACAGAAGAGAATTTATAATCAATCGAACCACCATTAAATCCACAGCGAATGCTGTGCAGGTGCAAGTGCATCTTTTCCTAGAGCCGCCATCGCGCCTCTAGGTTGTTTCATCGCGACGTTGCCAGGTCGCCGTTCCACCGCCAATATTCCGGCAGTGCAGCGAAGGTTCAAAAGGCGGGTGAGGTGGCTTCCTGTCCTCATGGTAAGGCGATGCGTTAGAGGCGCGGGTGTCTACTCGAGCCCTTAAGTTGTTGGGCTCAGCACCTACCTGCGACTTGAGCGCGGTGTGGTGCGGGTGCGCGGCGGCGGCGGCGGCGGCGTGCGGGTGCAGCGGCAGCGCGTGCGCGGCCAGGGCGCGCGCGGGCGGCAGGTTGAGCGCGGGCGGCTCGCGCACCATGCCCACGCAGTCGCGCGACACTGGGTACAGCGCGCCGTTCCCGTCCACCATCATCACAACCGGCTCGCTGCCCTGTACGCGAATAAAATACATTCAAAAGACGACCTCATATTACACAAAGCGGAAATTGTTTTCAGCTAAATCAAACAACACAAAACACTATAGATTCAAACGCACTTTTTATAACACAACTCATAGTACTTACCTCGGCAGCCGTAGCCAATTGTATAGCCTGTCCGTTAGAATATCCGAGTAGCGCACTGTTATCGGTAGGGAACGGGCTGTCTGTGAGCGCCCGCGTAGTACCTACGGCGTATACAGCGTACGCTAAAGCGCCTCCAGGTCTACGCACCACTGCGTGGACGCCACGACTATCCACCTGGATCATAGGTATAAGTTTTTATTTCTCATTTTTGTTGGAGATCTCAAAAAGAACGTTTATATTTGCATAATACTTACAGCAATAGTAATAACTTGCACATCAGGCGGCAGTGCAATCTTCCTGGGCGAGCGTTGTAGACAGTCCGGCCCGCGAGGCCCGGCGGCCCCGCCCACGCCCCACTTCACAGCAACCAAGTCATCTTTACGAACAAGCCGGCAGTCTTGCAGCAGCGTCGACAGATCATCAGGAATGGATGGTACAATCTCCTTGCCGTCCTTGCCGATGGTAGGGAATCGTACGGCGGCGTACGCCCCGTCTACTTTAAGCACTCTGCCCAATGGCACGCTCTTTACGTCTTCTAGGAATACAACTTCCTTTAGAGGCCATTCTTCCTCATCGCGTTTGGAACCGTCATTTGATGAACCTTCTTCACCGCGTACAGTCACGCGTTTCGCACGTTCTGGAAGAAAGCAGTATGTTTAGAAAAGAATTCTAAATCATGAAGCTGAAAACGCATGTGACTAAAAGACTGATGGACAGGAATGTTGATGGATGGAGAGGGAGAGGAAGGCCAAAGAATAGATGGATGGATTGTGTGAAGACTGATATGAAAGAGAAAAGAGTAAATGATGCCGTGACGTCTGACAGAGAATGGAAGAAGAAAACGTGTTGCGCCGACCCCAAATAGAATGGGACAAGAGCAGGAAGATGATAAAGCTGAAAACTAAATAACAGTCCGAATATCTGTTTTTTGACTTCCATAATTTATGAATCAAGCATGTAATTCAACTCACTATGTGATGTGCTGGTGTCACTGCAGGTGGAAGAAGCCGGACTGGGCGGAGGCGGCATGTCGAGCCTGTCAGCCATGTCCTTGTTGCTGTCTTTGGCGCCGTCCTTGCTGTTGCCGCTTGATGACGAAGCTTTCACAGACGACACTGTCAGTGGCGACTGATTCTGGACGAATCGAAAGAAAAACAGTTATAGCTAACTTAGGACATATTAGTAATAAAATTCTATTTGTGAATAATTAACGCTGAATGATCACAGGATAGTTTACCTGTAAATCCCTTTTGTCTTTATCGGAGACCGAGCGGTCAGGTTGTGGCGGCGGCAGCAGTTTGAACCGGCACATGTCAGAGAGGTTCCAGGCAGCATTCTGGAGAACCCCCACCTTAGGCACCCCCGTGGACATGTTGAAGCCTGTTTTTGTAAAATAAACAATGTTGAATTTGCGATGTGGTTTAGAGATCAGACTAATGGTGTTTAGTTCTAATTAATATTAAAATCTATGTTAAGGCTGCATTTCCACCAGAGATATGCAGCGAGGGGTCTGCGTAAAACTACCGCATGAAATAGCTAGCTTAGCTCGAGCTAGCTATGTGAATGGTTAATATAACTATATTACCATTGGTAAGTTTCATACACATGTCTGGTGGTAAAGCAGCCTAAGGGCTGAGCTTAATTGGTGCGATTATTGCACTTTTTAAAGAAACTATTCTCTTACCGACGGCGCCAGGCTGATACATAGGCGCATTCTTCATAGTAACGCTCTGGCCGGCCTGCAAGTCTTGCGGCGCGGTGGACGAGTGCCCGCGTTGTTGCTTGCGGGACCGAGCGCGGTGTTTCTCCCAAAGGCGAGCTCGCTGGCCCAGTGGAAGGACTCCCCTAATGTAAACAGTCATAGAATTGTAGTGACGTTCAAAATAAATAAAACATTTTGTATGGTCACTAGGAAGTGTACAAGCTCAATGAAAAAATTTTAATGATACACTTACCACCAATAAAGTGCACCGGAATCCAACCGCGCGACGGTATACAGAGAGCATACATGTAGAGAGATTGCCTTGTCAGATCCAAACTCCACAAACGTCTGCAGAGGATGCTCCAGGCGTGTAGCTCCAGGAGCGTGAGCTATGCACAAATAAAACAACATTATACATAGATATGACAAGTGATCAGTCTTTCTTGTTTGTTTTCCATTGGTTGAACAGAAAATAACTATGGAAATAATATTACATATTCAAGTGAAACATCAAAGGCCTAAAAAAAGGTGTCCCAGATCACACTTTGAGCGTACGATACGCAAAGATTCACTTATGTCACTTAAGACGTATTTTTTCGATGTTCTAGATTCTAGATTTTATTAAGTTATAACATACAACTTAACTTACCAATAGATTCATCCAGGAAGGTGGCAATCCTGCCAGTGTCAGTGAGTACTGATATGCGTATGCCGGCGGCGCTGATGTTGATGACTCGCTCTCCGGGAGTCATGCCGAGCCAGGTGGAGCGCGGATGATACGCGCTCACCGATCCAGAAGCCTATGGGTAAGATACAAGCATTAAGAACTCCAGGGTTCATTTGACACATCCAACATTTAGGAAAAGGCTGTTCTACAAGTATGAAAGGCTGAGCGCCGCTCGTTATCCCAGGATAACGAGCGGCGCTCAGCCCTTCTTTTGTTATACATCTTACTTTCTTTAAACCATCATACTAAAAGGTACATTCTGAAAGTTGGCAATGTCACACATGGCTATTTCACTTCACTGCTTTGATAAATAAATTAATATTACTGAATGCAATTATGAAATCGAATAGTTTTCTTATAGACAGCTCCCTCCAAATTTTTGAAAATATAGCAATTAACAGCGATTAAAGATCTCATTAATAGCATCCAGTCTCTAACTCCGATTAATTATTTCTATCAGTAAACAACTATTGGTTAGACAAAACAGATAGGACAAGATATTTCGGCACTTACGTCATTGCGCTGATAAGGATGTGCATCAG
The DNA here is from genome assembly GCA_905163415.1 of Noctua fimbriata. Lineage (NCBI taxonomy): Eukaryota > Metazoa > Arthropoda > Insecta > Lepidoptera > Noctuidae > Noctua > Noctua fimbriata. Next base: position 12,666,503 of record LR990922.1, on the reverse strand, counting down.
CCCAGCGCCACTGATGCAGCTGGCCTTGACTGGAGATCGCGATAAGCTCACTGTAGGTGGCCGCAATGTGGGTGAAGCGAATGTTGCTGTCCCAGTACTCCAACTCTTCAGACACCCAGAGTGGTGACGCTGCCATCGAAGAATCCTTCTTCTTGCTCTCAGCTATACGATTTTCAAAATGTTATAGATCAATTTTATAAACAAAACATTTATTCTATTTCTCATCATGGATTATTATTACATGTGTAATTTAATTTTCAAAGGTTTATTTCTACAACAACATTACATATAATTCATACTAATAATAACATGCATAATCACTAATCTTCAGCAGCTTACCAATCATTGTCACTGTGGAAATTGTCAGTACAATATCATTATACAGATGAACAAGTTCAAGTTAAACTTACACGAGTGATATAAAATTTAAAAAAAGTAGTGATATTTACCTCCATCATTGTTACCTCCGTCCTTGTCCCAGGAAGTGTCACGCAGCGCAGACTCTAGCCACCTACGTGGCCCAAAGTACTGGCGTTCGCGCCACCGACTGAATTCAGACGGACGCTCCTGAGTCGAGCTGCTGCTCTCCCGACTGGCACCGCCCCGCCCCCCGGTACTGCCGCCGCTACCGCCCCCACTGCGACTACCAGAACACAATATTTTAATACTGTCTTTATGATACGAGTATCCACAGATATAAAGAAAGAGGTTTGCTTCTGCACCACTAGACTGATGTCGAAGTTTCTTGTTCGGTTTATTCAGTCTAGTTATTTTCAATAGAACAACTTAAACCCAGAGTTTTATAAGATCATGGAATTACTGATTAGGTTAGCTTTCTTTATATCTGTGATCCTACCAATACTACTACGCTGTACACAGACACATACAGTACTTAATACATTCGGGAATGTGATCAGTGAAGGGACCAAACAATAACATGCAGTTTTCTAGAGTATGTAGTCTGTGTACAGAACTAACATCAAAAACACCCAATCACAACATAAACGGAAACTGCGTAAGCTTGACAGCGTGCCAGAGATTGGGTCGAGGGCTATATTTACTACAGGCAGAAGTGTGTGGAGAGGCGGAGGAGCATAGCTTGACAGGTATACCTTCTGATAGCCGCGTACCCGAAGATGTCCTCAGAAAACATGGTGTCCGCGTCGATGATGACGGAGTGATCCTGCTGCGCGGCGTGGAACCCGCCGTCCAGCAGCGAGATGAGGTCCTCTGGCACGTAGCCGTCGCCCCCTTCGCCGCCCTCCGGCTCCTCCCCCTCCTCGTCGTCACGCGACAGCAGGTTGTTCACCGCCAGATTCACGTCCAAGTTTGTTCGCTACATTAGTTCACGCAAACACATATTCGAACAATGTTATTAATTTGTTGTATGGCCTTAACATTAATAAATAATTTCATAAAGTTCTATTTAATTTTAAAATATAATAAAAGTATATTGTAGACCACCACCTTGTATCAAGAGGTACCCAAAGTCTTACCTGTAACTCCCTAATAATGAGACTCCTGCTCTTTCCCTGCAGGACCACTTGGGCCTGTGTGACCAGATCTTCCGGCACAAACGGCGCTGGAACCGATACTACGCGTCCTGAACCAGACGCTCCGATAATAACACCAGTTGCACGGCTCGTTGATCCTGTACAAATCACATGGATTAAGCCCCTACATAGTAAAACATCCATTATACCATCATCCTCCTTTGTCCATATCATGTATGCTTATAAATTAGGCCATGTTAGAATCAATCAATTGAAGCTTATCTTAATAGAGAAATTGACAGGAGAAGGTGCCAAAAATAAAATACCTTGTGAGCTAGGAGTAGCCCGAATCGAGTTCCTCATGATCCGGGCCCTAGTGCGCGGCTGTTGACGCGAGCCGCAGCTCCCACCGCTGCCGCCTTGCTTGCCCCCGCTCGTTCCTCCACCGCCACTTCCACCTCCGCCATTGCCCCCATTCTTACTAGCGTCAGTTTTACTCAAGTCCAATCTGTCGGGAATGATTGAGAAGGCGGCACGACAGATCGTGCCATCTTCGAGCAAACAGGCGATGTGAGCGGGACCGGCGGCAACAGCTCGCACGCCTCGCAGGGAACTGAGTGCCGAGGAACCTGCACCCGTTCCATATCTATTCCAACGGTCAGCTACTTCCTTTAGCCTAAAACAATGACAAATTAATTTCAGTTTGTTGTCAGTCTCGAAGATAATCTCGATATCAAATGCTTCACCCAGAGTGATCCATTCTTATAGGTCACTGTACATTTTTGTAGTCGTAATTTTATGTTAGCTAAAGACTAAGTTTTAAACCCAAAATAGTTTTTGTTCACAATGACTAAGGTCTGATAAAATCTTAGCTTGGCAGATGAACTTGGCACAAGAGTTTCAGCATAACAACAAAAGCTTGGTATTTATGAAAGTTACCAGTTTTATTTAGTTATGATGAGCACTGAAATATTGCTGATGGCAAAAACCCTTCGCTAGCTTTGTACAACCAGGATTTTATGTAGATTATGACTTCTTGAGTAACCAAGCTTTAATAGGAATCATTTTTGCTGTCTACAATCAAGAGGCAATCTAATTGGGACAAAAAGATATGCAATATCCCATGGAACTTTCTATTCTTAAAGATTCTAGGATAGACACATGATTATCATGTTAGTATCCTAGATGGGCATCAGCAATCCACCATCATCATCTGCCTAGTTTTTTCCCAACTATGTTGTGGTTGTTTTCCAGTCTAACCAAACGCACAAATAGCTGAATACCAGTATTTTACATGGAGCAACTGCATATCTGACCTCCACAGCCCAGTTACTGGGAAATTACGATACCCTGTGGTAGATCTGGTTGTCATTCTTTCAGGCTTCTGACTACTCATAAGAACTGTCAAAGATCTACATATGACAGCCAGCACTGGCGAAGATGCTATGCAGAGCCCCAAAGGTACTCTGTAAGTAATTATGGTAACCCATCCACTGACAGACCTTGGCTATCCACTGCTTAACCTTGCAGATCAGCAAACCAACAGAGCAATCAAGTAACAGGTTTTCAACTTATCACTTCAATTTACAAACTGCTTATTTTAAGAGGGTCAAAGTAGAAGTTACACCGTTTAGTATGGCATGAGTATTATAATTAGTGTGTAGGCTCTTATTCTTTAATGTATTTTTCCATTAAAATAACATTTGTTGATTATTTTTTCATCTTCTTTCTTTTTTGTGTGGTTAGTGCCTGACCTGGTGTCTGAGTTTTTATTCTGCCCATGAGCCTCTGACTTGGATTTACATGCAGTCGAGGAAAATCTCTGATGCATGCTGGTTTGATTTCTGCATGATGTTTTCCTTCCCGAAGCAAGTGATAATTACACAATGCTATAAATGTGTTCAAGACAAAAAAAAAATTATAGAGACATTCCCCAAGCACACACATTTTTTTGATTTTCCGGAACCTTCTGATATAGCTGCACCTAGTTGGTATTAATTTAGCAACATAATCAAAAATTGATTTTTTTAAATACTTCTAGATCATGCCTGCCCAACATATGGCCCCTGGGCCTCCTACCGGCCCCGCATAGGTCTTTCATCCGGCCCGTGAACAATTTAAAACTTTATAAAACATAAATAAATATTGACAACACATTTAAAAAAAATTAAGTCACTTTGCATTGACCCGCTGCGGTTACAAAAATACTAAACTTGATCAACACAACAAAAGCAGGTTGGTTTGAAGAGTCTGTTACACAGAAACATTATATTTCAATGAGTGCACGCCGAGACAAGGACTTAGTATTGCTAGACCAGGCTTTACGCACACAGAAACAATGGATGCAACAACTAGAGAGAAATTTAGATAAAGAAGAATACTGTGTTCTCATAAGTTTCTATTGAACATACACTAGACAAAACAGCTTTGGTCAATGCTTCACATTGTTTTCAATAAATATTGAAATCAAATTATAGATTTTTTTTTTATATTTTGTAAAAGAAAATTATTCACGCCTTGCTTGGATCCCAAACATGCAGTTTTTTCAAAAATCGTACTGGTAAAATAAATCCTGCTAATAACACTTTCAATCTTTCAATCCAACCAAATGAAAAATAGATACCTACTTTAGATATCATTATTGCTAAAAGTAAATAACCTCTGATGAGGTTTCATACAAAACAGTAATAAGTTGGCTCTTGATATTTGTAATCAGTTTTTTTTGTCTAACTACAATATCATAACATATTTTGCGAAAAATATCGTTTACAGCTTCAATTAGTATTTTTAGAAACTGCTAGTTCATAATTAATGTCCGATGCTAGCTCCAACTCAACTATGGATTAAGTATTGAACAATTATGTCACAGTTCAAGAATTAACAACTCCAGTATCGGCATTGTCAATGCGAAAAGCAGGTTTGCAAATATAGTATCGTCGTTTAACCAAACAAGATTACGCCATCCGATCTAAATGAATACGGGAATAGAGTGGGAATCCAAATGAACAGTATGGATTCGCAAGCTATAATCTACAAAGAAATGTCATGCAATGGAAATTCTCCCATGAGCGTAAAATGATACGGGAAACGTGGCCCTTGATGCTTTTACATCAATAAGTGACTCAATACAGTTGTATGATCATGGAATGTCGGATTTCACAAGATGTACGAAATGGAGTCAAGTAAAACGATAAAATATGTTTACCTGTCTATCAATTGATCCTCTGTGCCAGGCAAAGGATGAACCACAAAATGCATTGAAGACATTTTCCAAGGCCTGATCCTGTGTTTTAACAAAGATTTCAAAGAGCACACTTAAACATTTGTTAAAAATCCACCACAATACTGCAAGAACAAAAGAACACTATCTAAAATTCTCTTCCAACCACCATATTTCTCGTGGTTTATTTCGTGTTCGTTTCTCGTCCTCAAATACATGTGAGTCGGTACATGACGAAAAAAGAAAGAAAATATCAACATGGCTTCTCCGCCCAGAATGTTGGTATCCCTGTCAAAATCAACTAATTTGTGAAAGCCAAAAATTTTTATCCGTTTGTAGGCTTTTTTATTCATGTTTTTGTACGTTTGTATAAACTAATAAAATAAGATAATGTAGTTTTTTCGAAATATTCATTCATTTTTCATTTTATTTTACCCCCGTGTAACTTTTTAGTAACTTAATAATGGTGTGAACACATGAGGCGTGCGACACGGCATGTCTTTTGGGCGAGCTTTTAGGCAATTTATCCTACTATAATCACCATTATTTTTGTATTCAATATTAATATTATACTAAAGTGTGTCAAAAAAAAAACACCCGTGTTTGTAGTGTAAGTTCCATGTAATGGGAAGTTTATTGCGCTCCGAGGCTGCTAATGTGAAAATCGAAATCGAATCTACCCAGGACCTAATGCTCTGCACCACTAGACCAGCGAGGCAGTCAAGATAGTAGCATACTAAAAACACATTTGATCCTATATACTTTTTAGTTTTCATCGAGCTATGATTGTATGAACCATTATATTATGCTCTAGCTAAGAACAAAAAAGTATGTTACTTTTGGGGTGGGACGGGTGGACCAATGTAGACAATGCTGGCAACTTAATAAAAAACAAGGAGCTATCGTATCGATGTTTTATGTTCCTTCTTTTATCGATAGAAGATTATATTCAATTATTCGATAGGGGAAAACAAGAATTTAAGAATATTCTTGATCTGCCTAGCCTTTTCCATACTATGTTTTGGTCGGCTTCCAGTCTCAACCACATGAAGCCAATTGGTATTTTACGTAAAGCGACTATCTTTTTGACTTCCACAACTGAATTTGAATGTATGCAGAATATAATTTTAATAGGCCTAGAATGGCAGCAGTAGCCCGCAAAGTGAAACAGTTTCAAGTTAGTTAACCTTTCAACTTCTAAGGCTTCGTACGAGTACGACTCGTGTGTACGTATGACTCGTGGGCTTGAGTGCGTGTCAGCGAACAAAATTTCGTGCCACTTTTTTGCTTCAACTTTAAACGGAATTTTGAATAAAACTATCGCTCTGAAAAATTTTCACTGAAAAACTATCAAATTTCTACATAATTTAATTTATTTCAATCGGATTGGCTACATACCGGTTTGATCGTCCAAGTTCCCCCTCATGGCAAGTGATGCTAAAAATATGAATAAGGAAGTACGGAACACTGGCCTAGGAAGAAAAAAATGAGAAAAAAACAATATTGAAAAATGGCGGCCAAGTCAAAGAAGCGGCTGTCTAAAATTGAAAATAAGATACTAAAATTAGAAAAATTAGAATTAAAAGATGTATTTTGTTCAATTTGTCAATCTATTTTAATAGAACCCGTAACCTTGCCATGTTTTCATGATTTTTGTCAACGTTGTTTTAATGGCAGCATAGAAAATAATGCTTTGTGTTGTCCTCTGTGTCGATTACGAATTGGATCCTGGCTCAGAACAGCAACAAAACAAAAGAATTTGGTGAATGTTGAACTTTGGAATTTTATCCAATCAAAATTTCCACATGAAATTGAAATTAAAACAAAAGGAGAAGACATCCATTTACCAGAAGGTAAACACATGAAATTATGCAGAAAGCGAAGTTATAATCAATATTTGTGTATTGTTTTTAAAGTGAAATAAGTTTTTGATAAAATCTTACCATCTGTAAAGTTTTAATATGATGGACATCTGTATGGTAATGTTTTCTTTAGATTTTTATCCACACCACACAGTACCATACTAAGACCTAAAAAATTCGTGTTCTTATTACAATGACAACTTATTCTCTATCCATTCATTTGGCTGAAGCTGCAATATAAATATTTAATTCCTTGTACTATTATAGTATCAAAGAAACTCACACTCATTGGTGACTGTTAAACCTGTCTTTTCCTTCACTTACACAAGACTTACAACTTTTCAGAGGCACCCTTACCCCGACTTAGTGAGCCTGGGGAAATTAGGTCAGAATATGAGGCTGAACTGAGGCGCTTAAGAGCTGAGCGAGTACGATTAGAGCAAAAACACATACAGGAGACTGAGTTATTAATCAAGTAAGTAATGTTTACATTAATATTTATTACTACTCTCAGTGATTGGTTTCTAACAACATGTTCCCTAATTATGAAATCAATTAAGAAATTGAATTACCTAATGAGTATTTGTTTCAGGAAAATTCAATGTGAAGAAGAAGAAGCGCACAAAAAGTATTTAGATAACTTAAAACAAGATGAAATTATAGCACAACAAATGCAGGAAGATCGTGTTAAAAACAGTGCCCCACCACCTAACACGCCTAGGAAGCTCAATCTTAAAGCACCAGTGGCAAAACCTAGGCTTAAAGCTACAAAAATTGATAGTTATTTGTCTAAATTACAAGTTCCCACCATAAAAGAGTAAGTCATGATTCTCAAAACATAATCTCTAGCCAATGCTAATTATTGTGTATCCAACTAGCCTTGTGTTATTTTTGGTATTCATATAAAAAATAACACATGTCAAGTCAGTTGCATCTGATATTAAGAGTCTTAATGAGTCTCTTATTTATAACAGTATTTTAACCACAAGTCTACATTCTATACTGGTAAATTAGTATTCTATCAAAGAATTTGAAACTCGATCAACAGCCATTTTTGAAAACCATTTATTGTTTCCATGTAATGACAATATGATCTGAGAATACCAAGTAGTTATGAAGGAATTTGACCCACATAAATATTGTTTTATTCTGATTATATGCCTTTCACACAATGCTTTATTGGTAACAAAGCCAAAAAAATTGTTGAATTATTATAAAATATTAAATAACAACACAATCTTCTGAAGTCAAATACATGCTAAAAGGTAATTAATACATAGACTCTTGGGCACAATTTAATGGAAGTTGCTGCTGTGTTGCTTCTTGAAGATACTCTATATAGGATAGCTTTTGGATCAATTGTTACAGAATTTAAAGACTTTACTTGCCTCGTTTGCAAACTGACAATTATTTAGTCATCACAGTGAAGGGTTATTGCTTTACATTTAAGCTACATTTAAATGTAAATGTAAAAAAGACGCAAATTTCATATTTTTTGAGACCTCTGCCCTCTATAAATTTTGAAAAATGGCCTCTAACTACTAGAATTATCTGATTCCAGTAGTCCGCAAGTAAATAATGAAACTAATGATAATACAAGCATTGATGGATCAACACCTAAGGCTCCAACAGTCAAGCCTATGAATGGAGCCTCACCAGAAATGGTGCCAAGTTATGGGAAATTAATTAAAAGCTTTATTGATAAAAAAAACAAAATGGTTCCTGGTTTATGGAATAAAGAAAATGGGGAGAGTGTTAAAGAAAAAGTAAGTTTATGCAGATGTTTTATTAATCTATCTTCAATATTTTAAATTGGCGTTGCAGTTGTGGGCTGTGCAAGTACTTTGTTTGGATACCTTAGTGTCAAGTCTGTAATATGAGATTTAAAATTGGATTCTCATATTATCAGCACACACACATTTTTCTTAATTATAATTTTAAATAGTACAAAATAAGCAGCTTTGAAATGGACAGTAATTATCGTCTTCTTTGATTGATAATTGTTTTAATTTTTTTTACAGAAAGACGATCCTAAAAATGGTGATAAAGAAGTAGGTACTTCAGAAGATAAGGTCAAAGTAAAAAGCTCAGTGCCTTCCCTGCTTGTCTCACTGCCACTGCCATATACAGGAATACTCCAACACAAAATTAACTTAGCTGAAAATAGAAACATTGAGACTGGAAGTGTTGACTCCATGCGACAGGAGTTGTGTTACTTCAAACCTATTGAGTCGACCACTCCAACAAGGTAAACATTCCACAGGTAGTTTTATACATTCAACTCGGAAGCTCGAAATATTGTTAATTAGGTTTAACACTAGCAATTGTATTAAAGAAATCTTGAAATGTCTAATAAATGAAATGCTTAAATCTGTTAACATTTTTCAGTTTCAGTACAGGCAAGACTCTTCCGCTCCGCGTTCCAGGGCTCCGTATGGACAAGGAGCCAGTATCAACTCGCAATGAGCCTATGCCGACGCGTTCGCAGTATTTAGAAGGACTTTGTCGTCTCAGGAACTTGTCCTTAGCTAAAAACTTACCATCTGCCTTTGTTATTGCACTAAATATACTTCAAGTTGAAAAGGTAAGAACTTAACTCGACAGCATAGTTATTTATTGTTATTATAATACTTTAGAATGATAGTTATATATGTATATTCCTCGTTATTACAGGAAACCCCTGGGAAATGTGAAAGAAGCAGGTCGAAAGTAAAGAAAACTGCATCTGCTAGCCCTGGTGGTGCACCTTTACCAAACAAGAGAAACGCCAATAGAAATAAACAAACTATACATATTGATGGTATTACTAAATTAAATAATAATACAAATCTTAGACGCACCAGATCAATGGGAAGTATTTCGAAGGATGAAAACGAAACAACACCCAAAAAAGGTAAAATGAAACAGCGGAAAGTGTCATCTGAGAGAAAGCCATACTTACGGAGCGATTCCAAAAAGTCAAGTACCAAAAAGGAATTAAACAGTCCACCATTACTTTCAGAAACAATAAATAACAATAAGGTCAATTTAGCAGTAAAAAATTTGTCTAGTCCATTAAAGAATTGTGATGTTAAGAAAATACTGCAAGAGCAGCTAAGAATTGAAAAGTTGATTGAACAGGAAAAGAATGATTTCGAATTGGCTCGAAAAATGGAAGCGGAGTGGAACGGACGGAGGAATCCCCGACGGGCCACCATTAAGCGACAAGTGTCTCTCAACTATGCTCTCAGGCCTGCCAAGAAACTAAAGGTCTAAAGTAACTTCTTAGTCTTATGAAAGCATTTTTAGTTTAGAAAATTTCAGTGGTTGTTTATTTAATTCTGTTTGTTATTTTGTTCACGCCAGATGTCTGGAGGATTCATTAGCTTTAATCGTAAAATTATGGGTAATTAATCTCTCGGATTCAGATGTTGCATAGTCAATTGAATTTTATAAGTCACTGAAGAAGTAAATTTCGAGGAAAACCAGTTGCAGCCTTACACAAACAATATTTACCTTATGAAATTTACATTCAAGCTTTTTTGTTACTTATGTTTTTTATCCAGACTGTCCGAAACTTCGCAGCTTGTATTTCTCACCGATTATTTTATAATGTAAGTAAATTTTAAAGTAGATAGATGTTAAACTACCTACTAATATTGTAATTGTATTTTGTAAAAAAATAACAAAAACAATATACCTAGCACTCAATGAATCACTTACGTACTATTTAGTAGAACTTGATTTCAAAATTAAGAATTGGTATTTGATGTAAAGACATTTGTTCTGAATTTACTAGCAGTCATTTTACTGATATCATATTAATTATTGCAATGCAATACGTATGTAGTGTATCAACATGTCAAATCTCCAAATTAATATTGTATAATATATCTTGTATTCATAAAAAATAATTAAAACGCAATTGAAATGTAATGTATCAACATTTTTAAACAATCGATTTAGGTACATTCATTCTAAAGAAAGAGGGGTCAATAGAAAACAAGTGAAGGTCATACATTTCTCAATTTAATTTATACTGTTATTTTGTACGTAGTTCGTGTAGATTTGCATCTACTCGCTACTTAAGTCAAGTGTGAACACAAAACGAATGCGCTCTCACATAGTGTCTTTACTATAAATCCGGGACATCTTTGTAATAACTCATACTATACGATCTAGTTCATCCCTGGCAAAGAAACGTCAGTTAGCACAGGACTCATGAAACGAGCGCATTCGTAAGTGTTAACGTACCCTAACACCTACACAATACTTACTAGGTTTAACTTGATCCCAAAATGTTCAGAATTTTGAAGTATTAATCTAAGCTTTGCTCTCAAATTCGAAATAGTATGTAATTAGTATGTGATTATTCGTCGACAACCGGCTGTTTGGCTATTTGTAAAGCAAATAGATCCATTATCGCTTGGCAAACTATTGTTAGAAAGTTAAAACATTTTGTATGCTTTGTTTAATCTAATAATGGTCCATAAAACGGGTCGAATGCGAGTCAAACTCGCATTGTAAGTGTTTTGTTCTGTTCAATAACTGTAAAACATGTATTTTTTGTAAGAAATACGCTATAAAATATAAAATTCTTTTGTATACTAAAGTGTACCTTATTGTGCAGCATCGAAATAATAGAAAACGATTTTTCCACTTTTATGTCGAAAGGTATTACTGTTAAAAACTTTCATAAAGTCAGATAGTCGGTTACAGCGACAGAAATTAAGAACATAGTTTGTAGACGCAGCTTCTACTCGCTACTACAGTCCGTCGGAAGCAATACGTAGGAGTCAAATTTGATATAATCCTCATGGTTCGTTCGTAAACGACTTTCCATGGATCTCATGACTTGTGATTAACTTGTGATGTAACAATTTTAAGTTTAAAATGTATAGGTGTACGTATTTATAATGTGGTGCTCTTGAATCCAATTATCGTAATAGAAAGCTTCCACACTTTGCAAAAAATATACTGTGAAAAGTAAATGGTCGATTTATTTTTATGTTCGTCACTATTTCTATAATAAGATCGCTCATTTAACTAGCGAGATAATTATAGTCCCTTTTTTCATGAAACCTGAAAAATTAAAAAAATATTCTCACGAAATCCTTATTGAGTAAAATAACCAATAATAATCATACCTTTTGATATTGTAATCAAATTATACATAGGTAGTACCTACTAGTTGCCCGAAAATTAAATGTACGTTACATGGTGAGTATGTTAATCTTCATAATTTTATATTCCATAATAAACTGAATTTTGAGGAATTTCTTAACTTTACGGCAATGATACCTTTGGCCATGGCCAGTTATTGCCAAATGCCAAAGTACGTACTATGCCCTACCCTACAACTGTGTACAATAATAATTAGGCATTATTTCTGGGTGTCACCTAGTGTGTCAGTGAAAAAAAACGTAATATGTTTATTAATGGTTAATTCAATTTATGTAAGTTGGTGTTATTTATTGCTCAATATTAGCTCCATCTATGATCTCTCATATGCACATGGAAAATAAACAAAATTTGCCGGGTAAGGTAGTGGTCTAGTGGTCGTCTCGTTATCCATGCGATTGCTTGAGCATGTTCTAACACAGGATCATGAGATCCTGTGTTAGAATCAGGTTTTTTTTCAGTAGCAGCAGCAAATACGCTATAAAATATAAAATTCTTTTGTATACTAAAGTGTACCTTATTGTGCAGCATCGATATAATAGAAAACGTTTTTCCACTTTTATGTCGAAAGGTATTACTGTTAAAAACTACTATTAGGCACACCTAGGGAATACAACAGCGGGATCCCGCAGGCATTATGCGGGACTATTCTCGCTCGTAAATTGAGCGGGATCATTCGCGGGACTGAGAAGAAACAAAATGGGGGGGTTTTTCCTACTTATGTGGAAGCAGAAAGAGTGTTTTCCGCTGCTGTCCACCTAGTTTACAAAGTCAGTAGCTATTTAGCTGATGAAACTATTAAAACTTTGACTTTTTTTTGCGTAGAGATTTAAAACAATAAATATACCGTATGTTTAAAATGACACCGTACTTAGGTCGCGCGAAAAAGTTTTTACACTGAAATAAGCGAGTTTGCACCAAGGTTTGCACATTCCCCATGAAACGATAGTTGCGATGTGAATTGTGATGTGCAGTTTAGGTGAGTGAGATTGTGTAATTAAAATCTCAGTGGCAAAGACATAGGAACGAACATTTTTCAATTTTTTTAAATCGTCATCATCATGATTTCAGACCGGAATCACCACTGCTGAGCATAGACCTCCCCTTTCCTTTGACACATACTATTCTTGATTCTGTGCATCGTTCATCTAACTGCAAAAGTGTTTCCCGCGGCTTTGACAATACCGCCAATCCTCAACCCAACGCGCTTTTGGACGGCACTGATTTCTTTGGCTCAACCTTGGCCACCATTCAGTCAAAGCCTTACTCCATTGGCTGTTTCCGCGTCTGTGTCCTGCCTCCACTTGGGCGTATCGCCCTGTCTCCGATGTCGTACACTTTCGACCGACGACAGATTTCGGTGTTACGCACTTGATCTAGTTTTTAGAGTAGGGTTATGCCGAACATGGCTCGCTTCATGGCCCGTTGTAAATCTCGTATTCGGTGGAAAGTAATTGGGATTTTCCATTAGGAATTTCCCAGTAGTAGCCACGGAGTTTGGAATTGTGCACATTGGTGGCAATAGGCTCGTCCCCTATTGCATGGGACTTAAAACAAAATTGGCGAAATGTGGTTCTACTATTAGAAACAGCTCTGCCTAATCCTTCGGGGAATATAAGCGTGGTATTATGTTATGTTTCTTTCAATTCCGTTCATGGGTACCTACTATCTATGATTTATCTACGAATTCTTGCAGCGCCCTGCGGTATCCCGCAAATACCAGGATTGAATTTCTCTCTTTGATCCTTTCGAGAATACAGGCGTGATGTTATGGGTAATTAGGTAACCCTTTTTCTGGATGCTTAAAAATAGCTGTTAATTTTTAAAATCCAAAAAATGTACTATTTCAATTTTATAGACAATTTAAGCATGTTCCTGCAGGGAACTTGGAAATCCTTGAACCGTCTCCGGATTCAACTGAGGAGATGTAACTCCAACCTCATTAAGTGGCGCTAACCTCAATGAAACAGCAGCTGGGTGTGGTTGTGGAGCTGTGTCGCAAACTATCGTCCACCTTCTATCACGCCCTCTTAGCCCAAAAACATGCAGCCGAAATAACCTTTGCGCTGCCGCCGACGACCAAGCGGTGGAAGTTGCGCAGTTCTGGGCTAACAAAATACAAAAATTGTCGTGCTAGCGACACGAAGAAGAATTTCATAGAAAAAATATGGGTCAGTGACCAAAGTACACTCACCACCACTATAAGGTTGCGCCTCATCTAGCAGAACGGAATCGCATTTTCCCATGCATGCTTTTCCTAAGCTCAGAACAGACATTTTTTTGCTAGAGCGAGATACAGCGGGAGTGCTATCGCAAGCGGCAGCTTGAATCAATCAGAGAACGTTGTCTGCGCAATTTCGTTGTATTGTTATTGTTTAAACTGGATTACCTAGGCTAAGTGTAATTGATTATTGCGAATGGGAGGACCATGTGGGTCATATTCTTTTGTTTTTCCCTTTGGTTTTAACGATTGTCTATAAGCGACCTACCCAAATGTCCTTTCTTTGGTATTGTTCGTCGTTCGTTGTTTGTGTGTCGTATTGTTGTTCGTTTGTTCGTCGTTGAGCTCCTTCAGTTATTTTATCTTTATAAGTCGAGCTACACGATAACTGACAAATGCTTGCACTGACTGGACAGGTCCACTCTAATGTGTGGTTCTTTCTTCAAAGGATCACCTGCATAGTCCTCATGTGAGTTGACCAAAATTAGATATGTCTGGACTTTAAAAGAGACTATGACCTCTGAGTTTATTTCGGCTGTTTCTTCTCAGGGTAGTCAAGTACGAAACACCGCCCCATCTAGTTTACGTGTGAAAGTGTTTGTAAAAACCTATTTGCATAATAAACATCATTTATCATAAGTGTTGGTAACAGTTCTACGAAACAAACACCTACCTACTCTAATATTCATCAGTGTAGGCAACTATGTGAATTATCAGCATGCATATGTTGATAAATTAATCAAAGCAAGCTATATTTTGACAGCTATTTGCGACTTTCCCAACTTTTTATAAAAATATTAATTTTCGTCTCGCCGGTTTCTCCTTGGTATTCCTCCTTCTCTCATTGTTTCTTATTTTTATATCTAAGGCCCGACAGGTAGGCAACGTAGTTAAGAGTTGAAAACGCGCATCGCCAGCTCTAAATAAGTACTGAAATTCTCACTCTCGTTTGCGCGTGGTGTGTCCCTTAAACTCTAAATACTAAGCAGGGGTTATGATATACTTAATTTAAAAAAAAAAGAGTTCGTTCAAAAATTAATTTATTTGCCTTATTATAACTGACGAAATGTGTGAGTACACCTCAAGTACACACACCTCTGCCTATCCCATCGGAGAAAACAGGCGTGATGTTGTCATCTTTCAACGCATTTACCCTCTTAAAACTACATAAGTACTAGGATTAGGGCTGCCATACGTCCCGGTTCTGTTGGTTAGCCTATCATGACGGAATCGTGAAATTTCGGTCTCGCTCCGCTCGTGTTAAAGACGCTACATCCGTATGTCTCGAGAACTGTGTTACCACTTTTACTGCAGTTGGAAACGTGGTTGTTCTGGTACCTAACTAACCCTAGCTGGCACTGTTCATCAGCCTGTCCCCCAAATAAAAGTCCAGGCTAAGCCCTGCTAAGATAATAAAATTGACTTTTTGCTCCAAAGTGGCGTTTAGAAATATCTTTTTAAAACTCTACGAGATTATTTCTTCATAAACCCAGAAACCTTTGAAAATTGTATCTTGCTCACATCATCATCATCCTTGGTTTATCAAACTTCACGGTCGGCGTTTCAGCATGTATGGCAGCCCTATACCACGGTAATAATATATACTAGGTGGGTGTCGAGATAACGTCAAGGGTTTATTTTTAAGCATGTACTAGTAAGTCATCTCGTGATCATGAGGGACTTATCTCGTAATCTTGCAGTGCTTTTCTTGAATATATATGTAGGGTACTAAAAGTAAATCGATAAGATAGGATTTTTTTCAATGATACTTCAATGACATCAATAGTGATAGAATAGCGACTAAATTATATGATACGAACAGGCTGGGCATTTCTAAAAGGTTCAACTCAAATTACTATCGTGTGCTGATATTTTATTTATTGTTGGATGACTGCTGGTGGTCTGGTGCATCATTCTTATGCATGCTATGCAATATTGTCGTCGTTCATCAAAACATCAGTTTGAGTTTTCTTCATCGATTTCATTAACTCGTAGAGAATACCTGTTGGAAACCAAACAAATAAAAATCTGCCAAGGTTTTGGGTCTCGTGCACATGCACAGTTAAGGGTTCCGTAGTAGAGATGAATATTTACGCATACAATGCGTTTCAAATAAGAATAGGGCTGATCTGGCGCCATATCTGTTAAATCGAACAAGTTAGGAAGGGGCAGCAAAACAGCTATTTTTGATATTTTTTTATTGCCAAAAAACAATTCAAAAAAACGTTTTATATCGGTCTCAAGTTTACCCGGTGGCATAAACATAAAACAAATTGGTGAATTAACCAGTCTTTTCGAAGAATTCGTTTGATTCAACATTTCCATGGTTTTCAAAAAACGATACTTAATATTATTTCAAAAAAATGTGTACATTATTATTTCTTTGGAAGCTTTACTTTTCAAGTGACAGTTGAAAGATCGAGATCATTGACGTTCCTATTCTTATTTGAACCGCATTGTAACAATATCGACTTTATCAGTTGCAATAAAAAACAAAGCTTATTTCTGAAGTTGTTACCACAAAATTTCCCATACCTCAATACAAAAAAAAACATAATTTTCCCAATGATAGATTGGGGAAATTATGGTTTAGCCATAAAATTTGAGAGATTTCTTAGAGTACTTTGTGTATCATAGTAGGTACTTCTTTCAGCTAGAATTGTAAAGACGCCAGCATATCAAGCTACTACAATCTGTCAAAATAGATTAATCGACTTAAGCCGCATTGACACGATCAGAGTATGCTCGGACCGAGTGGACTCGGATGCAACTCGTATTGTGGCAACCCATACCAACCCATCAGAGTGCGCTCGGATTATGGGATGCCACAATACGAGTTGCGTCCGAGTAGGTATCAGAGTCCACTCGGTCCGAGCATACTCTGATCGTGTCAATACGGCTTAAAGCATTAGATTCAAGGTTGATTGAGAAAATTTGACAGTTTTAGGTAGCTTGATGTGCTGGCATCTGTACATGATTGTTTTATACATACCTTCTCATTACAAACTTAGAAGTTTGTTTAGTAAAGCCGCGTTGACAAGGTCCGAGCATGCTCGGACTGAGTGGACTCGTACGAGTAAGCTTCATACGAGTGTACTCGGATAGCTGTTGATATTGTCATAGTTCACTCGGATCATTTTCTTCAGTCTACAATTATTTTTCACAGTCAGCTCGGATTTAGGTACATGAATTTCGTCCGCACCCGATCCAGTGCACATAGAATGTTCATGTTTTTCTTTCTGCTGGATATAGGTGCTCCGAATATTGTTGATTTTTTGTTTACATAGTCGACAGTGATATCAAAATCTACTTCTTATCAGACGCTGCATAGCCGCATTCCTGGCGTCTTTATTTTTGTATTCCTTTAACCTTACGTTCCAGAGAACCTCTTCTTCTTCATACAGTTCTACAAATCTAGCTGTTTCACGCTTTGACCACTTTTTTTTGGTACGAGGTGTATTTGTCTTTATCATCCGCCATTTTTTTCACCTAGTCGGAGCCTACTCGTATCAGAGCTAGCTCGGAAAGGTAGGACGCGATCCGAGTTTACTCGGATCGGACGCCGTCATCCGAGTGCGCTCGAATTATGGGTTGCCACAATACGAGTTGCGTCCGAGTAGGTATCCGAGTCCACTCGGTCCAAGCATACTTGGACCGTGACAACGCGGCTTAAGTATTATGTTGCCAACACAAGAAAGTTTCTTTGCCAGGTGTCTTCAAAACACCGACAATTGACGTTTTTTGACACCTGTAATAATCACAACATAATTATTTTTTCACATTTGATAAAAGAATAGTATAAACAAATTATTTCACAAATGCACCTTTTCATTAAAAAATAAAAATAATAGTTACCACAGACTTATCAGTCAAACTCACACTGGTAATTAGCACTCTTGATAAGCCATTTATCCATAGCTACTGCACAGAAAGAACAAATACATAATATGTCATACATAATTGAACATCAGACCATACCATTGATTGCACACCCACCACTTACCGCAGCTCCACAGGATGTAGAACCAGTTCACTTCATTCCAAGGCGATTGAAAGCAGCAGACACATCTCGCAAGATACACACACAGTTGTGCACACCTAATAACAACTTGGCATCCTAAACAGTGCTACCTTAGTATTTATTATGACCCACACAGTCAGATGTTCACTCACACCAAAACAGTTTTTTTTTTGTGAAGTTGCTTTCAGCCATTTTATTTATTGAACATAAAAATATATTGGCTTTATGACAAAAGAACACACCTAGACTTATCGAAATTAAACATCCATCTCAGAATGACATACACCTTTATTGAACAAAAGTCCTCATCTCACACATCACATTATTACACACATTATGTCACCTTACATCTAATACATCATCATCTGGATCTTTATGCATCCATATAAGCATCCTGCGATAGTCCTATCACATCAAAGTTTTACTTCAGTTACACATCTTTACATAGAAATAAAAATTTACTTAGAGACTAGAATTTAAACTAAAGTTACCATACAGACATCTCTGATACAAGCTTTTGCCGTAGTGCTCACCTCATGTCTGGGGCTTGTTGTTGTTCCACCCACCCGAACCAGAACCAGAACTGGAACCTCCTCCCCCACTGCTATTACCATTCCAGTTGCCCTGGCCATTTGGCCAACTTCCTTGATTCCAGTTACCATTGCCGCCTTTGCCACCACCACTCCATCCTTGATTGCCACCGCCTTGATTCCATGATTGTGGTGGGCCATTTTGGCCCCAGTTTTGGTTGCTATTCCAATTTTTAGAGTTACTCCCCTGTGGTGGGCCACCCTGCCAATTATTTGGGCCAGAGCCCCCAGGTCCTCCTAAAAATCCACCCCAGCCAGCTTGATTGAGAGCAGCTGCCACTAGACTTATAGGCAAGTTAAAGTTAGCAGGTGGTCCTCCATTGGGATTGATTCCCAAGTTTTGCATATTGAGGGAATCTATGTTGCTATTTCCTCCATTGTTGCTTGACCCTCCAGACGGGCCCCCAGAGCGGCTACCCTCCCAATTATTTGGGCCATAAGAATCATCTTTCCAGTTTTGCGACTTGGTTTTGATTTTTGGTGCCGCACTTGATACTGACACAGATGCCCCTTTGATGACATGATCTTCTCCACAAAGACTTTGTGCCACTTCTGGATCTAAGAAAGTAACAAATCCAAATGCCCTGAATGGACGAGGAACAAAAACATCAGTTACTTCTCCAAATTTAGAGAAATATTCGCGAAGATCATCAGCAGTCATATCTTCAGTGCACCTTCCAACAAATACTTTGCAGGGCATCTGAGGAACTACACCTTCCTTTGAATTAGGAATGCGGACATCTACCCAGCGCCCATCAATGTTGTGTCTTTGAGCCAAAGCTCTCATTTGCGATGCATAAGTAGCAAAACGAATGAAACCAAAACCTTTGAAAGATCCATTCTTATCTCTCTTTAACTGTACCATTACGACTTCGCCAAACTGCTCAAAGTACTGCTTAATGGACTCTTCGGTCGATTTCCAGGGTAACCCAAGACATATTAAATCTGAGCATGTCAGTTTCTTCTCTAAGCGTTTAGTTTTAGCGGCCGAATTTTCAGGAGAAACATCTTCCATCTTACGTTTGTTCTCTTTTGGAAACACACAAATATACAGGGGTTTACCCCATCCCACTTCGCTTGGTGGATGCAATTTGCCATCGCTCAGGCGAATACCTCGGATTGACTTGCTGTCCGGGTGCCGGTATTTCAGTCCACAAGCTCCGGGAAATTGGGCCACGAGGGTTGACAACAACAGCGTACCATCTACTTCGCATGGTATTTCTACCGCATTCGAGTCATCTTCATCTTCACTTACTTTTATATATTCGAATAATTCTCCATTATAATTACCACCCTTGGAACACATGGTGGTTTATGACTTCAAGAATTATTTCACAATACTCAATAAAATATTTCTATCAACGACGGGTCGACGGAAAATCGCAAACAGCAAAGACAAAAGACAATGGTAGAGTGAGACTTGAGAGTCGAGAAAAAAAAAAAAACAACGCGTCTGTTTTGTTTCGTGTTCGTACTTAATAGTTCCATGGTTTTGTGCGTGATTTTTATGCTGATTTGAATATTAGTCCAAAAGGACTAATATTCAAATCAGCAAAAAAACAGCAGCAGCAGCAGCTAAAAAGCTAAAATAAAACAATACATAGCAAAACACAACCGACAACGTTACGTGTAAAGATATAGTTAAGGTTTTTTAATTTTATGATTAGTTTATATAGTTTAAGATTATTTTGTGTATTTTATCTATGAGCCTCGCCTCAGTTGCTTGATAACTTGATAAGTCGTGTTATAGTTAGTATCCGGGTTTCAATTATAGATGTCGCTGACGAAATAATAACACAGCAAACACAGCTGACGTGGATATGGCCACTTGGCCGATGACGAATTCAAATGGCGGCAGTTATGAACCATTACAGACTCTTTTAGTAACTTAATTAATTCAACCAATTTTACATATTTTTGTGTCTATTTTCGTTACAGAAACTGGACGAAAGTTTCAGATATGAAAAAAACGATCTTAAAACCACTTTTCGATCTGATTGGAGGAAGGAACCTAAAAAAGTTTTGAAGTAGGTAAACACAGTAAATTACAGGTTGAATGGTAGAGAATGTTTACCACTAGATAGTGCCTGATCTGTCATTGTGTCGATTCTTCCGTCAAAGAAATCCTTGTCTACGGTGGTCATGCTACGGGGGCTACAGTACCTACATGAAGTTTAAAGAAATAAAAATAGTTATGCGGTCGCCTTGCTTCGAATAGATTAATACATATGTCATATTAAATTACCTTATAGAGACGAAAATAATCCAAGTTTATAGCTTTTTGTTCATGAACTATGACTTTTTTCTAGGACTTGTTATTGATATGTCAAATTTTACATAATCACACAGCAGATAATGTCCACTGTCCAATCTAAATATACATAAAATGGCGATAAAGCCGTAGAGTCAACTGGAATTGGTCCCGTCACTACCTGTTCACCTTGAATCTTGACTTTTACATTTGCTAAATTTAAATGTTGAATTCCTATATTATTTGATTTGATACGTTACCTATATCCGTGTTCAATATCTGCTTAGGACAGTATTTTTAAATCGTAGGTCATACAGACAAAATAAACACCACATAAAAAACAACAAATAATAGGTTGACTATATTATGGTGCATACGGTGCACTCCTTTGAAGTCCTATGGCATAACACAATATAATACTCAGTCCCCATTTACTTTAGTTCTTTTTAGTCTGTAAATATATGTATATATAAAGTTGTAGATATAATATGTATAATACCAACTAATAAATCATTTAAAGTTTAAAAAAAAGAAAGGATCGGAGCTAGGATTCAGTTTAGGTACCTAATAGTACCCGCTAAAAGACGAGCGAACTTGGTCCTGGCTGGATGGCTGGATGGCGGAATAAATTATGAGCTCTGTACAAAATCTGTTCCAGTTCGTCAAGCTAGACAATATTTAGCGAAAATGATTATGGATCGAACCTAGAGTTGCTATCAAAACTAGCTTTAGGCCGCGGCATCGCTCGCGTTAATTTAGAATTTGACAATTAAACTATAACAGACTAATAAATAATAATAGCTGTTGCCCGCGACCTTCATCCGCGTGAAATTAGCGGTGTGAAATATACTTTACCACCTATTCTCATACCAAATATACACAAAAAGTTTCATAAAAATCGGTCGAGCCGTTTCGGAGGTGAGCGACCACAAACACCGTGACACGAGTTTTTTATACAACTTACTTTCGTATTTATAATATTAGTTAGGAAGTTAGGATTAGGATAGGATACCTGCCGGACAAAAACTTCAAAACCCCTGACGATTGTTTGAAATTGAGATTTTTCCCCGAAAAACAAAAGAAATGAAAAAGTAGGTATCGCGATACGAACCACCTACCTATAGTGGTAGCACTGATAGCAGTTGATTTACACACTCATTGTGTGTACCTAAATCCAAAATAGGATAGAGGGCCTGGTGGAGGCATTCGGTTGACTGCAATTCACTGCACCAGAGTTGGCTTGGGTGTGGTTAATCGTTACGGCAAAATGTTTAACTAAGAATTGTTTAATTGAGTGATAGCATTCGTCGTTTTGAACCAGGTCTTAAGTAATAAGTTAGGTAGGAAGGTACTTTATTTGAGACGAATATCTCATCAACCAAAAAAGTATTTGGGGAACCTCGATATCATTTTTTAAGAGCTGTCGAGAGACACCCCACACAGTAATATAAGCAGATATTGGATTGTCTTTTAATGCTACTACATTGCGATTAAATTAAACAGGTAAACGTAGATAGGGTAGGTACAGGACCCCACATTATCACATTCCATGACGAGAATCGTCGAAGAATACGAGTGAATATTTTCTTTGTTAGGTGGTACGTACGTTATTAATAAATAAGCATGGATGACGGATAGATAGGTTCATAGGTAAATTATAAGGGCAGAGGCGCGCAACTTTAAATGAGAACAATCTTTGCGAAGCATCTTTAACTTACCCTATTCTTGGCCTAGGAAAATAAGCCTAGGACGTGGGAATATTTACTTCATCGTGAAGTCAGTCCGAACTGGATAAGGAAGACTTCCACCCTGACCCTGACTTGGGTCAGAGTTCCCAGGACGCGTAGCATGACCACCGTAGAAACTAGTTTTGTCGACGGAAGAATCGACAAAATAACAATCAACAAAACAAATCTACATTTTGTCGATTCTTCGTCGACAAAACCCGTTTCTACGGTGGTCATGCTACAAATTTTTTAGCGTTGGCCGCGTGAATAGTTAAGGAATGGTTTACTCCACAAATTATACGTAAAAGTAGGTAGGTACCTGACTTTTAGCACTGTTGTTTTAGTTTTATCTAAACCGATACGAATCAATTCTTATCGGTGAAAACCTCTTCACTAAATTATTTACAGCGAGCACTCAAAAAAGTATCTGACATTGATTAGGAATAATTCAATAAAGTTATTCCAAAGGATCCACGGAAATTATCATTGCCATTTTATAATTTCCGTAAAGACCAAAACAGCTTGATTCCAAAATGTCACGGAATAAACTTTCAATCTCGTCGACAACACAAAAACCGGTTGGTTTGGATCATCAAACAACTTAAAATTTACCACATTTAGTAGATATTACCTACTTACTTAATTTTACGTAATAATAAGTGATTAGGTTAGTTAATCTTAGGCCGCTTTTTTCGTAACACAGATTTAATGCACTATCAAAATGTTGTCTGAAACGTCCGTAGTCCCATAAATACTAATCTGCGTAGGAGCTCATTATATCGTCTGGCCTAAGGTTGACTTCGGAAGAGATTTTTAAAATAACTTTGGGAGTGTATGTTACATTTTTTTAATACTTATACACACCTGTAGGTTTACTACTAGCACATGAAATTCCATTTACAAAGCCTATGCCTAATAAATAATACAGGGTGTAAACGGACCCTTCACGAAGCCGTCAACCAAGCAAGTACCTACCTACATCAAACTATGTAACTTTTGATTGAATAGTACCTACGGGGGTCGTGGAGGTGTTTATAGTAAAAATCATACATTAAAAATATGTATTAAAAAAAAGTTGGAATTTTGCTATGTATGGTCTGGTCTAGAACAAAAAAAAATATCGTAATGACGGGGAGAACATGTACCTTTCGGCTTCGTTAAGGGTCTTGTTACACCCTTTATATTATAGTGGGTAATATAATAATTATTATATTACCCACCATTCCTTCTTCATTGTATTGTGCCTGGCTACCTAAATAATGCACCTAATTATTCTAGGCCAACTAGACAGAACAAAAGAAAATTACGAAACAGTGTTCCACAACCCTTTACTTACTCTTATAATATACGTGTCATAATAAATTAAAGGTTAAAGACCAGTTTCGCAACATTTCTCTGTAAGTTAGGAACAAAGAGTTGCAAGCCCCTTCACTGCGGGCGTGGCAGGCGCACCGATCTGCAGGAAGCCTGTCCAAGGCGAACGCTCGAACAGCATTCCCTTATTCATTTATTCATAATACAGAAATAATCAATACCTTCCCATACATATTATGTAGGTAGCTATTTAATTTGAGAACTCAAAATTTACATTAATTCAATTACATTAGCAAAGGACTTCCGAATTCATTTCCTTGATAGCCCGATCAGGGCCTTTCTTTAGTTTTTCTTGCTTTTGGTGTTGATTAGCTAGCTATTGATATTGATTAATTTGTTAAGTATTTGAAAAGCTGTCGTATGTACTTCAGAAGCTTCCGTGTCTACGTAGGTAGGTACTCAGACAGGAATAAAATTGGTCTTGAGCTGCCCACTCTACTCCAGTCCGGTTTTAGTCTACAAAACACATACTTATTTATGTCAGAAAATAGCGTCCTTTATCAATTATGATCGGTTTTGACGATAATTTCTCTTTGAAGAAGGATCTTGTTAAAGGGATGACTTGCTTATCACGTTTGTTTGGAAGTTAGAGTATCTACTTACAATTAGATCTTTGAAATATAGTACCTAAGTCTTACTTAAGCGTTAAGTTCTTGCGTATCGATGGCAAGAAGCTCAAATATGTCTGGCAAAACACAGCTACGGAACACCCCGCTCACTGATGCAGTCATGAGGTCATCCAGTGCACAGGTGACAGGGCAAGAAGAGAAGAGTGTTGCCGAGCTAAATCATAATCATGGTCTGTGATATACAATAATCGGGACATTAACACTATGAGGTGCTGAGTCGACAATATATCGACCAATTTTTGAATTTGCTTGTCACACACACCGTTTAATCTTGAGTTCCTGCGTTTTTCCC
Organism: Noctua fimbriata; assembly: GCA_905163415.1. NCBI lineage: Eukaryota > Metazoa > Arthropoda > Insecta > Lepidoptera > Noctuidae > Noctua > Noctua fimbriata. The sequence continues at coordinate 12,641,663 of LR990922.1, read as the reverse complement.
ACCCACTTTAGGCCACTTCAAGTTCAAAAGTCAGTTTTCACAACAATTGTGAAATGGTAATAAGTAAGTAGATGTTATCGGAACTGGACGATAGAATCCTTTTTCGAGGTCACAACCAACTGCTTACTATGCAGTGTGCGTCAGATGGACCGTGGAATTTCGCCGCTACTGCGGTCGGCTTGGGGCCACTGACACCACGGCTGCATTGCTTTTTTTTCACGAAACACCCGTACTTAGAGATTTTTGAACCGCTTCAAACTGAGACCATTACGGCGAATTGTTCTGAAATTACACAGGAAGGAGGAGGGGAGGGGAGGGGAGGGGTTATACAGGAAGCGAAGGAGGATATTGTAATCACGTCGTCGTATTCTTAATTGTTACTTATTAGATAAGCAGGTAATTATTAGGTTTATTAAATAAGATATAGCTTATTACCTAAGCGGTTTATATTCAATCTGGCGCATGATAAGTTAACTTGCCGTCAGTTTAATGAATTAATGCTTTCTAAAAAGTGCCTATTCAGCAGAGCAACTAGAGCTAGATATCTATTTTGATGACTTTTATTTCCTAGTTCGAGTCTTATTAAGTCTGGTTAGCCTTGCCTTCACGAATCACGATATAAGTGGATGATTTTAAGGTGACAAGTTCTTAAGGCTAAACAAAGAATAAAATTAAATAAAACCTGATTTTAAAATTGCAGACACGGGTCAGATTTTAGTTTCTTATCTTGTTATTGGCAACAATGTTTTTGCAGATAAAAAGTTATCACAGGCAGACTAAATTGCACATCACGGAAAATAAATTAGATTAGAGTGTAAACTCAAGCTGTACGTGCGATGGTTTTCTATATTTTTCGGTTTATAGCTTTCAACACAGCTGCTCACTTGTTTATCAATTAGACACAGATTCATTGATCGATGTGCAGGCGCACTCGTGAACATTGTAAATTATACGGTTCCTGCTGCGTCAGTAATTTTTTTGCGAGTTTATTTTGTACCTGGCTAGTTCATTCTTTCCGAAATACAAGTTAAATAATAACAAGTTGTTCGTATTCCAACTCCATGTCAAGCTATTCTAAACTTTTCTGCAGTGGCGTGCCTATAGGGTCCAACAATACGCCAAGCCCATAAGGTAAGCAGACTGTTCAGAAACCCTAACAATAGGCAAGCCTTTAGTTTAGGCTTGTATGAAAATACCGTCACTACTATTCTGTATCAGATACTTTTAAAGACAATGAGGCCTTGAATGTTACTGATCACGATTTTGGATAGCTCCTTAGCACTACATCTAGCCCGCCAAATATCTCAGACAGTCACCCTGTATTAGAAGGAGGATTATCTACGGATTCAATTTTGCCATGGTTAAATTTGCGTTCCAAAGTGCCGCTAAACACCAGCACTTGAGCACTATGTAAGTATTAGAAAAGTGTAGTGGAAATGTGATCGGTATTTACTGCACATAATTGTACACATAAGAACCCTTTATAGATTAAAGGTACATACGTAAAACATGTGGTACTCATGTGATAAAACAATTCAGCAGACCATAGAAAATGAATGTATTATTGTAGGCTGGCTCAATGCATGCAGCAACAACAAACAAACTGTGTAAAAGCATGGAATGAAAACAAAACACCTTCAGCCGAGTCAAACGAGTCGAACCTATAGCTCTGACGCAAGGAATGCGCAATTTAACATTTGAGTGGGTGTTGCAATCCCAGCTTGCACAGGGTGCGCGCAAATGAGATTCAGCGGTCAGGTTAGGTCTTTAATTTGTCATTATAGTAGGTATACTTTAGGTGCACAAAGTTTCGTAATATCGGGTGTGCAAATCAAGAAGCGATCGTCTGGAATGCGGCTGTTTTGTAAGGTTTTGGATAATTAGGTACATTTTTAATTACACATATACTTTCACTTATATTTCAATTAGGTGCTATAATTGAAACACTATTAACTGAAACCTAATTTAAACGGACATACATAGCAGATAGCAATGTATGTCCGTTTAATCGGTTTTAAAAGCATTCTACTGATGTTTACTATATAAAACAATACGCAGTAAATAAGTGGAAAGGTATTCTAAGAACGCAATCAAAAATTGGATCTTAAATCTAATCAAGGATCTTTTACAATAAACAGTTTTGTTGCGATATTGATGCTATCCGAAATGCTGTCAATAAAATAAACCGACATGTAGATTTATCTCAATAGATGGAGAGGTTGATAGTGTTTTACCAATGCAGAATGCAAACCAGAAAATCATCAAGAAAGGCAACAGGAAAAAGGCCAACAAAGACAGGAGGACCAAACCCAATAAGTACACTGTGTGGTGCAAATGTACGAATGTGTGGGCCAGTGACCGCGTGTGACCGGAGCAGCGCCCGCGCACTCCTGGCCTTCCAGCAGCCAGCAAGCGCCGCCCGCTCCTCCGCCGACGTGCGCTTGACCCAATGTTTATCAAATTACGTCATTACCACGAAACCATATTGTGTTAAATGTTATAGTGAGCTGTTGCCTCCGTTTTATTCCGCTTCTTGTTATCCTCCAGTTTTCGCCGTAAGAAGTTATTATTCTTATCTATGAGGCGGATAATGCCAAACAATATCCGTTTCTAAAGGAAAATACTATACAATTTATCGTAAGATTATTTTTCTGCGATATTGCTACTTGTTTATGAAATGGTATCATATTCTTACTCCTTTTTCCGAGAACTTTTTCGTATCATTTTAGGAAATATCTTATTAAAAACTGCTTAACTTGTAATTAATCTTTATCTTATTTCAATATCCTTGTTATGAAGTTCTGTCTACTTGCAGTCTTTTTGCCTCGTAATTATAGTTATGGTTGAAGAATACATAATATGTGTACTTGGGTGATAAATTATTTTCGTTCAGTTTCCATTTTTAAACACAGTTTCTGTTTTTGTAAACATATCCAAAACCAACGGGATATAGAGGGTTTCTTTACTTTGATCCTGCCTGGAGATATCTACTCAGAATGGGGGTTGTGGCTACCATTCTATCTACCGATAAACCTCTGAGTTTCTGGAACTATCGATAGGATTACGAAGATCGTCTTTTTGTAGGCCTTTACCCATAGAATATAAATGAGTTTCGAAAACGAATGGTTGATTCCTACCCACTTTGAAACTACGTCCAATTTAATACCCGTTGACTTGATTGAAGGCCAAGAACTCAACCACCTTCACATTCGTATGATCTGCACCAAATGCGGTCGTCGAACGAACATCTGTAGTGGAACAGTTCACGTGCTATAACAGTCCTAAATATTCAATGATATTGTTTTGTAATACGAAGTTGGTATTAATTTTGAAAGTCATTATGTCGCAAGGACGGCGTCTATCATATTGAAGGATTGTTGCAAGCGTTGCTTAATGCCAAATTTTCAATGTGTTCAACTAGTATGCGCTTGTCTGGCGTGTGTTAGGTGTCGGTGGCGGGGGTGCAGCTATGTGTGGCGGCCTGGCTGACAAGTGGGTCGTGTTGTGAAACAGAGAGAGGTGGTTGACGACGTCTGCGCAACAGCTGCAGCGGCGCGCGCCCCGTCTCACGCTCGCCGCTCGCGCTTTTCTCTACACACGCAAACTCAACGCAAGTAATTGAAATTAATTGAGTTTGTAGCTAATTATTGAGACCGGACCTTAGATAATGTATCATAATTTTTTATTAGTCCACTTTTTTATAGAAGTAGGTATTCATCACTTGATATGTTTATCTAATTACGAAATAATTACAAATAGGTAGGTAAGTGATGTAGGTATGTACTTATCTGTAATCATCATCAATGTAACATAACATATCCTATTGGAGTTTTCAGTAATTCTGTCTCACTCTAGATATGTAAACTTCCGGAAATAATCCGATTACTTTCCTGTCTAGGTTTAAATAATAACAGTATCTTATCAAATAAATATAAATCGTAAGCGTCATACTCATAACATGACGTCCAGATTGGCGCTAGTACAAGGAACAACTTTGATCTTCAAACATTATCGAAGCGATAAAGGTGTTAGATAAGTGGGTTATAATCTTGATTTACTTATTTAACGCGGATTTTAATGTGAACACTGGGGATTTACCAGAATGACGCCGAGTCATACCTGTGGAGTGGCTCTTGATGAACTAAAGTCCACCAAATCTTATCGCAATGAGAATTACTGCTTCGATTCATAATCCGAATGGTTGGCATAGGTCATTCCAACAAGGGCGGATCCAGGGGGCGGGAGTCATGGGGTCTTAACCCCCCCTGGACTGGGAAAAATTATAATTTTAATATTTTTTAATATCTTATTAAGTATCATTTTTCTAATCTCATTAATAAAAATACAATAAATACTTTGTGTGATGGCAAATACATTCGCGAACGAACGCATAATACAACAACATACGACTATATTCTGTTCGACCTATAATTGTACGTGTATAAATAATAAACATTTAGCCCAGTAATCGACGCTAAAAAAGACTATAATTGCAAAGCAAAAATGCAGAACTACCTACATCATAGGTAGTTCTGCATTTTTAATATGTTGTAGGTATAGATCAGTGAGGGTGATATGAATCAAAATTTGTAACGTCGAAAAACTTGTGCTCGCTGCGCACCACACGATATACTGCGAAATTTTGGGATATTTTTCACTTTTTGCTCTAAAACTCAAAAACTATGCATTCTCAACAGATAACATTCAGTATTTATATACAGACATCTAAATTTGCAACAATTTAAGCCCAACTGCAGCTATATAAACCTTATAGGGACCAAGCTATGGCCTTTCAAGGGTGGTAAATTTTTACCTAAAATTGATTGCTAGAGCATTGATTCCCCTCGCTGTCATTGATTCCATTTTGTGCACCTCATTTCTTCGCGACTTGGGAAGTTTCTTTTGGGGCTAGAGAAACTCATCAGTGATTTCCTCCGCACAAAGGAAACACATGCTCCCGAGACTTATAGAGGGCCCATGTTCTTGAGGTCCGCAAAAGCCTACCCATTCAAGTAGAGGAAGGAAGTCATATCTCGTTTTGGGAGAAGACATAAGAGAAAAATTGATTATGTTATTTAATTAAGTAAATATATTTTGACGTATAGCAATAAAACACTTTCTTCTTAACTTGAATTATTATTGTAATCGAATTCGAGCCTGTCATGACTAGATCACAACTATGTGACCCCCCCTTGACATGAAAGCTGGATCCGCCCTTGCATTCCAAGTGGGCTAAACATAACTAGCAAAATGTGGGTACAAAATTTTTGGTTAATTGCTCTGCTTACCATCAAGGTGAATAAAGGCGCCATGTTAGGTATGTTCAGAGAAGTTTTAATATAGGTACTTAGGTAGATCATAAGTGCTCCTGCACATCAACCGTCTTTACATACCCGACATATCATCCAACGAATTACCTACGTCTAATTTAATTTTTTTATTTTGTTATTTTTACAGGGTGGCAACCATTGCTGGTTAAAAAATGTATAAAAGTGCATTTTCGTAAGAAAACTTGATAGATAGATAGAAATATAGACGGAGCTGACGAAAATGCGAGTAACCTTGAGCAGTAAGTTACAACTGATCAATTAATAGCGTCAAGAAAAACAGCAAGCATACTGAAACAGACTTTTCATTCGAAACAAATAACAGACGTAGTATGCACTCCTACCTACAGCTGGATAAATATGTGCCTTTACTTATGTACCTAACAAAAACAACTAATTGCACGCTACTAAGAATGCTACGATAAGCCGTAAAAGTCTAATTAACTGATTTTGAAACAAAACGTCAATTACCTAAGTTATTTTTTCTATTCTATAGACTGGTTTTTTACAAAACCGAGCAATAGAAATGGGTAGCCTGCCTATGCTTATTTTTACGTTTGGAAATCCTTTCTGGCTCAAAAACCAGTGTTCTTCTTCTTCGATTAACTTTGGCCAATACCCCCCGTATTGCAGCAATTCATCACGCTACCGGAACATAATATATTCTATAGGTACCTGGTCTCACTGGGCTGTCTCTGTGATCACTCTCTGTCTACCTCTTTAGATTCATGTGAGTTTAGTTGCAGTTGCCCCCATCGAGGCTCAGGATTTTTAAAAGTTATGACTTTTTGCATTGGACTTTCGTATGATCGACCGATGTAGACAGAGGCTGAAATAAATAGGAACCCCTTGCCCCGATGTTTATATAGGCAATTATGGCTTACATACACAAGGTTGAAAAACATGGAGCATGTGGACATTTTGATCTCAAATTATATTATCTGAATTTATTAGAGGAAAATATAAAACTTTTCGAGCTCGCTCTTGCAGCTGAACTCCTCTTGAATCTTATCTTTGTCTATAAGTTGCCCAAGTAACTCGGGTAGGTCGAAACAATTCTAACCTGTCCAAGGTACGTAGGGTGTTGATTTTCGAGCTCACTTCGCTTGCTCTTCTAGACTAGAAAATCTAACCAATCGGAGGTGCTAACATTTTTGAAGTGGCTATTGCATTTTATATTCAATTAAATTTTGATATTAGATTCAGATAGAAAATAGTAAACTTAACCCTTTCAAATCCATTTTTTCTCGCACCTTTCTGCCTACCCCTGGCTCAAAAGCTGGCGACGCCCTTGCATGCACCCTTCCAATTCTTCATGACAAGATACTTGTAAAAATCATTTAGACAAATTAGACACCTGAACACTAATAAAAACCATATCTTTATCATGCACTAGATAATAGGTACTAGTTATGGGTGTTATTACCTGATAATATAAAGCCGCCCTCTGCAAGTCCTAGCAGAATAGTATACAGTATATTATATCTATTATTTCCTCGATGTGAGGAAAAACTATCCGCCAAAATCGAATTACGTGCAACCAATGGTGCAATAGTGTAGGAAATTTTAGGAGGCCCATGAAATCGTAGTGGGACCTAATTTATTAAGGGTACCTAGGTACTTGAATTTGGTGGTTAACTATTAAAACCTTCGATCGATAATACATAAAGTAAGAATTTTTGATCAAAGTTTGAACAAATTAAAATGTATAACAACGTGTCATAAAAGTTGAAAGGTCTATTGAGCGCTGCTGAGAAATCGTGCCGTGCGAATAAATATCTTTGCTTTGTTTCACTTCGCCTACAAAACAGAATCGAAGTTTGAGACGGCTAGCGGCTGTTTGTTCTATTGGGTAAAAGAGCGAGAGTTACGACACCGCATCTTCATCCGGTAGAATAAGAATTTATTGTCACATTGTCAACATGTTACGTCTATTTTCCTTCATTATAGGTTATTTCATTCACCTTCTGGCCTAATAAAGAATATATTGAGCAAAGACCTCATGGGTCTGTGTCAGAAGATATTGTGGTGCTACCTAGCATTGAAAAACAACCTTAAGTAGGACTTATTTGTTACTTTTTTTGTGAGATTGATTTTAATAGGCATCAGATTGAAATTGTTTCTAGCTGAATAAGCGGTTTTGTAACTAAGAGCTTGTGAAATATTATCACACTATCTTCGAAAAAAATATTAACAAGGAATGCTTTGTTTGTTAACAAGTGATAGATATGTTATTAAACGTAACAATTCAGTTAGTATTGATTAAGACGCATTTATTGCTTTGGGTTATCCTGTAATGGTAGATGTAAGTAGATAAATAAATAAATTAAGTGTCCAAGCATCGAACCTATATCTCGAAATGTTCAAGACAGGCATTTTTACTTTTGTCTCAGGTAGGTAAACTACTTTATTATTCGCCTTTTAGAACATCTACATACTAGTTTAAAATATTCAAATTAATTTAGATTTTAGCTGCTCTAGCAAGTTTATCAGGCTGAAGGTCAAATCCGGTGACCAACAGAATGTAATTTTATCGTAGCACTAGCGATTGCCCCCGTGTTTATCTGAAACAATTCCACAGGAATTTACTACCGGGATAAAAAGTATCCTATGCCCTAAGCCAGGTCATGGCCCATCCATATGCGAATTTCATCCAAATCCGTTCAGCCGTAAAAAACAAAAACTGGTAGACAAGTTACTTTAAAATACTCTGTGGTTAATTTGGTATTCACAATACTAGTACAGAACCTACCTATAGGTAGACTATAGACACCAGTAGCGAAGGGTCATTTTTTGTAAGAGGTAAGCCGGAGTACATATCTTTAATGTCATTATATTATTTGTCTATAGAATACTGACTGTGCCATTTTTCAAAGGGAAGCCGGTAAGAATCGATTTCTATGGAACCTTCGCCACTGATAGACACGTATGTTTTATGCTACAAACAAGGTAATTAACAAGTTTATGGTGCTTTTATTTGGGTGGGTAGGTCTATCGTAATTATTATTTTTATAGGTAGTGCTAGTTTTAGGTTACCTACCAAAGTGATAATTGTAATTTGTGTTTTGGTTAGTTTTAAAGTTTATACGCCTACCTGAGTACCTGGTAGGTATGACAATTTTTTTTCTAAATCTCTTACAGTAATTTGTACTTTGATACTTTTGTGTTGAATTTTATTTATACTGATGTTAAATACAGTAAGGCAATCACGGGAAATAGAACATCTTAGGATACCAAGGATCTAAAATAAGATATACAACCATAGCAGTTTCGGAAAGGCGGGTTTTCCGGTAAGCTGCATCGCCATCAAGAATATTAGTCGTTTAAGGGCATTACATTGCTCGATGACCTTGATGATTTGACCCCTGTACTGGTTTTTGTTTATTTGGCGCCCCTGCCGGCAAACGACCATTACTACAATAAAGATTAAGAAGAACACAGATGTGTCGCACTGTTGTCATCGTTTTTGCCTAATTTATTCGTTCTCTGAGAGTCCTGAATACATTTTGAGATAAATTATACAGTTTGACTAATGAGCTAGCTTTCATCAGTTATTTTACTGAGCACGGGTTACCTACTTGATACATTCTGAAAGTCTGATGATGACCAGGTAAGTGCTTATCGGTTCTCAGTAACAGAAATAGTTAGAATGATGTAGCTTTCAACTTTAATCTAATTGACCACGGGTGCTTCTACATTTCACATTCTGAAGGTCTGATGATGACCTTTATGATTGAGATTTACACCTTATAGTTTTACAAGATCAAATTTTGATAGCGAAACTTCACGTGCATGATGGGTATCGCCAGATAATTAAACTTGACTGTGTATTACATCGTGTAGAAATAAAGTTGGATGTCTGATGATGAGTGGAATAAATAAAATATAGCTTTGTTTTAATGTTGCCACGCTCTGATAAGAACAAAATGTTTCCATTCACAAAAAAGTCATTAAAATTCAAATATCTTGAACAGGTCGGTTGGTCGTTTATTGTAATTGGTGTTGGTGTTAATGGTGCATGTAGACTTTCTTGAAGTAAGCACCGCACACATTCTTATCTCCGCTGCATGGAATCGTTTTTCATCCATCTTTTTCACAGCCCAGCATTCTGATCCATACAGTACGACAGGTGTAATCACGGACTTGTATACTTTTCCCTTTAACTTGAGAGGCATCCGTGGGTCGTAAGTTGCTGTTCCAGTGACCTGTCGCCATTTCATCCATCTGAGTTGAATAGGTGCGTTACGTCCCGTCTACTTTGACATCCCCTTGGGCAAACGATCCGAGATACCGGAAGTCGAAGCAGATCGGTATGGGCGTTCCGGCAAGAGTTAAAGGCACTAGATTGGAGAGACCGACGAAAACGCAAAACAAGTATTCCGTTTCGGTTCTACTCAATAGCAGACCAACATTCTCTACTACAGTCTTTGCCATCACACCTCCAATCTGCTCTGGACCTCTTGGCCGCTCTTAGCAACCAGCAAAATGTCATCGGCGAACAGCATACACCAGGGTGCCTCTTCCTGGATGTCCGACGCGAGAGCGTCCATTATCACGAGGAAGAGGTAAGGGAGGAAGAGCTAAGGGAGGAAGAGCTAAGGGAGGAAGAGCTAAGGGAGGAAGAGCTAAGGGATGAGAGCCTCCTCGTATCTTCTTCCTCGCGATCTTTCGCGTCCGGCCTTGGTTCAAGCCCTGGTCCGGAGCGAGCGAGAATGGGAAGCCGTCACCTCCTTCTGCGTAGCAGTCATGCTAGAGAAGGAGGTGGCGGAACGTGAGAGGGAAAGAGCCTTACATCTCAGCCGCCGCGGGAGACGCCCCGGGCGTCGGGGGTCACGTGGTCGCTCCCGGCCACCGTAGGCGCGGGCCTGTGGACGGTGAGTAATGGGCTAGATCGCCGTCCGGCCGTATTATGATGACAGGCCGTGTCGATGGCGCGTTCGTATTCCACAAAGAGATGTCAGGAACAATGAAGGGGTCCGCAAGGGCCGATGCCTGCCAGGGCTGCGGGACTGTTCGAAAGAGATACCGCGGCCCTGGACCACAAGGGCAAAGAAGGAACATGGATGGGTTTTAGTCAGTAGAAGTCTGACACTCCCTTCCGCTCCGTCCAGAGTGGGGGGAAGGTCATTTGAAGATTTCCCAACCGCAAAAAAAATAAAATGGATGAGAGCCGACCCTTGGTGCAAGCCGAAAGCCACATTGAAGCTGCCGTATTGCCGGCTGTAGACCCGACTTAAATTGGATACTGCATCGACTGTACATCGCACGGATCAACTGCACATACTTCCCTCACGGTACCTCACGGGGTACCCGGTCGTATGCCTTTTCGAGGTCTACAAAAACTATGTGCTAATTTTTATGTGCACGTCTGTATTTCTCGCACAGCTGGCAGATAGCGAAAATGGCTTCCGTCTTTTCCTGACCAAGCTTAAAACCGAATTAGTTCTGCGAAATTTGGTTCTCTTCTCTCAGTCGCCTTTCAATAACTTTGTCCCAAACTTTCATACTATGTGGCATCATCATCTGCCTAGCCTTTTCCCAACTACGTTTGGTCGGCTTTCAGTCTAACCGGATGCAGCTGAATACCAGTATTTTACATGGAGCGACTGCCTATCTGATTTCCACATCCCAGTTAGTACTAGATAATACGATACCCCTTGGTAAGACCGACTACCTGTAACGACTGTCAAAGATCTACAAGTGCTTTCCGAGGCACGAAGAAAACTCGGTATTTAATGGTATTTCCACAGCCCAACCTAGATAAGCACGGCTTAACCTAAAGATCGATCCGAGTGGATGTTATTATTTAGCCACGAGCTCCTTTCATACTATATGATATTAGCTCTATTCCTCTACTCTATAATTGTTGCACTCCACCACATCACCTTTGTTTTTAAAAATGGGCACCAGCTAACTGTTACACCATTCGTCAGGAATCGTTTCTTCCGGCAACAGTTTACTGAAGAATAAAGCTAACCACGTCCATCCGTCCATCAGAAATAACTTCCATACTTCTACCGGTATTCCGTCCGGTCCTAATGCCTTATCATTCTTAATTCCATTTCCTGTAATCCTCACTTCATCCAAACTAACCTTTCTCACTAGTCCCTCATTCGCTGGTTTATTTTCAAGCACACCACTCCAGTCATTCTCCTCATTCATCACTCTTTCAAAGTAACCCTTCCACCTATCCTTAATTTTCTCACAATCCGAAATAACCATTCCAGTTTCGTCTTTGACGCATTTAACCTGACATACATCCTTCACCTTTCTCTCTCTAGCTCTAGCAAGCCGGTAAAGGTGTTTTTGGCCTGCTGGACTATCCACTGTATCATAGAGCTGTCTTCATTATAGGTCAAATTTTCCCTTAGTCGCCTTTTATTTATGGGGTGTTCGTATTCTTTAATTCCAGGACCACACGGAATTGCCTGTAATATACAGGATGGAATTTGACAACCTCACCTAGAGGGCAAGTACTCTAAATGCAGATAGAGATAGCAAATTTTACTCAAAGGAAACATTACTTAATTTTTCAAAAGATACAAATCTGTATTCAAAGATTTTCGAAAATTCGCTTGCCACACTCAGGAGTCGAATCGACTAAAATTCGAAAAAATAAGATCCTGTACTTTTATGAAATTAATCGATCATGTCGAAATCGGTCCAGCCGTTTCGGAGATTAGGCGGCACAAACAGAAAGACAAACAGATAGACCGACAGAAAGACAAAAATTAAAAAAAATGTGTTTTTGTTATAAGTGCCGGATATATTTTCATATGCAATCAGGAAAAAGCTGTTATTTTGATATTACAAACAGACATTGCAATTTGATTTATTGATATAGAAGTGTAGATTTAGGCATAGCTGTCACTTGTCAAGCTTACTCTATGATAGGTTCAAACAACAAAACGAAATTACAAACTACTTTAAATATATTTTATAAACGTATTTTCTATTTTTATTTTACGAAATATTTATAACTGTACCATTTACAATATTGTTTCATTCAGAAATCATTAAAAACGTGCAGTTTTGAATTTTATTTGGAAAAAATAACAAGCGTGCAGTCCACCCGTCACAAGAGCCGTCAAGGCACTGACGTAAGGCGGTCCCGAGTATGAGTCACAGGGATTGCTCCGCACATTTCGCGAAATTTCGGTTTTTATTTATTATTTAAAAATATTAAAAGAAATAACAGAAAAAAAACAATACAGATTGTTAAGTATATCATTACGTATGTGTTGTTATAAAATTCATGCTGATCTATTCAGCCGTTACAGGGATAATTTACAATTAAGGTTGAAAAAGGACCTATTTCCTACGATTAACCAAAAAAAATTGAGAAGGTTTATAAAAATTTTAAACAATACAATTTATTTGTGATGAACTTAACTATAACATACATTTTTTACACGGAAAACGCACGAAGGGATTCATCAATAAATTTCTTTGAACATACGCTGTTTTTGGGATTTGAGCCATGTAATGCCCTTAAATAAAAGAAACTGTTACGGTACCTGTCATTTAGCTCACTTAGCAATGGTGAATTGTTAGCTAATCTCATAATGGGTGATTTAAAACAGCCCAAATGAGTCATACTGACTGATTTATGATCACGCCAGGCGTGAGTTGAGTACCACGCGAGCGTGATCGGCGTCGACTGCAACGACAGTATTGCCTACTGAACCAGCAGGGTAATTTGCGTAACACAATGCTACTCATTTTGATAATTCAATCACATTCATTGCATTATTTACGTTGGCGAGCAAAGGTATTTTTCAAACATATCAAACAATGGATGATTTTATGATAGAAAAGTGTGTTGCCCCCCAATTGGGGTGTACCTAATTACTTTACAGCTATTCTTGAGATAGGGAAAGGGTTGCATGGAACAGAAACAAACAAATTAAGTATTCTTATTTATTTTAATATCATGGATAATGTTTTACTGAAAAATTATAATAAATACTATAACGTGTTCATGATCTGAACAACTGCTTATTAACTTGTAAAATTAATTACTAAGAAGCGTTTGTGTACTGCATCCGACCCGAGTCCAAAAAATATCAGTTTAAAATAACCGTAGTGCTTCTTGTATGAAGGGTTACGCACTAGATCCGATATTTTGAGTTTAGAATATTTCCGATTCGGATCGAACTCTGATCTTGAATTTGAATTCGGATTCGATGTAGTGCGCTATCGCTCGAAGTAACTTTCGGCATTTATTATCCTGTTGCGAGTACGCTTAACGATAGCATTGTATTGGAAGTAGGTACTACTGTGCTGGAGAAAATACTCAGGGATGTCAACACAGTGTTAGTGTTGACATGCCCCATATATACTTTATTGAAGGTTCATAAAAAAATTACAATAAGGAGATATTAGTCTAATGAGATGTGATCTAATATCTATGAGTTGGTACAAATAAATAAATATGTATACAAGTGATTTTTAAAAATCCGATATTTAATATCAAAATATCTAAGCTAAGGGTTTTGACTAGCGATACTTTAGAATATAAAATAAACAACAGTAAATTAATGACGATATTTACAAATTTTTGCTTTTCATTTTTTTCGTAGGTTATATTTGTTTTTTGATTCTTAAAGCACTTGAGTACCTACATTCCGAGTAAGCATTAAAATAAATAGATTTTATTTTATGAACCGATAAAAGCAATATATTTTACAACATGAAAAAATATCTTTTGTGGAGATTACACACATTATTTAACATTTCCAACTACTTATTTACTTCGGGGAATATTTATGACGATGAAAATCAATTAGAGTAATCGCGTGTTATCAAATTCATTAATTGCGTACCTATCTTACATTTCCTTGTTTTCAAAACTTATCGCCAACCAGATTTAAAATGATGAAGTTATACACACTTGAATCCATTATTAGTAGATATTTATATCATGGCTATGGATGGACTGTATAAAGAATGATATGGCAAGAAAGGAGGTGTCTAATGAGATGACGAGTAATAGAGAAGTATGGAAGAGAAAGACATGCTGCGCCGACCCCAAATGAATTGGGATAAGGGCAAGAGAATGATGATGATGATTTATATCATGGCTATCAAATTGCTAACTCCATTTAGTTTCGGCTAAACGTGAATTATCTGCCATTGTCGAATAAAAATTTTAGGAAAACAAAATATACTTAGTCTAATCAGATAAATTCATGTTATACATCAAATGTAAAGTAATTATGTATAGCATTTTCTACATCTAGGACATATCAACTCTATTTTATTATGTATATACAAATCCTACATATAAGTACATACTAAGAATCTCAATCGAATGTGATGCATTTTAATAACCATAATCAACCCTTTGCATGCCGGGTATATGAGTGTGCGCAGGCTTGGTAGACGAATCATATTCGCTCAAGTATATGCTTAAAGGAAAACATTGTGGCCATATACATATAAAAGCCCGGCAGGCCGCAGGTTGAGTATCACTACATTTTAAATATATTATAAAATTCAAAGAATAATAACAATCTGATAGCTATACAACGAGACTTTCGACAATCTGATGTTGATAATTAAAACACTTATCAAATCATAACATCTGTAAAAATAAATTTTGGAACATGAAAAATAAATTTTGTTGATGTACCTTAAGTAACTACCTAAAGATAACAAATATTTTATCGTAGAGCATTATTCCAATACAACAATTTCATCGTAACTTTATAAGTAATAACAAAATGATTTATATTAGTATTTGCATCAAGTAGGTTCCATTGCGAATCTCAAGTTTCTCATTTATTGACGTACTTAATATAATTATTTATAACACTAGCTTGAACATATTGTACAGCACATCTGCAGGCTTACAATTTTAATAGTGGATAACAAAATGAATGAACAAACTGTGACAACAAAACGTCGTTAACAATGTAGCAGTAATAATAATACAGCTTAATTATTTTACAGATGATTTGATGATCTATTTATTATTTAAATTAATTTCTAAATGAAATAGTAATCAACGTGGCAGTAAGCACAAGTCAGCAGGCAAGAGATGCCATTAACAGGTCCTTTTATAAAATTGCACAAAGCCACACAAGACTGCAATTATAAATCAAGAATATTGGGCGTGTTGAATTTATTTACAACTTAATGACTGTCTGTCTGTCAGCAGGCGGTATGCAAGCGAGAGGCACGGCCTTGATCCGACAGCTTTAGTCTTGTAAAGTCATACATAATACCTAGTAGAATGCTAGACCAAAAACATTTACCTATTGACAAAGTAATGGAATGTCAATGGAACTTTATAAGTTATAAAATTGTATCGTATCGGAATGTACGGAAATTAACGGGAAACAAAGCACATAAAATAATCACACACTTAAGTACAAAACTAGTTCCCAAATATTGCCAGCGGTAGTTCTATACATCAATGAGTTTATCAGGTGAGATATTTAAACCACTTACAGCATAACCAAAGTATTGTCGAATTAATTTCACATCAATAATCAACAACTTTTTGGTCCATTACTGAATAACAATATCTTTTTTTTTGTTAATAATTAACATTAGTTAATTATCGATGACTTAACGTTAGTGCTATCAACTATAGCTGTGCGAAGACTTACAATATAGTATGAAGTTACCTACTCAACGGTAACCGATTTAGCGAGATTGCGTGGGCAGTCGACATTGCATTCGCGCAGAACCGCGATATGGTACGCGAGGAGCTGCATGGGGATAACTGTGAGCACGCCCTGGAGACAGTCCACAGTCTTAGGTATCTGAAGGCATCGTGACGCAAACGCCATTGTATCTTTATCACCTTCCTCACAAATGAGGATGGGGCGACCTTGACGGGCAGTAACCTGCTGTAGTGCATTCATGCACTTTGTGTAAACGGGGTCGCGCATTACGATCATCAGAACCGGCATCGAGTCGTCGATTAGCGCCAGCGGGCCGTGCTTCAGTTCTCCGGCCATAATGCCCTCGCTGTGCATGTATGTTAATTCTTTTACTTTCAAGGCACCTTCAAGGCAAGTGGCGAAGTTGTATCCACGCCCCATGATAAGCAGAGATCGCTGTCGGTACAGGTCTTCAGCTAAAGTTTTGACTTCGTTGTCTAGAGCTAGTACTTGACGGATTTTGGTGTCCAATTCATGAAGTCCTTCAATAATGTCAGCGCGCCTCTTTTGTAGAGAGATACGATCCTCGCTGATCACGAGAGCAAACATCACTAACGACACAAACTGAGAAGTGTAAGCTTTTGTTGATGCCACACCAATTTCAGGGCCAGCGTTGATGTGCACGCCGCAGTGAGACTCGCGGCAGATAGAACTGCCCACTGTGTTGGTGATACCGACGATCAGAGCCCCGTGACGTTTGCAGTAGCGGAGTGACATTAGGGTGTCTGCTGTTTCTCCAGACTGAGAGATGAAGAAGCACACATCATCACGGAATACTGGTGTGTTCCTGTCCAGGAAATCAGAAGCAAGCTCCACCATGACTGGCAGCTCTGTTAACTCCTCCAAAAGCTGACGAGTAGCTACAGCACTGTGGTAGCTGGTACCACAGCCTATTAACATCAACCTTCTGCAACGTTTGATCTCCGGGATATAATCTTTAATGCCTCCTAAGGTAACAGTGCTGTCAGCGAAGTTGAGACGGCCCCTCATTGTGTTTACAATGGATTCCGGTTGTTCAAAAATTTCCTTTTGCATGAAGTAGTCATAATTGCCTTTCATTATTTGTTGTAGTTCCAGTTTCAGAGTGAAAATTTCTCTCTGGTGAGGGTCAGTGCTACTGCCCGATAGACGGTGAATGCTAAGAACACCATCCTTGATATGAGCAACATCATCATCTTCAAAGTAAAGCACTCTGTTGGTATGTTCAATTACAGCTGAAGCATCAGACGCAAAGAAATATTCAACTTCCCTTTCTTCTTCAGGCTGGAAGTGAGCATGGCTGTTGACTCGCGGTACAGATGGCACAACACCACGGGTGGCTTTGTTGTTGGTGTACATGATGGGTACGTGGTCACTAGACAGGCGACGGCGTGTCTTGATGCCCACTAGCAGTGGGCTACCACGGCGGGTTGCCACACATTCACTTGGGAAATAACGGGACTTGAAACACAAAGCAAAAGCACCTTCTAACTGTTGAATTACCTGTTCTACTAGCTCTTGGAAGCTGAAATCCTTGTGCTGGTTGTACAGATGGTGAACCAACTTGGCAATTGCTTCTGTATCAGTTTGGGATTCAAAGATATAGCCTTTGTTTTCCAGGAAAGTTTTAACTTCTTTGTAGTTGGTAATGATTCCATTGTGGATAACAACGAAAGCGTTGTCCTCGCCAGATCGTTGCGGATGAGAGTTGACGGAGCTGGGCTCTCCGTGGGTGGCCCATCTCGTGTGTGCGATGCCGCAGTGCGACTCTACACTATCTTCCACTGACAGTTCCACACAGCGCTCCTGCAACAGTTCTTCGAGAGCGGCGACTTTGCCGCGTCGTTTCAGAACAGCTATGTCTTTCTGATCAGCGGTGTCCACTGCAACGCCTGCCGAATCATAGCCTCTGTATTCCAAGCGTTTTAATCCAGTAACTAATAATTCCAATATTTCACGCCGAGTTTTAGGCGTCAGGTGATTAATATATGCAAAAATTCCACACATCGTAAACGAAGCAGAACGATTTAATGGATCCAAGCGTACAAAACCACGGCTCGCGGCAGACTGCAGTTGCTACAATACACAACAGATATTGAAGGCCTACGCGTATTGCTCCTACCACTAATAAGTTACTTTCACTTACGGCAAAGCACACGTCATCATGTTTCGTTATCAACAACTCACTGGTATCGCAAGTAAATATAAGCGGCGAAAACTCATCCACCTCACAGAAACTTGATAACACGAACTGTCAATTTCATCTCATTATGTCACTGTCAATGTGACATATTAAGATAAATTTGTCAGTTTTCAATGTCAGTTTTTTGTCAATGTCAAATTTATAAGCATTTTTGCAAAATGAAAGAATGATGATACCAAATCGTAATGGTAAATACATAGGCTACACTGCTGTGTTCGTAAAATATCGGAATATTTAGTATTTGTTCACTTACACATTCAAGTAACATATAGTGCTCCAAAGCTCTTTTGGCGCGTGGCCATAGTCAAAAGTAGCGCCGCCATCTTGTTTTTTCAATACAATTTCCTCAGACAGAATTGACTGAAGTTCTTCTAGTAACTTAAAATTTAAAATGCAGTACCTCGGATTGGTTAGATTTTCTGTACTTGTTCATATAGGTAGTAGAAGTTACCCATTTTGTCGAAATATATGAAAAGTCTAGAAACCAAAAGAAAAAAAGCTCTCCACTCTACAAGTTATATTTTCTTTTGTACTGTTATTCAGAAATAAATGGTACTTAATTGACTTAGGCAGACAATCTTATGAACAAAACGTAAGGCTGCAAGACCGAGCTCGAAAAATTTAACACCCTACCGAGGTTAGAATTGTTTTGACCCTTCATTCAGGAGTTACCTTGGTCAACTTACAACCAAGTCTAGATTCAAGAGCAAGTAGGTTGCAAAAGCGAGCGTAGCGAGCTCGAAGTTTTTTTACACCCTGTCTTGGACAGGTTAGAATTGTTTTGACCCTCTATACCTACAGGAGTTAGACAAAGACAAGATTCAAGAGCAAGTAGGCAGCAAAGCGAGCACGAAAACTTTTACATCATGCCTCGAATTAATTCAGATACATATGTAATTTGAGATCAAAATGTTCCCATGCTCAAATTTTTGCAATCTTATCTATGTACGACATTAATTGCCTATGAGGGCAAAGGCGCCTAATTTATTTTAGCCTGTCTATGTATATGTAATTATAGACCCATTTCGCTAGCAACAGTCATAAGTAAGGTACTGGATAGTTTGCTTGACCAACAGTTGGAAAAGCACCTAGTTCTGAACGACGCCCAATTTGGCTTTAGGCCTGGCCTTTCAACTGAGAGTGCCATCCTCTGTCTCAAGCAAACTGTTCAGTACTACACAGACAGAAATACGCCTGTATATGCTTGCTTCCTGGATCTGTCAAAAGCATTCGATACAGTAAATTATGACAAGTTATGGCGTAAGTTGCGATGCGAGACGAAGTTGTCACATGACATTGTAGCACTATTTGAGTATTGGTATAGTCACCAGCAAAATAGTGTCAGATGGGCAGGGTCGCATTCGGACATGTACGGGTTGGACTGTGGGGTGAGGCAGGGGGGAATAACCTCCCCGCGTCTCTTCAACCTGTATATGAATCAATTGATCGAGGAGCTCAGCAGCACTAAGGTCGGTTGTTCCGTTGATGGGGTGTGTATAAACAACATAAGTTACGCGGATGACATGGTGTTGCTGAGCCCGTCTCTTTCTGCGATGCGCAGGCTTTTGAAAATTTGTGAGATCTACGCGGAGGCCCATGGGCTCAGATATAACCCAAAGAAGAGTGAATACATGATTTTCAAAGCTGGTACTAAAAGCTACTTAACTGGACCACCGGTCACTCTTTGCGGGTCACATTTGAACAGAGTAGATGGATTCAAGTATCTGGGTCACTGGGTCTCTGATGATCTGTCTGACAATGCGGACATCGAGAGGGAGCGAAGGGCGTTGTCTGTCCGGTGTAACATGCTGGCTCGCAGGTTTGCACGTTGTTCTTCACAGGTAAAAATAACCTTGTTCAAGGCATACTGCCAGACCTTTTACACGTGCAGCCTGTGGACCAACTTCACTCTGCGGGCGTACAACGCTCTTCGTGTCCAGTACAACAACGCGTTCAGGATTCTGTTGGGACGGCCCCGGTTTTGTAGCGCATCGGCGATGTTCGCGGATGCTGCTACCGATGACTTCTACGGAATAATCCGGAAAAATTCTGCGTCGCTGTAGGGGTGGCTCGAATGGGATCCTGAGCGTGTTGTCCGAGCGGTGGGATTCTCCTTTCTTGTGGAGATGGCTGCAGTTGCATGCCAGCGCCTGCACATATATATATCTTTGACATTTTATTTTTCATTATTATTTTTGTCAAAAAAAAAAAAAAAATCCAATAAGAGTGCCAATCCAAGTTTTTTCGCAGGGTTAAAGAACGGAACACGCGCGTTAGTTACACTGAGATCGTGATTCGCAATCCGATTAGAGCCAGCACTCTCTCACACAGCCTATACAATGACATGACTCCACAATGTCGCAGGTACCCACGTTCTTTGCTTGAGTAGGTAGATAAGGCATTAAAACGAGTGGGAGGTGGCAGTAAGGTAGGTAAATGCGTTGGGACATGGCTATGTTCAAATTTAAATAACTTTAACGGCACGTTAAATAATTTTTCACGGCAAATAATTTTGACGGCACGGTTGGCGCAGTGGCTGGGCGATTGACTGCTGTGCTCCGTGTCGCGGGTTCGATTCCCGCACGGAACAAATATTTGTATGGCCTACAAGTAGTTGTTCCGGGTCTGGCTGTTTGTGTATGTGAGTTTAAATGTTTGTAAACGCACCCACGATACAGGAGACATTCCTAGTGTGAGGTAACGTTTTAAAAAAAAAAAAAATAACTCTTAAATATAAATGGTGTCGAGTCAATATTTTGATTTTATTTTGTAGGTTGACTCAATTACTCAAAAATAAAAATAAGTAATGCTTCACAATACAGTGACAGTTCACCTGAAATCAAGTTTCCTTTTTCGCCGTATCTTGCGCTTCAATAGTATTAATTTTTTGGTGCTCCACACTGCTGTTAAAAATGTTTACAAACATTAGAAAACATTTTCTAAACACAAATTTGATCACAACGTTAAGAAAATGTATTCATGTTAGGTAATGTTAGTAAACTATTCAAAAGAAAATTGCATGTTAACAAATAAAACATGTGTTATCATTTGTCTGTAAACGTTTATCCAAGGGCATCAGGATATTAGGGGAGTGCGGGACCCGTTCTAGCCGTACGACGCACCGAATAATAAAAGCTAATTCAAACTGCGAGCCGATGTCATGTTTTCAAATGTTATTAATTATTGTAAACATTTTCCATCAGTGTGTTTTGAGCGGTCCTAAGCACACAAAACATCTAACTATTCCTAACAGAATGTAACAATTTATAACATTTGTTAGTAAATGTATTAGTGTTAGAAAATGTTTGTAAATATTTTTAACAGCAGTGGGAGAACCTTCCCCCCCCCACTTCATACACCGGGAATAAAACACGCCGTGAGCCGTTGGTAAATAGGTAGTTGAAAAATAAAACTCGTTTTTTACCAGTAGCTTCTTTATTGGTTTTATCAGGATCAAGGTCTTTACAAAATTATTGAAAAAATTACAAAGTTACATTTAGCTTAAAATGAGTCTCGAGTTTGTTTTCCGTACATATGGATATCTAACCAGTAAGATTATGGAAAACAGTATTAATGGGTTGATTAATATTGAATATTTAAACCCTCACACAGAAGTTCAAATTAATTCATTTTTCTTTAAATACTAGGAACCAAAATTCGTTACCTACGCCTTACAAAGTTTTCCAAAATTTCTATCATTACGTTTATAACGCTTTAGTCATACTGCTAACTACAGAGGAATGATTTACAATCAAATTCCCTCAATATCTACGCTGATGTTAACTTTACAATAATCTTCGACCGTAATAATGTGGAAACAAGTAGATACGATAATTCTTACACCTACGTAACTAGGCATAATAAAATACTATGAATTTTATTCATGAATATACTGGAATAATTATCATGAAAACGTTTTATTATAAGCAAATTTAAAAAAAAAAAAAGTTAGTGGAAAATTGGACAGAACTAATGTTAAAACAATAAAAAATTTAAGCAACATAGAAATGATCATGAAGTAGAGTACAATCGACGAGAAAACAAGGATTTGTCAGTTGACACTCACAAAGCAGTCAGTGTGTTCTGTGCACAGAAATGGTTTAAAAATTCAATGACCACTCCATTGCTTTTCCTCCTAAACTCCTTGCGATGGAAAAATAAAACGTAACGAGCTTTCAGATACGGAAACTCAAACTTGGCGAGTAACTTACGACTAAAATAATCACAAAGATATAAACTTAACACGTAAGCGTAACTAAAACGAACTAACTTTAAGAATATCGTGCTATGATAAATGCATACGTAGAGGGCGAGCGTGATGTCACCAGTGAAGAAGCTCCGATTGCGGGGAGACACTAGGGGGCTAGGTACACGGCTAGGACTGCGCAGCGAGCGGTAGCGCGCGCCGCGGGCTGCGTGCGCGCGCGGGCGGCGCGGAGCGCGCACGGGGCTCGTCGGTTGCACTACATTGTTTAGGATGCCCCATAGTTATTTTTTCTTTTGGGCCTTCTCGGCAGCCTTGGTTATTTTACCAGTTGTGACTTCCTTGAAGTTTACGCTCTGAAACAAAAATATTAAACTATAAAACTGGAGCCAGAGACCACCGAACCAAACAGACTTGTCCTGAGAGGATTTCTTTTAAAAACCAAGATACTGATCCCAGCATACAGCAAAGTCGCTAAGTAACTTATCGGAACAAATCTGGGTCAACCCGTCTATCTGTCTCATACGATGATGATAGCCAAAGTTGATGCTTTTTAGGAAATTTACGAGTTCTTATACTCAATAGTCGAGTGCAATTAGACAAAAAGGTGGAACGAAGTATATACAGGGTGAAAAAATTATCAGCTGTCCCATACTAAATTTCAATATCTACTCGACCCAAATGTATGGGATAGCTGATAATTTTTCCGCATTTACGATATTGGACTCATGGAGGAAGTTGTTCAGTTTGATGGTCTGCAGCATATCCTTTCATATGACTATACCCTTTCTGTTACACCCTGTATATAGTGGTTGACTTTTTTATTGAGTTCCCACTATAAACTTCGTTCCACCATTTGAGTATTTTTTGGCTATAGGTAATAGGGTGTAGTTGTGTACCTTGATGACGCCGACGGCGACGGTCTGACGCATGTCGCGCACAGCGAAGCGGCCGAGTGGCGGGAACTCCTGAAACGACTCCACGCACAGCGCCTTGGTCGGCACTAGTATCACGATGGCTGCGTCGCCTGACTTTATCGACTTCGGATCCTCTTCCGTTGTCTTGCCTGTGTAAACATTTGGTTTTTACCATTACGTGGCATAAATAGCTTAATAATTCTACGTCTTTTTGTGGGTTCGATTCCTGGCTAGGAATTGATTTTTTCAAAAGTCTAATGATGCAGTTTTAGTTTTCATCAAAATCGGGTTCCTGACTCCTTTGAGCATTTTTCGCTATTCCTCATAGTTTCAGATTTGGCCATCCACGCCCACTTGGAAAATTCACCCTGTATATCGGTAGAATCGCAATGTTTAAGACTAATTAGAAACTTGAGGTCTGATACAAAACTACGTGATCATACGGCGCCGCTATGCCAAGAGTCAAAAAGTTACAAGTTGTTATTTTCCAACGTTTATAATACTGTTTCATTGAAAATAAACTGGCGGCTTACACAATGGTAAGTGTTGCGTGCTTCGGGCATAACTTGATTAAATACCAGAGGGACCATCTCAAAGACAAAAAGCAGAAATATCTCATGCCCCTTATTACCCCTCAAAAATGAAAAGCGCAGTCACGCGACTTAGTAGAAATAGAGAACTTCCTTCTACAGATTATATTAGAAGACTAGATTAGTGTAAACGCACCAGTGCGGCGGTCGCACTTCTCCTTGATCTCGGCGAATTTGCAGGCGATGTGCGCGGTGTGGCAGTCCAGCACGGGCGTGTAGCCGTTGCTGATCTGTCCCGGGTGGTTCAGCACGATCACCTGATGGCAATACATTACTGATAGAAATCTTCTTCGTTACTGTTGAACTAATATGAGAGTGAGACATCTCTGTCTCTCATGATCAGACAAATCAGGGTGAGTAGTCTCATTGGCAAGTAATCGTCAAGGTCGCGGACAAAGATGAAGTTACCCTGGCGAAGACGACAGCTCATTGTAACCTCGATTCGTATCAAAATAAATTGTTGCGCTGATGGACGGCGGGCAAGCATTTTATTCAAATACACTTTCAGTCAAATTGAACGTTAACCGACCGTACAGCTTTACATTTCTTGAGAAACCGTTTGGTGTTTGCGCTATGCTAAGTGATGTACTACATTATGCATTGTTTTTCGGAGGTGGAAGACTGGGTATTACGTGACAATATAAGGTTTTACATAAGAGTCAGTTATGTCAAGTAGATATTGACTTTCGAATGCATTCGTAAAGCCCAAATATGTCGACTATCATCTGCTCTGTGCGTATCTACTTAATAAACAAACAATTATTTTCCTGTCTTGAACTGCGATGTTATTTATTTGCTTTGGGAAGTCGCAAGTTCGTATTACACTATAGATCAGATAAAAGTTATATTTTACTTATAACCTGTATTTATAAATGGGATACTTTTTATCCCGTTAGTATGATCCCGTGGGACGGTTACCGAACTTCACGCGGGCGAAGCCGCGGGAAATAGTTAGTCTACTATAAAGTCGTCATTGTGACCAACCATGGCAACCTCATGCTCCTGTTTGACTGCGGTTTCCCATGGCTCCTCCATGGGATCATGGCATCAAAAGTTTCATCATCTACCTAGCCTTTTTCCAACTATGTTGGGGTCGGCTTCCAGTCTAACCGGATGCAGCTGAATACCAGTATTTTACATGGAGCAACTGCCTATCTGACCTCCACAACCCAGTTAGTACTGGGTAACACGATACCCCTTGGTAAGACTGGTTGTCAGACTTTCGGGCCACTGACTACCTATAACGACTGTCAAAGATCTATAAATGACAGCCGGGAAAAACACTACACACTTAACGGGGGCTTTCCGAGACGACACGGAGGAATCTCGGTATGTAATGGGTGGTCACCCATCCACAGACCAAGCTAGGCAAGCACGGCTTAACCTAAAGATCGATTCGGGCGGTTGTTATTATTGAGCTACGAGCTCCTCGCAGTCAAACATTTGCAGAAGTTATTTCGTCGTGAGTTCATTGCCCATAAAAACCTAATTACAGTTAATGATCAGCAACAATTCAACGTCCTATAATAATAGCCATTGGCTAATTCGCAGCAATGTAGACATGCAATAGTCATAACAGGGAACTATGTTTAACAGTAGGTACAAGGTCAGCCGATAACATTCATTACTAAACTCGATAGGCGGCAGGAAATTAGGGGACACGATAATATTACAACTACTTACTAATGATTACATTTAGCAATGGACTGGGGTGTTAAGTTTTCGCAACGTTGCAGAATGTGTCAGCATTATGCAATTTTGTAACTTGTTGAAATAACGAGTGCGTGAGCTATAACAATATCATTTATACAGAATATAATTTATGAAGAACACCTGGAGTTATTTCAGTAGTTTCCATTGCCTAACTCTAAGTTTCTCGAGGCCGATGTTGTGCCCAAGTGAAGATCGTACGTGGTTTTTTGTTGAAATTCTTCGTATTGAATATTTTTATACGAATATCGACGGTTTCCTGAAAACTGTTATCAGTGAATTGCAGACCCTACTTTTTTATGTTCGAGTTACTAATCCGATTTCCGAGTCATCTGAAGAGACAGGTCATACCATTCTATTTGAATCGTCTCAACTAATGGATGTTGAACAAAGACGAAGATGATCATGATGATCTCAACTGGAGTATGCCGTATCCGTCTGGAGTCCTTACTACAAAAAGCACGTTGAAATGATTGTGTTTAATACATATTCTTGCGTACTATGCAATATAGACGCTACGGATATTATTTGCCATACCAAGATTTACTTGCAAAGCTCGCAACAATTGAAATATATAGACGTAGGTACTTAGAAGCCATTAATTTATATAATATTACTCGAAATATATTTGAGTGCATTGAACTGTTCAATATTTTATCTTATGCGGTTCCTAGGACGGTGCACAAGCGCAAGGTGCGCGCTGGCAGATTATTTTCAGTGGGCACTTGCAAGTCCAACTCTGGCTTGCGTTCGCCTGTTGAACACAATGATATTTTTGCATGTGCTCCCTATAAGTTCAAAAGTCTTATACTTAAGGAGCTTACTTGAATATTTGTACACCATTTTACACAGTTTTTTTTGTACACATTTTTTGTATTTTGTATTTTTGTAACCTAGCGATTATTTTCACTGTTACGTATCCTATAGTTAATCTGTGAACAGCGCTGTGGGCTGCAATATTGTCTATAAGTTTTGTGTATTTCTTATTTGCATGTTTTATATTGAAGCTGTTTGTTGTTCCTCTTGAATAAAAATAAAATGAAAATGATGCTACTGGATCTAAACAGAACTAGAATAAAATAGGTTACGATACCTGGGCGGTGAAGTCGGCAGCACCTTTGGGCGGGGCGTTCTTGGAGTCGCCAGCCACGTAGCCACGACGCAGTTCCTTTACGGAAACGTTCTGCAATCGACAACGATAAATACATCAATGTAATTTTCTCTTCTACCGGGACAGCAAATTTTTATGTGCAAAATTCGGAAACTATACTTGGCCGGTAGCATTAAAAAATTCTACACAAGTGTCAATAATATAGACCAAACTGCATCCAGCGCACCCCTGAGGTCAACCCTGCTACGCTACCACGTAGTTGTTGACTATGGCTATTATTTTACATATCAAATTATAGGTTGTGCTGACACGAGAGCAAAAGAACACCGCTTTGATCAATGCTTTCCAAATTGGGAAAAAATGTAAAGTGCTGAAATGTCCCGAAAATTACTGGAATCGCAGAACACAGTAACGCAGGAATTTCTTGTCTTAAGGGTGCGTTTACGAACATTTAAACTAAAATACACAAACAGCCAGACCCGGAACAACAACCTGTAGGCCATACAAATATTTGTTGCGTGCGGGAATCCAACTTGAGAGACGCAGCGCAGCAGCCAATCGCTCAGCCACTGCGCCAACCGTGCCAATGGCAATGGTCAATGTACAGTTAACGGGTGTTACATTACTCATCTCTATGGTTCGTACCTTGACATTGAATCCGACGTTGTCTCCGGGCATAGCCTCCTGCAGAGCCTCGTGGTGCATCTCCACAGACTTCACCTCAGTGGTGATGGCAGCAGGCGCGAACACAACCACCATGCCTTCATAAATTATTCCCATCATTGTAAAATTGTAATTTTTTTAAAGTGAAATTTGACATTGTATAAACAAGAATTGTGAATCATGAGTACATATAAGGTATTAGCCGTTGCGTGCAAGCATTGGGATGCTATGCGGTAGACCGACAATGAGAGAGAATTTCGGGAATTTTAGAGTTCCTAAAACTTAGGAATCTTACCAGGTTTGAGGATACCGGTCTCAACTCGTCCCACAGGCACGGTGCCTATGCCTCCTATCTTGTACACGTCCTGCAGAGGCAAGCGCAGCGGTTTCTCCGTGGGCCGGGATGGGGGTTGGATCGCGTCCAGAGCCTGTGTATCAAAAGACATTCATGTAACGTGTGCCTACGTTCCTGTGGGAGTGAGTGCAAGACGATTGTATAAGGTGATTGTGCACCATCGTTTAAGAATTTTATAGTCAGCCTAAATTAAAATACTGTGCCAGCGATACGAAGAAAACGAACGTCATAATGGGTGTAAAAGACACTTAACGAAGCCAAGAGGTACTTGTATTTCCCGTCTTTGCTATATTTTTTTCTTCGGAACCGAACCTGGGAATGTTACGGAGATATTGGAGGTCCAAAGTTCCAAACAATCAATTTTTTCAAAAGTATAAAGGAATACAAGTATTTTATTGTTACACAAATTTTACTTTAAATACCTCCTTCTTTGACCCATATGTCCTACCCAATGCCATCCATGAGTCGTTTCCAAAAAAAAGTCGTTTCCCAGTAATAATTTTTGCGTAGAGCTACTGAAGTTTGATGTACCTACAGACCTCTTGGTTGACGGCTTCGTGAAGGGTCCGTTTACACCTTGTATAATCGTCGGTGACAAGATCTGCTAACATAGATCTATAATACCACGTAACCCCTAGATTCTAGAACTTTCCTCTTCACCTTGATCAAGTCTAAGATCGAAAGTTTCAGACTTTGATAAAAGGTAATATGAGGAAGTGATCATGATTTTAATAAGTTTCCTACTAGAGTAGGAAATAATAAATAATCATTTGAAAGGTAGAACAAGGTTAAGAACATTGTCAACTTGTTATTTTTTTCCTAAATAATTCCGATAATCGTGTTGTTGCTTCAGCTCGTCTGCCCTTTCGAAGAGAGAGGCGCGATCGTAGAGACCAAAAGGTTAAGGACTTAATCGAAAGGAACGACATGAAAGTAACCATTCGAACATCTTCACGCATCGCTTGCTTTGTTTAGATCAAAGTTTGTTTACGGCTGGGGTAACCATTATAATGGAGCCTACATACCAAAGCCAACATGTCGACAAATTTCAACTGAACGAGTACGAAAGCTGATATAGGTATGACATGGTTTGGTGTGGAGGCTCCATAAAGCCAGTGGCTTTAACTATAATGTTGATTAAGTTTTTAGGGCTATAAGATCAATACTACAGCTAGGTTTGTAATGCGTACCTCAATAAGGCATTTACCCTCGACCTTGCCCTCCTTGCGGTCGATGGTCCAGCCCTTGAACCAGGGCATTTTGTCGGATGGCTCCAGCATGTTGTCCCCGTGCCAGCCGGAGATGGGCACGAACGCCACCGTGGCGGGGTTGTACCCTGCCGCATCGACATTATATAAGTAATCATCCTCAATGTCACCTTGCGTTTTTACTTAAACAACGAAGAATCGACCTGAATATCAGGTAGAGCTTTTTTTTTTAATTGCAGCAAAGAATATAAAAGTAAGGCGAGATCTAATTGTAGCCTAATTGGATGTCACCTTTTCATTAACCCAGGAAAATGAGACATGGACCTTGAAAAACTTCCGTCGAAGCTGGTTTTTGTTAAAATCTTCTTTGTGCTAGCTCGACTCTTAGTTACAGATTATAATTATAGATTTCAACTCATCACATGCAAAAACTTGTAATCAAATTGCTGTTTAAAAGGAGCAACTTTATAAGGTCTTGCCGGAGTAATTTAAAACTTTGGGCTATAGAAAAATGTATTAGCCGTTGTTGTCACTTTTAAGCTAAACTTACCAATCTTCTTGATGTAAGAAGACACCTCCTTTTTGATCTCCTCGTAGCGTGCCTCGTGGTAGGGAGGCTCAGTGGAGTCCATCTTGTTGACGCCAACGATGAGTTGCTTGACGCCAAGGGTGAAGGCAAGCAGGGCGTGCTCGCGCGTCTGCCCATTCTTGCTGATGCCAGCTTCAAACTCACCCGTGCCCGCAGCCACGATCAGTACCGCGCAGTCAGCCTGATAGATAATGTTATCAAATTACGAGACTGCAATGTAACATGTCGAAAAAATTTTCTGCATGGAAAACAAGTCAGATTCAAGAAAATTACATCTTACACTCGGACATCAGAAGACTTTTCTATTGGCATTTGTTACTCCTTTCTTAAAATATGAAAAAAAAATACAGTAACACAGAATAAAGACCATGATTCATCACATGACTTTGCGTGGTTCACTAAAAATAGACAAAAGTCACCAGAAAAAAAAAAACTAATGATAACCAAGACCGCTGAAACAGGAGTTGTAGACCCCAAGAACAAGCCTAGAAGTTTTGTGGATAAAATCAACGTTACCTGAGAGGTCCCGGTGATCATGTTCTTGATGAAGTCCCTGTGGCCGGGCGCGTCAATGATGGTCACGTAATACTTTCCCGTCTCGAACTTCCACAGGGCTATGTCGATCGTGATACCGCGCTCACGCTCTGCTTTTAACTTGTCTAAGACCTACGAATTTCAAACAATTCAACTTACAATTCTTATGAATCGGTACGTATCTATGGAGAAAAATTACGGAAGGGAAGCAGGTAAAAGCTGTAGTCTTCAATATTACTAATCCACACTAGAGATTGAATGAGATTGAAAACAAACAGGCACACCACATGTTAGTAGCCAATGACATAAGGAGGCCAAGGTCAAATCTTTGGATAACTCAAGATAAACAAAACAGAGTTCAGCTAAACAGATACGTACCCAAGCATACTTGAAAGATCCTTTGCCCATCTCTTGGGCCTCCTTTTCGAACTTTTCGATAGTCCTCTTGTCGATGCCGCCGCATTTGTAGATGAGATGGCCCGTGGTGGTGGACTTGCCGGAATCTACGTGGCCAATCACCACGATGTTAATGTGAGTCTTCTCCTTACCCATCCTTGTGGCCTTAAGCGAAACGTTAGATAATCAACTTGCAACCTGAACAAAATTTAAAACTGCCTTAGAAGAAGTCAATGGATAATAAATGGACACCTCTACCTAACCTGTCGAAGATTACAGTCGTAAAATTACGTTATGATGAGTGGTAGAGTCGGAGGTCTACTAGAGCAGAAATAATCATAAATATATCTGACCTATAGAAAATTAGGATTAATAATTTTAAAAGGTTGCACAATGTTTTGATGACAGAAACACAGACATCAAACTCAGACAGTGGAAAACTGTTGAATAGACGGTAAAATTACTTCCGTTTGATACGGAAGTGCTTTCACGAATCGGGAGACAATGTATTCACTTAATTTACTGTTTGTATTCAATCAATTTTGTAAAGGTCGACGAAGAACCTTAAACGCATTAGGTAACAACACTGAATCAAAGGTTTACCCCTTACCTAAATTTTCACGTCTGCTAATTAAACCGAGATAGGCTTGAATTCAAATCTATTTACCGCGAATTTAAATAACTGTCGCCTTGTAAGTCTTGTTGTGTTTATGATCTGGGATGTGTCAAAATTCTCTTAATATTTTACTGCATCAAATCTTTTTGCTGATTTGAATAGATATTAAATATTTATTTATAGAATTTCTAGTTTCTTAGCGCAGTTACAATTTCATTTCTTAGCAACCAAGTATAGCTAAGTTGTTGTAGTTGCACTTAAAGTGCACAACAATAACTGCGCCCGACTGCGCGATTGAATTAGAAACATCCCAACATTCGAGGAGGGAGTCGCTCCTCCGAGCGTGCGCATAGGACATCCGGGACATCGATACAGCGGAGCTATTCTGACAAATATAGACTATACCTACCTACGAAAATTAATTGTACCTCTCGCCAGCCAAGTAATTAAGTACTACAGAAAATTGACTCCTAGTACAAATCAAAACATGTCATCAAATCCCTAACTGAACACTAGCACCAAAGAAAACATGAAATCACACACATCAATTTTCTATCTCCGACCTTTCAAAGCCGTAGATAGGTAGCATGTTTTAGATGTTACACCGTTTAGGATCCATTTTGATGAATTTGTCTGAATCTCTATGAGGATGTTCTTGTTATATCAAAAAAGTTTATATTCAAGCTAGAACCTAGACCTAGACCACCAAGTTTCTTTATCTATTAAGATGTATTACGGGTAAACCGGTGACTTGACAGAAACTGCACAAAGATTTCGACGCAGTGACGGTATATTTATTAAGTATCTATCACAAGGAGAGAGTGCATTCAATCTAATTTTAGAAGGCGTGATCTATACAAGTACTAAAGCAGATGTATTGCAACAGTATGATTCAAAATTAGAATAATCGCATGTCACACTACGTAGGATGCATGTGTACCGGCGACGCACATGGGCTTCGCAATGCGTCCATCTTGAGCATGTTTGTCTGCATCAGATAAATTACGAACAGTAGCCACAATGCCCGGTATTTTTTTCGAAAATAAATCACGGTGACATTAACATGACATATCTTTGAAATTGGAAAAATAATAGTTTTTTTTTCACTTTATGCACAAATGACCGATACAGGAATGATTGAAACAAAATAACTTTCTGAAATAAAACATAATAAAGTCAAAAGTTGCTATTACAAGAGTTGGTAAACGAATCGCAAAACATTACTATAAGCATTAAAAGCCAAAACTACTTTTTGCTATTAAATGTAGCTTACTAAGAGATTATTCTTACAAAAACATTAAAATTGCGTAATTTAAAAATCTTATACCGGCAGAATACCTGTGCCAAGGTGAAGTTGAAAAATATTTTCAGGAAAATCACTATGTTTTAGATTTTTGTTGTAAACATGTTACAGAATCACACAAACATCGATAAAATAACTGATATTTTAAATATTTTACAATAAAACACAAGAAAAGCTCACCTTTGCAGCCGCAGTCACGAATTTTCCGAGCAATTTTCGAGCATGCGCCGTAGACAATTCGCCCGGGAAATGCAATCAATAAAATCAAAACCGTACTCTATTACCTTGATTTGCACGAAATAGAAAGTTTTTAAATGATTATATTATCTTAATTCATACTGAAATTATTGGGATATTTAAAATGATGCAATGTTTACCTGATAACTAATTAGTTTTTCAAAATTCGTCGGAAAAACCGGAAGCTTGGAACTTTCTTTTTCTTCGTGCTTTCTTCGAGCCACACATCTATCTTTGCACGTAAACCTTTTTGTTATTAGATATTATGTGTAGTGAGCGTCTTTGGCTATGGTATTTTTCTGTAGAATGAAACCTTTTTCAATTAATTTTGTAGGTTGGGATCTGCATTGATGGAACAAATAATAAAATGTAAATTGGTTTGTTCTAAAGAATGATGTTGATGACAACATTAAATCAAATACCTAGGTCAAGTATAACTTTAATTTGAGGTATAACGACAGGTTAGAAATAACCGATTAGTTACTTGGAGTTCCATGAGAATACAAAACGCTTTATATTTGAAACTTTGGTTACCGCCAAAATATTTTTTTTATTTCGTTTATACATTTTAATTCATATCTTTTACATATTTCTTAAAAAACAAAATCGTAAAAAGCATTTAAAAAATAAGCTAATTTATATTATGAGCCTGATGTGTCCCACTGCAGGGCAAAAGCCTCCCTTCCCTCTTTGCATTTTTCTCTGTCTGTGGATATTTTGCCCAATCCAGGCCATAATAAATGTCTTCGGTAATTGTTCTTAAGCATTCAATGGTTCCGTAGCCGTAGGGCCCTTTGAAAGTACCTAGGGAACCTGTAAATATAAATAATATTGTTTAGAATATTGCTTGCCCATCTCCGATAAAATGCACATAGGTTATCGTAACTGACTGAACAGTGGCTGATAAATAGTTATTAGCGAATTCTTTTTTTTTTGTGTAAATTATGATGCATAGTGAAAACTTTCTTCAAAATGCTCTCTCCTCTTGTGTAGTTGGTTTGTTGACACCTAAAAGAGGACTGATTGTAAACGGATATTTCTATCAATTTATGTACACACCCAGCACTTTAGTAATTGACGACTAACTTGCTGTAAGTGTAATTAGCATTATATCCCAGTAGTTACCGCCATCGCGATCGTCGTGAATCATTTCAAAGAAGAGTGTAAAATAAAACAGAATAGATAATTTCATAATTTTTAATTGTTTAAATAAACATCATAACTTTTAAACAATTCTTATAATTAAATTCGAAAATACTTAGTTAAATTATAAAGTTTTATCTATTGAAATCATTAATGTAAATATTGTATTGTGTTTATAAATAATGATCAATTCAATCGTAAAATACATACCCCTCATTAACCCTAAATTAGCCGTATAGTGAAGATACAATAATGGAAATAGATCAGATATTATTTCACTGACAGAGATTGGAAATTCGATATCATGTCTTGACGAATTTAAGTAGAATTAATTAAAATATTACGGAATGTAGTCATGATTATAAATTAAGTAGATAATGTGCTGTGATTGGAGACTTATTTCAAAATAACGCATAGTTTACAAATAGTATATAATTAATAAAGAGGTCATAAAATCGTTTTATTCTGTGTGGCAATTAAAACGCATGCATTAAATTTCGTCAAAATAGCACACATAATGTAATTAACAATTATTGCCAGTGGAACCATTATTCACATAATGTAGTTTCTGGAAAATTTATTTTAGAGATTGGTGTTTTTATTTACTTGAAGTGACATACATAAAACGTTAAAAGAAAATAGCACATTCGACTAATATTTTGATATTTTGGTGCTCCCACAGTGATGTTAAAAATGTTTACAAACATTAGTAAACATTTTCTACAAACATTGGATCACAATGTTAAGAAAATATTTTCATGTTAGGTAATGTTAGTACACATTTCTAAACAAAATTGTTAGTTAATAAATTGTAACAAATAAACAATTGTTATCATTTGTTGGTAAACATTTATCCAAGGGACCGCAGGGTATGCGGAGAGTTCTTTTTTTTTAACAAAAAATAGACGCCTCGGAACGTAAATCCAAACTGCGAGCCGATGTCATGTTTTCAAATAATTTTAAACATTTTCCATCAGTGTAGTAGCACTCAAAACATCTAATAATTCCTAACAGAATGTAACAATTCCTCATATTTGTTAGTAAGCGTATTAGTGTTAGAAAATGTTTGTAAACATTTTTAACAGTGTGGAACCTTTACAAAAACACCAATATTAGTACAAAATGTAACACGTTAGTTACAGTTACTGAGATGTTTTTCTATAATTCATAACATGATACGAATGTACATAATAAGCTAGTTTCCATCCCTGGCTTTTATTACAATAGTAACAGTAGTATGCATCACCTATATTTTCTCTTTCTAACCTAATTACTCATGTCCACATAAAATTTCAAAATAAATTATTGTAATTAATAACTAAAAATGTACGAATAAAAATAAATTGTATTAAAAATATAGCCTAAAATGCAATAAAAGTTCTGAAATCATTGAAAGGCATCCGTTAGTAATGGAATCACAGATAGTTTACATTTTACTATTGCATTACGTTTATCGCATTAAACTCTCATAGTTTTGTCATTAATGTGATTATTTTCCTCCTGGCCAGGGCAGGTAGCTGCCCCATCCTTTGCTCGGGTTTGGATCCCAACCTGTAACACATAACAGCGTAATATAACAAATAAAGTTCAGATGAATGATAACACAAATCATTTTCCAACGTTTGATAAGAGGGAAATGTTTTAAAATAAATTTTGTCGGTTGCTGGCATGCGCCGTGTATCAATGTAACCGGCCTCGTGAAACAGCGCTCATAGATTGTCAAAGTTGACCGTGAGGCGGGCTTAGCCACCGCCACACCGGGGACGCCGCGAAGTTGTATTAAACCGGTCGTGAAAATGAGCCCTGAATCCTGATCCCGTTCTGGAAAATAATAAAGAATATTTCTTTATAATTAGCCTTACCCTTAGCAACAGCATGAATTTTATGTGTCTCTTCGTTTGTGAGTGTAAGTATCTTCTGCAGCACTGGCACCAGCCGGCTGCGCTCGTCACCGGGCGGCAGTGTCAGGAACTAGAAAGAACGTTATTATTTATATCTCTTGCATATTTTTTTTTGGTGGTCGAATAAAAGAAGACTTGTCTACTGGGGTGGTACGTCCATGGTTCAGAATAATGGAATGTTAGGCTAATAACATTTCGCCTGTATTACCACTTATGCCGGCAGAGGTTTACTTTAAGTACCTTTAATTCACCGGTCACTATGTAACAGGGAGTCCATTTCCTTGAACCAGGCGCAAATCGAGTCTTCAGACTGGAATTTGAAACCGGAACCCTATGCTCAGCTGTCGTGCTTGCGATCACAAGACAACGAAAACTTATCGCTTCCCAAGGAACGATTAAAGTTAGATGCCTTTTTTCCATCTGCTTCCTGTAACTGTGCATACCTTAAGCGTAACGTTCTTCATATACTCGGTGTTATGCGCGTTCTGCGTGGATCCTCGAACTCGCCGCAGTTCCGACTTCAACAGTTCGCTCAGCTGGGCCATGCGCGCGCACTCGCGCTCTGATTCTGACAGCAGCACCGTCACGTGTTTCACCCTTCAAAACAAGAACAACAAAACTGGTTATTATGCATTGAATGGCTATGGACAGGAAAGTAAATAAGGGACCGCGGAAACCACTATTTAAAAGAGAGTCCGTTACTCCGATCGTTCTGATTACTACATTAATTGATATGGCAACTCAAGAGGTAGAGCTCTACCAATATTCTGGCTTTGGTCTACTCATAAAAAACCCATACAAAATTCAAATAAGCTTGTGTACTAGTAATTTCCGTATACCGTTCAAACGGAACGCAAGCTAGGATCGCAAGGGATATGGGTCCAAATGAGGCATTATAGCTACAAGGTCTTTTGTGAGACACCTTTAACTGTGGTAATTATTTCTATTACTGCTGTTGCTTGCCATGTTGTGTGATCACTCTTTGGGTCATAATCAGGTCGAAGACTTCAATGTGAACCTGTGACTGAAACCTGTTGTAGTTGTCTTGAGAATAAATATCTAATTACCTTTGCTGCTGAGCTTGCAGCCTCCGCTTGAGCTCGGCGATTTCCTGGTCGGGCGTGAGCGCGAACGAGGAGGTGTCCATGGCCTCGTCATCAGGCACACCTTCTTCGAGCAGTCGCTCCAGTGGTACGGGCGACCGTCCGCTAGCACCGCCGGCGTGGTACTGCTTTGATGGAGGTGGCGACGGAGCTGATTCAGATCCCTGGAACACGGTATTTGTTTGTTATTATATAAATAATCAGCCAGTAAAAGTATTGTGATGTGTCAAGTCATGTTCCGAAGACATGACTTCTCATTCATTTCATCACCTGACAAATCTTTTCCACTATGTTGCAGTCAGCTTCCAGTCTTACCGGATACAGCTGAATATCAGTATTATACATGGAGCGACTGTCTATCTGTCTTCCACAACCTAGTTAATGGGTAATAACCAGATTTGTCAAAAGGTTCACCTTTGGCAAGACTGACTGTTAGACTTTCGAAATTCCGACTACCCGTATGTACTGTCAAAGAACTGTTCAAAGTGCTTCCCAAGTCATGGAGAAGTCTCGGTAAGTAATGGAATCAGATTGTCAACTATCCACGAACAACCGAGATGGGTGACCATCCGATATCGTTCATTTGATATACTGAAACGTGAAGGTGTGGTTTTGATCTGAGAAGACTGCTAGGTCTAAGTAAGACGCATAAAAAATACAAAAAAGTGTAGGTACAGGAAGCTCAGTAGCAGATATTAGTTGTAGTCCTATAATAGTTTTACAATTACTAGATAAAAAGTATGACTCATATAAGATTAAAGAAGTAATATAGCAGAGATTTTTTTAATTCCATTGTTTAAATTACCACGTGGAATATAGAGAGTTTACCGTACAACATATTATGTCATATTTAAATACATAGTTGACGTGCACTCAGTACTATGTATAATATCACAACTACAACATTATTTTTAGTATATGCGAAACCTGAATATAGTTTGTTCAAAATAAGTAACTGAATCGATTCCAATAATTTTTAAACCATGTTATATTTTTCCCAAAAATATTTAAAAAAGTTAAAAGTTGGACACCGAGCGACTTTAAGTACCTATCGCAATAATTTAGGTACCTACTGCCAAATTATTATTATCAATGAGCTCAAGACGACGCTGGAGGCGCGTGCTGCGCGGTGACCACGATTTTGTGCGGACAACTAGATAACAGAACAAGCTTATAACTTTGCGTTTTTTCATGATACCGTTTTGAAATTTTGTACATATTTTCTTTACATAAAAATACTAGACACGTGTTTGAGGTTTCGCATATACTAAAACTAATTTTGTATACCAAACACTTAGATTCGTCACAGCAATTCATTGCACGTATTATACACGGCCATACAATGGCTACAATTATTCAACCATTTCTTGTACATTTTATTACATTGACGCATGTTGAGATAACATACTTGCGTAACAATGTGCGTGACCATTGCTACTTTTGTTCTTTTATTATAAGTGTCCATGACCGTGCACATTGAGTTTTATGGTGGCTGTACACTGTCACCGACACACTCCCGTGGCAGGGCGACTGCGAGCGTGTACAGCCAAGCGAGGAACACAGAGGCTAAACGAACGCTCCTATACAACGTGTAACAAATTAAGCACAATACCTCAGACACCCCAATTAGAATATTAAATTATAAGTCTAAAACATCATCCGTAATTAAATACATTTAAACCAAACCTAGTCTTTTTTTTATAAAATAGTTATCCTTATTAAACGCAAAACAAATGTCCAACAACATCCCTGCACACACACTCATGCAATGTTAGCGGCCGACGCGACACGCAAACGAACGTCCGCCAGCTGACCCAGGACCTCATACTCAGCAGTCGGTTGCGACAGATACTATTATAGTAATATTTTTACCTCTCCTTCTTCTCTGGGAATCATAGAAACGTTGATATCCATCTCGCCGTCACTGTTTTCATCCTTCGGTATAACTGGCAACATGTACTGGTTTCTGTTTGCGTCATCGAGTGAGGAAACTGCGACGTTGCCAGACTTCCTCGTCTCTTGAGCGGCGGACAGTTGCTTCTTCAATACTTCAGTCTCCTTCTGAATCTTGGCTTCCAATTCACTGATTTGAGTTTTGTAGCATTGTGTTAGTGTGGAGACCTGTAAAATTAGGTGTATTTAAAACATTTGTAGGTATTGCTACTGATACTGTTAGCCTGTGTCATCCCGCTTCTGGACAAAGGCCTCTCTCCATAACTTCCAAATTCTTCGATCCAGGGCCATTGTGGACCACTGGTCGTTAGTTTTGTCCAGCTCGTCCCGCCTCCATTTTGTAGGTACATTTATAAAAATAACGCTTAATTAATTTCATATACACTGAAAATAGGTTGTTGCCTACACAATACACATAACATCACGCCTGTAATTCTCGGGTTAGGGAGAGGTGTACCTACAATACTCCCACATTTCGCCAGTTATGTTTAAGTCTCATATAATAGGAGACGAGCCTATTATCATCAACTGGACACAAATCCAGACTCCATGGCTGCTATTGCGAAATTCCGGATGGAACAACCCAGTAAAGCTTTGCCCAACCAAGGAATCGAACCCACATACCTCAGCAGTCGCTTGCAACCACTAGACCAATGAGGCAGTCAACACATATAGTATCTTCCGCTATTTGTGACAGTTTCAATAATACTAGTTATTCTGAAACCAACTTTATTTGTAGAATTTATAGAATTGATATTTGTATGTAAAGTAATAATATAAGTAGACGTCGTTGATTGCTACCTCACCTGCAACTTATTCTGTGTCCTCTCGGACTCAATTTGCTGCGACAGTCGCGCGAGGTCGGAGTGTAGGCGAGTGGTCCTCTGTTGCGCCCGCGCTGCTTCACTGGTGGCTTCAGTCAAACGCCTTCGAATGCTCTCTGCTTCCGAGGTTTTTTCAGCAATCTGTTCCCTAAAAAGTAATGATGCTTTAAGCCTGTATTTAGAAACTATTTTTTTCACGGTTCTTATTGTAGCTGAAGTCTGAAGCTCATACTATACTAATGCATAATTATTAACTTAAATATATAATCTTTCTAGTCTGGTTTATGACTTAGACAATATGATGAAGAGATAGCATTTCTGGGATCGGATTTCCAGTCTAATAAACTTTTGTACAACATAATAAATATGGTGAAGGTATTGTACCATATTATTGAATTTTTATAACATTCAGTTCAGTCCTCGTTAAGTTTTGTATAAATAAGAACACAATAAACGAACACAAATAACTATGTACGTAAGTAATTGATATAATAGCTCTAGATGACCCTATCCTATAGAGACTAAAGGCGTTGTACAAAAGCGAAACAACTGCTGATTCAATGAAAAATGAAAAAACATGTTTTTTTTGTTTGACTCGCATGTGCCATATTTGTTTGTGACAGAAAAACATTTTTGTTTCAACACCTATTTACAACAACAAATAAACTTTCAGTAATTTTAAACAGAGTTCGTTTTTGATCACATTTGTTAAAATTACAAAAAGCTAGTCCCAATGACATCTGAAATATTTAAAATGATAGAAAAATGCGATTTCGTAACCATAAGAGTTCATTCATTGACTGTTCTCTTATTAAGATAATCATCTTTTTGGTCCTGGTTTAATTATAAAACTTTCCAACAATAGTTATTTTTGCTACTAATACCTACAATATTATCGCTCATTACTTCCGCTTGGTAAAAAAATTACTAGATAAAGCAACAATATATTATTAGCTATAGTATATTTCAAATGCTGTTTGATATAAAATAATAAATAATCAAGCAGGAAAAATCGTATCTTTTAAATTCATCATCTGCCAAGCCATCTTGCAAATACATGATGGGGTCGGCTTCTAGTCTAACTGAATGCTGCTGAATACCAGTATTTTACATGGAGTTCAAAATAATAATATAAATGTACATACTGTGCCGTTGTTAGTTTCGCTGTTAATATTTCTATCTGTGCTCTAAGAGCTGCAGCCTCTTCTTTCAGTTGCTCTTCTTGACTATGGTCCACGGTTTGGTTTTGACGTAACACTGCTTGAGCTCGCACCTAAACACAAATACATAAATATATAATACTAAAATTAGCAGTTAAGTGAAGCCCATTTGCATCGAGAACGTACCTTGTAACTAGTATACTCAGTTTTCAAGTCCGCCAATTCTATGTTAGTAATTTTCAATTTTTCATTAAGTTCCGAGCATTTGAACTCCAATTTCTTAACCCTATTGTTGAGTTCAGCTTTATCTTCGCCTAGAGCCATTATAACCTTTTCTTTGTCGGTAAGCAATGACGTCATTTCTAGGTCTGACTCCTCATTCTTTCTCTTTTCATCTTCAAGGTCTTGTTCTAGTTTGGATATGATGGTGTTCTTCATTTGAATCATGTTGTCCTTATCTGTCCCATCTTCGATTGCGTGCTGTAGCTCTTCTTTGACCAGCCTGTTTTGTCTCTCCTCAGTCTTTATTTGCTCCTCCAGCAGTTTTATTTGTGTTCTCATTGCTGTGATTGTTCCTTCTTGAGTGTCTATTGTTGATTCCATCTATAATTTAAAAGTAAACTTAGAAAGCATTTCTTTTAATTTCCTCATATATAATAGTTATGTTTATACTGTAAAACCTACCTGCATCATTTTCTTCTTACTTTCCTCCATCTTTGTCGAAAGCTCCTTCATGGACCTTTCATAGTCCTCCATTTCAAGACTCAATACATTTTTCTTCTTGACGTCGCGTCGAGCTTTCTCCAGATTGTCTTTTGTTGCTTTGTGAGCTTCCATCTCAGTTGCTAACTGTTGTGTTTTCAAAGCTAATTCCGCTGAATTATCAAAAATATAAAAGTTTTGTTACTTATTTGCCAATCCATAAATAAAGATTAAATTAATTTAAAAAAAATATGTTACCTTTTAACTTGTCTAAATCCGTTGTAACATTTTTCGCAGCTTCAAGCGCAGCAGTTAATGTTTTCACTTTTTCTTCAAGTTCATTATTTTCAGTTAGATTTACAACTGTGATTTCTGTTTTGGAGCTATCAGTTTCATCTGTAGAGTTATCAGCTTTGCTCTCACTCAACAACTTCTCAAGTATAGCTTTATCTTTTTCTGTTTGCTGCATCTGAGTAATGGTCTCATTTAATTTCTTCTTCAGCTTTAAAGCAAATATCCGCAACTTCGTGTATCTGTAAAAACTAATTTTTATTTAATGTTACAAAATAAAGCACAAAATCACGGACACCACGAAATAAGTTCCGGTCTCATACTTTTCTTCAAATGTTTCATCTAGGTCTTTCATTCTAGAATGTTCTTCAGCTTTAGATATGGTAGATGTAGACATATCTTCATTTGGTAACTCTGCTGTAACAAAAGTTACACAATTTAAGTAATCTTCATTGATTAGTTACGAAACAAATTTTTAAGTACCATTTTTATGGCGTTTTCTTGTTCTATAGATAAGAAAACGTGAGGGTGATTTACCTGAAGTCATTTGCTGTTGTTTTAGCTTTTCAATTTCTTCTTTCAAAGTGGCTATAATGTCATCTTTTTGTGACAAGTTTTTCATAGTGTTATCCATGTCAGCATTCAATTGTTTGGCAGTTTCAATCTTTTCATTAGTCTTCTCCTCCGCATGCTTTAAATCACTTTCGAGACCTTCATTCTTTTTTAGTAGTTCAACTTTCTCTTGGTTAATATTTTCTCGATCTTTCTCCAAAGTCTCTACCAGCTTCTCCATTTCAGAAACAGCTTTCTGCAGCTTAGATATGGCCTCGCCACGCTCTTTGAGTGCCTGATTGATTTCTTTCATTTCATTCAACAGTTCCGTATTTTCAGACTTATAGCTTGCTAATTTAGATTTAGCATCTTCATATTCAGCAATAAGGTTATCGAATTCCTTAGATTTGGTTCGTGCATCTTTTATTTCCGATAAAAGCGAAGCATTTTCCTGTTTATAGGCAGCCAGCTTGGTCTCTAATTTCACAATGTCAGTCTGTAAAGACACATTCAAATCGGACAAATTGTCGTCTTTCGGCTGCTCCAACGAAAGTTTTAAAGTTTCTACTTCCTCTTTCAATAGTCCATTCAAGTCTTGTAAACCTTCATGCTCTTTCTTCAGCAAGTTGAACTGTTCCTGCTGAGCCATGAAATTACACTTCAACATGTTAATCTCACTCTCTTTTTCTGCTTTGAACTTGATCTCAAAAGTAGATTTTTCTTGTGTTAGCAAGTCCAATTGAGATTTTAAAGACTGTAATTCTGTTTTTGTTTTAGATAGTTTGTCTGATAAAACCTTGTTTTGACTCTCAAGCTCAACAACATTATCTCTGGCGTTTAGTTTTTCTTTTACTAAAATTGATTTTTCACTCTCCAAAGCTCTAACTTGCAAGTTCAACTTGTCAAGCTCATCATTATTTTGTGTTTGATTATGCAGTCTGTCATTTAATTTGGCATTTTCCTTTTTCAAAGTTTGGATGGATTTCTGAAGTTCATTGAATTGATGAGTAACATCATTTAACTTTTGAGTGCATTCATTTAGGTTTTCCTTCAGTAATTTATTTTCGTCTAGTTGACCTATCTTTTCGTCCAAATCAGCTATTAGTTTGATGTTTTCATCTGCACTGTTTCTTAGTTGCTGTTCTAAATTAGACACTTGGTCTTTTAATACCAAATTCTCTTCAGTTAAGACAGTTATTTGAGAATCTGTAATACTAGTATCCATTTTAGATAGTTTTACTTCACCAAGTTGTTTTTCTAATTCTGAGAGTTTTGCTTTTAAAGA
This sequence comes from Noctua fimbriata, assembly GCA_905163415.1. Classification (NCBI taxonomy): domain Eukaryota; kingdom Metazoa; phylum Arthropoda; class Insecta; order Lepidoptera; family Noctuidae; genus Noctua; species Noctua fimbriata. Next base: position 12,598,134 of record LR990922.1, on the reverse strand, counting down.
CAGGTTCTCGCTGTTGAGTTCATTAATTTGATTATCAAGTACTTTTGATGCCTTTATAATATCATTTTGCCATTTAGGAATATTTTCTGAATATTCTTTAACTGTTTTGGTTAGAATAAATCTAGAATTCTTCAACTGATTGATACAAGTAGCACATTTCAAAATTTTGTCTTTGTAGCTCCTCAACTTCACATTTGCTTTTTCTTTTTTAGCTTTTTCAGACTCATACAATTCCTTTGTCTCATTAAATTTAGCTTCATACTCTACATTGCTTTGAACTTTAATTTCCAATTGTTGGATTTGAGACTGTAATTCATCAATTTGTTTTTTATAATGGTCTTCTGAAAAATAAAGAGGTATTTAATAAAAATTACCTTTAAAAATACTCATCCATTTTTAAAGCAAGTAATTAGGTGAAGTAATTCAGCATCAAACATCAAATATTAAAAAAAATTACCTGTATTGACACTTTCTTCTAATTTCTTCAGTTGTTCTCTCTGTTGCATTCCAATATTGTTGAACTCTGCTGCACTAGCTTCAAACTCTGTGAGTTGGTTCAACAACTGCTCATTTTCTTCTAACAGGCGATTGTTCTGTCTTCTAAGTGAAGTGACTTCTATATCAAGATCAGATAACTTCTGATTAATATCTGATATCTTGTTATCTTTTATGATTAAATCAGATTTGTAAGTGTTAATGTTTTCCTCATAGTTTACACACTTAGTGTTAAGTGCTTTTATCTTGTTTTGAGCAGAATCCACTTCAGTTATAAAGTTCAGTTTTTGTTCTGTCAATGAATCAACAAGTTCTTGCAGAGTTTTTATGTTCTCTGTACTTGCTTTTTTTTCCTTCACACATTTTTCAAGTTCAGTTTGCAACTCTGTAAACAGTATAAAGGATGTGAATAATCACATCACATCACATCATTTTCAAAGAGAAAATGAGTTATTTATTAATTAAATTATTTGAAACCAAACGAAATTAAAATAAATACCTGATTTGGCTTGTTTAGCTTTTTGAGCTATAACCAATAAGCCTTTACACTTGATTATTAGGTCATCTCTGCTCAGATCATCAAATGGGGACTTTTTAAGACCACTATCTTGGGGCTAGAAAAGTAAATAAACTTTAACAAACCAAAAACATTAGTTTAAATTTTAAGTTTTATTTTATTTTACTTTGAAGTACGTTTTACATAGTACTTTATCAGGGAGGTCTTTAACAGACCCTATTAAAAATGAAAGAAATATCACAAGTGTACATGTATACTTTTAAATAAGTAAATGTTTACTTGTCAAGGACAGGATGTTATCACCGTATACGTAAGCAGTAACGAAACTTGTGTGTATACAAAATTGATTGTAGCGAAAAGAATTCCATACACCAAGCACTGTTATTTTAAGTCCTTGATGGAATATTGTACTTGAAACATGAGTTTACGTGTGTGCTGCTATAGAGTTCTACTATAAAATAGTATGTTTGTTAACAAACCGATGACTCTGGATGATCCATGGCGGAATATTTAGAAGTTGAATCTCATTCTTGAAATGAAAATGAAGAGCTTTATAGTATAACACTGGTACATGCAAAGAAATAATATGGCTTTCTGTAATTTTTTCTAATAAATTCACATCAAAAATTCACAATCACAACCCACTCTAACAAGAACGTATATTATGTCAAAATAACGTCAATGTCATTCGCGTCGTCAGCATATTGCTAAACGTCACTGCCAAACTTTTAGGGTGGCTACTACTCGGCTCGACTAAATAACACGGTACACCATTTGATTGATGTAGTATTCTTTGGGAAGACAATAGACGACCAACAATTTTACGACGACAAGTTTCACGAAATAAAATGTATGAAGTTGTTAGTATTTTAAAGTATAAACAAAATTTTAGACCTTACTCGACAGTGGCGCCATCTGGTGAGCTAAAAAACGATAGCCCTCATTGCGTGAGGCTCCACGAGCACAAGAAAGGTGCATTGCTTAGCGCGTAGTCTTTTAATTTAATATCTGATTACTTGACTCTGGTTACTGCAACTTACTAGCCTCTATCCGTCGGCGCTAAGCAAGGCATCCGTATCTGTCACTCTTGTTAGTGCGTACGTACACTTAGCCTTAGGTTAGGTTCAATAGAACTGTGTCGGTGAACTGTGAACGGTGCCGCGCGTCAGAGCTCAGAGGTAGGAAGTGCTACATCAACATTGGTTACATCAGACTTGCTATTTATTAATTAAACGGACTGGAAGTTCCAGGTGGATGTGCATTTAGTTAGTCGATTATGTCGCTAATGTCATAAAATTCTATTACGTAGTGCTCCTCTAATTTATAGTGTAATGGCGGCTCTAGTCATCACTGCTATCGTTTCATGTGTGTGAATGATTAAATTAATAAGTTTTGTAGAAAATATGTGTTTTTAAGTGTTGTGATTAATTGAAATGTGATAAAATCTCGTATACTATTATTTCATCGACCCTTATAATTCTATAATTTTCCAGGTAAGCGAAAAATGTGTGTTTGATATTCAAGCAATATCTTTTTGTCGCATTCGTAAACCTCTACGGGGCGCGTCCATGAGTAATATTGTGGCTTACTTTACTTTTATTTTATCACAACGTCAAGTCTTGTCAAAAGTCCGGCTTGTTGTGTCCATAGATTTTAATGAAAATGTACCTAGCTTTGAATGAAAAGTGTAGCGTGACACTTTGATGATACATTCTTGGTACGAAGTATGATCGTAGGATATTGTTACGAATGAAATATTCTGTAATGATGATAAATTCTGTATGAACATACATAACAGCGTCTTGTTAAGTTCTTGTTGTAGTAGACTGATCTTATTTCTTGCGCATGTAGAACGGGCAAAAGAAGACGAAATGTCGAGTGACGAGGATAAACCACCTGCGCCGCCGGTCCGGCTCACTAGCAACCGCGCCACGGACCGTGGCGACTCTGTAGCCTCAGTGGACATGAGGCCTCTTCCAAAAGGTAACAAATCTTGGCAGCTATCCAGTTAATTCATGTCTAATTTGAATATGTATTGTATCCACCAACCAATTGAGTTAATAGTTTGTAAACAATAGACAGACCAAAAGAGGAATCAACTACAATTAGAAGCCCAGTGTCTTTATGGGCTGACCTAGTGGTTCTTTTGCTTGTACTGACTTATTTACTATATCAAATCTTAGTACATGTTACAAATGAAATTTAAACCAATGTAGTGCTTGCTCTCTTAATGATTGCCGATTGTTTCAGAACCTGATGATGGTGGCGATAGGAAGAAGAAGACATTGAAGGCTAAAATTAAAGGCTCTAAAAGTACTGCTCACAATGACAACAAACCTAATATTAGCTATCCAACTAATTTTGAACATACTGTTCATGTGGGCTTTGATGCAGTCACTGGAGAGTTTACTGTAAGTAACTTTATAGTATTTTATGATAATAGTGTGTTATGATAATAGTCACCCTGAAAACATTATACTTCCAACCATATTGGGTCTCCGGGGAAAACCCATGACACATCAGTGTACCTTTCCATACCCCCACACCAAATATTCATTGCACTAATATTGTGATGTGGAATTTTTTAGGTATTGACTGACTGTAATTAGAAACTAATTTGTTTAATGCAGTCCTGTAGTTTTGGTACTATGAGTAACCTATAACCCCTTTTGAATCGGGAATGTATAGACCATGAATTTTGTACAACCCAAATAAATTAAAAAAAAAATTATCCATAGTGTAAGGATCCGACTGCACTAATGCACCTTTGATGCAATATTGTGACTGTCATATTCTTCTAGCTTTTCACTAAATTATAACTCGTTCTGGTGTCCCTGTGGAAACTAATTATATATATTTAAATCCAGACCCTAATAATTATAACTATTAACAAAAAAAGAGTGAGCTTCTTGCCTAAACACAATGCCTCACAGCTTTGATGCTTTGCTTTCTTATAAAAGTGGCATATCAAGTATTTTTATTTGACATTTCATTTTAATTATTCTTAGTTGTTTACAAGTAATTCATAGCAAACCTGGGGTTATAAATAACTAGAGATCAAATTCTTTATAACAATAATTTTAGCTGCATTCAAAACCAATGATTATTGTCATTTTTAATGTAAACTAACTTCTTGATTATAAAATATTCTATTGGTAATTAGTTAAAAAAGTATAATACAAGCATGTTTATGGTAGAGAATGTACCTATATTTAGAATTACTATGGGTTAACACCATGGAATGTTTATAGACCATCGTTGTTGAAAACTGTGTGATGGTGACTTAGCTGTCTGTTTGTAATAAAATGTATTTAAAACTAAAACAGTCCTTAAGGAACAAGTAATAATATCATGTAATTGAGTTCCATGTATTACCGCTTTTGTTTCAAGCTGCCTATGACAGTAAGTAATAGCTTATATTATTATATGTTTAGTACATTGTCACATTATCCCTGTTGTAATACATAATGTGATAATGTGCATCTATTATTAATATTTTGTTCACCCAATCCTTGCATTATTTATTTATTTGTTTTTAGTTATTTTTCATGTTTACTCTATTTTTGTGTAAAATGCAAATCTATGTGTAGCATGCTTAGTCTACTCTCTGTATAATACCTTTTAGTTTAGGATGTTATAAAATTCATCTTCTCTAGTTCCCGCTTTAGTGTCATACTTCAGAATAAATACTATGATAGTATCATTATGTAGGTACAGTACATTATGTTAAGTAATAATTTCTTTATTGTAGAAATATCTCACAGATGAATTGCTTGGAGACATTCATTATTCCTAGCTGTTTACTATAAACTTAGTATTATGTTGTGTACATAAAACTTTTATGTAATACTGCAGGCAGTTGTAGATCTATTACTATCACATTTAAGAGTTTTGAGACAAGTATTTTGCATGACTTATCTATTACTTCAAACAAACTTGTTGATCTATATCCTTGCTACAATTTACAGTTCAACAAATGTGGAAATATTCTTGCGCTTGTACGAGCATACATTTGTCAAACCAGAGGGTAGTTTTTCAATTTTCACATAAAGTTGTTTAGTGGGGCCAATGGCCATGAGCAGAAACGATACCAAAATTCGAGTTTATCTCTGTGTACAAGCGCACTTACGCTTTATAAATGGCTAAAAACCATAGAAGTTTTGATTAAACTTTGCATGTTTATTTTACTATGTCTCTGCAACATTCTGAGTGTACGATGGTTGTTCTAAGGGCATGCCGGAGGCGTGGGCGCGGCTGCTCATGGCCGCCAACATCAGCAAGCAGGAGCAAAAGAACAACCCGCAGGCCGTGCTGGACGTGCTCAAGTGGTATGACGCGTCCGCCACGCAGCCACCGCCTTCCAAATACATGACGTCTGCGCAGATGCACACTACACATTCAGGTTAGAAACCAAACTTTTAAAACAAGTAACATGATACGTATTGTATTAACATTGTCTTGAATAAAATCCAGTTTAACTTTAAAATATTTCTAACGCAATGTTGTTTAAGCCTTTTTTTCTCTGATGAGATGGAATTGAGGCTGAGAACTCAATATTGTTGCTTGAGCCTTTTTCTTTCTGATGGCATATCATCTTAACTTTAATTCCAACTATTTTGTCTACAGGTTCGTCAGTGTCCCGAGTTTCCTCTAGCAGTCCGTCGTCGTCGACCCCCACGGATACGGAACACCCCGAGCCTCCACCGCCGCCCCCCTCCCGACCCGACCGCACCAAAAGTATTGTACGTATCAGTTTCGTGCGCATCGCATATTCTCTCTATTGTATTATTGATACTTTAAGAGGTCGGCTAGACCAGTCGTGCTGAAAATTGAGTTAGACAGTCACAAGCACCAAAATGTATCCCTACACTTGTTCAGTGAGTCGTCTTAGGGGCGGATTTGTAGGAATTGGAGTATATACGCTTAGGGGCACTATGAGCATAAAGAAAACAAAAAAGAAATATTTATTTTCTTTGACGGACTTATTATTATCATTATAAGCCTATATCGTCCCACTGCAGGGCAAAGGCCTCCCTTCCCTCCTTTCACATTTCGCGGTCTAGTGCGATTGTAGGCCAATCCTTTGCGAAAGAGTCCAGCTCATCCCGCCATCTCCTTCTGGGCCTGCCACGTTGTGATTGCCGGACTTAATTTTTTTTTTTAGTTTTGTTTCGTTTTAGAAGGCCCATAATTCAGAAACGGTGCGTCGGACGACCATGCGTCTAAGAACCTAAATGGTTTCTATGGTCTAGGTCAACCCGATACTGCAATAAAATTGGGAAATTTCAGGAAAAAAAATTAACAATTTTCTAAGTCCGTAATTGTTTCTAAGTCCATAGCGCCCCTAAGGCTACACTCCAACCCTACACTTAACAACTTTTCATAGTGATTTTCTCCTACTGTGTTGATTTTAATTTTATGGTGTTACAAACACAGTATTTTGAAATCCATCAAATAATGAAATAAGTAGAAAATCGCTTTTGAATTTTGCTTAGCGTTGGTTTATCTCTGTCTACATGTTACTGCTCCTGACTGTAAAAGACGTTTTATTTAGCAGTGTATGAATACACTGCTAAATAAAACGTATTTGTACACTGTGTATGTGTGATTGCAGTACACAAAACCGATTGAGGAGGAAGAGGCTCCGCCCCCAAGGCCCGCGCCTGCACCCGCGTCTCCCCCGCATGTACCGCATCCTGCTCTTACCACACACTCGGTAAGTCACTTAAATTCTTTTACCAATACCTAACTTATATTAAAACATGTAAAGTCCAATTTCATTTGTTATCAAATTGGATTCGCGCTACTGTGGTTTGCATGAGTTTTTTTTTGTATCTAATGTTAGGGTATTATAATAGTTTTCCTCCTAATATATTTTTAATACTGTTTAAACTTCGTGTAAATTTAATTTTGAATAATAATATTGGGTTTCCTCAAATACTACAATTATGCTTAAGTCACGTAAGTTCAATTAAAATACTAATTTCTATTATTTGGGGTATCTACAAAAGGCCTAATCGAGATGCCCATTTGGTGACGAGGGTGACGAGGACGACAATACACTCTTCAAGTTCAAAACATCGTAATGATATTCTTTCAAGTCGTTATGCAATAAAGCCAGCATGAAAGTCAGAACGATCGAATTTTAGCAATGGGTGAAATGTTTGTTGTTTGTCGTTCTTTCACGCAGCAAAAGAGAAACTGCTTGACGTGAGACTTGAGACATTTTATGAACCGAAGGCTAACATAGGTTGCCTTGTAGGCCTTGTTTCCAGCAACGCGGCGACGAGTGGAGCGTAGAGGATACGTACGGAAATTACCGTGATTGATCGAATCAATGTTATCTCCTCCCCGCTCCGCTTGTCTACGCCTTGATGGAAGGCAAATCATGTCCCGCAGAAATTCTTGTCAGGAGAGACGTGTGTCTAAGCTAGTACATAATATATAGAGGTCTCCACAGATCTGCAGTCGAGCGGAGGTGGGTTCTGGCGCGGTGCTGGATCGCAACAAGAACCCGGCGGGCGCGCCGCAAACGCCCCCGCCGCACGCGCCGCACCCCCCGCACGTACCGCACGCGCCGCCGCCGGCGCCTAATGGCGCGCAGACCAATACAGAAACTGGGTATGAACTCATCATCATCTTCTTGCCCAGGTCGCATTTTATTTGGAGTCGATGAAACACGTTTTTTTCTTCCATTCTCCCCCGTAAACCGTCACCCTATCATTTAGTCTTTTTTCTTCCCTATCGTTCCTCACACAGTCCATCCATCAAGATTATGAACAGGTATGAACTCTCAGCTAAAACTCTAAAGCATTCACTTCAACTAAACCATTTACAGGCACTTTTGAAGTGTCAAGGAGTTGGTCAGTTACTCAGCAAGTTGAAGCTAGTTGTTCGTTCCAAAACATCTCTATGTACAACCATGGTTCTCTAATTTACGAAAATGTTAATAAAAAATCCAATTTACAGAAGAGCAACGGCCCAGCAGCAAAGGAAAAAGAAAATGACTGATGAAGAAATATTAGAGAAATTAAGAACTATTGTTAGTGTTGGTGACCCCAATAGAAAATACACCAAAATGGAAAAGATTGGCCAAGGGTAAGTCATACAGACAGTCAACAAAACTAACAAAAGACAGACATATTTTCGGAAGTATGAACCCTACCTCTTTGACATTAAATCATAATTTGCTTCGTTCTTCCGTTCCAGAGCGTCAGGTACAGTGTATACGGCGATAGAAACGTCGACGGGGATGGAGGTAGCAATCAAACAAATGAACCTTAGTCAGCAGCCGAAGAAGGAGCTGATCATCAATGAGATCCTCGTCATGCGGGAGAACAAACATAACAATGTAGTCAACTATCTTGACAGTTATCTAGTTAATGAAGTGAGTATTGGAGATATTTTTTTTTGTGAGAATAGGTGTGTGTCTTATAGAACGGGAAATAGGGTAAAATGTTCATCATCCTTCATTGAAATGGGAGGACCTTCGACGAGTGTTGTCTAGTGAACTACAGCCCAATGGTTATTGTGAGTCTGTTGTATGCAGAATGTATATCCTAATCTTGCGGATAACTCAACTTGTGCGCGATGCAGGAGTTTGACGCCAGATATGTTGCGTAGTTGGTTTGTGGCGTCGTTTATGCCGCGACAGTTTTAACTGGACCTGTATATTATGGCGAAAATAGCCGCGCATCGAGGACCATCATTATTATATTTATTTCTCTGCTGCTAACGAATAATTTGGCATGGTGCTCGACATTATATGGTTGAATATCATAGATTCTAATCATGACTTCCATGCAAATTACTTACGAGGTAGTTTGACGTCAGATGATGAATTATTTTGGTAGCGCGAGTGAGGATTGTGTCACGTGAATACAACATAATTATGATGTGACGCTGACGTCATGAAACAGGAGAATAATGCGAATCCCCTAATATTGCTACGAAACCACACGACACACGACTACGAAAATATTAATTATGCTTTATTTTGGTACACGTATCAACACTTTTCGTTTTACTCTTGTAGGAGTTATGGGTGGTAATGGAATACTTAGCGGGCGGCTCGCTCACGGACGTGGTGACGGAGACGTGCATGGACGAGGGCCAGATCGCCGCCGTGTGCCGCGAGGTGCTGCAGGCGCTGCACTTTCTGCACACCAACCACGTCATACACCGAGATATCAAGTCCGACAACATACTGCTCGGGTTAGATGGACAAGTAAAGCTGAGTGAGTATCGTACTATGTGCTCCTTCTTTTAGAACGCACCAAGCGAAAAAGATGTAATTTGTTTCGTTTCGGTTGGGACGACGCGACTTTATTCACTTTTATTGCATGGATGTTAAACTTCAGTGCCAGAAACCCACCTGGTGGGTTCACTCAAGTCGCACTTGCGATGCCAGGGACCCACCTGGAGGGGGGTCCACTACTCACTTGCAACACGTATTGGTGGGGCGGCACATGTGCGACTTGAAACACGGGTGGACACGAATGTGTGCCTTTCCTGACCGGCTCGATAAGTGTGATCGCTCTCTAACTTGTCTGATGTTATTCATTGAAGATTTGTTAGCTTGACAGAACTTAGTCTATATTAACATTACGCCAGTTTTATTTTCGTCACATGTAGGAGCGTGTCTATTAATATAAATCGAGCTTCGGGTTACTACTGAGAAAAGATTATATGGGTATCAAATCTAGGAGCCCATTCTCAGCTTGCCTGCTTGCAGTTAATACACCAACGATACGATACTTTTTCTACTCTGATATCAAAATAAATAACCACAATATATTGTTACAGCTGACTTCGGTTTCTGCGCCCAAATATCTCCTGAACAAAACAAGCGGACGACGATGGTCGGCACGCCTTATTGGATGGCGCCTGAAGTTGTCACGCGGAAGCAGTATGGGCCTAAGGTTCGTTATATTACTTACTAAAAACTATACCCTGCCGTCTCTGATGAAAGTAAAAAATATGTTTAATTTCGAGCTGCTGTAGACCTCTTCGCCTGAAGGATGAAAGAATAGGCCTGCTGATACTGAAGAGTGCCCTTGCTAGCCATGACGGATGACATATAAGGGCGGATAAACCTGATTCATCCTTTATGTTCCATATACAGGGTGGAGGGGACACCGACGCGAAAATGTTTACCACGTATTCAGTACATCATTCTGACCAATGAAAAATTTTTATGTGGCAATTTTTTTTTAAATTACGTGTACAAACTTTTCATTGGTTTAAAAAAAAATGCTGTTCCATACATTGTAACTGTGTAGGTATTTACTTTTGTAGGAAACAACAGATTTTTGTTTTTAATAACCGATAAAAAAATACTGTCTAATGTACTGACGTGGTAACCATTTTCGCGTCGGTGTACCTTCCACCCCGTATTTTATTTATTTCTTTATACTGTTTTTATGAATTCTGAAAATACTAGCATTCAACTTCATAAACATGTTGGAAAAAGATTAGATAATTGATGAAATTGTGTTTATGAATGTTAAATTGTCCAGTAGCGATTTAATTGTCACTACTGAGGTGTTAATTTGCAGTAATGGATATCTGTATTAGCAACTCGAGCCACGTGTATTACATTAACACTTTGACATCAAGTTATAGCATGTTTTGTTATGACATAATCTTTAGGGACTAGCTTTTACCTGCGAGTTCGTTCGCGTGGATGTCGGAAAGGAATGTCACGAGTGCAGCTTTCTTGCTTTTAAGGAGTTTTTTTTTCACAAACGTCTTTACCTCTTACGTATAGCTGTATAACATTATGTTATTTACGTTCAGGTGGACGTATGGTCATTGGGTATAATGGCGATCGAAATGATAGAGGGTGAGCCGCCATACCTGAACGAGAACCCGTTGCGCGCGCTGTACCTAATAGCGACGAACGGCAAGCCGGACATCAAGGACAAGGAGAAGCTCAGCACAGTGTTCCAAGACTTCCTCGACCAATGCCTCGAGGTGGACGTCGAGAGACGAGCCACCGCACTCGACTTACTAAAGGTACGATTTTATTTTTCTTCTCTTGTGTTGACCCCGTTAAAAGTAAGGCAAAGCAGACAACTAATAGTGATGAAGTGTTGGTAGAAGTTACAATGATAAGTTCCTGAAGTCTGAACATGATGCTCTCTACCCAAAAGTAATTGAAAACGTGTTGTTACAGCACCCCTTCCTCAAAATGGCGCGGCCGCTAGCGTCGTTAACGCCTCTGATCATGGCGGCCAAGGAGGCGGCGAAGGGACATTAGCGCAGGCCGGCGGCGCCGCCCGCGCCGACACACTAGCGCCCTCAGTGCCTGTGGACTACACGCACGGACCACGAGACTGTGAACCTTGTGGACACCTGTGACGAAACCTTATTAGAGCAATACCTATTTTAAATGTAAAACTGCTGCCCGTTGAATATAATAGAGGTAATATTTTTACAAGAAAGAGATCGATAATAAAGTGCAGTCCACTAACTATAAATCATCGTAGTGTTGTGTAGTAGCGATATTAATTGTTCTTTTAGCGAGGTGATCTCTGATTGACGTGTTTCTCTTGACTGTTGTACGCTAAGATCGGATAGTGTAGATAGATATTAGAAGTTTAGGTACGAATATTTGAAATAATACGAAATATTATAGCTGCAAACGAAGACTGGCAGATGTTTAGGCGACCTTGTAAAGTATAAATAGTAGAGTACAGTAGAGGCGTTACGTTAGTATCGGTTCAGCTTATTCACTGTGATGCTAGTTGTTGAGGCAGTTGGCGGAAACACTTCAATACAGAGCGAAGCACGCGGCGGCGCTCGCGCGTGCGGACTGACTGGGGACGACTGAATGGAACTTTCATTTCATTCTGTTTTATGTGTATTCCTATTTCGAGATATTTTTATTATTTTAATGTTTGTTAGAGCATTGATTGGTACATCTACTAAGCATTTGATCGTGCACTCAGTGCGGTTCGTATAATTTGTATCACGTATTAAGTATATCGAGACACTGATGGCTTCTGCTGCTTCTTTGCTTTCGATAGTTACTATGTAGTTAGTGATAGTTTTATGTATGATAATTGTTAATTTATTTAAAATCGCTTATGGCTTCTAATTTACGTTTTGAGATTATATTATTATTATTGGTAAAGCAGTTAGTTCGATATTCTTCTAAATTGATTAATTTACTTGGTATATTGTTAAAGAAATACGCCAAAAATATTCTCATTAGACATTGGACGCGTGACGTAATCATTATTTTACATTGTCATTTTGAAGAGCATTTTATTGTTAGTCATGAGGTGAAGCATTTACATAGTATTAAGTTTAAAAAGTCTATTCAGCTGATTTATATTAGCAAAGAGAAAGAGAAAATATATCGGTGATCGTCTCCTTTATGGCACAAACAGTAAGTATTTATTAGAGCAAGGAATAAATAATTATGTGTGCAGAACAATAGATTTTAATAAATGATAGACTTAGATAATTCATGATCGATAGAGTTACGTCATTACGCATTATTGTTACGACAATAGTAGGAAATATAGGATTTCGTAATATCCATTTATTTGTATTAAATCATTGAAGTATTTTAATTACATTTATTTGTAAGACTTGCAAGATGTCTCTCTGCTTTTACTGTTTAGGTTGTGCCGACAGACGCTGTTAAATTTTGTTTTATTTTGATATGTATTCATTATTTTAAGTGTGTGAGAGTAGAGTGAGTGTATGGGGACGTGTATGATGTGACGAGTCGGGCGGAGGCTGCGGCACAGGCAAGCCTCATGTAAATTGTACAGACACAAGTTAGAAAAGAGTAGAACTACTCATTGACAATATGAACGTGACCAATTTACGCTATGTAGAATCTGTGCAGTCCAGGTTGGTGCATTATGTATGACTTGCTTTTATTTCAAATTTATATCATTTTTTATACAGGGTAGAAGTGACACCCACGCTCAAACTGTTACCACGTATTCAGTACAGTCACGAGCACCAATATGTATACACTTTCCTAAATTTAAAAGCAATTTTTGGTAGAAATAATCAGAACAGTAGAAAAAACACTTTTAAAGTTATTAAGTGTTTACATATTGGTACTCGTGACTGTACATCATATCCACATAGAAATTTATCCGCGGTAATATAAAAGAAAATCGGCTGTTATGTACATTTTGAATGTGTAGGTATAGCACTTTTGTTAACGGTAACAACAGTTTTTCTTAAGAAAAATGTCTTTGGTAATGGTAAACATTTATGCGTCGATGTCTTTTCCACCCTGTATATTTTAAACAATAACTGGATGATTTATATCAAATAAATCAGTTGAGATCTTATTTGACATATCTTCATGTAACAATGTCAAAAAGTCTATTGGTATACTTCCTTTCTGACTTAAGGACAATTTTTAATTTGTTTATTTTTTTGAATAAGTACTGAAATATTATTTTTAATTACATTTCAGTTCATTTTATTTAAAAGATAATAAAATATATCGTCCACTGACCATTATGACGCAGTTATAAGTAATTCGCACAATAGACTCATGTAGATAGTATTCAAATTTGTATAATAAGGTTATCAAACACTATAATACGGCCTAAAACTACATGTTTTATTCGTGATTAATGTTGCAAAGCGATGATATTTTAACAAGTTCATAACAATGAGTACCGACTGCACCAACCCATACCAAATTGTGCAATAATGTAGAAATGTAAAAATTTTAGCCAAAACTTCAAGAGAGCTTGAACAAAGTTATTCAGTATCTATATTACTAAAATATAAGAAGTGTATTAACTACATAATGTGATCATGAAGATGAATTTGAGTATGCATAGAATGTTATGTTGAGAAAGTAACTGTAATTATGTATGTAGTATAAGTTAAAAATGTATTAATTATTGTAATAGGTAACTGAACAAGACATTTAATGTGGTTACAACATTTTTCATGTTTTTTGACGGTTGTAACACCTGTGCCATGTATGAGCGACTTGTGCATATAAATTACCTACTACCATACTATAATAAAAGACTCACCATGATTATTTAATCGTTTTATTGACCACTTAATACACGCTATAGGCTAAAGTAACGTAATGGTTTCAAGATAATGGGCCCAACCCATTAGCATCAATAAGATTGTGTAGTGGGATTTGGGAAGGGCGTTACTGTACTTGAATACACAAGTGCTAATAAAAATCAAGTTTGAGAGTTACAAAATATATTTACTGTAGTAGTATTTATATACCTACGTGACTAATAAATAAATCAGCGGCTACTAAGAACAAAGATTTGTACTCAAGTTCAAAAGTACCTCTATGTTTAATGGTAGTGAATAAATTAATAACAAATCAAGATCCTCGACAAAAATAATCTCCTAGACCAACTTATAATTTTACTTCCCGTCGTAATATTACTTCTTGACTGTTCCGATACAGGAATAGGAGTTTTTTTGATGGCGTGGATATAAAATAAAAATAATAATGACTCGGTATGGTAACTAAATTATTAGAGTTCTTAGATAAAAAGCTGCCTCGTAGTAGCGATATATTACAATCTGGTAGATACGTTGATACAAAAATAAAAGACAAACCGTCTGTGATGTGTTAGGCACACTGGCACAGGGATTTTCTCTAGTGGCACTTCGTACAAAAATACAATCTTCAGATTCTATTTTACAATCAAATATTCGAAGCCTGATTAAAAGCAAATTATATGTTTTCATTTAATATCAAACTGATAATTGAGTATGCAATTCTGCCGAATTATTTGATCCAAGCATTTTCTTACTTAGAGCTACAAACAAGGCAAATGTTTATGACTATTCACATGGTGACACGTTAGTCTTTCCTCTCTTCAGCAGGTATGAAGTCCAAGGAGGCAGAATTAATGCAAAAACGTTTTCGTGAGGGCGCTGGCCCGTCATCGAACACGTGTCCCAGGTGAGCGTTGCACTTGGAGCATCGCACCTCAGTTCGCACCAAACCTGGCCGTGTTAAAACCAGTAATATATTTGCTCCAACTTTATTTCACACACCAGGTCCATTCACCAAAAGCCATATTTACATTTCACAATGAATGAGATGAATATATCCGAATATGAGGTTCACAGAGTTCGTGTCGTGAGGATGTGGTGGTAGCGCGCGTCGTCAGCAGCCGCGGCGCAGTCCAGCCGGCAGCCATCCAGGAGGAGCACAGGCGGGACGGGACAAGACGGGGCAGTTCAGGTTGCGAGGACAAATGCATATTATTTAACATGCGCATTCCAGAACGGTTAAGGTGATGTCACAAAAAGGCGTGTAACAGTTATGTAGCGAGTGATGCAGTAACCCAATGTTACGGCCGCATCCAAATGAATTGTGTGACCATTTGTGTATTGTTTGTGATCGCCCAACCAGAGCGTTGAACGAGATTAAAAAATATGTAAAATAGCATGAATACATTGCGATATTATTTGCGAGTGAGGCCGTATTTGTGTAATGGTGGACGATTTGACACACAGTGCATTTCCAAAATGTTAAACGTAGATAGACGAAGCATCAAATTGAAGTTAACCAGTGTTTACCAATCAGGGCCGACTTACGTTTGTTGTGGAGTCAGGATTGTGTCGGAGGATGGTCAAGGATACGGGGAAGACAGAAAAAAGATAAAATGTATTAGCACCAGAATCCATTTTCCCATCACCAGGTTTTATGGCGGGCATAAATAAAATACTTAAGTACATAATATTTACAATCTGCATACATAATTAGGTACATATTTAAGTCTATATGATTCCCTGAAATATCAAGTAAATGAAAGACTATAAGATATTTTAAGTTATTTTCTGGTTGATGTTAGATTTTGTGGGGCATGTCTAATAAAATTCAGGTATCATCATCAAAATTAAATGTACAATTTTTGAATAAAACATGTTAAGTTAATTGTATTAATTTGTAATTCATGCCTTTCTAACAGTAAAAACTAAAGCACATGCTGTTATGTATGTTAATCTATTCGCATGCGATTCAGGTTTCGAATTATTTAAAGAGTCTTTATTAAATAATGTAAATTTAATTGGATGTGGTGTTATCCTATTTTTGAGATTTAGTATAAAATAAAATACCTATTGTCCGCCAAGGAAGTGAGAGCCAACATTAAGAGAAAGCGTCACGGGTATTTCCGTATAGATGAAACGGGTATAATTATGAAGTGCATTAAATAGCCTTAGAATTCTAAGAGCTCTGCTTAACCCTGAAATGGACTCGAGTCTCAACCTCTTTTGTTTCAGACTGATAACATTTACACGGTTTTCAAAATATATCGATTATTAAATGCTGTATTTACAAGGACTATTGTCTTAATGAGAGCAACTTTCATAATATTTACATAATATGCGACAGTTAACAGGATATCAAACTTTAGCTTTCTAATAACATATTATGGTACGTGAGAAGTGAAAATAGATGCACATACGCGGTGTCTATGTTTACCGTGTATGTGGACTTAGAAACTATTTACTTTGTGACACCTACTCGCGTTGTTACATAGAAGAGTAAATCGAAAATATTAGTACAGTTACGATTGTATTATTTATTTATGTACACTAATGTTTAATTTTAAATTAAGTAGTTAGTAATGATAAGGACCTGCTGGCTGATAAAAGATTTAAAACATAGCAGACCAGTTTCGGCTAATAGAAAAATAATAATTACATTCCTGTATTTAGATTTTTTACTTCTCGCGTAATCATCGCATCTATTTGCTACCTAATTGGCTGACTCATTGTGAATTAGTTTGTTTTTACTATTGTACCTGCCGATTTTTTGCGCTTTCAAGAAGATGAATTATAAAAAGTTTTTATTTGTCAATAAAAACTAATCTGCTCGTTTTTCATTTTGTGTGAATCATTGTAAACTATTGTAATGCGATAATATGTATTGTTCAAGTTGAAGGCCATGGTCATGATCACAACACAAAGTGCGTATAAGGCAATGTGCCAGATATGGAAGTAGCTTTGTATGTATGTCTATAAAAGTAAGTTGCTCAAGGTAACTTGATAGTCTGAGGGTAGGATGTCACAATACAGTGTGTAGCATATCATGTGATGAAATTTGATGTGTAAATAGTTATCACGTATTTGATAAGAATTAAAAGTCATATTGTTGGCCATGACTTGTAATTTAAAATAATTAAATTACAAGTCATGGCCAACAATATGACTTTGTATGAATGACTGGGGAAAAACTGATAGACTATGAGCATGGTTTGATAAATTGTTTACTACTGTTTGATAATAACACCTACTAGTCCTACTACTTCCAATTTTCATGCCAAATAAAGAGTTAATGCATCCAATGACAGCCCAAAATAATGATAAAAATTTGCACCTGTGCTGGAAAAGCGATGATTTCATAGACATGGAAGACTCCAATTCTATAAATAAATGACAACAAAATTATGACTTTGGTAGTCAATATTCTAAAAATATAAAAGTTAAATTTTATTTGCATAAATTAGCAAATTTCATTTTTTTTATATGATTTTTTCCGCATTGTTGGTTTTGTTTAGGTACTTGTTACAAAACCTTGTAGTTACTCTGTCACTCACTTCTAAAATTGGAATAAAGGATATCAACAGTGGAAGGGATTAGACAGCAACCTTGAATGGGGGCCTGCTTTGTAGAACCTATTGTGGCCAGTCTTTTATGTCAAATGCTCTGTGTGCTACTGAATGGCATTGAAAATTTGTTCCATATTGGTTTGTTTCAATGAATGCTTTTAAGGTTATACAGGCATGGATAAAAGTACAAGAGATTTTTGTATTAAATTAAAGGTAGGTTGTTAAGTAAGTATCAATCAATAATCTATATAAATCACATGTACTTTCTATCCATTTATGAATGCTTTTATATTCAAGACAAACAATTTAGCTCAATCAGCAAGAATGTAACTTAAAACCATTGTTATACATGCTTTTAGTCACATATTTACACTGGCTAGACATAGAGATGTTGTGTCATACCTGCGCTTGTGTCCTGGTGCAAGGTAACTTTTTCTTTGGCGAGAACATCATTGAATGCAGGCCAACCACATCCTGAGTCATACTTAGTCTTAGAGGTAAATAGATCTTGTCTACAGACTACACAACAATACATGCCTTCCTCATAGAATTTGTTGTAAGCTCCTGCAAATTCAAGAAATACTTTAAAAAGGTATTCAAAACTATAATTAAAATTAGAAATAACTGAGAGGAAGGTTAATATCCATGGACGAGACTGCTATTTTTATGTAAACATACTTCAATTATGAAGGTTTCTGCAAAGGGAAACAGTTCCAATAAATGTCTACTGAAAGTCTAACCTGTGTACGGTCTTTCAGTTCCAGCTTCCTGAGTAACATGATACTGCAGCGGCGTCAATCTCTTCTTCAAAGACTCTTTATCCTCCATGGCTCTCCACACTAACGCTAAAAACACGAATCAAGTTTGTATGTTTAGTTAACTGGCACGATTCCAAAATAGACCGTGAACGAGGTCCTTCCGTATTTATATATCGGTAGTATACACACGCGCGCTACGAGCGTCGTACCTGTTGTGAATGGATGCTTCAACTGCACGCAGACGCTCCTGTTCGCCTGCAGCGCCTTCCTAGCTAGAACTATCGGCCTCAGTAATAAACGCATTACTTACATAGCCTAAGGCGTTGCGTAAGTGGATGATATGGCTTTTCTTATAATAATAATAATGTAATGATAAGATAGCGCCGCTACGGAACGAAATCGATGCCACACGATCGCTCATCAGCTGCTGTTTGACTTTGACATTTCATACGTTTACGTCATTTTTGACACTGACAACTTTAAGATGACCAAAAAAAGAATATTTTTGGGTGCTGTCCTCTCTCTATTATAGTTTAGAAAGATAAATAGTTTGAAACTATATATTTTAATAAAAATTACGAGCAAATAAAAACCAGGAAATATTGAATATACTTTTATTAAAATAAACATTTATTCAGTATCATAAAGTTAAATTAAATACTTAAAAATCGCTTAGGTACAAAATGCTTTTAAAAAAACTTCCAACTAGAACACGCATTTAGAGTACAATTGGAATGAAATATAAATAAGTATTACACTAGTGTAGATAAAAATCGTCTTAATTAGTCGACGTTTTCATGCTCTCCTTCGAATTTTGCTGTTTCAAAATCTGCAAAAGATGTTTTGCAGACGTTAGAATAGGGTTTGGGCTGGCTTTATTGTTTAATCACACACTTCACATCTATTGAATATACTTACTTACTTTTTCTACAATTTAATCTTAAGTCGAAAAGTACCCGGACTTTACTAGAAAGCAGGGACAAATCCATACTGGTGGACACCGTCTAACGCGGTCCAACCTAGTGTCAGAGTTTTATGCCGCCCATCCATGGGCCTCTGACTTGACTTTACATACCTTCAAGAAATATCTCTCAGGCATGCTGCTTTCCTCACGATGTTTCCCTTCACCGAAGCAAGTGATAATTATACAATACGCACATGAATTCGAAAAATCTGAGGTGCGTTTCTTGGGTTCGAACTCGAGACCTATAACTTGGCAGTTCGACGGTCACACCACTAGGCATCACTGCTTGATGAATGACAGTTAGTACTTTATACTTATAGTTTAAAGAAAGTATGCTCGATACGATGTTTAAAAAAATCTTACCGAGAGCGATTCCCGACTCTTCTTCATCTGAGAGAGGACGTAGTTGGTGTCCTCTTGGTCAGAGTCGACGCAGGAGTCGTTGGCGTTGTGTTCGCCTGGGTCAGGCTCTTGTGGCTCTGCATGCTTGCCCTCGCGGAGCAGTGGCCGCATCTGTTGGCAATAGCAGTACAATAGCATCAGCAGATAAGTACAAAAGTTCCCAAAAATTGAAACAATAAATCTGTCAAGTTCTTTTGAGAGAGTAAAGAGATCATTTTTATTTATTTAAACCTCTTCTTTTAAATAGTACATTGTTACGCTAGGGGTGAAAGTCATTTATTTAGTCCCGAGACGGCGAGGGGGCCAATAGTTCGAGGGACTAAATAAGTCTTTAACCTGAGGTAAACACTGTGCTTTTCATTACGAATACAAGAAAAGTAAAAATAAAAACATGATTTGGCTAAAGAAAAAATGAGTGAATTTTATTTTACATAAATCAACAACTTTGGTGAGATATTCATTTAAAGTTTATGGTAAAATTAGAACAATTATTTATAGTTAGTGAAAGGTTTTTTCCGGGTATGTTGATATTTGATATTTTTTGGGAAACAGTATCCAGGGAGATTCTTGGGTGAATGTTGGGGACATTGATATTTGTCTATTTTTCATGTATATGTCGGATATGTCAGGATTTACTCCGTTAGGCTCGTACATCATGTGGGTAGGCCATGGGTTTCGTGCCATAAAAACACTCTGGGTGCGATACACTGTTACTGGCAAACTAACGAAATACTTGAGATTACAACTAACACGGGGCACAATGAATCGGGTACAGTTCCAAGATGTCTCAACTCCGCCGCGTTTCGACACTGAATGTCGCCCTCGACTCGAGCTGGACATCAGGGCTCTGTACAAGCACACCGTGTGGTGGGTAGACTGGTTAGTAAGTCGCGTGATATCACCACTGCACACTGGCGCGCTTTCCAATTCATTTTATGTCCGTACTAATGACCGGACCCGACTTATATTTAAGTCCTGTATAAAGTCTCCCCGCTGGCACCCAAGCGGTTGTGGCTTCGCAGTCGAAGATGGATCTTCCCGAGCTGGCTGAGCTGACAGACAGGATTCACGACGTCGTCGGCACTCGGGCGGCAGCTACGACAGCCATCAACACTCCTGCATCCTCGAGCACCTCAAACTGTGGCGTAAACCCCGAGATCGCTGCGCTAAGCAAACAAGTATCGATGTTAGCGGACAAGGTAGACCGGTTGTTCCGGCCTAGAGGTAGGTCCAGTAGTCACGTATCACGCGCTACCGGTCAAATTCAAGCTCTATATCGGCATCCAGCTACAAAAGATCTCCGCAGTGCTGGTACCATCAATACCAGCACTGTGGTCATTAAAAGTTCGGGTACCGAGCAAGGAAGTGTGTGAAGCCGTCCGACTATCCTAAGTCGGGAAATGTGCGGGGCAATCAGTAATGGCGACCGATGATTGTCCAAGTGCAGGTCGCTTATTCGTCACCGATCAAAGGTCCAAGGTGCAGTTTTTGGCCGACACTGGCAGCGACCTCTGTGTGTGTCTAGGTCTACCCTCGGTCGGTGCTCTCACGACGAATAAAAAAGACTGGTTATCAGTTGTGTGCCGCGAACGGAACGCCGATACCAACATACGGCTTCATAAATGTATCGATAAACTTAGGCTTGCGCCGCGACTTTGTCTGGAGGTTTATTGTTGCCGATATAACAAGGGCAATAATAGGCGTGGATTTTTTATGTTTTTATTAATAATTTAGTTGTTGATTGCAGGAACCGATGCCTTGTCGACAACAATACAACGCTCTTCGCCTGCCCGTCGCTATGATGATATTTTGTGGGTGAGAGTAAGTCTCGGTAATTCCGCGTAATTCCCGACATCACCCGTCCACTTGGCATACACCGCACTCCCAATCATAATACAGTACACCACATTCACACAACTTCTGGGCCACCAGTATCCTCTTCACCTCGTTGACTGGCCCCTGACAAATTGAAAATAGCGAGGGATGAATTCGACGCCATGCTCAAGTGTGGCACCTGTCGTCTGTCCGAGTCACCCTGGTCATCACCTCTATGCTTACCACCTAAGAATGACGACGGTTGGTGTTCCTGTGGCGATTACAGAATGCTGAACGCACGGACAATTGCAGGTCAGTACCCTATTCGACACATCCACGACTATGCTCGCAACCTGTCGGGCTGTACCGTCTTCTGACAAACTGGTCTGGTGAAAGCGTACAACCAGATTCCAGTTCATCCAGACGACATCCCGAGGACCACGATCACCACGCCGTGTGGTCTTTTCGAATTCCCATACATGGTCTTCGGTCTTCCAAATGCCGGACACACGTTCCAGCGCTTCGTGGATAAAATGCTCAGAGGTTTGGACTTCACGTACGCGTACCTGAACGATTTTCTAGTCTTTTCAAAAGACCAGAAGACCCACGAACTCCACCAAAGTAGTATGGTCATCAAAGCAACAGCTCAGTGTGTCTTTGGAGCGTCGGAGGTAAACTTCTTGGGCTACCACATTTCAACCAAGGGTACCAAACCTCTGTCTTCCAAGGTCGAGTCTGTGCAAAATTTTCTAGCTTCCAAGACCGTAAGGGAGCTGCGGAGGTTTCTTGGGATGCTCAACTTTTACCGCAGGTTCATTCCTGAGGCAGCTACTTATCATGCACCCCTGAACGCTCTTCTTACCGGCTCAATAAAGGGTTCACACTCTGTTCAGTTTTCACCGCAGGAAGATGAGGCTTTTCGGAAATGCAAGAACAGCTTGTGTCAAGCAGCATTACTGGCCCATCCTCACTGCAACGCAAAGATGGCGTTGGTCACGGATGCGTCAGACAAAGCCATCGGAGCCGTCCTACAACAGCTGAACGAGGGGGCATGGGAGCCACTTGCATTCTTCTTACGTAAGTTGACCCAAGCACAGGTTAAGTACTCTCCTTACAACCGCGAGTTGCTCGCTATTTACGAGAGTGTCAAATATTTCAGGAATATGTTAGAAGCTCGTCATTTCGTCATTTACATCGACCACAAGCCTCTCACTTATGCCTACCATTCTCGTAAAGAAAATTGCTGCCCCCGGCAGTTCCGTCATCTAGACTTTATAGCAAAGTTTACGACGGACATCCGGCACATCTCTGGGAAGAACAACGTCGTGGCGAACACACTTTCGCGCGTGGAGGTGATTGCTCGACCTGTGCACGCTGAGAGGATCGCCACTGCTTAACTTGAGGACCCTGAACTCAAGCAATTCCTACCTGGTGACACATTCTTGCGCCTGCAGCAAGTCAAGATTCCTGGTTCAAGCTGCCAACTATACTGCGACGACAGCACCTCCACATCGAGACCTTTTGTGTCCAAGGAATTGCGCATGTCAACTTTTACAAGTCTGCACTCCGTGAGTCACCCAGGTACCAAAGCATCGGCAAGGTTGGTCGCAGACCGGTACATTTGGCCTGGAGTAAGGAGGGACTGCCGTGAGTTGGTTCGTTCTTGCCAGAATTGCTAACTTGCAAAAACCACACGACATGTCTTTGCCCCAATAGGCAACCTCAAACTAGTCCACTAATCAAGGTTTACCTTCATCCACATTGACCTCGTAGGTCCTTTAATGGCTCTGTGCCAAGGATTCGGATATAATCTCACCGCCGTCGATCGCTTTACGCGATGGCCTGAGGCAATACCGTTAGCAGACAACCGCTGACACAGTGGCAAAGGCTCTGCTGTGCGGTTGGATTGCTCGTTTCGGCTGTCCATCGGATATCGTAACCGATAGAGGTAGGTAGTTCGAATCAGCACTATTTAAATGTTTGTCCGGTATTGCTGGTTTCCAACATCGCAGAACCACAGCCTACCATCCAGCCTGTAACGGAATGGTGGAGAGATTCCGTCAGCTCAAAGCTGCTATAACCTGTCACGCTAATGCCAGTTGGATGGAAATCTCTTCCAATAGTCGTGTTAGGCGTTCGAAGTCGTATAAAGAAGACGCACAGGCTTCGGCCGCCGAACTCGTATACGGCCAGCTAATGCGCCTACCAGGTGAATTTTTCGACTCGCAGGCTGATGAGACTATCGACACGACTGATTACTTGTCAAGGATCAGAAATTTGTTTCGGAAACTGAATCCATCACCAGTAGCCAGGCACAACAAAAAAAACCTTCATTTTCAAAGAGTTAGCAACCTTTACTTACTTTACGCTTAGGAACTGCACTGCCGGTGGCGGTTGCAAACCAGGATATCCGGTCCACACAAGGTTATCGAACGAGGGGACAAGGTGTACAAGATCGTGGTAAACGGTAAACAGGTTACTGTATCGATAGATAGCATTAAGTCCGCCTTCATACTGCGTGACCCAGATGCTTCATCATACTTACCAACTACCACAAACACTCATCACAACACTTCACAAACACCTCCTATCAATAACACTCCAAGAGGGGATAAACGGGACTTAGGTACCTGATGCTCACGATGATGTCATCAGAACGACACGGTCAGGCCGCCGCGTTAAACCCGACTATATCATCCTTGACGGTTTCTGGAGGGGGGTAATGTACATAAAAACAAACGAACGTGAACAAACTATTTCATGTATATTTAAATCCTGTATAAAACCTCCACGTTTATTATAATGGTCATTCCTTTCTTTTATTATATCTTTTATTATTTCTGGCTGTCACTCCTTCTGTCTTGTCATTCTGATATTTTTCATATGAACTTTTGTTCTGTATGGTGTCCGGACGTAAAGAATAGCACCATCCCATATCTTCTCGTGGGTGTCGTAAGAGGCGACTAAGGGACTTACCAGAGAATGGGCAGCAGCGTTCTTTGTGATTTTTATAACAAACCTACTGCGATCGCCAACCCGCCTGCCAAGCGTGGCGATTATGGCAAAACCCCCCTTGGGGAGGCCTATGTCCAGCAGTGGACGTCTTTCGGCTGAAAATGATGATGATGATGATGAACTTTTGAGTGTTTAAAATAAACTTCCTTCCACTATTATTGGGAATTATTCAAACCTCGCACTTCACCCAATATTACCTACACTTTCAATAAATATTACACAAAAGATGTTGATTTATATTGTGTAAAATAAAATTCACTCATTTTTTCTTTAGCAAATTCATGTTTTTACTTTCCTTGTATTCGTAATGAAACGCAGTGTTTACCTTGGGTTAAAGGCTTATTTAGTCCCTCGAAGTGCCTCGAACAAACCCTGTCTCGGGGCTAAATAGTTATGTTCACCCCTGGACTAACAATGTACTATTATTTGTTTTGTATCAATCAGTATCAATATCCGGAATCCATCTTGACTCAAGCACCTTCTCACCATCTTGTCTTTCAGCCTGTTGACAGCGATTTCCATTGCTTCTCCGCTGGTCGCGCCTTCTATGCTTACCGTTGGTACTAAGTATTTCAAGCGCGCATTCGGTGATCGCCCGATTTATCATCATTATAGCGTCGTTTTTCGCGCCGTTCGTTTGATAGCGTTATTTAAACTTCGCGAAAAGTAACCAATTATTTCAATTAAATTTGGTAAAACTATTATTGTTTAAATTTGTGAAGTTTTACCTCTCCGTTGTTATTATGGAAAATCCTAATAATAATTTAGAGCCAGAATGTGTTACTGACGGTTCACTATCACGTAAACGTGTTCGTTCTCGAACGCCAAGTGCAAGAGATAGTGATAGCAGTTCTTCTACAAGCAGTGGACCCAGCCCTGAGAAACGTATAGTAAGGAGGGACTCCCAAACCGTGAGTTATGCACACTTCACACTTCAAACATCACATCACAACAAGTGGCTTATTTAACAAACCTCATAACGAAACCTTCCGTTATTGAAAATAATACAACTTCCAGTGCTAACATTAAAACCGCTTCCGTAACCACACATGAGTTAAATCTACGACGACCTGAAAACTTGTCCAGGAATAACAAATTTCAGAACTTCATTTTATCGGAAGTCAGTACAATAGTAAAAGATCCGATTTATCCTAGGGCAAGCGAAGCATACCTTAAAAAAATAACGGAGCTACAGCGTTTTAAGTGTGATGATTGGAATGCCGTTCGGTTTTCGGATGCACAGTACAAAACATTTAGCTACCCCCGCCCAAGTAGCAAAATCATGTCATATAAATGGTACAATAACGTTTTTTATTCAATTTTCAGCCATAAGAAAATGGTTTTCGGTCTGTGGTACAAGCTAGACAATTTGTGTGACAATTTATTGTGTTGTTATAAAACTTATAAAAAAAGTACCTATAAGTCAAATGTTTTAATATTATTTATTAATTTAATGTAAAGAAAGCTTATTGTGGTGGAAGATGACGAGCGGTGACTTATTATTGGGAATTTAAAATTTTCAATGATATGTATGATTATCTTCGTTAATATTTTAATGGGCCTCCATAATATTGGTGTTTCAATATTATTTATAAATATAAAATACATAATTGTCATCAATAGTTTCCGCCATATTGCCAATAGACATTTGGCGACTGCATTTAGACATCTATATAACCATTGGTTTTATTATTATTATTATAAGCCTATGTTGTCCCACTGCAGGGCAAAGGCCTCCCTTCCCTCCTTCCACATTTCGCGGTCTAGTGCGATTGTAGGCCAATCCTTTGCGAAAGAGTCCAGCTCATCA